>BLBF01000017.1:33188953-33232286 GCA_015471245.1 Laticauda colubrina
CAATGCAGTCTTGATTCCAAGCAGTAATCAGGGATCATCAAAGCCAGTGTGAGCAAGCTGTAGACTTGCGACTTTTATATTGTTTTCATAACCACTCCCTTAATTACTATTTCACAGTTAAAGCTGCAGACACTTTAACATACACAACTATGATTCAGAGTTATTATTTCACCTAAACCAGTTAGGGTAAACAATGTTATCCCTAACAGAGGGCATATTGAGAAAGTCTGCAGGAACAAAAAAAAATTACAGCCCAAACAGACGCAGCAACTCCCCCGCACAAGCTGAGCCAAAACAAATTGAGAAAAAGTGGCAGCGGAACAAGCGAGCCACTGACCGAGAGAAAGCACATCAGACTTTCACTATCGGAAGCGCTCAGACGGAAAGCGGGAAGAAAATAAAAATAATCATAAAAATAGAAGGCAGCCCCTGCGAAATGGAAGTTGTCTCTGGGTCTTTCCTATCAATGGTATCATGGGACACCATCAAACAACTGGTCCCAGATATCAAACTCAAAGAACTCCAGAGACAAAAATTAACCCTGAAGGACTACCAAGGAAACAGAATTCCTGTGGTAGGCCTAGGATATTTCCGAGTCGCCTACAAACAACATGTCGAAGTATTACCATTGACAATAGTCGACCGAGACCGACCAAGCCTCCTGGGCATTGAATGTTTCGCACCATTGGGCATCGGGATGACCGGAGTAGACCGGGTGGCCGCAACCGACTGGGAAGAAAGCCTGATCCAAGAGTTCCAGGATGTTTTCGACGGCTCCCTAGGCAGGTATCGGGGGACCCCAATTTCCTTTAGTCTAGACCCCCAGGTAGCCCCTAGAAGACTAAAGGCCAGACGAGTTCCTTTTGCTCTGAAAGCAAAAATAGAGGACCATGCTAAGTGGGAAACGCCGATCGTAACACCAATTAAATCAGACGGGTCAGTTTGAATTTGCGGTGACTACAAGGCTACCCTGAACCACGCATTGCAACAAAGCGCATACCCGGTGCCAATCGTACAACACTTATTACATTCTCTTGGGGGAGGAAAAGTTTTCGCTAAACTAGATCTAGCTCAAGCTTACCAACAGCTCCCAGTAGACCCATTAACGGCTGAAGCACAAACTATAGTGACCCACAAAGGGGCATTCAAGTGCAACAGACCATAATTTGGAGTGAGTGTAGCCCCAGGCATTTTCAAGAGCCTCATGGAACGCCTATTAAATGATATAAAAGGGGTCGTACCATATTTTGACGATGTCCTAATTTCGGCCAAAGATGCGACCCAACTAAAAAAAAGACTAAAAGATGTACTGACTAAATTCAGAGAATCTGGCCTAAAAGTAAAAAAAGAAAAATGCTGTTTAATGACTGATCGCGTTGAATTCCTGGGCTACTTAATAGACGGAGAGGGTATACACCCTACTGACAAAAAAGTCAAAGCTATTAAAGACGCACCAGAACCAAGGAACAAAACTGAACTACAGGCATTTTTGGGACTAATAAATTTTTATAAAATGTTCCTACCCCACAAAGCGACAATAGCGGAACCATTACACTGATTACTGGATAAAAAAACAATTTGGACTTGGGGTTATAGAAAAAAGAAAGCCTTCCAAAAAATAAAAACCTTATTAACATCAAACACCGTTCTTATCCAGTTTACTAACACACTTCCATTGACGGTGACCTGCGATGCCTCACCATTTGGAGTCGGTGCCATCCTGAGCCACCAATTGCCAGATGGGAGAGAGGCACCCATCGCATACTATTCAAAGACTCTGTCTAAAACTGAGCGTAATTATAGCCAATTGGACAGAGAGGCCCTGGCAATCGTCGCCGGAGTGAAACGCTTCCACGAATATCTATATGGAAGAACATTTTTGATTGTAACGGACCATAAACCGCTACTGGGTATTTTGGTGGGAAACAAGCCGACACCGAACATTTTGTCCCCGCGAATGACTAGATGGTCAGAATTCCTAGCAGCCTACTCGTATACTCTGACACATTGCCCCGGGAAACAAATTTCCCATGCAGACGCATTGAGCAGAGCACCATTACCGAATATAGAGGAAGACCCGGCGCCGATGATAAACACCTTGCAGATAGAAGGAGCATTCACGTCGCGGCCCCTGTCAGGTATCTGTTTACCTGCGAATCCTTCTACCATGCTACACCAACCTGGGAAAAGTGTAGCGACATGAGAGAAGAAAGGATAGAAACATGCCCCGATCTACCCATATCTGCAAATGATGTCACCAGAGCCACTGCAAAAGACCCATTGACTGCCCATGTACTGAACTGGGTAGGTAAAGGCTGGCTGGAAAATCAAAAAACTGAGAACTTTAAACCTTTCCGGACCAGACAAACCGAACTCTCAATTCAAAAGGGTTGTTTGTTGTGGGGTGATCGGGTAATTATTCCCTCCAAATTACAAACTAAGGTACTGGGTATGCTTCACAAAGGCCACCCTGGAATTGTTAAAATGAAAAGCCTTGCTAGAAGCTATGTCTGGTGGCCGGGTATAGACAGGGACATCGGATACTGGGTAAATTCTTGCAACAAATGCCAAAGAACCAGACCTTCCCCACCAAAAGCACCTGTAAGGGACTGGGAAACCCCACGAGGCCCCTGGTCACGAATTCACATTGACTTTGCGGGTCCCACTAAGGGGCATACTTTCCTAATTGTCGTAGATGCATACTCAAATTGGCTGGAGGTTAAAATTATGCCATCTACAACAACAGAAGTCATTATTAAACAACTTGGCAAACTTTTTGCAACCCATGGCCTGCCGGACGTCCTAGTGTCCGACAACGGGCCACAATTAACAAGTATCCAATTTGAACAATACCTAGCCTCCCTAGGTATTAGATATGCCCTGACTGCGCCGGCCCACCCGGCTGCAAACGGTAGGGCAGGGAGAATGGTCAGGTTTACCAAAGAAGGGTTAGAAAAAATGGACATTGGAGATGTCCAAGAAAAAATAAATCGCCTACTCATCCTCCAGCATATTACACTGGGTACGATAACAAACAAAAGCCCGGCTGAATTACTAATGGGGAGAAAACTGAGGTCGCATCCAGACAGATTGCACCCAAACTATACACCAGAACCACCCCTCCTCCCGACTCCTCCACTCGCTTCAGGACATTTGAAATAAGCGACCTAGTCTATGCAAGAAATTTTACCGGGGACCCATTATGGCTTCCAGGTACAATAACACAAATTACAGGCCCCCGGTCCTACCGACTAACCATAGACGACGGCAGGGAATGGAAGCGGCACATAGACCAGCTTCGGTCCCGAAACATAGAAAGAAGTACAAACACACAACCACAAATATTAAAAAACGACGAAAATCAAACCGGGGGGGGGGGGGAAATACAAGAATATAATAAAGAACCGTTTAAATTAAACACAGAATATGATAACAAACAAAAAGAGCAAAAAAAGAGACTTACAGTTAGAAGAAAGTTGCGAGAAAAGTCCACTCGAAGGGGCCAGCCAGGCCAGCTCGACCTGCCCGGAGAAACCAGGAGGGAGCAGCAAAACCGCCGGCCTAAGAAACTCAGGCGGCAGTAAAATGGCTGACTCACCCTTCCAGGTGGCTCCATGGAGAAGGACCGGAGAGACAGCAACCCCATCCAAACCGGTCGAAGTCTTCAGCAGGAATGAACCGCGGAAGTCCAGTCGAGTCAAAAGAAGCCCCACCTACCTGTGCGACTACGTCACCATGTAGGACTAAACCAAGAGGGGAGGGGTGTTCTGTATATAGAATAGTAGACTCCTAACACAGGATTCTGATTGGCTAAAAAACCTGAATAGGGATTGGTTCAATAGGAACCAATCCAAGAAACCGCTCAAAAGGCGGCAAAACTAAATACCTGTCATTGGCTACAAGCCGGCAGGCAAATCCCTATAAAAAGGCTGCCGCAGCTTGAGCCAATGTTCCATTTTTCCACTGTTATATATAATAAAGACTTGTTGTTGGAACCCGGTCTACCTCGCGTTTTTCCAGACGGAACAGATAGATAGATAGATAGATAGATAGATAGATAGATAGATAGATAGACAGACAGACAGACAGACAGACAGACAGACAGACAGACAGACAGACAGACAGACAGACAGATAATCATGAAAGAAACAAAGATGTGAAAAGAAGAGCAAGTTAATTCAAAATCTTATAGACCCAAAAGGTATAGAATTGCTTAGTATATTTTTAAGGGATTTCTGTGGTCTCATTGCCATGATAATAAAGCATAAAGCCTGGCAACCTTTTAAAATTATGGGATAGACCACTGGCAGATCTTCACTGGGCTCAGAACTCAATAGGGAATACTAAGGCTGTAGACTGGATGAGGAAGCTGAAAACGCACCCCAAATAAAACCATAGCAAACGGATTCCATCTTATTATTAAAAAATTCTAGAGCCAAAATTGACTTGAAGGAATCCGAATTTAGAAGATGCCATACCTACAAAATGCGAAGTTGGCCTTCAATATTTATGCTATGACTACATCGATAGAAAAGTTCAGGAATTCAGAGGTAGCTATATTGACTTCTTTTACCAAAGAAAGTATCTACATCCATTGCTGACTGGAAACAGCTCATGGACTTTTAGTGTGGAAAAAATGAACTTATGATTTATGGTCTGGATAATTAGACAGACTAGATTATATAAAGAGAGTAAATTGTAACCATAGAGTAAAAGTAAATTTATAATTGTATTTATAATTACTAAAAGATGATTGGAAGCTACTTCTTTGTACATTTATTTTCCTTTTCCTTACCCCCTTCTTGTACTTTCAACTCTCTTTGATTTCTTCCTCATTCTTACTCTGTATTAGTTTCTGTTAGTTTTTATCTTTCTTTACAAAAATCTATCTGATATCTATCTATCATCTATCTGTCTGTCTGTCTGTCTGTTTATCTGAGTCTCTCTCTCTCTCTCTCTCTCTCTCTCTCTCTCTCTCTCTCATCTTCATCTAAAACTATGCTTTACTTGTTATTGGGTGGTTGAGATGCAAATGACTTGAATATGGGGTCAGGTTACTATTTTCTTCTTATAAGCAAATTGCTAGTTGGTAAAGTATATGAGCACTTTAAAAATCTGCATGAATGTCTATGACAATAGCCAGAAAAAGTAACACAATGATTTCTTATTGAAGAACTAATCACTCTGCAAGATTGACCTCCTATGGTAGAGGACTCGTGGTTTCAAAACCTCTTTTCCAAAGACTTTTGGCTCTTCCTTTTCTAGTCCTGCCTTTCCTCCCTTGGATTGTAGCTTTTAAATTTGTGTTGCCACTACCTTGTAAGGACACCGTCTCCCCTATCTTGATGTGTGGTAGAGATGGGAGTTCTTTGATTCCTTTAGACAATTAATAGATAAGATGAGGAAAGCTATATACCACCTTCTGGCCTTATAGCAGCAAGATAATTAAAAACAGCAAAACTATTTAAAAAGATAAAAACACATTTTAGCATTAAATATTAAATGCAGATTTTTTTTTACCATATGGCATACATAGCCATAGCAATGCTTTTTACAACAGAATAGCTCTGGCAACCTAAGATTGCTAGTTCATTTTGTTCACGCTTGCGCACTACCCATGGTACACCATGGGGGGCAAACTAGCTTTGCACTGGTAGGCTAGCAGCATTCAATCCACCACATAGTACTGTGGGCTCGAACCATCTCTGACTGACAAATCCAGCGTCTTTAAGCTGCTGTGCCACTGCATCTCCGGAAAGCAGATAATAAGTGTTGGAAAATATAAATCAGTTTTTCAGTCTGGCAGTCCAGCAACTGCAAATAAATAGAAAGCAGCAGCCAAAAGAGTACATCAGAATATATAAAAATAAGTAGAAGAATTCTGACTCACAATAGGACAGTGTTCTGCTATGCCCACTTTGGAAAATAGAAGATGGCCCAGTTTAGTAATTCAGGTTACAAAGAAACAATAGCAACAAAGCCCCACTTCAAGGTCAAATTCTTGTGTTCATGCATGGATGAAAGAAACTGACATTAAACATCCTCTACAATTTGGAACAGAAAGAAATAGAATTACTCAGTAGCACATGCAACAAAGTGCTCTGTTGAATTTTTCTTAGATTTTTACATGAAAATAGAAGCTACCTCAGTTTCAGTCACCTGAAAATCCCTTCTTCATGGAATTTATGAGGCTGGGTGAGAATAATCAGCTTTCTTTCTTCACTAGTAATCATCTTCTTGCTTTTTTCCATTCCCTCAGAGATTTGTCCGCATTCTCCTAATTTAATAAAGTTACTCCTATCTAGGAAGATGGAAGGACTTCATAAGAGTCCATGTCCTCTCATACTCCGTGTTAACTGAACACATACATTCTGTCTATCAATTAGAATAATCCATTGTGGTGTCAAGTTTGAAACCTGCCTTTCACAACAACACGTAGGGTGGATAAATGACTTATGATATTGATAACATTATTTATAAACTCTCTCTCCTGCTGATTAAGTCTAATTTTGTTTACCTCAAAACAAAACCACAGTTGAGTCCAAAATTTCCAATGCTGAGGGAGACAGTTGTATTATGCAGTTTTGTCCCATTTTGCAACCTTTCTTGCCAGTTGTTAAGTGAATCACTGCAGTTGTTCAGTTAGTAACATGATCATTAAATCAATCTGGCTTCCTCATTGAATCAGAAGGTTGCAAAAGGTGATCACATGGCTCCCAGGCCACTGCAACCATCATAAATACAAACAAGTTACCAAGCGTCTGAATATCACCATAGGATGCTGTAATGGTCATAAGTGTGAAAAATGGTCATAAGTCAACTTTTCAGTGCCATTGTAACCTTGAACAGGTACTAAATGAATGAATGTACATTAAGGACAACTTGTACCTCAGACCTTAAACATATGAAACAACAGGAATAATGTCTAGAGCATGGGTGCCAAACCCGATCATGTTACATGATGTCAAGTGACATATTGTGACTTTTTTGCCTTTGCGGAGCCAGAGTTGATGTGTCCTGCATGTGATACTTCCAGCCCATGGGGTGCTAGTTTGACATCCCTGGGTAGAAAACATCAAAGGAACATGGCTGAAAATAAGCTAGAAATCCTCTTAAAACAAAGCAATATAACCATATGGACCATGCTTTAATTATTTCCATGGTATCATACAATTATATTTTTTACAAAGAATTGTGTTTAAAGAGATGGGAAAATAGACAATTTATTAACTGGACTTGCTGCTCTGAGTGCATTATTGCAAGTGCTTAAGGAGAATGGCATCTAGGCTTAGTGTGAACTCATTTCAAAATGTTTTGTTGACTTATTAACCTTTAAAATGATTAAAGTTCTTCATGCCATCAGTAGTTAAATGAATTATAACTGAAGACTGGTCTCATTCAATATTTGGAACTTCTTCACAGAACATTTTGTGTCAGATATTATATTATTTATCAATCTGGTCCAAGGTTGACATGAATATTATTCAGTTAAAGCAGAAAATGGTGCCTTAATTTGGGACTGCTTGTGTAACTCTTAAAATTTTATTTTATTTTAAAAATATTCTAGTTTAAAGATGGTATTTTATTAAAAAAATAAAATGCTGTGGTTAGAAAACACTTAACTTGGATATTTGATGAGAAAAAGAAGATATATATATATATACATATATATGTTTTTTTAAGCTTTCGCGGGTACTTACATGTGTGCTGTTCAGCTTCCCTCGGGTATTATCCCACGTAATTATAGTGCTGTTAAAGTTGTAGCAACGTTTCAGCAGAATCTCATCTGCCATCATCAGGCTTCTGTATGGATGTGGGTCTCACAGCTTCTGGTTTCAAATTCGAGGCTGGTCTATTCTGATTGGCTAGGCGTCTGGGCCTGTGTTCACTGGACCTGGAGCTTGATTGATTGGTGTCTCCGGTCTCCTCTGTCCATTTTGTGGCTTTGATTGGCTGGCAACACTGTTCCTGTGTTGGAGGCTTTCAGTGCAGCTTGGCTTCGTGTGAAAGGACAGCTGCTATCCATTAGGAAGCTAGGTTTCACCTGGGTGCCTGGTGGGGGGGGTGTTCGAGTTGGAGGCATCAGAGGGAGTCTGTTTGTGCTCAGGTGTTTGTCTGTTTTGTGGTGTGGAGATCTTTCTATTTGAGAGTGCAGGCTTCCAAATGATTGACAGTCTGCTGGAATCATCTCTTCTATTCATGCTTTCAGGTCTTTTTTCAATCTCTATGGCTTCTCTGATGATTCTGTGGCTGGGGTTTTCTATAGTGGCTAGGGTTTTAGTGCCATTGAAGTTGATGTTGTGTTGCCCTACATAAGAGGTACTACAGATAAAATCAGTAAGATACTACACAGGCATCACATCAAGACTGCCTTCAAAACAGACAAAAAAATAGCAGCCATCCTTAGAAACCCCAAAGACAAAATTGACCTGGAAAACCAAGGCACATACGAAGTTCCCTGTACATCATTCCCGGCCACATAAATTGGACAGACCAATAGAAGAATAAGTACCCGCCTAGATGAACACAAAAATGCAGTAAAAAAGCTGGAACACACCTCCTCACTAGTCCAACATATGAAAACCACAGGTCACAACATCAACTTCTCGGATATTAAGGATGTCTAGAGGATGCCTAGAGGATGCCTAGAGGATGCAAAGGGACACCTATACTGCCTATAAAAAGGGGGAGCAACACATCTGGATCTCACTTTTAGACCAGCAGCCCTGCTGCAGACCTCTGCAGCCTTCATCTGACTCTTGCTCTTCGACAGCATCCAGTCATGTCCACTGTGGGGACGCAGCCTGCTGAGAGCCAGTCCTCTTCCGGCAGAGAGTCAGCTCCTGTCTCCAGGTAGGTGTCTGTGGAGCGTGCCATGACAGAGAACCCGCCAATAGCTGTTCTAACCGTCGCGGAGTGTGTGGAGGACTCCCTGGCACAGTGGGAGAAAGGAGACGTCATTTCCACCACATTCCAACCCACATCCACCCCCAGCTCCACCTCCATAGAAAGGCAGAGAGCCAGACAGGAGGGACAGAGCCACACTGTCCTGCTGGAGATAAGAGACACCATCAGGAGCAGAGTAGATCTCCTCTCTCAGCTGGTACACACTGACTCCTCATCCTCTAACCACAACCCCTTCCTCACCTATGTGAACCAGACCCTCATGGACATAGCGGAACTCCAGAACCAGGTGGTGAAGGACAGCATCACCGATCTGCTTCACAACCCTCCAGATCCAGATGAACCTGCTCCCACCCAGTCCAGGTCTGCTCCTCCACCCCAGGTGATGTCCCTCCCATTCCAAGGCTTTCCACAGGCCCTCACCTCCTAGGGCTACAGCTACCAGGAGATCTAGCAGCACAGGCAGCAGCCCTTCCCAGTCCAGGCACAGGTTCATCGGACGCCACATTTGCCACCGGCTCCACTGATGCCACCGATACCACCCACGCCACTGCTGCCACCAATGCCACCGATGCCACCCATGCCACTGATACCACCCATGCCAGTCCTCACCCAGCTGCAGACCAGACAGCCCCACTACACTGCTCCTTCCTCCACCCCACAGCCAAGCCCGGCCTCAGTACATCTGTCGTCGGTATTGGGACTGACACCCCATGGCATGGAGGAAGGAGCTCTCAACATCACGGGGCTGAGCCAGCTCTCTGAGAGCTTCCTTAACACACCATCCCCTGTTGTCCTCTCGGGGCCAGGCACCCCAGTGGTGCTTCAGACCAGCACTCCAGCAGCAGCCACCTACACAGCACCTGGACCCTTCACCCCTGAGACTGGGCACACCTCTGAGTGACAGAGAAGAGTGCCAGAGACTGGGTGGCTACCTGTAGACTTTATTTGGACACTTGACTTGGGTCATTTTTCTTTTACAGCTTGTTATTAATAAAGTTTATCTTTGCTTCACACACTTGCTTCATTTATTTTTGTAAATAAAGTCTTGGTGGAAACTTTTAGAAATGGTTTAAGCCTTTGCATGCTTGTGGGATGGGTAAGGATAGCAGTGGGATGGGCAGGGATACCTTTGGAATGGGTAATAGCTGTGGGATGGGCAGGGATACCTGTGGGATGGGTAATAGCTATGGGATGGTCAGGGATACCTTTGGGATGGGTTAGGATAGCTGTGGAATGGGCAGGGATACCTATGGGATGGGTTAAGATAGCTGTGGGATGGGCAGGGATACCTTTGGGATGGGTTAAGATAGTTGTGGGATGGGCAGGGTTACCTTTGGGATGGGTTAAGATAGCTGTGGGATTGATAGACCTCCAGTGCAAGCATAGTGGGACTGTATGGTCCACACTCCCAGCTGCCACACATATGGCCCTTTATTATCAATAACAATTTATTCATTGATCCACACATTTCAACATAAACACAACTCTTTATTAAATGCCCTGTTCATTGTAGGCCCACCCAACATACATGGCCCAATCTCATCAGTGTGATGAGACAGGCTGAAGGAAGCATCCATTAATCATCTATCATCCTGTCTTGCCACTCCACTGCTCCAGCTGGGGAGTTGCACCAGTGTTTCAGGAGGTTGTGCTGCTTCTTCCCTTGACGTGAGGCTCTGTTGGGGCCTTGCACATCCTCAGTGTCTATCAGGTTTCGCCCTTGCCTCCATTCCCCAGGCTCCATGTCCCCATTGCCTTGTTGGAGGTCCACGAGCCTGTTCTGCAAGACTGGGTAGCGGGTGCGCATGAGATTGTGCAGGATGCAGCAAGCTTCCATGATCCTCCTCACGGCCTCTGGGCGATGCTGCATGGTGGTGAGAAGTACCTGGAACCTGTTGGTCAGTATGCCAAAGGTGTTCTCCACCACCCGCCTTGCCCTGGACAGCCTGTAGTTGAAGATCCCCTCTTCATGTGTGAGGAGTCTGGAAGTGTATAGCTTCATGAGGTAGGTTGTGAGGGAGAAGGCGTCATCCCCCACGATGAAGTAGGGCACATCTTGCGTGTTGTTGGGCAGGGGGTCTGGATCTGGGAAGCCCATGATGAGGTTGTGTTCCAGCCCCTCCTTGAGGTCACTGGCGTTGTATACCTGGGCATCTGAAGCTGACCCATTGACTGAAGCATCAATATACATGAACTTGTAGTCAGCATCGACCATGGCGAAGAGGATGATGCTGAAGAAGCCCTTGTAGTTGAAATAAGTGGACCCCGACTTGGCTGGCGCTTTGCAGGCCACGTGCTTGCCATCTATGGCTCCAACGGTGTGGGGGAAGTTCCACTTCTGATACCACTGCTCTGCAACTTTCTTCCATCCTTCTTTAGTGGATGGGCACTGGAGGAGCTCCTCCATGTATTCTTCGATGATGGCCTGCACCACTTCTCTGACCACAATGCTGATGGTGTTGTGTGGCACCCTCCAGCTGTACTGCATGCTCCTGTAGGTGGTCCATGAGGCTAGATGGCGCAGAGTCAGTGCCACCTTGAGTCCAGGGTCCAGGTTGGGCCAGAAGTTGGTGCTCTTCTTGGTCAACCTGGGTGTCAGCCATTCCACAACTTTGTCAAACATGGCTGGCGGCATCCTCATGAAGTTCTGGAATGCACGAGTGTCTTCGTTCCTCAGCTCCACCATCAGCTTGTTGTACAGTCCGTACTCTGGTCTTCTCCCGATCCATCTTCGGACCCAGACGCTTGTTGGCTGCCTCCTTTTCTTCCCATAGAACAGTTGAAAGAGCCTGTAGATGGCTTCGCACTGTTGCAGAATGATTGTGGCTACCAAAAGGACTGTATTACGATCCACAGTGGACATGACTGGATTCTGTGGAAGAGCAAGAGGCAGATGAAGGCTGCAGAGGTCTGCACAACAGGGCTGCTGGTCTGAAAGTGAGATCCAGGTGAGTTGCTCCCCCTTTTTATAGGCAATATAGGTTTTCCCCTATGTGTCCTTTTGCATCCTCTAGGCATCCTCTAGACATCCTTAATATCCGAGATAGGTCTCCTCTGTGAACGTTTTTTCCATTTTAAATGCTTTGTTTGTGAGCTGCATCCGCTTTCATCCTTTCTCCGTCCATGCTACTAATGCTGTGCGTCCATTCTGTGTCCGTTCCGCTTCCTCCCTGTGTCCTCTTTCTGCTAGAGTGGATTTGAGTTGCGCGGATGCGCAGCAGATGCCTAGCGGATGTAGCGGACGTGTAATGGATGACAACGGATGCAGATCGGATGTTCCCCGTATGCGTAGCGGATGCAGAACGGACGCGTTGGATACATTTTCCGCTCAAAAAGTTTTGAGCAGCTCAAAACTTTTTGACCGGATGGAACCTCAGTCGATGGATGCTGGACGGATAGAGAGGAAGAAAAACGGACGCAGTGAGTACAGAACGGATGCATCGCATTAACCAACGGATGGCAAGTGTTTCTCTCCATTTTACATCCTTTTTCCATCCGTTGGTGCAGCGTGACATGGGCTTAAGACAGTCACATCTCATATACATTCAGCCCATAATATTTTAAATCATCTTTTATAAACCAACTTTCAAAGGCTTGCATTATCTTGATAGTCACTTGACTTTTATCCCTGCTATGATTTTTACTATATTTCTACTGCAGTTACATATTTCTTCACTTATTTTAAATGCTAGTGAAGTTTATATAAAGGTTCATAAATGTATTTATCTACTCTATTTTTTTCTCAGTTCATGTAGAATTTACAGACATTCACTCTATTTACCTTGATAAACACTTTTTTTGGTGTATGATATGTTAATCAGATTCCCGTGTTGCATCATATAAATTAATATTTGTTGCAAGTAATTTGGATTCTCAGTGGATAGTGCAACATTATTGTATTTGTCCATTTATGTCCTCAGTCAGCACATCTGTGTAATTACAAGTATACATTATCCCAAATTTATATGAAGTAGCCATAAACTCACGTTTTTATCCATTCTCTGCTCAATGTTGAATCATTTTATAAGAAGTCTATTGATTTTTATACATGTTTTCTTCCATATATGCTACTTTTATGACATTCAGCAACTAACTTTTCATTTCACATTCATTGACATTTTGCATAATTTTCATTTATTTCATTTCACTATTTTCATTTATCATGAACACAGTCTAAGTCAGTAAACACACAAGGAACTTTTTCACCTCTCATTCATTCATTTATCTGCTGAACAGGAAAAATCTGATTTGTGCATCCCTCACCAATCATAAAATTGCACTGTATTTCTCCAAATTTTACTGATTCTTTGTGTGCCTTTTCACTTAGAATTCTGCCAAACATCTTTTCAGTTATACTTAACAAACTAATCCCTTTATAGATTGGAATTCACCCTTGCTACCTTTCCTTTTATGTGTGGAAACAATAATGAGAACAATTCTCATTAAACACATTGTTCAATAATTCCATAACCAAACCAAACCTGTGTTTTTTTATGTGTCTAGTTACCACATTCTCTTGCTTCATCCTAATCTGATCATTTTTATTCTTAATTTCATTGATTCTACTAAGGTTTGGTGTAGTCATTAAGGTACTGATTTAGAAATCAGGAGACTGTGCATTCTAGTCCTGCCTTAGGCATGAAAACCAACTAAGAGAGAGGCCATCTCTCTCACTCTTTCTCAGCCCAACCCAATTTATTAATAATTATTAATCTAGTTTTTAGCTAGAATACATTCAACAGCACATATTTTAAATTATTTAACATATCCTAGATAAAAATCATCTTGTTTTATATGACATAAAATAGAAAAACTGCATCGAATAATTAAAGAAAGTTTGGATCAAAATACCAGCTTCTCTCTTTGTTTCTCATTTTCTCATTAAATTGGATTGAGATTTAGTCATTCTTTGGCCTTAAATTAGTTAATGATTTCAATTCATCTTTCAGAATTTTGATCTGATCTGATATACATTTAAAAAAAAATGCCATGCAAAGATAGTAGGTTCATCCTTGTGAAGCATAGGTATCTCCAGGTGTGATGCTTCAGATGTTGTTAAATTATTACTCACTATATCACTTGTGATTGGCTATCCTAAGTTTTATCTGTCAGAAGTAATAATTCAGCAACGTCTGAATGGCAATAAACTTAATTGCCTTTATTTTCAAGTTGGAAGTCACAGTCTTTATAGTATCCTATTACTTGACTCAATATTAATTTGCAATTCACTTTCTGAAATTTTTCCCAATATGATAGCAGGATGACTTTGGTATGTCTGGATGAGTCATATCCCTAACACAATTGAAGATTGTTTTTCAGTTTTCAATTATGGCAAAGTCTAATGATATTATTTCAGGACCAACAAGAAAGATAGGTCACATTATACATGTATTTTCATTTTTGAGGAGCATGATTATACTGTTCCTAAATTATTTTCTTTACCTGATATTTTTGTTAATACTATAATCATTAAAATGCCAAAAGAGAGAAGAATCTTTTATAACATTGCACTTCCCTTTTAAATGTGTCAAACATACTGCAGTGCTGCTAGTATAATCTGGAAAATACACTTACAAAAGTCTTAATGTTGTTGAAGCCTTAATCTAACCCTACACGCAGGGGAAGGATTCAATTTTTTTAA
Source organism: Laticauda colubrina (assembly GCA_015471245.1). Lineage (NCBI taxonomy): Eukaryota > Metazoa > Chordata > Lepidosauria > Squamata > Elapidae > Laticauda > Laticauda colubrina. The sequence continues at coordinate 33,203,502 of BLBF01000017.1, forward strand.
CAACCGGTTCTGTGGGGGTGGCTTAGTTGGTGTTCATGTGACTGGCTGGGCGTGGTCAACTCAACATCACTCCCATTGAGGCATGCATCTCCTCGCCTGGCCTCTCATAACTGTGGAGATGCTGCAACAGTCGTAAGTGTGAAAAATGGTCATAAGTCATTTTTTTCAGTGCCATTGTAACTTTGAATGGTCATTCCACACAAGCAAAATACCAGCAAAGGAGAAAAAAAAAACTCCAGAGAAGTTTCAGATACAGGAAATCTAGTCCCGCCAAGAATGTAATAAGGGTTAACAGAGAGGCAGTTTCTGTAAGCAACACCAGAATGTTTCCTTCCTGCCTTCCTTACAGGATTAGGCCAGTAATTTTCTTCTAAAAACCGATTCTCCAAACTTCTTAGAATGTTAACAACCTAGCGAATAGGTGCAAACCTGTAGCACCCCACCCCTGCCAACACACATTTTTAAGAACACATACAAATGCACAAAATAGGTTGCAGAATAATATCTGCTGCACAGTGTCAACCATTCCCGACTTGGTAAATTAGAAAAGAAAGATTCCTGGCCCATGATTAGCCAAAAGTATACTTTACTAAAGCCAAAGTGGTTACAGAAGAATCAAAGCTGGATCTGAGAGTTTTGTGCATAAAAGATATTGCTAACTTCCCTTGTTCCCAGCCAACCCCCTGGTTATCAGTCAATGTCCAACTGGGTGTTAACAAATCATTTAGGAAATGGCACTCCCGACTCTGCATTCTTTTAGCATGACCTTGAGACTGCTGGTGCTTCTCATGGGATGGTACAGCATGGTTTGAAGTCTTCTGAGTTTCCTTCCTACGTCCCAATTTCTCCCTCCATTACTGAAGTCAGACTCAGCTTGTGATGCCTAGCTTAGCAGAATAGCAGCCATGACAAACTGCGTCATGTAAAGAAAAGAATGTGGAACTAAAAGGAAAAACAAAACCAAGTAAAACACCAGGCTCAAAAGAATATGGAGAAATTATAATTGAGAAATGGATGGGTAGAATCGGAATCAAGTTAATGTAACATCTTATTTCACATGGCAACCAAGAAGATGACTGTAGGTTAAGTTGCAGTCACATTATTTATTTATTTTTAGATATTTATATTTTTACAAAGCTGCAGAAAATCTGCTTGCCATTAATCCTTTAGGCAGAGGTATAATGGCCTGAGGAATGTGCTAACACAAATCAAAATAGAGCAGGAACACAATTATATCCTTTACCTCCACATCTGAGTTTCACATATATCAGTCCTCATATCATTGTTTCTTTACCATGCAAACAAATCCAACAGCCCACCCATGTCCCTTACATCCAATTTCTTCAGTGTTTCTCTTACTCATGGATGATTCTTTCTACATCAATTTTGTTCCAAGCTGCTTTCCATACTTTTTCCACTCACCTTCTACTATGACTCTCGCTCTCCACCCAAATTACTTCCTTAAAAAAAAACCCACCAAAAACAAAACCCAAACCAACCAGCAAGTGAAAAGATGATTTATTTTCCTCTTTATACTCACAAATTGATTTTGATTTCAAAACTGTTATTCTATAAAAAAATAAGATTGGAGGAGATAGAGTAATGAATAAAATCATTGCAAGGGAATGTAAGGGAGCAGTAGAAATTGAAGGAAGGAATAATTTAGCATTGAACAAACATAAATTTATAGTAAATAGGAGACAAAGAAAGAGGTAGCTCTATGTCAATGTGAGAAGAGAGCTCTAGTGCCATGATGGCTAACCTATGGCACGTGTGCCACAGCCAAACTTCCCTGACTGCACAGGTGCGCGCCTGCCAGCTGATTTTCAGCCAGTTTGAAACCTTTTTCGGCCTCCCAGAGGCTTGAAGGAAGCCTCTACAGCCTTTGGAAGCCAAAAATCAAGCCTGTTATATCACTTCCTGTATTTCTGGAAATATCGGAAGTGATGAAATGGGTCCATTTTTTGGCCTCCAAAGGCTGCAGAGGCTTCCCTCAAGCCTCTGGGAGACTGAAAAAGGCCACAAATGGGCCAAAATTCAGCTGGCAGGTATGTACATACATGGTGCAGGTAAGAGAGTGGCAATGAGGATCATGTGCGCATGCACAGGGGGCTTGTGGGGGCCGCACACATTTTGGCACAGGAACCCAAAAAGGTTAGCCACCACTGTTCTAGTGGGTGATGCAAATCAAGTGTTTTTGTTATAGATAGTCCTTAACTTACAACCATTTGTTTAGTGACTGTTCAAAGTTACAATGGCACTGAAAACAGTGACTTATGACTGTTTTTCACACTTTGACCATTGCAGCATTCCCATGGTCATATGATCAAAATTTGAATGCTTGAGGGCTGCAGTGTCCCAGGTCGCCTTTTGTGATCACCTTTTGTGACCTTTTGTCGAGCAAAATCAATAGGGGAAGCAAGATTCACTTTACAACTATGTTACTAGCTTAACAGTTGCGGTGATTCACTTAATAACTGCGGCAAGAAAGGTCATAAACTGGGACAAAACTCACAACAACTTTCTTGCTTAGCAACAGAAACTGAGGATTACGTGTACTTCATGCCAATTTCATAAAGTGATTTCAAGAAGCAGCATTCAATAGCTGCTTAATCTGCATGTACTGGACAATTACCTGATTCACATTTTCCTTCTGTCTCAGAGCAAAAGCATGGAAGTTTTGGGCTAATGATATGCCATTCTCAGCATTATCCTATTCTCAGGCCACTCTGAAAAACAGCTATATAATCCTGCAGTGTTAGAAAATCCCACTTTTTGATCTGGCTTGCTGAGCCATCTTTAGCTGCACACACTCAAATTTTTATGTTCTAGTGAATTAACAAGACTTAATCGTAAAAACAGTTTCCCATCACTGTTTTAATTCTTTCTGCTTTTTTGTTACTCATCGACTGATGATGAGGTCTTAGAATCCTTCCCTCAGTCCTGAGAAGATAAGAAGGAATTCCTGCTACAATCAGCATGAACATTAGGGGCAAGAATTTGTGCATATTGTTTTACATGACCGGTCCTTTTCCATTGTGTTCACAATCTCACATTTTAGAAGGAGTAATTATTTTGAGAAATAGAGTCAAGAGATAATTTTCTTCATTACTTTTGGCATTCAGGTAACAAAATAGATATATCAAAGTTATAGCCATCCTTTATGTGTAATCTTTGAAATGCTACATAAGAATTTAAATAAAAAAAGTGTTGAATCTACTGTGGATCTTCAATGGCACAAATTAAGGCAGATTTTTTTCTTATGAGTTGCTTTTACAAGATGTGTATCATTAAATCAGGGTATTCCTCATTCATGTTTTCATTAGTTTCATCAGAAGCCTATTTAAGCCACACTATGCTGTTTGGATATTACAGATATATTTACAAACAGTTATATCATAACTTTAAATATTTATAGATTGGTCTCTCAAATGTTAGCCTGGAAGAGGTGAAATTTGGACACATGTGGTTGGGTTTTTTTGTTTTTTTGTTTTGCCCTTTATGAAAAATAACTACCCTGTACCAAAGACTATTTCAAAGAAGTTGATTTGTGAAGACTGATAGCAGCTGTGACAACCTTTAATCAGTTTTCCACCTATGATATACAGCACACATAATTCTATGGTTGCTGACAGCACTTTGAAATGATTTTTTTTGAATTGATCCATCTGACAAGCAGCACAAAATAGAGAAGATCCATTTGTAATATAACTGACAGATTTGAGAGAACTAGCAAGATCATTTTTTTTCTTGCCAGGGTCTATGACTATAGAAATGATGTTTATTATATTGTATAGGATGCTAGATATGGTTAAATGAATGTCCTGTGTAGTTTATATCTACAGGGGAAAAATATCTATGTACCTGTTTTCTTTATACCTCAGTTTTCAATTGTAGCAAGGAAATAAACTTCTAGATCAACCTTCCATCTTTCCTTAATGTGGTGATCACTAAAACCTGAGGTCGTTGAAATCACTGTAAATAATAACATGGTCTCTTTGTCTTTACTATTGTGTGCCATGCACATCCTGCAACTGTTGCCTATAAACCATAACACCTGGGTAAGTAAACCCAGACCATTGTACCTTATTCACCAAACTAGAATTAAGCAATAATAGCTCAAATATGTCAGCTTAGTCACAATCTGTCCTTCAGTTTGTTTTATCAAAGCCTGTGCATCTAGTAACATCTAGAACTTTCAATCTTTCCATTTTTTTCCTACTGTACTTTGTTCTATATTTGTTACTTTTAAACATCCTACTTGTGAATATTTCTGTAAGCATTTTCTTATTCATTGTGGAAAACAGGATGGGGCTTAAGACAATAAAGGCTTGTGCTTCTCTGATAACTCAGCAATACTTGGATGACCACAGTTTTCACAATCCCAAGATTAACCTTGAGTCTTTTCCAGCAAGATAACTCATAACTTTAATGGTATCATTAAATAGTGATCCATAGTAGAATTTATATACTTGTGCATTGGACATCCATTCTTCCATAAAAAAGAAAGGTAAAGGTAAATGTTACAATACTGTTAACCTAAGGTAAAGAAGAAATGTAATCATAGTTCTGCAAAGATATATCTCCAGCAGCTGGCCAAAATTTTATAAAATCTTCATTAAAAGATATACACAAACACACACACACAAATATTTGGTTAGATTATTTCCTTAGAAACAATAAAATGAGATGAATAGTTAGATTTCACTCAAAGGAAGACTTTTTTCCTTGTTCTATCAAAGAAAAATACAGTACATTCAAATGCATGTTTATTAAAGAAAACAAAACCAACCCCCACCAAGCTCCTACAGAATCCATTAAATGGAATATATTCCTTAGCAAGTGAGATGAGGATAGAAGCCTTAGTCAGATTTAACACTGGTTTTCTTCCCCAGCTCATCCTCAGTGTAGATGAGGCAGATGGCAACTTTCAGCATTCCTTTGCTATGCTGGGAGAGTTGATTTATTACCTTGCCTTTAGTGATAACTCTTTTATTTCTGATTGTGCCAATAATGTATGAGATGAAGGCCTCAATAGATGGTCCTTTGTTTTGGACAATAAAATACATTGTATATCAAAGAGAGACCATTTCCCCACCTAAATAGGCAAAATCGTGTAGCATTTTTCCTATAATGGCTATTTCAACAAGAAGAAGTCAAGTGGAAAGCTATTGGTTCCTTCTTCTCCCCTTCCATCTGTTGAGTGATTTGGCTGAGTCCTTGGAAGGGTCATAGTTTTGGATTGGATGCTCCTGTGCAGCTTTCCACTATCTTTAATCCTGGGATGCAACTTGGTTTTCCAAGGAACTCTGAGAGATGAAACCCAGAAAGAAACCTAAAGCACCAATGGAGGAAGATTAAAAACAACAACCACGAATCCAACTGAAGTCAAATGTTGGGAATTACAATCTGATAAGCAAAATGTTTTCCCCCTGCTTTTATCATGTCAACAAATAGCCACCTAGGGCTCTTTTTAAAGTAACTTGTTCCCTGCTGGAGAGGGATGAATCACCAGATCCATCTACAAATCCACTGTGAGAATTATTCTAGGTATCCAGAACAGAGGTCTCAAAACTTGGCAACTTTAAGACTTGTGGACTTCTAGGAGTTGAAGTTCACAAGTCATAAAGTTACCAAGTTTGGGGACCTCTGATCTATAAAGCCCATGTCACACTGCACCAACGGATGCAAAGAGGATGTAAAATGTGATCAAAATCCAGATGTTTAGCAAGTGGTTCATATTAATGAAAGGATGCACAGTGAACGGTTTGCATCCTATATACATCCTCTAGGCTTCCTATGAACATCCCTTTAACATCCCTGCTACATACTACCCACGTCTGTTCTTTTCCTTTCTTTTCCGTTCTGTTTATGCAAATTTTTGCCACTTTTTGGAGCGGATGACAATGGATGAAGCCACCCCCGAAAATTTGCTTGTCCGCTGTGTCCTTTTTGCATACGTTTTGCATCCCTCGGCCAGTGTTACCTAGCCTTAAGATAATGTTGCTCGGGTTTGGATTCTGGGAAAAACTTATTCAGGTATCAGAAGCAAAGTCTTGTGTGGTTAGTTGGGTGAGGTTTGAGTTTTTGATTTTATTTTAGGATTGTTTACTATATGCCGCTATATGCTATAGTCACTGTAACTTTGAGTGGTCTTGCATATTTAATAAAATAAAAATTGAAATAAATTAAAGAAAATGATGCAGATGTCTATCAGTAACTATATATATTTAACTATCAGAGTTAAATATATTACTGTTGGAGGCAAAGGATAAGATGATTCCTCCATCCCATTCAGAATAGTTAAGTGAATGGTAGTGGAAATCTTCTTTATTGTGCAATGGGATAATATCCTTTACAGAATCTGAAAGGAAGGAGCTATTTTAGAAGTACTGGGCGTGTTACATAGTACCTATTGCAATGCCAGGCAGCTGCTTCTCTCTCCCAAATGGTATAGCTGGCCCAGAAGTTAAACATTCTCTTGGCAGGAGTAAATGAAAGTGAATTTTAATCAGCTCTAAAGGCCTTCTCTCTTACACTTGAGTAAAATGGCTACTATTTGAGGCAAGCTGACAAGGCACTTGAATTCTTTTCAAGATGGGATGAGCCAACAAGTTCAATTATTCCTATAAGAAGAATAGTTTGAAAATTCAAGGGATCCTTAACTGTGCTGCCCTGTGCCCTTTTTAGTCTACATAATGTGTCTTAAATTATGCCTATTATATACTATTAGAATTGCCTTTATTATTCTTTTTTCCCCTCTTCTCAAAAGCAGGAACTGTACTAAAATTGCTGTTTTTGTTTCAGTTGTATGATAGCCAGGGCTAGGTTAATTAGCAGTATTTGTTGCAATAAGTTCAAATTCCTTTTTGATTGATGCAGCTAGGACTCTGCTCATCTAACACTATTCTTTAGTACAGTTTGAATTTCTGGTTCTTTTAACTTTCCAAATTGTCATGGAGAGAAGATAAAACAACTTAAAAATCATACTGGATTTTATTCAACAAAAACATTGGATGGTTTCTTCTCATTAATTTTTATAATTAGCCAAAAATATTAAGCGTTAGAAATGCAGATTGATATTCCTAATTATTTTCTCGTATTTATATTGAACACCTTACTTCAATTAAATGGTCAAAATAGTTATTTTCTGTCCTGCAAACATTTTTCTGTCCTGAAGCAATATACATGAAAAAAAAATCAGCTAGTTCTAGTTCTTGACTCATTTTTTTTATTTGATTGCTAATGTTTAAGGTATACATTCAAGTAAGAGTGATGTAAGGTGCAGGAGAAAATTCATAGCAAATTTGCAATAAAATGAATTCAAACAATTCAGCAATTAATTTCTCTCATTTAATGTACAACTATTTTGTGAAGGAGGGTAAGGTAGGAGATACCTAAGACTTTCCATTGATGCCATGACTGAGCAGAAATTTGAACCCTTACTTTCCCAATTCAAAGCTAGTCCACCTTCTTCACAAATGAATTTTTCTAACTTAGTACTGAGCCCACAATTGAGCCCAAATTTTCCTGTTGTCAAGTGAAACATTTGTTAAGTGAGTGTTGCTCCAATTTGCAACCTTCCTTGCCTCAGTTGTTAAATGAATCACTGCAGCTGATAAGTTAGTACCTTGGTTATTCAGTGAATCTGACTTCCCCATTGATTTTGCTTGTCAGAAGGTCACAAAAGGGATCACATGATCTTGGGACACAGCAATGGTCATTAATATGAACCACTTGCTAAACATCTGGATTTTGATCACATAATCATGGGGATGCTGCAAAAGTCATAACTGAAAAACAGTCACAAGTCACATTTTTCAGTGCCATTCTAACTAAATGAACTTTTGTAAGATTTTGCTACATCTGGAAAACAATAGACTGGGAAAGATTGTCATATTCCACAACTAGAACCTGAATAAAATATATTTATTTACCACTGAGACCAGTGTGATCCAACTAAACATATTTAGCAGGATTTATAACCAAAATTTGTTAAAACATTTCCTTTTTTGTATTTAGTGTGATTGCTGGCTTAGAAGCATTGACAATCGCTTGAAATGTTTTGTTCAGTTATTCTGTGTTGGCTATAATGTTTAGTTAAAGATAAGAATGTAGGAAGTGCGTGCGGTTCATAGTCAAAGCCATGTAGGATTCCATTTTTGAGAAGTTGAGTCTAAGTTCATCATACACAGGCAGCTAGAAAAAAAACGTATATACAGTATGGTGTTATTTTTATCTGTAGCTGTTTTTCAGCAGTATCTAATTCTGAGTATGGAAGCTTCATTGGGGACTCTTATGGTTGGGCTTGCAGATACAGCACTTCATAAAATAATTCTTTTGGCATTGTCTGCTAATATCCTTCTGTTTTCAGGTGTGATGGCCTCCTGCAGCCCTTCACCAGTGAAAATGGAGCTCAGGAACCCATTTTTACTGGGAAAGCACTCAGGCCACTACAGGCACCCCTGATAGGAATGATGTCAAGCTGGCCATGCCCATCCTGGCCATGCCCACATCAGCCCCCCAAGGTCAAACATAACCGTGATGTGGCCCTCAATGAAATGGAGTTTGACACCCCTGATATAAATAGTCTTAAAATCTATCTTGGGCTTTCTAATTCAATCTGCCTTTGGATTATGGATTTCCTCTCTGGCTGTTCACAGAGGGTCAGATTAGGTAATCATACCTCTTCAGCCCTAATTCTTAACATTGGTACATCACAGGGTTGCGTGTTAAGTCACTTACTCTATACTCTTTTTGTGCATGACTACATTCCCACTCACGCTAGTAAAACTATGACTAAATTTGCAGATGATACAACAGTGGTGGGACTTATCTCAGGGGGAGGGAATGAGACTGCCTACCGAGATGAGGTGGACTGGTTGCTTTCATGGTGAGGAGACAATAACTTGGACTTCAACACTAATAAGACCAAGGAGCTTAGATTAGATTAGACCTCCAGCCCTTGCTTATCAATGGAGACCAAGTGGAGCAAGTGACCAGTTTTAAGTTTCTGGGTGTTACCCTGAAAGAGGACCTGACCCGGGGTGCTCACATTGCAGCCCTGGTCAAAAGGCCCTAGCAGAGATTATACTACCTGAGGCTTTTCAGAAAACAACAACTGAATGAGAAACTGCTGGTGACCTTCTACCACTGCACCAAAGAGAGCATTTTAACATACTGCACCTCTGTATGGTTTGCCAATTGCACAGTAGCAGATAGGAAAGCACATCAGAGGGTTAATGTCATTGCCCAGAAGATCATTGGTTGCTCTCTCTCCTCTTTGGAAGAGTTTTATAACTCCCACTGCCTAAATAAAGTTCAAAACATTCTCAAAGATCCATCTCATCCTGGGAACCCTTTTTTGAATTATTACCATCTGGCAGACATTACAGAATAATAAAAACAAGGACAAGAAGGCTGAAAAGCAGCTTCTATCCCAAGGCAGTAGCTCTTTTGAATTCTGCTGTATAGTGCAGTGTTGGTGTGGTGTCGGGGGTTTCCAGTTCAATGTGTGAAGCGTGAAGGATGTGTGTTTGTGTTTATTTTTATGGTCATGGTCATGATGTGCACAGAAGATGGTGTTTGATTTTGTTGTACGAGGTGCAATGGCAATAAAGTAAAGTAAACTAAACTATGATCCTGATGCTTTCAGTACTAATGACACTCATGTGACCCTGGAAGCCAATTTTTGAAATTCAGGACTACCAACATGCTTTGCCCTAAAAAAAAACAGCTAGAAAAGCAGAGATAAGCAATATATAAGATGATGGGAAGAGAGATGTGGATGTGTAAGACATTTGTAACAAGTCAGGCTTACCTAAAAGGGTGTGCTCCACTTGAATGAAAAAGTAATTGCTATCAAGAATGGCTTTTAAACAGATTTAACTCTAAAAGACAAGGATTTCAGAGGCATCTCATTCAAGAAAATGCAATCTTTGGAGATGAGTTTTTGTTTGATTGATTTATCCTACACATGATATACAGGTTATTTAGGAGCATCAATGTGTCTGACAGTCATAAAAATCATACAATCGAAGCCTTACCCCCTTCTTAACATGAATTCATCCACATAAAAGGGGGAGGGACTTTTGATTATGCAGGTGATTTCATTATCTTGAATGTTGACATTTTTTGCAGATGATTTTGATCTTCCTATTAAATAAGGTTTATTCTGATTCAGAGAGCTCAATTACAACTATAAATTATCTAATGGTTGGTTACCCTTTATTAAATGTCAAAGATCAATGTTGGGTATCATGTAAAGATGATTAAAACAGATTAAGCATTTGAAAAGTAAAAAAAAACCCAAGAACAACAAACTTATTGAGCTACAAAAATTATCAATTAACTAAAACCAGTAAAATAAAAAAAAATTAAATATTAACTAAATTCTTAAATTTTAAGCTTTAAGGGTATGAATAAATGAATATAAATGGGCTACCCTACCCTATTACTTAACTTTGTACAGAACTCATAAAAATGTTTTAAAATTCTTCCTTGGAAGTTCATAAAATTCTATACAATGGAAACCAATAATCTGGTTACAAGTAGCAATGGCAATTAAGCAAATTTTAGCTACTTTCTTAGAGGTCATCCCTGAGAAATGTGCTAAAAGGACATGAATAATATCAGCATCTATTTTGCTGTGCTTGGTTGATAACAAATATATAATATATACCAGTTTCATAAAAGGCACAGTGAAGAAGTGTTATGCATGGAACTTCGTGGGCTCCAAGTTCCCTATTCTGATTGGCTGAAAAGGCCGTTCTCGGATTGGCCATTAGAGAACCAATCCGATTGGCCCTCCAGACGGTGGGAACACTTAAAGTGGTGTCATTGGCCACAAGCCGTGAGCAAGCTGCTATATAAAGGGCTGTCGCGGCTTGGGCTCTTGTTCCGTTACCATTGCTTTACTGAATTAAATAGTTTGTTGTTGGAACCCAGTCTCGCACAACTTATTTCCGGATGGAACACTGGCAACGAAGGTAGGATTGTCATAGAAGAGCGAGACCGAAGCATGTGGCGATCTGAACTGAGCGAGAGAGATAGCAGGAAACAACGCGCCGCCCGCACTATTCAATCCTGATGAGGAGGATTGGGAGTCATATATCGATCACTTTCTTATGTTTTTGGAAAGCAACGAACTGCAGGAAATATCTGACCAAAGGAAGAGGGCTGTCTTCCTTACACACTGTGGGCCAGCCATCTTTAAAATGGTGAAGGCGCTGGCTAAACCAAGAGATGTCAAACAGATGACTTGGCCTGAGCTGAATAGAATGCTCAGAGCACATTACGCACCTGTGGTTTCCAACTTGATAAAAAGACGAATTCTACAAGAGAGACCAGAAAGAAGATGAAACCGTCAGAGATTTTGTAGCAGCCCTGAGACACATCAAAGGAGCCTGTGAGTTCCAGAACATGGACGAGGCCATGAGGCACCATGTGGTCCTCGGTTTGAAGGACACTACACTTCAGAGTAAGCTGCTGAATAGACCAAATATAACCATGGCTGAGGCTATTGCAGAGACAACCGCCGCCGAAGCAGCAAAGAAATCCGCAGCCACCATCGGCCAAATGAATGCGATTCCAGATCTGCCAAACCAAGCCAGAGAGAAGAAGGCAGAGGGAAGCAAGAAACATCCCACAGCGACTGCCCGCTACGAAGATCTCAAATCCCAGAGCAACACTGATGACGAAAATGAAGATGTCTATAGACTTCAATCAGACAAGAAATGGCGGGAAAAGAGAAGAAACAGGCAGGAGTTTCAGTGTGCGGGATGCGGGGGCAACCACCTGCGAGCTGAATGCAGGTTCCTAGATGCAATCTGTAAGGCTTGTAACAAACGGGGGCACATCGAAAGGGTCTGCCGAAACAAAAAGAGCTATAGTCCTAAAAGACGCGGCAGCACCCCCCCTCCCCAGACAGGAAGAGAGACAAGCTGGAAGCAGATGGAACCGAAGCAAAAGAACAAGTTACAGAGAGGAAACGCACCAGACCGTAACCATCAGAAATGCCAGGGCAGAAAATGAGAAAAAGGTCCGGATAGAGGTGAACATCGAAGGGAAGCCCTGTGAGATGGAAGTCGACTCCAAGTCTTTTCTATCTATGGTATCTTGGAATACCATCAGGTGCCTGATACCGGACATTAAATAAAAAGAAGTACAAAAACAAAGACTGATTTTAAAAGACTACCAGGGAAATCGAATCCCGGTAGTGGGCCTTGGACATTTCCTCATCGAATTTAAAAATCATGCCAAAATCTTGCCTCTGACCATCGTCGACCGTGATTGCCCTAGCCTGCTAGGGATTGAATGGTTCGCGTCCCTGGGAATCAGGATGACCGGGATAAACTGCATTGCTGCAGCCAACTGGGAGGAGAGCCTGCTACAAGAATTCCAAGATGTTTTCGACGGGACCCTAGGCAAGTACAAGGGGACCCCAATTTCGTTTAGCCTAGACCCAAAAATAGCCCTCATCTGGTTAAAAGCCAGACGCGTCCCGTTTGCCTTAAAACCAAAAATGGATGAACAATTAAACAAATTAATAGCACAAGGGGTGTTAGAGCCAGTCGAACATGCCGGGTGGAAAACACCCATTGTGACTCCTGTAAAACCAGATGGGTCAGTGCACATCTGCGGAGACTATAAGGCAACCCTAAACCATGCGCTGCAACAAAGCGCATACCCAGTACCCGTAGTGCAACACTTACTGCACTCCCTAGGGGGAGGAAAAGTTTTTGTGAAGCTTGATCTCGCACAGGCGTACCAACAGCTACCCGTTGACCCCACTACCACAGAGGCACAGACTATTGTGACACATAGAGGGGCATTGAAGTGTAACCGTCTCCAGTTCAGCGTTAGAGTTACCCCAGGCATGTTCCAAAGCCTCATGGAGCATCTGTTAAATGGAATCAAGGGAGTTGTCCCTTATTTTGATGATGTTCTGGTGTCAGCAAAAAACGCCAACCAACTAGAGAGCAGATTAAGGGAAGTTTTAAGAAGATTTAGAGATGCAGGCCTTCAGATAAAGCGAGAGAAATGCAATCTAGCCACCAACCAGGTCAAGTTTTTGGGCTATCTAATAGATGAACAAGGAATACACCCCTCTGAAAAAAAGATAAAGGCAATCTAAGACGCACCTAGACCTAGGAACAAAACTGACCTTCAAGCATTCTTAGATCTCATAAATTTCTACAATGTGTTCCTGCCCCATAAGGCAACCATAGCAGAACCTTTACATCAGTTGTTAGACAAAAAAATCTACCTGGAAATGGGGCCAACGGGAACAAGCAACATTTCAGGGTATCAAAGACCTATTAACATCTAACACCATTTTAATCCAGTATAGCAATACCCTGCCTTTGACGGTCACCTGTGATGCATCGCCTTTTGGAATTGGCGCCATCCCAGACAGCAGAGAGGCACCGGTCGCTTTCTATTCAAAAATGCTTTCCAAGTCAGAACGCAATTACAGCCAACTCAACTGAGAAGCCCTCGCAATCATCGCTGGAGTCAAAAGATTCCATGAGCATCTTTATGGCAGAACTTTTTTGATCATCAGTGATCACAAACCCCTGTTAGGTATCCTAGCAGGAAACAAGCCAACCCCGAACATTCTGTCACCTAGAAAGACGAGGTGGTCTGAATTCCTCGCTGCCTACACCTACACGCTGATTCACCGCCCAGGAAAGACCATAACCCATGCTGATGCCCTGAGTTGTTCCCCGTTGCCCATCACAGAAGAGGACCCAGCTCCCACCATCTCCACACTTCAACTCGAGACCTGCCCGAACCTGCCGCTAACCACAGCAGACGTCGCGAGATCCACTGTGAAAGACCCTTTGACAGCTCACATCCTGAATTGGGTAGGTAAGGGCTGGCCGGAAGAGAACAAAACTGAGACTTTTAAGCCATTTTGCACCCGACAGACTGAACTGTCTATCGAGAAGGACTGTATTTTGTGGGATGACAGGGTAGTGATACCAAAGAGACTCCAGGAAGATATTTTGTGCATGTTGCACGAGGGGCACCTGGGCATAGTCAAAATGAAAGCTCTGGCCAGTAGTTATGTCTGGTGGCCAGGGCTGGACAAGGTCATTGAACGTTGGGTGGCAACATGCCATGACTGTCAAAAATTGAGACCTACCCCCCCACAGGCACCAGTTAAGAAATGGGAAACTCCCCGGGGTCCATGGTCTAGACTACATATTGACTTTGCTGGGCTGATAAAAGGCAACACTTTTTTAATAGTTGTGGATTCCTACTCAAACTGGTTAGAAGTCATCCTCATGGCTTCCACAACCACCGAGGCAGTAATGAAACAGCGAGACAAACCTTTCACCACGCATGGACTGCCTGATGTACTGGTGTCGGGCAATGGGCCCCAGTTTACCGCATTAGCATTCGAGCAGTATTTAGCTGCCCAAGGCATCCGACATGCTTTAACGGCACCAGCCCATCCAGCTGCAAACGGCAGGGCTGAACACATGGTTTGGTACACTAAGGAGGGCCTGGATAGAATGGACAAGGGGGATGTGCAAGAAAAACTAAACCGATTACTAACCCTACAGCATATTACCCCTGGCAGCTCAACCAACAAAAGCCCAGCAGAACTCTTGATGGGTAGGAAATTGCATTCCTACCTTGACAGACTGCATCCCATTTACACCTAGGATAAACCCCCCGAGTCCTCCAGCAAATACCGTGCATTTGAAATAGGTGACCTGGTCTATTTGAAAAACCTCACCAGGGACCCGTTATGGTTTCCAGCCACGATCACCCAGATCACAGACCCCCAGTCTTACTGACTATGCCTGGACGATGGAAGAGAATGGATGCAGCAGATCGAACAGCTTCATTCTCGCACCCTGGAACGCAAAAACACACGAGCGCCAAAAATAAATACTGACCAAAAAACAACCGAGGAGGGGGGGGGAAATACAAAATAATAAAAAAGGGAGAGATGAACCTCCCATAACAAGACAACACTACACAAAGACTATCAAACAAATCAAAAAGAGCACTCACGGTTAGATGAACCCCAAATGAGAAGTCCAGGAGCAGGAGAACGAAGCGAGGCCTTCCTGGAAGGAGACAGCCAGGCCAGCTCAACCAACCTGGACAAACCAGGAGGGAGCGGCGGAGCCATCTCAACCGGCCCCAGAGACTCAGGCGGGAGTGGCAAGGCTGACTCACCCTTCCAGGAAGTTCCATGGAGAAGGAACAGAGAGACAGCGATCCCGTCCGAACTGCTCGAAGACCATGCCGAGATTGAGCTGCGTAGGTCAACCAGGACTTGAAAAAGCCCCACCTACCTGCGTGATTACATGACGCACGTTGGACTGAACCAAAGGGGGAGGGGTATTATGTATGGAACTTGGTAGGCTCCAAGTTCCCTATTCTGATTGGCCGAAAAGGCCGTTCTCGGATTGGCCATTAGAGAACCAATTCAATTGGCCCACTGGACGGTGGGAACACTTAATGTGGTGTCATTGGCCACAAGCCAAGAGCAAGCCGCTATATAAAGGGCTGCTGTGGCTTGGGCTTCTGTTCCATTACCATTGCTTTACTGAATTAAATAAAGAGTTTGTTGTTGGAACCTGGTCTCATGCAACTTATTTCCAGATGGAACAAGAAGGACATGTTTGATTGATTCAATTTTCTCCAGAGGACATGAACATAAGTTACCTTGTTGAGAAAGGCTATTAAATCTGAGGATGGAAGTGGAAGTTATTCTGATTGTGGAGTTCTAAAAATAAGTACAATTGGTCAAGAAAGCTAAAGGTAAAAGTTTGTGTGAGATAAAAAGAAAAAAGAGCCTAGAACTTAAATATATTATAACAAGTATTTTAAAAGGCTAATAGAATGAAGATAACAAATGCAAACTGTATAGGAAGATGTATTTGTCAAAAGGACCATAATGCTCCATACACAGACTTACAAATGGACAAATTATTTTGTGAAAGCACTATAGGTTTCTCCCCAAAGTTTTTTGGGAGGCTGCCTTAAAAAAAAAGTAATAATATGGTTTTATTGTCTCCCCTCCAATTACTATTACTATTAATTATTTCAGTCACTCTTGGATACTTATGAGAAAATGTATGTAACAAAGAGATGGAGATGACCTAAATAATTGTGCTTTAGAAAAACTACCCAGGAGCCCTCTTGAGAGAGTGCAACAAGCAAAGGAAATGAAATAACAATCTTTCTTACAACTCTGATTAAGTTTAGTTACTAGAATCTATTCCAAGTTATAAAATCAGTTAGAAACAGTAACCTTAAGCTATTATAGTAAATGAGTAACAAAATAACAGAGTCCAACCTTCTCTTTGGATGGGAAACCCTATTCCATTTCAGACAAATTGTTGTCCATTCTCTTCTTAAAAACCTCCAATGTTGAAGCATCCACTTCTGGAGGCAAGTTGTTCCACTGATTCATTGCTCTAATAGTCAGAACAATTTCTCTTTAGTTCTTGCTTTCTTCAACTGTTAGTAAGTAGTTTATTCTAAAAAAGAAAGAAAAAGAAAAAGAAGAAGAAAGAAAGAAAGAAAAAGAAAATCCAAAAGAGTCATATTAGATTTCATAGGAGGAACACTGTAAATAATGCCAGTGTTGAATTTTGGTCAGTGAACGTAATAAAAATTCCACTCACAAAATGTTATGCAAATGAAGACAATAAAAATAAATAAAGTTTGGCAAAGAAAATGCATGTGAAACACATACCCCAACCCTTTGAAATATTTTTCCAACAGGAAATATGCTAGGAAGGCTGTTTGGTATTTGGATGACTGAAGTATTAATGGTACAGTAAAGAAGGTCAGTGAGATTGCTGAGAACCATATTTAATTCTCTGCTCTATATTTACTCTTGGCTATGCTGAGCTGAGGCTGTGGCTCAGTTGATTTTTCTGGGGTGTAGGTGGTGGCTGCTACTAAAACTTACCTTGTGGCAATAAGAGTGGCCCTCTTGGGAAAGGGAGAGCTGGAGGTTTAGCTTCAGGCCATGAAGAGGGTTTTTTCTTGAATCTGGTGGGTAAAAATCACCTGATCCATTCCCAGTTGGATGCCAAGCATAGGATAGGTCCTGTGGAGATACTCAGGGAGTAAACTTATCCAGTTATTTGGAAGCAGTTTGGCTTGATTTGAAACAGTCAACAGGGTCCTTATACCATCTTGTTTGGGCTAGTGGTTAAAGCAAAAGCTAAAAAGAGGGAGATCATGAGTTCAGGTCCTGCCTTAGCTATGAAAGCCAGCTGGGTGACTCTGGATCTGTCACTCTTTCTCAATCCAACCTACCACACAGGATTATTCATGACAGGAAAATAGGAGGAGAAACTGCCTTGAATTATTTATAAAAATAATAAAGATGGGATACAAAAAAAAATGGCCTATTACTGTGAATTAGATTCATGTCCTTCCTGGCAATGCTAATGTCCTTCCTAACCCTGAGCAATGGTGAATTCATTCTTGATGCAGAGGGTGTTCACCACCCCTTTTAAAAAGGCATTGGTGTTCCCTCTCCTCAAGAAGCCATCATTGGGCCGTTCTACCAGAACAGTATGATAAAGGGACTATATACTTAATTTTACATGTACTAACCACAGTTAGAATCATATATGCTCAACAATGGAAGTGTGAGGCAATTCCAAGAATGTAGTTAAGAAAGTACTAGAATATGCAGAAATGGATAGACTAACACTTACTATTAAGGACAAAGAAGAAACTAAATACTTCTTGACATGGGACTCATTTTATTCATGGCTAGACAATATAAACAGAAATTAGAAAGGGACATAAAAAGGATAAATGTTAAAATGGAGATTTGTTAAAACGGACAAACAAAATATTATTGTTATTACAGTATTAGTGTTATTATGATAAATGTCATTGGAAACATCTTTATTATGTTTGCCTAAAAACAATTGTACCCAGACAACACACTGTTTAATTGAAATGGAATTTTTATATATTATATTAATAAAACAAAGAAAACATTCTTAAAAAGACATTGGCATGTCCTCTCCTCAAGAAGCCATCACTGGACCTTAACGTCCAGGACAATTTTCATCCTGTCTCCTACTTTCCACTATAGTTCCTGAGAATGAAACAGATTGTCTGAAGCTCTTTTAATTGGGTTTTGGGCCTACAGTAGATATGTGGCATAAACAGCAATTGTTGCACTTTTAGGATCTCTGACAGGAGCAGGATGTAAATAGTATATACATGCTCTTTTTGACCTTTTGTGGTTTCCAGTACCATTGACTATGGTAATCTTTCGGGCTGATTTAGGGAGTTTGAAGTGGGAGTACAATTTCTTCCTACAAAGCCAGTCCAATCATTCACAGGAAGTGAGAGGTCTACTTCATGGTCCCCTTTTTTCAGGGTGTCAAAGGCCTCCATGCTTTCTCCAATCCTTTTAAACATCTATTTGAAATACTAGTTGAAATACTAGTACTATGGGATTAGCTATAAGTATGTTGCTGACACCCAGTTATTCATATCCATCCTGGGTGAATTAAGTGATGCTGTGGATCATTCTTTTACAATGCCTAGAGGCTGTGGAGGCCTACATAGGGAAGAACAGAATCAGCCATGTGTGCGTGTGTGTGTGTGTGGGGGGGGGGAGGATTCCTCTATATCTGGAGGTTGATCATCTTTGTCCTTAGAAAGGGCTGCACTGCCCCAGACAGACCCTGTGGATAATCTAAGGGTCCTCTTGAGTCATGAATCCTGCTAAAAGAGCAGTTGGCAGTCATGACTAAAAGGGCCTTTGTCTTGTGTGTTAGTTATGTTCCTTCCTAGAGTTGGAGAGCTTTCTCTTGGTCACTCTTCTCCTGGTCATCTCCCATTAAACTATTGCAATGAGGAACTGTTTTAACCCCAACACACCATCCCATCCCATCAGTCAGGCAGAGAAGGTATATTACATATCTTTAACTGACATATCTGTTAGTTAAAGAATTGGTGTGTAATTAATTCTCTAAAAAGAACCTAGACCCATGGAATAGTGCATTGTTTTTCAATCTTGGCAACTTTTAGAAATATGGACTTCAACTCCCAGAATTCCAATCAAGCATGCTAGCTGAGGAATTATGAAAGTTGAAGCCCACATGTTTTAAAGTTGTTGAGGTTGGAATAGTGTCCTTTGTTTCTTCAAAACCTCTTTGTAGACCTCATACAAACATTTTAATGGCCTAACTGATCTAACTAGACACAGGATGTATGATATCCAATTAAATACCTGGCTGCTAAATTCAACCCAGTGTAAATTCTGATTACATAAATGCATAGCCCATCTTTGCCTCAAGCACTACCAATAAATCAGTTTGTGCTTCAGTGTAATGTGTACTAGTCTCCAGATCAAATATACCTCTGAAAAAGTCTACTACACAAATAATATCAAAGGTTTTAAAGTAGTAGACTCCAAACAGGATTTGCAAAAAGCTCCTAAAGGATCACTGTAAAGTTAGTAAATACTTTAAAATAACAATTGTTATTCAGTCTAAGCAAGTGCAAAGTAATGTACATTGGCTATAAAACTTCAGTTTCATATATATATTAATGAGATCTGAACTGGAGTAATCAAGCATGAAAATAGATTTTGCAGTCACAAGGGATAACTCAGTAAAAATATTGACCCATTGCATTTCCTGCCTCAAGAATTATAAACAAATATAAATGTCATGCTTGGAGTCACTGGTAAGTTCTATACAAAGAAATACATACTGAATTGATTTCTTTTTTTCCACATAGAGAGAAGGTGTGCTAAAGGGACACATGAGGTAGATATATAAAATGATGTATCAGGTGGAAATTGGGTATACTAGGGAGTGCATTTCCTTATCTTGCAGTGTAAGAAGAAAGTTCATCTATTGAAGCTGAAAGCCTGGAGTCTCCGTATCAGAGATCCCCAAAGAAGTCAATATTCCACCTCCAAGTTCAATTAGACTATCCACAAGGTCAATTGATGGTTGGGGTCCATAAGTGGTTGATAAAAATTAATGGTCAATTGGGATCAATTAATCTTTTGAGCTTTCTGTAGAACTCTATTCCAGTCTCTAGTCCTGAAAAAAAATGTAGCTGGCAGCAAGACAATGTTTTCAGGGTTTGGATGATCAATTGCCAGTGAGAGCAGCCTTGAATTGTTTCTATCAACCATTTGTTGTTATTGGCCTCATTAACAGTACTCTTTGTGTTGTATAGCTGTGACCTTCCATCCTTCCTCTTCTCACTCTCATCTTCCCTGCCCCAGGAAAAATAAACCTATTCCTGTTCCTGTTCACTTCCTGTACTGAATATATTTCCTCATCTTAAACTCTGTTAGCGAGCCTATATATTCTCAACACCCAGAGCAATAGGAGAATAATAATAATATTATTACTTTGTGGTACTATTAGTTAAAGTATTAGGATTTATTTAATTATTTTCATAACATAAATTCTTGGAGTCGTATGAAACTTTATGAAGGGGCTGATGAAGTGAAGAGCTTGGTGATTCCTGCTCTGCACTGATTTTAAAATATATAGTTATTTATATCAGATAAAACTACACTATAGATTTTGTTTGAAATAAGTGAACTAACAGCTTTTCTGATGTTTCAGGCAATTAACGTGGTCCACCTTTATCATTAAAATACATCAAGAAAGCTAAGTTTTGCAGTGTTTTAGCTATTTTAGATAATCCATATATGTTACCATTGTTTTATATAACATGATTGATAATTACAGTGGGCATAAATGTCTATGGAGATTATTAATTATCCAAGTCATTGTTGTCCCAAAGGTGCTTTTTTCAAGAGGCAACTGGACTTTCTGCTTTTTCTTTGAAGATGTTTCACTTCTCATCCAAGAAGCTTCTTCAGTTCTGAATTCCCACCATCCAGTCAGATCTGAAGAAGCTTCTCAGATAAGAAGCAAAACGTCTTCAAAGAAAAAGCAGAAAGTCCAGTTGCCTCCTGAAAAACCGCCTTTGATACAGCAGGCATAGTGCATATAATATAATTGTTTCTATTGGTGTGACAAGTACCACATTTCCAGATATTTTGTTTAAAACTGAGCTTTGAATACTGTTCCTTTACATACTGTAGCCTGCAAGATGTTGGTAATAACAGATATAAAACAATATATACTGAATCTTGGGAGTACATATTTAGTTTGATGGATCAAAAGTGACTTTACTATTTGGTCAACTGTAATTATTTATGCTATTAACAAACTCATGGACCATATTTATTTAGGATTTATATTTCTGTATATTTATTTGCTCATTACCTGTTGGCTCTCCAAAGGATGCGTTGTGTTCCTGGTTCCACTACAGATTTGATACCAGGAAGCATCTTGCCTTGTTCAACAGAACTTCCTTTTGAGAAGATAAGCAGAGGAATCTAGAAGTCACAGTGTATTTAGATTAGTGGAATGTCAGTTTCCTGCGTTGAACTGATTTTGCCTTAAGCAAGTAGACTCAATCTCAGGAGTGAGGATGAGGAGTCACAAGACAAATGTCACAAGAGATTTCCCAACCTGAAGCCTGAATATTCTTTTTATACTTTTTAAACATTGTTTGCTTTTCAAAGAAAGAATAATTGTGCTTGGAGTCATGAGGCTTCTGTGAAAATCTCTGATGTATGTTCACTCTGTAGCAAGCATTACACTTTACAGGAAGAGGAAGGAGAGCTGTGAGCCTGGAGCAGTAATGGAATTGCAAGAGGTAGAAGAAAGGAAGTTTAAACACTAAATTCAGTACTGGAAAGGAAGGAGAGGCAATGACATCACACATGTGGCTGTGCTAGAAGGGAGCAACAGAAGAAACCAATGGCTTACTAGGTTTTGAGAATTGCAGAATTTAAAAAGTAGGTTAAATAAATTTGAGGAAGCACACTCCTACTTCTTACATAAATCTATAGTTTTAAATGGATTGTTTCTGTCTAGATATCAAATATCATTATGTATTTCTTGACCCCAAACTTCACCTCAGTGATATCCTTATTCTTATTCATGGGGCAGAGGATAAAATTTGCAGAGAAATTTCGAAGTTTGTAGGCAGCATCAGCCATCAGTATGACACTAGAATATTGAAATGTATGAAATGGAGTATGAAATATCTCTAGCTGTTGGATAATATACTCACAATTTTGCTTTTTCATTTGTTTGCCTGCTTATTTTATTACTGTTTACTATTAATTGCATGCAGGAATCATTGATATCCTGAAATGAATCAGTGTTTGATTTCCTGTGTCAAAACATAATACCATCCTTACATTTTGGGGGAGCAAAAGGGGGACCTGATTTTAAGGACCTCTTTCTCTTTTACTGGACAGACAAAGTGGTTTTGTTCTTTCTCTAAGGAAAATAAGGAAATAATCCTTATAATGTTATGAAATAATTTCTTTTTGAAAAATTGTCAGAATCTTTCCTTTTCTTCCTTCCTCTCTTCCCAGAGCAGGGCAGGACAATGGCTTTACTCTCAATCAGAAGTCTTGATTTGGAAAGGCATGTGTGCATTAGATCTGAAGGCAAAAAAAAGTGCTTTGGAGTTTCACAGGGACAGTCAGAAAAAGCATCTGCCTGCAGCTATGTATTTGCATCTTTTCATGAGACTGCAAGGCTGCTGGGAAAAAATTGTGTTTGGTTTCAAACTTTGCACGTAGGTGTGACTGGGTATTTACATATATTCCAAAAACCATTTCACCTTAGATTCTGACACATAGCATGACCCTGTGTGTTAATAGTGCCATCTCATTAGACAATGTCATCATGAGGTGTGAATGAACTTCTATTTAGCTGGAGATAACTGGTTGTCTTTTATCTTCTTTTGTTAGAAAGGCTTAATAAAGTTCTTATGCAGTTTAAGAGATACACTTAAGAGACACTGACCTTTCATTTCTAGAGATCCTTGAAGAAAAACAAATTTTGATTCCTGATGACTATCTGGGCAAACAAGTTTTCATGACAAGCTTTCAGAAGAAGTGGTTTATCATTGCCTGCTTTTTTCAGCCTGAGAGAAAATGACCAGTCAATCAGCTGGCATAATGCCTAAGGCGGGACTAGAAATCTTTGTCCCCTGGTTTCCTACCTGCTGCCTTAACCACTACAGAGGCTGGAGCCAAAATAGCAGTGATGGAACTGAAGAAAAAATAGAGTATGGACCAAATATAAACCCTAATAGACCAAATATAAACCCTAATCTTGAAGCTGTGTGTCTTACAAGTATGACAGTTTGAAAAGGTTCTTGCAAACCAACCAACCAACCAACCAAAAACCTATTTAGTCTCGTGATTCCCCAGCAGACTTAAGTTCAGAATGACATAGTTATAAAAATGTTTAACATGATACCATGGTATTGTATTTGAGACAATATTAAATGCCACCTTTTTGGTTTTCCTTTCACAGCGAAACCCACAGTCATTGATGTTGACATCTATGTTAATAGCATTGGCCCTGTGTCATCAATAAATATGGTAAGTGTCACACAAACAATTACTTTATTGGCAGGGCTGCTTCTTGTATCAATAACCAAGTTCTTTCATTTTTTCCTAAACATGAGGTGAAATGTTATTGCTGCAGATGTCATTCTATTTTCTGTTCTCGTTCTGTGTGCCTGACAAGTCTTTGTCCTTTTCCCAAAGGGCAAAAATAACACTCAGCAAATAGCATGCTGTGATCTGTCTATCACAAAAGTATGAATATTCAGTGTATCTTCAAAAATACAGAATTGAAATAAAGCTATGGGCAGACTATAGGCGTTTGTTGTCCCTCAATGCAGCAAACTCTGGGAAATAATGTGTTGTTAAGAAAAGACAATAAAAGCTAATAACACAACCCTCTGTATATTTGCTTGAAAATGGGTTCAGAGATATATACTTCTGGGTAATTGTGCTAAGCTTGTGAAGTTTTTTATGTGAAGTTTTAAGATTTTTTGCTTCTGAAAATCTTGGTTGCTATTCATTGGATGTCTATTTGATGGTATACAAGGTAGGGCAATTAAGATGACAAAAAATCTGGAAGAAAAAATTCACAAGGAACAGTTGGAGATGTTGGGTACTTTTAGCCTGGAGAAAGAAAGATTGTGTGGGAAACATAACTATTTTCAAGTATTTGAAAAGCTGTCATAGAAGATAGGATGGCTATCTATCCTCATAATTCAATCTCTTATCACCAGCTGTTTTCTCTGAGGATGAGGTCAGGCTTCAGAATGTAATGTTCAAGACTTTACTCAACTTAAGAATCAAAATTATTTTAGACTGTTTCCAAAACTCTGTTAAAGGATCCCCTTGATACAAAGTATTGCATAAAAATAAAAATTCAGATATTAAAATCTCTCTAAATTCTTTATAAAATTCCTCTGACAATACATCAGGACTAGAAGATTTTCTATTTTAAATAATATTAAAAACTTCAGAAATTTCTGAAATGTAAAAAAGAGAGTTCATATATTGAATATATTCTACATTCAGTTCTAGGAATGTTAAACTATTTAAAAATTAATTACTTTTTATTGATGATTGATTATTTTAAGAATATAATTGTTGAAAAAAGTTTAAATTGTTCATTTATACTTTTGGATTTGATCAAAATTTGACACTACTTTTTAAAATTACATTTATACATATTTTTCTTAGCTTTTTTCACTTTATTTGCCAATATTTTAAAATTTTTATTTACATATTCATAATACATTTATTCAGCAAGAATAACCTAGGGGATTTTTTTCTGTCTCCAAACCATTCAACTCTTTTTAAATAGTATCTGATCTAGTTCTATAATAGTTTGCTAATAAATTGTTAATTTCCAAATAAAGTTTACTTGCTTTTTGTGTTTGTTTTTTAAGCATGCTGATCTAATGTATCTACCCACCTCTTAATATTGTTTTTATAGTATCCCATCTTGCTATCCCAAAAATGCTTTTCCAAAAGACAACAAGATTTTCTTGACCCCCCCCCCCCCTTAAATTAATATTGCTTCTCATCCAAGAAGCTCCTTCAGCTTCTTCAGAACTGAAAAAGCTTCTTGGATGAGAAGAGAAACATTTTCAAGGAAAGAAACCAAGAAAGTCCAGTTGCTTTTTGGAAAAGCACTTTTGAGATATTCTTATAAATATTTTATTTGTATTACTTTCTTGAAAAAAAAATTCTCAAAGCTTGGATAAGTTGTTGTTTTCCTTCTTCATAGTACAGTACTATGGGATTGAGTAAATGGAACAATCTCTTCTAATTTAAGCGTGATAATCACTGGAGTGTGATCTGATATAAGAATTGGTACAATTTTAATTTGTTGCAGGAAATTTGAGAAAGTTTTAGGTATCCAAATAAAGTGCAGTATGAGATTTATGTCTTTCTGAATAAAATACATGTGCTTTTGTTGCAGTGTTCACAAGTCCATATATCTATGTATCCATGAGTATGCATTAAATTAAATTTAAGTCTCTTGTAATTTCCACTTTCAGGCTTTAATGTATCAATAGTAAAGTCTTTTCTTATTGTAAATGATTCAAATTACATTTTTTCCTATTCATACTTTTTTTGGAAATTGACCCAATTAGAAGACTGTTATGTATATGGTAAAGTTATGCATCGTTATCTAGCTTAACATTAATTATATGTTAATAAAAGGAAATAATTGTATTTATTGTAATGATTCTATTTATTATTTTTAAAGGGAAACTCTGACTTGTGTTCCAAAGACCAGAAAAAGGGTATATTCATGATCTAAGATAAAAGAAGTTTTACTTTCATATATTCCCAGATGCAAAGGCTCTGACTGAATTTTGTTCCTGAAATCAGGCTGCTGGATAAAAAAAAAAGGATTTTTTTCCTAAATATTTCAAACATCTAAAGCTCTTTGAAATATATCTCTCTTTTAGAGGTTTGTCAAGACTTGTTAATTCTTTGAGGCATTTGAGAAAATTAGTAAAAAATAGCCTTTAGTTTTGTTTTTATTTATGTATTAATTTCCCTAGATTTTAAATTTTGTTTATATACATAGTAAGTGCATTTTGTCCCTAAATACTGATTTACTCAGAAACTGATTCACTTTTTAATTCCCTGTGGGATGCTCATCCACGAATAAAACATAAAGAATTGCCAAGTGAATAACATTTGAATATATTTTATTGAATTGGAAACATACACACATTTGTGCTTTCAGAGCTTTGTGTACCAATAATATTGGCAGACTAACTAGAATATGCCCATTTAGTGGTAGAAGGATAAACATATATGTACAGTTTTCCTTCCTCCCTCCCTCCCTCCCTCCCTCCCTCCCTCCCTCCCTCCTTCCTTCCTTCCTTCCTTCCTTCCTTCCTTCCTTCCTTCCTTCCTTCCTTTCCCCAACTATTCTCCTGGCACTCAAGGCAGCCTACATACACATTCTTCTTTAGAGTTTCCCCATAATAATCTAACAAAGTCAGCTGCCCACTCAGGCTGCCCAATCAGATTGACTGACCCAAAGTCATGCACAGAACTTTAATTGCTGAGGGCAGCACAAATCGGTTTGTTACTAATATTAACCACTAGCTCAAGGGTCACCAACCTTTTGGACCTCAGGGACCACCAAATTCATAATTTTAAATTCCAGGGACCACTAACTGGTTCTGTTAGTGGGCCTAATTTGGGTGTGGCCTAATTTGTGGATGTGGCTTGGTGGTCATGTGACTGGCTGGGCATGGCTTGTATGTGAATATGATAAATATTTTTGTAAATATTGATTTTTTTAATTAAAAAGACCAACTATTACCCAAAATCAGGCAAAGCAGGCAAGCAGATTGAGTTGCTCACAGAATCATTCAGTGATCTATCTATCTACCATTGGCTAGCTCAGTCTGTCACATAAAATTTGCTTGCAAGCAAACTCATAAAATTAACTCACAACACACCATGTATGTAAATATTGAATTTTTTTTATAAAAAGGAACAACTTTTACCCAAAATCAGGCAATGCAGGCAGGCAGATTGAGTTGCTCACAGAATCATTCAGTGATCTATCTATCTGCCATCAGCTACCTGAGTCTGTCACATAAAATTTGCTTGCCATGAGTCTGCACTGAATAATAGAACCTTCAGTCTTAAGAGAGGTTCAGCTGTGCTTAAAAGCAGAGCCAAAGATTTAAAGATTAGCTAGAAAGCAAGAAATTCAATTATTTCCTGCTTCCTAGCTAATCTAAATCTCCTGGCACAGCAGAACACCTGATGGTCAGAAAAAAGAAAAATAGCAATTTAGCAGGCAAGTGTGCCGGGTAAGGAGTGAGTGGGTGGGAAGGGTTTCCATTGCCATGTGGGTGGCGCAGCCTTGTGTTTCTGTGCAACCTGGGTTGGTTTGGGGGGTGTTCTGGGGGTGAAAAAAATTTCCAAAATTTTTCTTGTGGCCCACTGGTTGGTGACCGCTGCTCTAGCTCACATCTCTCTCAGGGTATTTCTGCCTTGGGGAGCAGATGAGAAGATTTTTGAAACTTTCCTTTCTCTGGCAAGTGCTTGTGACAGGACAGCAAATGAACAAATAAAGTGTTGGCAGAAATAAATAGGCTTGCCTGTGGATTCTGGGTAGGGAAAGAAAGATATCGGTTGGCAAGAAGACAGTGAACAGGTGGATGCTGATGAGGAGACTAAGGGGAAGAAAGTGGTCACCAGCTGGTGAAAGCAAGTGAATAGGCAGGCAAACTGAGAGAGAACATGAGAGAACATGAGCGATGGATCTACACTGACTGGCAACAGACTGGACACAGGTGCTTTTATTGATAGTATCTCATCTTTGTTTTCTTGAAAGGAATTCTTAATGTATTTTATCTCAGCATGGATGTCCATGGCTACTGATTACTCTAATTTCTCATTGGTATTTCCAGGTCTTTCTTCAAAATGCATTCTACAAACTTTGTTGTTTTTTTAAATATAAATCTGCCTTTTGTTAGCTTATGTATTTATTTATTTGCTAGATTTATAGCTTGCCTTGTGCTCAGACATTCAGTATGATGTACGTAGCACTCCAGTATCTCATTTTTCCTCACAACAGCCTCTGTCTCTCCAGTCTCTTTGCCTTGCAAGACGGGGTTGAAGGAAAACAATTTCTGTAGGCAATTTCTCCTTTGCTTAATCCTCCCCCATCCCCAAAGCACAGAGATTGTAGAGAGAGATATTTTACGAGAGCAAGTGGTTTGCTCTTCCAGACCGTGAGAGCAATTCCAGTATGCCAGCAGTGGGAAAGGATCAAGCAAAGGAAAGATTGTCTATAGAAATTGCTTGCTTCCCCCCCCCCCCCAGGGAGAGATTGGGGACAAAAGAGAGTAAGCTGTTTGCTTAGCATACCTGCAACTTCTACTCCCAGGTGCAGCACAATTGCCTAGTTTTCAATGTGTACAAGACAGTGAGCAGGCACTCAGGAAGGGGGGCATTTGGGAGGCAAACAAAAGCCAAAGGTATGAAACTAAGCAGTCTTGTCTTTACAATTGGAAAACACAGTCATGTTCACTTGCTATCCCAATCGATGACCACTTTGATAGTGACAGAGTTATTGGTTGGGTTGTTAAGCAAGGACTACCTGCATTGTGAATAATGAGGATTGACTATGTTGGAAGAAATGTCCATCTGGGTTCAGTTCCAAGTGGGGAAAAAGACACTGGAGACATGGAGGCTGTTTGGAAAGATGATGTAATGGTGGACAAGAACACGATTTGAGGTCCTGGGCAATTGAGCATGATAGAGAGATAGAGAGAGGGAGGGAGGGAGAGAGAAAGAGAGAGAGAAAGAGAAAGAGAGAGAGAGAGAGAGAGAGAGAGAGAGAGAGAGAGAGAGAGAGA
>BLBF01000017.1:33232296-33252575 GCA_015471245.1 Laticauda colubrina
AGAGAGAGAGAGAGAGAGAGAGAGAGAGAGAGAGAGAGAGAGAGAGAGATGCCTGAGGACACACTGAAGCAAAATATTAGTCTATTTCTTTTACAGGCATATGTTTGAGATTTCAGATAAACATTAAATGAGGTAGATCCATCTATATAGAGATTCCAAGATCAGGAAACACTCAAAACTATGATCACAGAAGCGATTGGCAGATCTAATTCTCAGAATAAACATGGCAGGAGGATGGTTGCTGCAAACGATTATCACAGTTTATTCCTTTGGAAACCATTACAGCAGATTTTCCATCCATAAGTTCTTTCTTAATATACTGTGGCAGATATTGGAACAAGGTGTCAAGCAACCTATTCAATCATCATTTTCAGCAGCAGTTTACCAAGATGTGGCGAAGGCCATTCTTTTAACTCTTCTTTTTCTCCTCTGCAGTTATTGCTGGGTTCTACGTGTGTCTAAATTTACCAACTTTCCACAGGAAGCAAATGTAGCAACTCCAGACGAGAAAGGTTGCACAATGCACATCTCCAAATTTTGGTATTTTCTATTGGAGGAAGAGTTGTGCACTCCTAAGAAAAGAATCTGGTTCAAGAGTGTTTTGTTCGGAAAACACACGAGGTAGACCGGGTTCCAACAACAAATACTTTTATTATTAACAGTTAGCAACGGAACGCCGGCTGAAGCCGGGGCCAGCCCTTTTATACAGGCTGGCTTGCCTGCTTGCAGCCAATGGCAGCTATTTAGATTTGCCGCCTTTTTGGTATCTCTTTGGATTGGTTCCTAGTGAACCAATCCACTTGTCTTTTCCTTAGCCAATCAGAATGGTAGATTTGGAGTCATCCACTTTACATACAGAACACCCCTCCCTCCTTAGTTTAGTCCTACGTGGTGACGTAGTCTCGCAGGTAGGTGGGGCTTTTCCGGGCTCGACCTGACCTGCGCGGTTCATTTCCAGTGAGGACTTCGACCGGTTCGGATGGGGCTGCTGTGTCGTCCGTCCTCCTCTCTGGAACCGTCTGGAAGGGTGAGTCGGCCATTTTACCGCCGCCTAAGTTTCTTAGGCCGGCGGTTCTGCCGCTCCCTCCCGTTTCCTCGGGGCAGGTCGAGCTGGCTTGGCTGGCCCCTTCCGAAGATCTCTCTTCGTGGGTCTCTTCAAACGGTGAGTCTTTTGTTGGCTCTTTTTGGTCATTTTGAATGTTAGTTTTATTTTTAAAAAAGTTCTTTATTCGTTTCTCGCCTTTCCCCCCCCACCTCGGTTTGCATTTCGCCGTGTTCTTTTGTGAATGTTTTTAAGTTCGCGGTTCTTTCCACAATTCGAGATCGAAGCTGGTCTATATGCCGCTTCCATTCCCTCCCATCGTCTAATTTTACCCGGTAGGATTTGGGGCCTGTAAGTTGGGTAATTTGCCCGGGTAGCCATACCGGGTCCCCGGAGAAATTTTTAGCGTAAACTAAATCGTCTGTCTCGAATTGTCTGAACCGTGTTGAGGAGTCAGGGGGGTTTTCTGGGGTGAAATTTGGGTGTAACCTATCCAGGTGAGATCTTAATTTTCGCCCCATAAGTAGTTCTGCTGGTGATTTATTTGTGATAGTACTAGGTGTTATGTGCTGCAGTGTGAGCAGCCGGTTTACTTTTTGTTGTGTATCTCCAGCGTCCATTCGTTCTAACCCTTCTTTTGTAAACCGGACCATTCTCTCTGCCCTGCCGTTCGCAGCCGGGTGAGCCGGCGCGGTTAGTGCATGTCTTATACCTAGGGAGGCTAGGTATTGCTCAAATGGTATGCTGGTTAGCTGTGGTCCATTATCTGAAACGAGAATGTCTGGTATGCCATGGGTGGCAAACAGGCTGTCTAGTTGCTTAATTACGGCTTCTGTTGTCGTTGATGGCATGATTTTTACTTCAAGCCAATTGGAATAGGCATCAACGACAATCAGAAAAGTATGCCCCTTGGTAGGCCCCGCGAAGTCAATGTGTATTCTTGACCACGGTCCTCGAGGGGTTTCCCAGTCCTTAACGGGTGCTTTTGGTGGGGATGGTCAAATTGTTTGGCATTTGTGGCATGAGCTTACCCAATACTCTATGTCCTTATCAATACCCGGCCACCACACGTAACTCCTGGCGAGGCTTTTCATCTTCACCATTCCGGGGTGCCCTTCATGTAAAAGCCTAAGAACCCTGGGCTGCAGTTTAGCAGGGATTACAACCCGATCACCCCACAACAAACACCCCTTTTGGATGGAAAGTTCAGTCTGTCTGGACCGGAAGGGTTTGGAATTTTCAGTTTTTAGATTGTCCGGCCAGCCTTTACCTACCCAGCTAAGAACGCGGGCAGTCAATGAGTCTTGCGACATCATACGCTGATATGGGTAGATCGGGGCATGTCTCGATTTGTAGTGCTGTCATCGTTGGTGCCGGGTCTGCGTCGGTTGTTGGCAAAGGCGCTCTGCTCAAAGCGTCCGCATGGGAAATTTGTTTCCCTGGTCGGTGTGTCAGAGTGTAGGAATAAGCCGCCAGGAACTCTGACCATCTCGTCATTCTGGGTGAAAGTATGTTAGGTGTTGGCTTGTTTCCCGCCAAAATCCCCATTAACGGCTTGTGATCCGTTATAATTCGAAAAGTCCTCCCATATACATATTCGTGGAAACGTTTTACTCCAGCGACAATTGCTAGAGCTTCCCTGTCCAATTGGCTATAATTCCGCTCGGTTTTTGATAGAGTCCTAGAATAATATGCAACGGGTGCTTCTCTGCCATCCGGTAGTTGGTGGCTCAGGACGGCACCTACTCCATATGGTGAGGCGTCGCAGGTCACTGTTAATGGCAGAGTGTCGCTAAATTGGATGAGAACGTTTGTTGATGTTAGCAGTCTTTTAATGTTTTGGAAGGCTTTTTTTTCTTTGTAACCCCAAGTCCAAGTAGCCTTTTTGTCTAGCAGGCGGTGTAGCGGTTCTGCTATAGTGGCTTTGTTTGGCAGGAATACATTATAGAAATTAATTAATCCTAAAAATGCTTGGAGTTCCGTTTTATTTTTAGGTTCAGGCGCATCATTTATCGCCTTAATCTTTTTATCTGTGGGGTGGATGCCCTCTCCGTCTATTGAGTAGCCCAGAAATTCGACGTTGTTTTTAACTAGACAGCACTTCTCTCTTTTAACCTTGAGGCCAGCTTCTCTAAACTTAGTCAGAACCTTTTTTAGTCTGTTCCTTAATTGTGTTTCATCTCTGGCCGAGATTAGGACGTCGTCGAAATAGGGAATGACTCCTTGTATGCCATTTAGAAGGCGTTCCATTAGACTCTGGAAGACGCCAGGGGCTACGCTTACTCCAAATTGGAGTCGGTGGCATTTGAATGCGCCCTTATGGGTGACAATAGTCTGCGCTTCTGCTGTTTCTGGGTCTACTGGGAGTTGCTGATAGGCTTGTGCCAGGTCGAGTTTGGCGAAAACTTTGCCATTTCCCAGGGAATGGAGCAAATGCTGGACTACGGGCACCGGGTATGCGCTTGGTTGTAATGCGTGGTTCAGGGTAGCCTTATAGTCACCACAGATTCTGATGGACCCGTCTGGTTTAATGGGT
Organism: Laticauda colubrina; assembly: GCA_015471245.1. Lineage (NCBI taxonomy): Eukaryota > Metazoa > Chordata > Lepidosauria > Squamata > Elapidae > Laticauda > Laticauda colubrina. Next base: position 33,235,875 of record BLBF01000017.1, read on the forward strand.
GTGACGATAGGCGTTTCCCACTTGGCATGGTCCACAGGTTCTAACACCCCTTGGGCTACTAATTTTTCCAGCTGTTCCTCTATTTTTGCCTTTAGTGCAAAAGGAACTCGCCTGGCTTTTATTCTTCGTGGGGCTATTTGGGGGTTTAAATTGAAAAAAATAGGGTTTCCCCGGTACTTGCCCAGCGATCCGTCAAACACGTCGTGGAATTCTCTGACGAGGTCGTCTTCCCAGCCGGCTGTGGTCACTCGATCGACCCCGGTCATCCCGATGCCCAATGGCGCGAACCACTCGATGCCCAGGAGGCTTGGTCTGTCTTGGTTGACTATGGTCAGCGGAAGCACTTTGATGTGGTTTTTGTAGGCAACTTGAAAATGTCCTTTGCCCATCACAGGGATTTGGTTTCCCTGATAGTCTTTGAGGGTTAGGTGCTGCTTCATCAAGTCTTTGGTTTTGATACCTGGGACTAACTGTTTAATTGTGTCCCATGATACCATGGAGAGGAAGGACCCCGAGTCCACTTCCATTTTGCAGTGTTTTCCCTCGATTTCTACGATGATTTTAATTTTTCTTCCACTTTCCGTCTGGGAGCTTTGGATAATGACAGTTTGGTGTGTATTGGCTCGCTTTTCTTGTTGCCATTTTCTTTCGGCTCGACTTGGCTCGGCTCGTGTTGGGGAATTTCTGCGTCTCGTCGGGCTGTAAGATTTTTTATTTCTGCAGACCTTCTCGATGTGCCCTCTTTTTCTGCAATGTCGGCAGATGGCATCGAGGAATCTGCATTCGGCTCGTGGGTGGTTTCCTCCACAGCCAGCGCATTCCCGCCACTTTCTCCTTTCGCGCTCTTTCTTGTTTGTGAGCAAACGGTGGACCTCGTCGTCCTCCTCGCTTGATTCGTTTGTTTCGCCCGACTCTTCATAATGGGTCGTTGTGGCAGGATGCTTTTTTTCTTTGGTTGATGTTTCATCGCTGTGCGTGTTCATTTTCTTAAATGTTACTGCGGATTTTTTCGTAGCTTCAGCGGCGGTGGCTTCCGCAATGGCTTCGGTAACGGTGATGTTGGGCTTGTTGAGCATTTTACTCTGTGCGGTTGAGTCTCTCAGGCCCAACACCACGCGATCTCTCATTGCCTCGTCTATGTTTGAGAATTCACACTCACCCCCAATTTGTCTGAGTGCAGCGACGAAATCGGCAACGGTTTCTCCCTCTCTCTGGTCTCTTCGGTAGAATTCATGTCGCTTTATTAAATTAGACACCATCGGGGCGTAGTGTGCTTTCAGGAGTCTCTGTAATTCTGTCCACGTTAATTGTTTAACGTCCCGAGGCTTGGCGAGGGCTTTAGCCATTTTAAAGACGGTTGTTCCGCAGTGCGTCAGGAACACGGCTCTCTTTCGTTGTTCGGAAATGCCTTCCATTTCGTTGCTCTCCAAGTACATTTGGAAGCGATCAGCATAGGAATCCCAATCCTCTTCGTTGGGATTGAAGGGTGCGGGCGGTGCGTTGTTTCCAGACATCTTAGTTGCAGTCTGGGCTTCTATCACCACGTGCAGGTTTTTGTTCCGTTCAGGACGATCCCATCCTCGTCGCCAGTGTTTTGTTCGGAAAACACACGAGGTAGACCGGGTTCCAACAACAAATACTTTTATTATTAACAGTTAGCAACGGAACGCCGGCTGAAGCCGGGGCCAGCCCTTTTATACAGGCTGGCTTGCCTGCTTGCAGCCAATGGCAGCTATTTAGATTTGCCGCCTTTTTGGTATCTCTTTGGATTGGTTCCTAGTGAACCAATCCACTGTTCTTTTCCCTTAGCCAATCAGAATGGTAGATTTGGAGTCATCCACTTTACATACAGAACAAAGATGCATTTCTTAATTGATTTTTTTGCAAGCACAAAGTGGAGAAATAATGAAGAAGTTCACCTGAAGACCTCTTACTGCAGATTGTGTGGGCTGCTTTTTGAGGCTACACAAATAGTTAAGTTCCTTTCCTAACCTCTAGTTCCATATTCATAACAAGTCCTTGGGGATAAGAAGTGACACCATGTAGGTGTTTTCATGGCTAAGATGTGGCAATGCTCAAATCCTGGACTATTAATACTAGCTTTAAAATTGATTGTTGCAGCTATGAAACAGTTTTCAGGATGCTTCAGCTTGGTAGTGCATTCAAGAATACATTTTCTCTCCTGTTCCCACTGTTCTGGAATCATATTTGTATGATAAATACATCCATCAACCCAACCCAACTGCAGTGAATTAACACCTGAAGTTTAAATGTTCCCAGTCCTCTTATATCAGGGCTCTGATGGACCAGAAAAATAATACTTTTGTCTATCAAATGCTGTGGTTTTTTTTTTTTTTGTTTACAGGCAAGACTACTTTTCTTATTATTCTTATTTTTTATCTTCCTTTCAGTTGGAAATTGAGTTTTTGCCAAACGTGTAGCTTTCATTACAAAATAGAAATGGGTGTGAAATTTGATGCATTTGAGTTTCAAAATAAAATCATTTGGTTATGTATATGTGGAAATTTGGAACACAAATATAGTAAGAAACCGCAATTTTCCAAAAGTACAGTATGATTTATGACAGTAACAAATGAAGTACATTAGGAGAAACAGTAAGTATGCAAAAATTTATGTATTAGGGAAAACGATGCCGAAAATGCAAACATTAAAGAGAAGTATGCATAAGTTATTCATATTCATTCAAACTTTTGGGGGGTATGTTTGCAACTTCAAGCCTAAATTACTGTTAATGATTTCTGTGAAAATGACATCAGATAACAGAACAACAGACTTTGACACCTTCTAGTCCAACCCTCTATACCATTTCAGACAATTGTTATCCAATCTCTTCTTAAAAAACCCACTGTGTGCTGGAGACTGTCCAGAACAATTACTGTCAGAACAATTACTCCTTAGTTCTAGGTTGCTTCTCTCCTTGATTAGTTTCCATCCATTGCTTTTTGTTCTGCCTTCAAATACTTTGGAGAATATCTTCACCCCTCTCTTTGTGGCAACCCCATAGATCTTGGAACACTGCTGTCATGTTATCTCTACTCCTTTTCATTAAACTAGACATACCCACTTCCTGCAACTATTCTTTATATAGTATGTTTTAGCCTCCAATCCCCTAATCATCTTTGTTGCTTTTCTCTGCACTCCTTCTAGAGTCTCAACATCTTTTCTACACTGTGGCAACCAAAACAAAATTGCCCTTTCCTTGTGCATGGCAAGGTATTTGACCAAGTTTATGAGATGATTGAACATCCAAGCCATCTAAGACAGTGGACATTGTCCCCACATTCTCTGGCAATGGAATTTACACTGTTTAATGAATATTCTTGAGTACCAGAATAGACACAAATTGTCCTCTCAATGGACTTGCCACATATTCTGTTTATGTTTACACCGCCATCCTCTTCTTGACTGAAAAACCCTTAAAAACATCTTCCACAAGAAATTCAATTTGCTCTTTTCTATGCCTTTTCTACTCTGTCCCATGTGATGGGATGATTAGAGCTTCACATAATTGTCCAAATGCAGTGAAACCACATATTTGTATGAACAGAGGAAGTGACTAACCTTTTTAAAAAAATTTTTTTTTTATTGTTTTTAAGACAAACATAAACAAACACAACATAAAAACATTGAACCATCTTCCATATATGTACATACAGTACATCGATTGGTTTACAAATTGTTTTGTGTTTCCATTTTGTAGTCTTCAATTACAATTACATTGTATATGTTCTCATATTGTCAATCAAATATTCCTAAATACATTAATATCATTGTTAATCAATCATTTGACTATACTATTATTCATTCATGTTTTACAAGATAATCCATATTTTACTTAATTTGTTTTTATGACAGTTCATATTATCATTTCAAATCTATCCTATAATCATTTTGTAGTCATAAAAATACATATTTATGTATTCATTATGTTCTAAAAATCTACATATTTCATTACCATGTTTTATTGTCTGACCATTGATAGATTAGATTCCAAGTTTTATAAAATTGTTTATCTTCTTGCTCTCTAATTTCAAATGTCAATCTATTCATTTCAGCACATTCCAATATTTTCTTAATAACTTCCTCTTGTGTTGTTATTTTCTCATTTTTCCAGTTTTTAGCAAATACAATCCTAGCCGCTGTTAATACATTTTCCAGTTTTTAGCAAATACGATCCTAGCCACTGTTAATACATTTCTAATCAAATATTTCAATTCTTTATGATATATTTCAGGTAAAATTCCCAATAAAAATATCTCTGGTTTCAAATCTATATGCTTTTTTGTCATTTTTTCCAATCATGTGTGGATTTTAGTCCAATATCTTTTAGCATCCGCGCACGTGCACCACATATGGTAAGATGAGCCAGGTACCTGATAACATTTCCAACATTTTTCAGATTTGTTCTCTAACATTCTTGCTGTTGTTGTTGGGAGGAAATCCTACCTGTAAAATATCTTATACAAATTTTCTCTATATGCTGTTGACATTGTTGTTTTATAATTTTGAGACCACAATTTTTGCCATTTCTCTAGATCAATCCCATATCCCAAATTCTTTCCTCAAGCAAGCATTGTTTCTTTGACTTGTTCTTCTCGTTTGATTTCTAATAACTATCCATACAATTTTTTAATCACCTTTTCATCAGTACCTGTCAAAATCTTATCTAAATCAGTCAGTTTATCATAGAAACCTTCTGTTTTAGAATCTTTATCATACCTTGAATGTATTTGCGCATATGAAAACCAATTCATTTTTATACCTTGTTCCTCCAGTTTTTGCATAGATTTAAGTTCACCCTTTTTATTCAATATTTCACCATGTCTAACTGTTTGTTCCTTTTTGTATATTATAGGATAAGAAAATGCTTCAATAGTCAATAGCCATACTGGAATTTTCAAATAACATTGTCTTTTAGTCTTCTCCCAATTTAACCACAGAGACTCCCATATATAATGTCTTCTAAAATATTCCTGTGTTTTAGTTCCTTTGTATCATAAAAAAGCATGCCACCCCAACAACAGATCATGTCCTTCTAATGTCAACAATCTAGCATTTCTTAATGTTATCATTCCTTAACCCACATCAAATTTGTAGCTTGGTAGTACAACTCCCAATTAGGCAAACCAAATCCTCCTCTTATTCTAGCATCTTGCAAAAGTTTTAATTTTATTCTTGCTTTCTTACCTTGCCACATATATTTCAACACAATTTTATTTAAATCTTCAAAATATTCTTTTCCAGGCCTAATTGGAATTGTTTGGAACAAATATAAAATTCTGGGTAATATATTCATCTTGATTGTTAATATTCTCCCTATTAATGACAGTTGTAAAGTTTTCCATTTCACCAAATCTAGCGCTATCTGCTGCTTAAGTTTAATATAGTTATTCTCTTTTAGTGTACTACATCTTGCTGTCAAATGTATCCCCAAGTACTTGATCTTATTTGTGACCTGGATTTTCAATATATCCGCCAGGTCTTCCTTTTGTCTTGATAACATATTCTTTGTCAAAATCTTTGTCTTTATTTATTTTCAAACCAGCCACCTTCACATATACCGCTATCTTTTCTATCAATTTTGATGCTGTTTCTAGTGGTCTTCTAAAATGAAAGCCAGATCATCTGCAAATGCTTGCAATTTAAATTCTTTCTTTTTAATTTTCATCCCTTTTATATCCTTTTCTTCTCTAATATTTCTGTTTAGCACTTCCAAGGTTAACACAAACAACAAAGGTGACAGTGGGCACCCTTGTCTTGTTCCTTTTCTTATATCAGTAGAGTCCGTCAATTCTCCTTCTATCATTACCTTTGCTGTTTGCTTATGATATATAGCTTCTATTGCTTGGATGAATTTTTTTACCAAAGCCCATTTGTTCCAGCTGTAATAACATAAATCTCCAATTCACATTGTCAAATGCCTTCTGTGCATCTAAGAACATTAAAACCATTTGTTTTTCAGGGTATGCCTCGTAGTATTCCAAGGTGTACAAAATTACTCTCATATTGTCTTTAATTTGTCTCTTTGGCAGAAATCCATTTTGATTAGGGTGAATAAAATTATTTTGTATTTTTTAAGTCTTTCTGCCAATATTGAAGTAAAAAAATTATAATCTACATTTAGGAGGGAAGTCGGTCTATAGTTCTTGATTTGTGATGAGCCGGCCTCCTCTTTTGGGACAAATGTAACATAAGCTTCTGACCGTGATTTAAATATCTTCTTCTTTAACATAACTTCATTCATAACTTTTAGCAATGGAAGATTCAATGATTCTTGTAGTGTTTTGTAAAATTCTGCCGGAAGTCCATCTGGGCCTGGTGCCTTTCCATTCTTTTGCTTCTTAAGTGCTTCAGTTAACTCCATCATCGTTATATTGCTTTCTAACATTATTTCAATCTCTTTAGGTATCTGGGGTAAATTAGCATTCTGCAAATACTGTTTCATCAATATTCTCTTGTGTGTATGGTTTCCCATAATAGTCTCGTATGATTTCCTTCTTCTCTTTACTTCCATAGCAAACTTGGCCTTGGTTGTCTATTAATTGCAATATTTTCCTTGATTCTTTCTCCTTTCTCAATTTATTTGCTAACCATCTACCTGGTTTATTTGCATCTTCAAAATAGTTCTGTTTCACACCTCTGATTTTTTTGCTAATTCTTCTTTTTGCATTAATCCCATTTTATGTTTAATTATATCCATTTTTAACTTAAGCATGTCCTTTTTCTGTGCCATTTTCTGTAACTCTTTTTCAAGTCCTTTATACTCATCCTCTAATGTCTTAGAGGCTAGTCTTTTTGTGGTATTTCTTTTCCTTGTATAGTCTATTATCAAGCCTCTGGCATATGCCTTCATTGTATTCCATACATTCTGCACTGATATGTCCTCTTTTTTATTTTCTTTAAAGAAAAAAGCCAGTTCTTTCTTCATTCTCTGTATGAAGTCTTTTTCCTTTAATATAGTATTATTTAACGTCCATCTAGATCTTCTTCTTTGTCCTTTCCATTTAATTGTCATGGGATTGTGATCTGCCCAAGTACTTGTTTCAATATTTATTTCTTGGATATTAGCTAACAATTCTGTTGACATCCATATCATATCTATTCTGGACCATGATAAATGTCTGTTTGAATAGAAAGTGTATTGTTTAGTCTTAGCATTTCTTTCTCTCCATGCATCTTTTAGATTTATTTCATCTGTCATTTTAAAAAAGGATTTAGGGAGAGTCTTTCTGTTTTGCTTTGTTGTTTTCAGTGTTGTATAGTCCAATTTATTGTCTACAATTCCATTAAAGTCTCCCATCATAATGATATTAGCATAGTCCAGTTCAATTATTTTCATGTGTAGTTTTCTATAAAATTCTTCTTGATTGTCATTCGGGGCATAGATTACTATCAGGAGTGTTTTCATATTATTGTCCATTATTTCCACCATTAATAATCTTCCATCGCCATCTGTATGGATCAGTTTATCTAGGATAATATCCTTAATGTATAAAACCACTCCTCTTTTCTTGCATTGTGTCAAAGAAGTAAATATTTTCCTTAACTTTGGCTGTATCAACAGTTGTTCATGTTGCTTTTTAATATATACTTCTTGTAGGCAGATTATATCAAATTTTAATTTCTCTAATTTCTGGAAAGTTTTCCTTCTTTTAACAGCTGAGTTAAGTCCTCTTATGTTAATTGTAATCATTTTTTTCTCTTCCATGATTATACTTCATAGGTAGGTTTGGCAGCTCTCATAGATCTTGGCTCATGTTGTTCTTTAATTTCCATCTTTCTGCCTCAAGCACCTTCTTCTTTTTTAGTCACGATTTGTCAGTCCTCTTGGAATTCAATTAGTGACATTTCTTTTTCTGCCTCCTCCTCTTTCCCCCCAAAAAATTCTGTGTAAAATAATTCAGCTTTCTCAATTAAGTCAATTCTGTGTCTCTGTTCTTGCCATGTGAACATTAAACTTTCTGGAATCAACCATCTATAATTCACCTCTTTTTTAAGTAGAATTTTAGTCAGGAATCAGTATTCTCTTCTCATCTCTCTCACTCTTCTGGGTACATGTTTCAGGACCACAATCTCCTTGTCTTTATATTTCAATATTTTCTCTCTTGCCACTTCCAATATTTGTGTTTTAATGGCTTTCTTTGTAAATCTGATGTGAACTTCTCTTGGTAAGCTATTTCTCACTGCATAGCTTGTGAAGACTCAAAAAACCTCATCTATTCCATCCATCATCTTCTCTTTGGTTATTTCCAGAGCTTCAGCAAAGATTTCTGTCATTATCTCAGCTAAGTTTTGTCCCTTTTCTTTCTCTATGTTTTGGAATCTGAGATAAAATTCTGATCTGTCCATTCCCATCTCAGCATCCCACTTTTATCTTGTTCAACCACAGTTAATCTGCTATCAATATCTCCAATCTTCTTATCTCTTTGTTTATCTTCTTCAATTTTTTGGAATCTCTCATCATATTTCAACATCATTTGTTGAATATTCTCCATCTTTTCATCAGTTTTTTTCTATTCTCTTTTCAATATTCTCTGTTCTTGCTTGTATGCTTTGAATTCCTTGCATTATCGTCTGCAGTGTCATGTTTTCCTGTTATTTTTCTTGTTGTAACATCATCTGTATTGAGCATTGTCCTCCAGATGGTGAAGAGGAAGAAGTAGGAATTGAAGAACCAGCCACTGTTAGTTTCCTGTTCATTTCAGATGACTCAAAATCTTCAGGTTCTTCTAGACCTTAATCCACTCGTGAAATAACCAATTGTAATTCCAAGTAAAAATAGTGGAAAAAAAGAAGCAAGATAAAAAAAATTCTTCAGGTTCTTGCATACCTTAATCCAATCAATTAGTCAAATAGCAGTAAAAGCTCAAAAAAGGAAGAAAAAAACATAAACAGAAAAAGGAAAAAATTGTTAAGTCTTGTAGGTGTTAGAAAAATAAAAAGTAAAAAACTAAAGAAGAAAAAAAAAGTTCTTCAGATTCTTCAACACCTTAATCCAATTAAAAAGTCTCAGGTACGAAAAGGTATACAAAAAAAAAAAAAAAAGGAAGCCACAAAAGAAAAGCCAATATGGAAAGTAAATAAAAAATGCAGGAGAGGGAGAGAGAAAAAAGAAAAAAAAAATACTACTCCTTTAAAAAAAAAAAAGAAGGAAAACATTAATACTAAGACTTTTCCTTTAAAATAAAATGCAAAAGTAAAAATTAGGCTCCAAAAGCAAAAAAGAAAGACAAAAGCAAGTTCCAAAAAGGCCAAAGATCCAAATGACTATTACAAATAATAAGCTGATAAAGAGGGGTTTTGTTCAAGTGAATAGCCCAACTTAAAAAAGAGAAAAAGAACACACTGCACATATTTAATTACCCAAGGCTTTTGTCAAGTTTTATAGCTCTCTTCTCTAGAGTCTTATTGTCTTTTTTCTGTATACTTCAACACCAGACTCCAGCTACTGATAGAAACCCTGAAGAGCACCTGCAATAATACTCTCCCATGCTCTTCCCTCTATCTTATCAGACAGGCTCAAAGTCCTTGAAAAGAAGTCTGAATTCTTTCTCAGCTTTTTCTGGTTGAGAGAAAAAAAGAGAAACAATATTTCCAAGCCTCTAGTTGGCAGTGTCACAAAATTTCTTCTGTTTTCACTTTCCCCCTCCTTTTCCAAACAAGTTATTATAAAAATTAATTAAAAAGGAAAAAGGGTTTATAGGGAAAAAAAAGCTAAAACGGAATCTCTAGCCTAAAATATTACAAAGACAAAAAGGAGAAGAGACAAAAAAAAAAAAAAATAAGGTAGAAAAAGAAGACCAGTCCACTTCAAAATAAAAAATCATATATGAAGAGTCCGGCAAAAAAAAAAAAAAGAAAAAATTAATTTGACTTCCCATTTAAAATCGCTGCTTAATCAGTTCTCTCTGAGATTTTACAGATTCTTTCTTTTCCTTAAGGTGTCCTTTTAAATCTTACACACCATGGTATTTGGCGGTCAGCTTATATGTGAGTTTTTGCAAAATTCCTCATTTTGGGGCAGTTTTTTAAGGGTCGGCTTATACGTGAGATCGGCTTATATGCGCGTATATACGGTATCATTTTCTAAAGCTTTAGGTATTTCCAGATTGACTATAAGAGACGATCAACAGATAACTAAAATATTCTAAGCATAATCAGAACTGAGTCAAAGTTGTAAAAATAGGAGTCCACAGGAAGGGAAAAGGCTCAGAGCATAGGAGAGGAAACTATATTCAAAACAGAACGCTTCTTCCAAAGTGAAACTTTTAAAAATGCTTACGACTTTTGAAAAATATTGCCATAATGAAGAATTGCAATTCCTCTAACCTTATAAAACTCAGTAAGTATGATATGAATAGGTATAATGTGTGCTGTTTCTATGTGTAGGAAATAGTACAATAAGACTTCATAATATGTGTGTGTGTTTTTTTAAAGGGAATACTTATTTTTCCTTTCTTTCGGGAGTATGGTACAGAAACTGATGAAATAATCAGCAAATCATTTTAAAGTGAGATGCCTGCAAAATTTTAAATAAACATTCCTATCTATGTGTACTGGTGAAGGTATTCCCTGATTGGATGATAAAATGGTCAGTCAAAAGCTACTCTACCTGCTAGAGCTTGAAAGCCACAACTTTTAAACTGGATTCTTTTCTTTTTGGAACACGCTCCATCAAAATTGTCTTACTTTGGAGATAGTTCAGATCTGAGATGGAACCTTTCACTCTAAAGCTTGTCCAAAATGGCCACAAGCTGTAATAAAAAATTTCTTTATTTTCTAATGAATGATAAGATACAATAAGTAATGTAGGCATCATATTATTTTTGTCATTTATGGATTTATATTAATGGTTCATATTTATGTACATCTAAAAGGTTTTATACTACTATATTTAAACATTGCAATCAGATGCTAACGAGTGGCCGTTCTTCAGAGTTGTTGACACTTAATTGCTTTGGAAATCAAATTGTTCTGTTAGCACTAATTTGTTTCATTGATTTCCATAAGATGTAAGTGCAGCTAAGAATTCTTGGAAGTCAATAATTATCTATTATTGAGGAAAAGATTTATTTTGAAAACATTAGTCTGTGAGGGTGTGTTTCTTTTAAATTTTCTTTGGAGAAGTGCCATGGAACTTGTGAGGTGTAATATTTTTCTGCTATTTATTAAAGCAACCCAACTATATAATCTTTCACACAAACTTGAAGAAAAAAGAAGCAGCTGTTTTAAGGAACCTGCTCATTAAATTTATTATGACTTTTAAAGCAGTAGCACCTTCTTCTCAAGTTCTCCAGAAACCTGAAAAAGAGACAGATTGGTTAAATAATAGCAACAGACTGCATTTTGGAAACACACACAGCACCGTTGCTGTGTTATATGCACATACAATCTTTCTTGATACATCTCTTATCTTGAACCATCTGTTTATGTGTGAATGAGCGGATATAACGAGAGAAGGAGAAATAGTAAATAAAGTAAGTTTAAAGTAAACACAATATACGGTAGTCACAGTAAAAGCGGATATATCCTGATTTGATGTTTAAATTGAGGATGTGACAACTGTCATTTGAAAATCCCTTTTGACCTTCAGGGATGCTTTTCTATAAGTTACTCAATGTAAGATCCTGTTTGCTAAGTTGGGCTGTAGAGGTCAGTTGGGATTGTTATACAGGTAGTCCTTGACTTACAATAGTTCACTTAGTGACTGTGTAAAGTTACAACTACATTGAAAAAAGTGACTTGTGATCATTTTTCACACCATTGCAGCATCCACATGGCCATGTGATCAAAATTCAGACACTTGGCAACTGAGTCATATTTATGATAGTTGCACTATCCTGGGTTGATGTGATCACTTTTTGCAATTTTCTGAGAAGCAAAGTCAATGGGAAAGCCACATTCACTTACTAACTTAACGACTGCAGTAATTCACTTAAAAACTGTGCAACACTGTGTCCCTACTTGACCTCTGGGTGGCTTTCAATACCATCAATCATGGTATCCTTTTGGATTGTCTCAGAGGATTAGGGGTATGGGGCACAGTGTTGTGTTAGCTCATTTCCTTTCTTCAGCATCAATTCTAGGCATTGATGATTGAGAAGAGGTTCTGTTTTCAGCCGCTGCTTTGTGAGGTAAACAAGGTTTGGCATTTATATGGTCATTCATATAAAGCTCATTCATCACTATGGGATATATATCAGTGGTCAATATATATATGAAGATATGAATGAAGCAAATATGGTATTCAGCAGGTTCTGACCAATTCTGGAGAACCAGTAGCGGAAATTCTGAGTTATTTGGAGAACCGACAAATACTACCTCTGACTGGGCCCACCCCCATCTATTCTTTGCCTCCCAAATCTCAGCTGATGTGCCGGGTCTTCTTTTGTTGCCCTGCACAGGAGAACGGAGCTAGAAAGCAGGTTTGTGGGGTGGGGAGGGAATGGGGATTTTGCAGTAACCTTCCCCCAGGAGTGGGGAGGGAATGGAGATTTTACAGTATCTTTCCCCTGCACACCCACCAAGCCACGCCCACAGAACTAGTAGTAAAAAAAATTACATCCCATCACTGGAATGAAGACAAATATATGTGTCCCAGGATAATGTTGCAGGATCCAATCCGATCAGTCATCAGGACCAGAAGTTTTGCCTGCCAAGCTTTCAGATTTCAAAATGTCTGGTCCCAGTAACCAACCCAGATTGGATCAAGATGTATAGTTTATCATCAGTATAGATAATAAACTACACATTTTCACAACTGGCAGTTCAGTATTTTTGTCAGTGTCTTATTCCAATGTCAAGAAGTTATGAGGTTCTGGATGGGGAATAACAGACTTCACCTGAACCCTGGCAAGGGTTTTGGGGCCTATTGTTCTAGATCTATCCCATCTTTGGTACTACAGTAGATGGGACTGTACTATTCAGAACAGATTTACTGCATTGTCTGAGGTTCCTCTAGACTCACAAATCCTGCTCAATGAGAAGGTGGAAGTTATGGCTAGCAAGGCCATAGCTTCAAGTTGTGTGCCAGTTTTGCTTGCACACAAATAAAAGGATAGAAGGTTCTACTCATAATCACTCATGTCATGTCTCCCCAGTTATATCACCCATGCCCATTAGATCCAGCAAAGAGGCATGTTGTGGATACCATTGCCAGGGACAGACATTTGGCAGATCTAAAGTGGCAGGTCTTCTCTGCTTTGGGACCTGCAAAGTCTTTCCTTGAACATTAGGTTAACTCCATGCCTTTTGATGTTCCAGAAGTCCCCTAAGACCTGGTTATACTCTCAGACCTGGAGATCCCAAAGAAGTGGAGCTTTGTTTATGTGGCTATTGAAATGGAGGTACTCATTCTGTCTCTGCTTTGGGTTTACCTATATTTTCAGTTTTAATCATCTTCATTTTAGTGCTGTTTTTTTCTATTTTTAATGTCTGTTTTTATCCGTGCATTCTTTTTTTACTGACTACCATATGCCACCCAGAATTAATCTTGGGAAATAGGTGGCTATATAAATTCCATTAATAAAATAAGCAAATAAATAATTTCAGACTCTTTAGGAGCTACAAGCCACTTTTTCTTAATTTTACATTGAATTGAAATTGCTATAAACAAAAACTGTAATTCTTCAATTTTTAGATTAATTTTAATGGGCATACTGGCAATTACTAAAGAAAAGGTCTGTTGTAGATTGTCTGCCTAGAGCAGGGCTATCAAACTGGTGGCTTGCGGGCGCATGTATCCTGTGCAGGCCACGCCCACCTCAACTCTGCGAATGGAAAAACCATCACGAAATCATGTAATGGTGATGTGACTCAGTGAGTTTGACATCCATGGGCTTCAGTATTACCTTATAGGTCTATCCAGATTAGATTATAATCCTTGTAATATTAAAGTATAATACTGATAGTATTATAATGTGGTAATTGAATTCAGCAATAATTGTAAAATACGTATATCATGCAGGTGTTTTACAAAGTAAATTCCATTTCCTGTGCATCTTTCTACTTGAGGAGTATAACATAAAGCATCTTTCTACTTAAGGAGTATTAGATAAAAAGGTAATGAATATATTTATTAAAAGTTGAAATTATGTAAGACTAAATTTAGGAAGGTTGATTTATAGAATCACATTTTGCTTTTAGATTGCTTTAGCGTTGCTAAGGCAACTGGGGAATTTTAAGAATCAGATTCCAATATTTCCTTTGGCTATAGAGGAATCTATATCATATTCATGGAGTCTTTGAAATCAGCCATCACAGGAAAAAAATGGACTCATATATTAAAGCAAAGTGGGGGAGATTAAGGCTTATTAAAGGAAATTATTCTTTATATGGTCATATATTTATTTATTCAATTTCTATAGCCATCCATCACAGTCAATAGTTATTGACTATAATACAATTCAGTAAATAAGTTATCATTAAAAATGCTAAAAACATTTTAAAACACTAAAAACACGAATGTCAGCTTTGAAATTCAGCTGCCACATTTTTTTAGAGAGTTAGAGAAGTTGAAAAGTTCAAAGTTATTCTTTATGTCGTATTAAGAATTTCCAGTTGCATTTAATTGGTTCTTGTGATTTATTAAGTGTAGAAGTGGGAGAAGAGAAGGGAGGAGAGAAGGTGGATTCTGTGTAACGGGTGAAAAAACTTTCACTTGGAAAATTGCTTTTGACATGCCAGATCTGTTTCTAATAAATCAATTGGAGAAATAGTGTCTCGGAGTGATTGATATCATGGATACTTTCTGGATGCCTTACATCTAAAACATTCAGATTAGTAGCTAAATTATGGATTTTATAAGCATCAAGATGATGATAGCTCTTGATTTAGTGGGTTTTAAGAGAAAATTGGACAAAACTATGTAGGGCCATCAATCAAAATGTTAGTTTGTACATAGTTTGTTTTGAATATTATTTGCTAAGGAATGGCAGATTGTCACCCTCCCTTCTACCCAATGTTGTAAGCTTAATCCAATAGTCCAGTTGTCCAATTGTACAAGGATACTCTTATGATCTTTTTTCCTTCAATCATATTCAATTCTCAGAGTCTACTTGGCAAGTCCTTACAGGTTTTTTGGCAAGATATTTTAGAGGTGATTTGCTCTTTCTTGGGGCTGAGAAAGTTGACTGGCCCAAGGTCATGCAATTGGTTTTATGCCTAAGGCTGGACTAGAACTCATAGTTTCCCGTTTTCTAACTTCCACTAAATTTCAGTAAATGCAGTACAGTGTTAAAAACAACAATGATGCCATTTCTCTCTATTTTTATTTGAAAACTGGTAATAACTCTGTCAGGATAAAATTATGTTCAACATGTCATGAAAACGAATGTGACTGTCACAGTGTTTACAAAGTAGAAGCTTAGAGTCATCAAGAGTCACCTAACATTTATCCAGGCACTGACTATGATCACCAAATCCTCCCTTATTCCTCCCTTATTATCTTTAATCTAAATTCAAGATTAAGATTCACCAAAAGAAACAATTTCCCATGCTGTAGAGTTTTCACTAATCAATCTGTTGGTTTGTAATTGGGAGGGGGGAGAATAAAAATGAGCTATTTGTCAAATCTAAATCTTTTTTTTTTTAATTTTTCAAAAATTTTTTCAAAAACTTTTTGAAAATTTTATTTGGCTTTTCACAAAAAAAACCCATAATACAAATAAAACATCTTTTTTTGAAAATAGCATGGTCTCGGGTTATCACTTCTTCATACAGACACAAACTCAATTTCATGCTCATTTTTGTGTTCTATTCAATATCTTATTACCGTTTTATATTTTCTCGACAGTTTTTCCCCTCTTTTAATTTTCTCAACTTTATTTTGATTGTCTCATCTCAGTTCAAATCATTATAAGTATCCTTTTGTCTGTTCTGTTTCAATTTCATATTATCTTTTCTCATTAAACAAATTTTCCCCTGTAGTTACTAATTGGAGTATGACACTTTTATATCTTTTAATTTTATCCATTCAACTCTTATTTAAGCTTTGATGTATACCTTTAATATTATAACATTCAATATAATACATAACTTCCAATTGAATTCTGCTTGGTACATTCTTAACATACACACTATATTCTTAAAAAAAAATTACATACATACATACATACATACATACATACATACATATATATATATTTGTTGTTTTTTTTTTGTTTATATGTATATAAATTTATATATATATGTATATATGCTGTTCATCTTCCTTCGGGTATTATCCCACGTCATTGTAGTGCTTTTAAGGTTGTAGCAACGTTTCAGCAGAATCTCATCTGCCATCATCAGGCTTCTGTATGGAGTTTGTATGGGAGATTTGTAAGGAAGATGAACAGCACACATGTAAGTACCCACGAAAACTTAAAAAAACATATATATATATATATATATACATATGTGCTGTTTAGCTTCCTTCGGGTATTATCCCACGTCATTGTAGTTCTGTTAAAGTTGTAGCAACGTTTCAGCAGAATCTCATCTGCCATCATCAGGCTTCTGTATGGATATGGGTATTACAGCTCCTGGTTTTAAATTTGAGGCTGGTCCATTCTGATTGGTTGGGAGCCTGGACCTGTGTTCATTGGACTTGGAGTTTGATTGATTGGTGTTCCTGGTTTCTTCTGTCTGTTTGGTGGCTTTGATTGGCTGGCAACAGTCTGTTCTTGTGTTGGAGGCTTT
>BLBF01000017.1:33262575-33307246 GCA_015471245.1 Laticauda colubrina
ATATACATATGTAAATAAAACACACATTCCATTCCAGTTCAATTCTATCATTAATATACATTAAAATCTTAACATCTTTGACATTTCTTTTCAATTGAATATCATACTTCCTTGGGAACACTTATAAACTTTCCATGGTTAATACTTTTTTTCCCATATTTCTTACTTATATTTTTATAAATCATTACTAATAATTAAAAATGTTCCCTTTTAATTCTCTCAATCATTTTAATTTGTTTATTTATTAACAAACATTCCACTAGATTACATAAATATTTTATCCATCATGTTAATCATATTTTCTAAAATTATTTCTGTTCGTAACATAACAATACTATTTTACGTACCTTTGCAGAATCCCTTTTACAATGAAGTTTTCACCCATTTTCTCTAAACAGGCTTATAGTTTCAATTCTTATACCTTTTCCCTGTTTCTCTATATCTTGTTTCTGTCCTTTAAAACTTCTTTTCCTTTCCTTCTTCCCCCTCTTCTTCTCCCTCCCCTTTTTACCTCCTTGTCTCTCTACTTCTAATTCTCTCTTCTGTTATCCGCTCTTCTGTTGCTTTCTAATATTATAGTTATTTTTCAAACTATTAGTTTTTTCGGTTGTTTTTTCAAATCTTAAACTTTTCATTCTCTTTCCCCCCTTTCCTTTTTTCCCCCCACATAAAATTATTTGATCATTAAAATGGCTTCTTCTTTGTCCCAATCTTCTTGTTCTGCAAGTGTTTCTTGTTGTTTCTCATAGTTCCAAATTTCCATTTCTAAGAATTGAAATACAAAGCCAAAAGAACCTCTCCCTTCTTGTGCATCTTCTTTGTACTTTTTAAGTTCCATTTTCAGTTCTTCTAAAAGTGGTGCCATTTAAAACACTTTTAAACAACCATCCGATTGATTTTAGTCATTTAAATGCAATAACCAAAAATCCAAAGATCATCAAGCAATCCAAATAATCCAAAGCTGTTTCTTCTTGCTTCTTTTTTCCACTTTCCCATTCTGGGGTTCTATTATTTTGTTGCCAAGTTTTAGTTAAAATGTATCTTTTAGGAATCTTGTTGAGGTCTCACTGTAAATTTCTTTTAGTTCCAGGCAGTCTTCTCCATTTTTCCAGATCCTGCCCTTTTATTCTTTTTCTCTCCTTTCCTGCTTTTAAAAGCTTTTAAGTATGCAGAAATCTTTATTATCCTTTTGTCATTTTATTTTCAGCTTAAATGCCTATTGATGTCAAAGTGGACTTTTTTTTCAATTTCTTGCTTAAGTCTCTTAGTTGTCAGTATAGGGAAGGGAAGAAAAAAAAAAAAACCCAAATCCTTTCTCTTCCCTCTCTCCTTCGCTGCTTCAAAATCTTCTTTGGGAATAATGTTATTTTTTTTATAGTTTAGATTCCAGGGTTACCTTATGTTGTTGCTTTTGCAGTTTAACCTGGTCAGCCAAAACTTTCTCTTCTTATCTTCCTCCTGCACATTCTTTTCTGGTTGAGTTCTTCTCTGAGATGGCCATTTCTGACCACTGCTGAAACCACCTTTGGGAAAGGAGTAATGGCCAGCTGAGGAGGAGAGATGCAGCTCTCCTCAATCCTGATGGCAGTCTCCCCCCTCTTCACCACCTCTATGGGGTGGCTTAGCCCTGAAACCAACCGGTTCAGGGCACTCCGGTGGTTAGCACGGATTGAAACTGCGCAGAGATGAGGTTTCGGTCTGTCGGCAAAGGAACTCAAACTGGAAGTCTCAAATCTAAATCTTTGACAGGTTTCTCTTTCTCTTAGCTTTCTTGATGAATTATATACTATACTTTGTCCCAGAAGTGTTGTTAACTATTCCAGTATGTTCTCTTTTTTAACCTATTCTATATTAAGTTATATTGTTATCTATAATAATACATTTTTCAAAATTAAATATCTTGGTTTTTTTTTGTCCATATTGAGTTGCCCAGTGGACGGTCACTTTCTTAAAAGTTCAGAATAGTTCCAAGTAACCTTTTATTAAAGCTGTCCATATTAGAAGATTTGTTTCATAACATAAGCACAGCAGTTGTACTACTCTGCTTTTTATTCAGCTTCTGTGTGAACATGAAAAGATAAAGCACCGGTTTAATTCAGTGATCATTAAAGTTGCTTGTCCTTTATATGAATTTTAAATCAGCACCAGCGTTTTTCACATTTCAAACAGCAGGCTGATTCTATCTTGCTCTGTAACAAACCCAAATTATATTTTGTCAGACCATCATATAAATTATGAGAGATGGACACAAATTTCACTGTGTGTGAACATATGCATGATTATTATTATTATTATTATCTATGCTTTAAAACATAGAATAATAGGGTTGAAAGACACCTTGGAGGTCGTCTAGTCCAAACTGTGCTCAAGCAGGAAACCCTAAACCATCCTGGGCAAATGGCTCTCCAATCTCTTCTTAAGAACCTCCAGTGTTAGAGCAATCAAATATTCTGGAGGCAAGCCATTCCATTGAGTAATTATTCTAATTGTCAGGAAATTTCTCCTTACTTCTAGTTTGGATTTCTCTGTTGTTATTACACTGATTTGACCTAAAACAGCATGCATTATATATTAGTTGATTTTATTGCTTAATTAGGGGCACTTTAATTTGTTAATTTTATTTCTAAGCTTACTCTTATATTTGTTATATTTGTCTGCCTTACCAGCCTTAATGTTCTATATTGCTAATAATATTTTCAGTCAAAATTCCTTGTATTTCCCATTTATTTATCTTAATCTTACAGTTCTAATCTAAAGATCTATAGGTATATTTATTTCATGATTTGATATGTGCTGGTTAATGACTGTAATAAAGGTTTCTTGCATATTACATTACTGGCAAACACACATGTGACAATTTCATTTTATTAACTTTCTGATTCTAAACTTGACTTAATGATCAGAATCCAGGCACATAAGATGAGTTTTGCTGAATTTTGCTGAAAGCCTATTTTATACCAGCACTTTGCTTTTCACCATGGTGCGTGTCACACATTTAATTTTTTGGGAGAGGGAGGTCCTACAAAAATAGTATACAAAACATATAAAATAGTTTTTGTGCTTCCACTGCTGTGGAATTAATGTGTGAACTTTGTTGCAAATAGTAATTCACATAATACTGTGCTTTGTGAAGAAGCATTTTCTTTTCATTTGTTCTAAATCTCTGCCCAATCAGTTTAGTTGAATGACATTTGAACTTAGTGCTTTGAGAGATAGAACAAAACTTTGCATTCTACATTTTCTCTGTGCCATGTAACTCGTCTTATTTCAAATTAGAGAGCTCCAAACATTTTATCTTTCAGCTATGATGATCAGAATTGTATATAGTATTCCTTATCAAAACATCAGATTTTCTTTAAAAATTTCAATATTGACAGTAATTTTTCTAATGATCCCTGCATGAATGTTGCCTTTTTCACAGCTACCACAGATTGGATTTACTTTTTACAAAAATTGGAACTATTCACTACAATCCATTACCTTTTTCCCATTTAACAGAAGTTATCTCAGTAAATCTATGAAGGTGAGGATTTTGTTTACATATGTATCTTTTTATCCTAAATTGTAATTTGTATTTGTAATTTGGTTGACCACTCACCAATATAGAATGCTTTCTATGCATTAGATCTTCACAATCACTTTTAGATTCAACATCCAAATAATATTGTAGTGGCATCTCACAGCTTTCCCTAAAGCCCATGTCACACTGCACCAACGGATGCAAAGAAGATGTAAAATGGACAAAAAAGCTTGCCATCCGTTGGTTAACGCGATGTACTCACTGCTTCCGTTTTGCTTCCTCTCTATCTGTCCAGCATCTGTTTATTGACGTTTCATCCGCTCAGAAAGTTTTGAGCTGCCCAAAACTTTTGAGCGGAAAATGTATCCAATGCATCTGTTCTGCATCCTCTAGGCATACGGGGGACATCCGTTCTGCATCCATTACACATCTGCTATATCCGCTAGGCATCTGCTGTGCACCTGCACAACTAAAATCCGTTCCAGTGGTAAACAGATGCAGGGAGGAAGCAGAACGGACGCGCAGCGTTAGTAGCACGGATGGAGAAAGGATGAAAGCGGATGCAGCTCATCCGCTCTGCATCCACTCTGCATCCGCTCTGCATCCGCTCTGCATCCTCTACGCATCCGCTCTGCATCCTCTACGCATCCTCTACGCATCCGCTCTGCATCCTCTACGCATCCTCTACGCATCCGCTCTGCATCCTCTACGCATCCTCTATACATCCGCTCTGCGTTCTCCCCACGTCCATTCCTTTCCATGTTATCCGCTCTGCTTATGCAAATTTTTGCCCCTTTTGAGAGCGGATAACAACGGATGGAATGTTTTGCTCGTCCGTTGTGTCCTTTTTGCATCCGTTGGGCAGTGTGACATGGCCTTAAGTTAAGATTGTTTACATGGATCATTGACTCCATTTTTCACTTCCTCCGTGGGAAAATTGCCCATTTGTTCCTATTCTTTGCTTTCTGTTTTTAAACAACCAAGCAGTTCATAAAATAAAACATCCTATTATTCAATTATTCTGTAATTTTAATCAAGACTCTTTAAATATAATTTTTTTCAAAACAAATTGTAAGACTTTTTTTATCCCACCTTTATTGTTCCGATAAATAACTAGTGGTAAAAATCTTCGTCTTTTCTCCTTCTATTTTCACAACAAAGACAACCAACCCTGTGAGATGAGGACTGAGAGAAAGTGATTGGCTTGTCAGGCACCAAAAACCAAGAAAAACATATAATTATTCTTCCAAACAGATTTCTTTATTTTTCCATATCTTTAGACAAACTGAAGTATTTTACTATCTTCAACAAGCATACAGTCTAAGAACTATTACAGAGGGGTTATCTTCACTCTCCTTCTCTCATACAAATGTCTCCTCTAGAATATCCTAGTCTACATTTCATCGCGTCAACCAAAAATCATTCAGCCAGGTTTCATGCCTAAAGCAAGACTAAAATTCACAGTCTCCTGGTGTCTAACCTAGTGTCTTAGCCACTAGACAATCTTTATTCCTCTATTTTGCGGGGATAGTATTAAAATACTATGATGAAAGATTTCCATTTATGGAGTTTTTACTGACTTTTTTCAGCAAGGCTTGTTCTTCTAATATATTTTTCTGTGATTATGGTTTTTATCCATTTGCTTAGAACAGATATTAAGGTGACTGAATGGCTATTTTCTGGAATTGTCCTGGGACTCTTTGGCATCACATTATCTACCTTCTATTTCTTCTACTTCTCTGACACTAACATGCAATGTGTCCCCTGCTGGACTGGATCAGACAGGGAAAAATTACTTGTTATCTCCTAGCATATTTTGCGCTGATTTTTGTTCCTCTGATTAGGTTTTCCATTTTGACTTTCTAACTTTTGTAGCTTTTGGGACACTATTAGAAAATGTTATCTTAGACTTGATTGACCCTTTACTGTACAATACATTCCAGCTTCCATTATTGTAGCTTTAAATCACTTGAAGCACAGTGAAGAAATGTTGTCCTGTTATTTTCCATTCATTTTTACCTCCTTCATTTTTAGAAGTTTCCCCTTTTGTAATCAAATATGGCAGAAAATGAGATGGTGGATGAAATAGAAAAAGAAAAGTCTTAGGTTTCTATAAAGCTTTCTCCCAGAAGAATCAGGAGACATTATTTTTAAATTGCAGAAGCTAGAAGCTATTTGTAATCTCTACCATTGTTGAATTGCTCAAAATGTTGGTGTTCTGATTTCATTAAAACAAAGAAATGGATTTTGAAGAAATGAGAGTTAAGTTGTAGGCTACAGTAGGCAACAATGCTTCTGTGTTTAGAGATTTTTTGGAATAATGATAGGAAAAGGGGGTGGGGGAGCTTGTCTGAAACAAAATTCCTTCCCCAATATAAGAGTTAAACTTTTTTCTTTTTCTTAGAACAATGAGATTCCTTTTTCAGTCTTATAAGACTTGCTATAGATAAAGCCAAAAGACCTCCTATTTTCTATGGGCTTCTCTTCCACTTTTCTGAAGAGCAAGTAGAATAGAAAACCAGGGCAGATAAAGCTTTTGATGCATATTTTAGTGTTTGGTAAGCTTGTAAATGGAAAGTGAGTATATTAAGATTTACAGAGACTTATAAAACCCATTTTGCAAACCTTCACAAAAAATGTTTTTTGAGAAAAAGGACACTTAAGAGAGAGGTTAAATGAGACAATGGGTCATTTGGAGCCTTATAGAATAGTCTTCCCTCAGAGATTTGAATGATCCCAACTCTGCTAGCCTTCCAGAAAGCCTTGAAGACCTGGCTTTTCCATCAGGGACTGAAATGAGAATATTCGCTAGGCCTGGTATCTACTTATTATGTCTTATAGTTTTGCTTGTAGCTTTCACTGTACTATATTGCATAGTTTCTTTATTTGTTCCACTTTATGGTTTATTATATATTGTCATGTAAATACAATATATAATATTCAATATATTATACCCAGAATCACAAGTTTTGCAAAAAATAAGTAGGTGTGCTGCCCCCCACAAACTTACAGTCAAACCAAAAACAGTCTTAGAAATAAAGGTTTTGCCTGCATAGACTTCAAAAATAAACATCCCCTCCGAGATCCAGGTCTTCCACTGAGGTTTGTCAATAAGTTCGGTGGTCCGGTTTCAGGATTTGCAAGGATAAGCCACGGGAATTGTCCAAGCCAGGAATGCAGGGGTTGTTTTTAGCTGTTCCCATTCCCTCCCCATCCCACTAACCTACTTTTGAGCTCTGTTCTCCTGTTCAGGGCAACCAAAGAAGACCCAGCTGATCAGCTGGGACTTAGGAGGCAGAGAATGGATGGGGGTGGGCCAGTCAGAGGCGGTATTTGCCAGTTCTCCTAATTATTCAAAATTTCTGCTTCCGGTTCTCCGGAACTGGTCAGAACCTGCTGAATACCTCCTCTGCTTTCTGCAACTGATTTAAATCCACAAGCTGCAGAGTCCTAGAAATACAAACAATGATCTGGCCGTGACCCACACACACTGCTTCCAGCAATGCCTCTCTCTGCCTGCCGTGCCAAATAGCCCATCCCAGTGCAGCCCATTAAGATGGGTGGGGCCTTTTCCCCATCAATCTGGCAGATCTTTGCCTCTCTGCCATGCACACTCTAGCATCCACCAAGGCTGGTAACTCCTCCCCCTCTTTCTCACTGGTCTGCAAGTTTTCCTCAGCCGAGGCATGTTCTGCCAGCAGCTGAGGGTCAGCAATTCCAGATGTGCCAGGAATGTTCTCATTCTCCCTCAAGGCCCCTGAGGAAGATGTGGACAAGCTATCATCCACAGGAGATATCACAACAGATTAAAATTCTGGGGGGAGCCTTGGAATTACATTTCCATTCAGCATATGGCTTAGAAGTTGCACAATTTGTACTTCTGTGTTAGTTGGTTAATTATGATCTGCATCTTAATTCTAGAATAGGTGTGGATAGTTTTCCTTGTAATGCTTGCAGCTCTTTGGCAGAAGGAAAGCAGAATGTCAATATTACTCTGTGGATTGATGGTCCATCTGACAGAGCAATGCTATTCTCTTTCTTCTTTGAGATATCTGTGTCCATTCCATTTATGTGTATTTCAGTGTGTGATGTATATATGAGATACTTATGCCCATCCCAGTGATGAGCAATGAGGAGTCTCAGAGAATGGGGTAGTTAATTTGCTATTTCAGTGTGATATGAAGCTTGGCAGAAAGAAGGAATGAGAATGCTGGCATGGATGATTGAAGCAGCTTCCAAATGAAAAAAAGAACAGTTTCTCATTATAGAATATCTTTCCATTTTTGTTTATAAAGTATTGCTTTGAACATTTTTCTTATATATTTTCCCTTATAAAGAAATAATATGTCTTAATTTTAAGGGCTTTCAATGAAATTATTGTGTAAAAAAGCTGCTTTCTTGAGTGATATTCTTACATTCACCAAGCTATTTATGGTCAACATCTGATACAACAGAATGTGGTTTTATAATAAAAAGTACCCACTGTGTGTATTGCTTCCATCTTTTCGAGACAGAATTTATATTTTTTTAAACTAAGGATTTCAAAGTCTTTCATTTGGTTTGCAGGTTGATGCAGGCTGGCTTAATTAAATGTCTACTATTTGAATGTGATGAAAACAACAATTTTTCAGATTGTGCATTTCAGTGGTTTTTTTTCCAGTTCTTGGCTTGAACTATGATTACAAAAAAAAATCTATAAGGAGGGAAAATAAAAATTAAATTATAAAACTTGAATACAAGTCAATTTTCAGTGAATTTTCACAGAAGAATTTGGTGAAATACATTTAAAGTTTAGTATACTGTTTGCTTAACTGAATTATGATGGATTTATTCTAAATAATGATTTCTGTTTTATCCAAACACAAATAGTTTGTGTCAGGAGTAAATAATATGTGGTCTTCCTTCCACTGGAATCAACTTGGCAAATAATGATGATGGATTTTGGAAATTAGACTTAAACAGTATTCTGAGTCATATATTTCTTATTTTTCACTGAAGATGTTTATGACCTATTCTTTTTTTATATCTATTTATTTTTTATTTTATTCACTGGTATCCTACCTTTATTGTTTTTACAATTCTATTTTCCCCTCCCTTGTGACTTGCAGCTGCCATTATCATTCTTTATCTGTATTTTTTTTTAAGAAAACTCTTGCTTCCTGGCCTTTGTACATTGGAACTTGTATTTATAAGAATGTTTATAAACTAGATTTGAATTTGTATATTAAGAGATTGAACAGATAGATAAGCTAAATAGATGCCTTATATGCAAATTTTGATTTCAGAAAAATAATTGAATCTTATTCTATGTAAGATAATATTCAATATTTTTATATATAATTTTCAATTATTTATCTGGCACAGATAAAGTGCAGATTCATATGCTGATCAAAGCAGTATTCAGGTGAGCTTTCTTTCAAGCACTTAGTTTCTCACTTTCCATTATTTCCTACTTTTCATGTGTTGTATTTCCACTTCATTCTTTAATTAAGTCTGGAGTCACAAAATAAAACCATCCCTTATCCTTTAACAGTATTTTAGCGTTCCTGCATGCTCATTTTATTTCTCTGCATAACATAACAGATACTTTTAAAAACAGATGTCTGAAAATGAATGCTTTCTGTTTAAATATTATTCTACTCTCATAATAAAATCTGCATCCCCCCCTCTCTTCCTTTAGCCTAACAAAGCCCAGAATATACAGCAGGAAGGATCTGCAGCTGTAGGAACACTACAGACTAATGTTCTTTGGCAAAGCTCTTTAAAATGAAATTGCTACTATGTTTCCCTATTATTGTTTAGACGGTAAATAAATCATTCTTATATATCTGTGTGTACACTCACATGGATACCCAAGCTTTTCATATCTATAATAGAAATGGCATTTGAATTCTGGAAATGATGTCCAGCAAGGCAGTCATCCCTTACTATTTAGTGCTATGAGTGATTTGCAAACAAGACAAGGAAAAAAAATCTCTATACAGATTTCTTTCTTACACAGAACAGTGTGGTTTATTGAAGTGTATAGATGTTAAGTGGCAAATGGAATCAGCTGCATCTCTAACTTTTTGCTAAAAAAGTTAGTGAAATGAAGCTATGTTCATCTGGAAAAGTCAACACATATTTGGCAAAACTAAGCTCAAGGCAGCATATATACTAGTGATAGTTATCTTTAATTAAGGAGCGTATTATGGACAATTGCAAAGACAAAACATATGTTAAGGACTACTGCGGAGGAAAGTGTAAATAACAGGCCATTAAGTGTATGGCAGATAAAAATCTATAGAACATTATTTTTTAAAAAATAAAATTGTGATTGTACACAATGTACTAAGCCATTCATAGAACTACATAACCTACAAGTTTATTTATTTATTTGGGGAATTTATATTGTCACCTACTCACAGCAATTCTAGGCAGTTTAAAAGTAGTAAAAATACAATATAGGAGAAAAAAATGAAATAACCCACTGTGTACGACAATACACACCCAACTCAATCATTTGATGGGCTCGATCCCACTCTGGGTTCCAGGCCCACTGGCAAAACCAAGTTTTCAGGGCCTTATGAAAGCATGTCAAAGTGGGGTCAAGTCTAATTTCTGAAGGGATGATATTCCAAAGAAAGGGAGCCATCAGGGAGAAAGTTCTTCTTCTGGGTCCTGCCAGATGTACCTTCTTAAGGACCAGAGCTGCAACATTTCTTGCCTCCTCACTGTAGTGGATCGGGTGGATGTGACCAGCCAGAAATGGTCCTTCAGATAACCTAGTTCCAAGCCACACTTTTATATGGTGACCACACACAGCCTTGGTAGACTTTTCTTTCTACTTGTGATTGGTCAAGAACTTTGCATGGAAGTCATTACATAAGATGGTTACAAAAATGCCTGCAGAAACTTCCAGCTTTTTCAAAAAAGCATTGTATAATCATATTGCAATCTCTGCATCTTTTCTGAGCATGTGTGCATCATCATGACACATAACAAAAGGCCTAGAGCTTGCATTAAAGTGGCATGCTGCTGTCCTACCCTTGATCCCTGTGTCCCATTGTGGATGCCAGTGGATGGTCAATTCACCTTTGGCTTAATGAACTGCAAATTGCTCGGGTATGCTCATAAAATATTGTCTTGGAAATTTTGTTTCCCATTGCTTTCATATAGTTTTCCTACAGAAGAGATATATGCAGATGTTTAGATTGATGATGACGATGATTATAATTGTGCCTTCAAGTTATGTTGACTCCTGGCAACTACCTGGATTAGTCTTTGCAGTTTTCCTGGAGTTCAGAAGTAGTTTTGCCATTTGTCTGCTTCTTGAGAGGGTGACTAACCCAAGGCTATTTGTACCTAAGGAGAGACTACAACTCATTGTCTCCCAGTTTCTAGCCTAATATTTTAACTACTACACCAAACTATCTCAACTTATGTAATTAATAATGACATAATCAGAAAGATGCTAATAATTTTTGTCAGAAACAATTTTGTCCACATAGAATAATAGTAACAGAACAAGTATGTTGCAATGTATTTCAGAAATATGTTGTTAGTCTGCATATCCAAGCAAATGGATTGTAATTGCTACTAATGCCTTTTATTAAGTCCCATACTGAAAAGTAGGTCCAACCCAAGAGATCCAGACATCTACTACTATAATAAGGCAGTAGTTGACTTGTCAAACGTAGCAGACTGAATCAGTAGTCACTGAAATGCTTTGATCAGGAATGAATGTGGGATGAAGGAACTCTGCTAATATTGGCTTTTGTTGAAACAGTGTGTGAAATTCCTTCAGTCTGGTGAAACAATATTCAAGTATATTTCTTTGGGAAATCAAGTTAGTTTGCAATATTGCACTTGATATAACTCAAAGGTGGGAGGTTCTTCAGATATTATTGAACTGCAACCCAATAACCTTGGCCAATGAGATGTGACGCTGAGAGCGATGTGACACAAAACACTGAAACATCTGTCTATACTTCTACTCAGCAGGCGATGCCTCAACAGGGTATCAGAATATAATTCCCATCACATTAACCTGAAATAAACTTTAATTTATTTATTATTGGACCCATTTGTATCTTGCAATCAAAGTGGTTCTCAGCAGCTTATGTGAATATGAACAGCTTAAAACACCCATAGTAACATTTGAAATTACGTAGAAACATAAATAACAATGACAAAAAGAACATGTGACAAAAACTTGTTGATATTTTAAGAAAAACAAGGTAAATAAAATAATATAAAGGATGGCATCATACATTAGTTCATGAGAAAGTCTTCTGAAATAGTGCAGTTTTCAATTAACTTAAGAAAAAACCAGCAGAGAGGAGCCTAGTTTTAGGCTGGGTGTTGAATTATCTTGCTATTCAAGCTTTCTCTTGCTCTGCTGATACCACGGTCATTTCAGAAACTTTAAATGATTAGACACTTTACTAATAATGAAATGCATATGGTAGATAAAGTGTTGTGTCCAATACAATTTCAACTGCTTTTCATATACCAATAAAGGAGAATATTTGTAGCTCAGTGTTGAAATGTGGATGCTTGATGCTCTCTGAGCATGGTAGTTTTATTGCAAACATTCCATTACCCAAGCTAGGTAACATCTAACTAGCACTGATGATGTTTCCTAGTTTGGGTAATGAAATGCCTGTTACAAAACAACCAAGCTCAGAAAGCATCAAGGACATCTGATTTTCATATACCTTAAAATAGGGGGTTATTTCTCTGAAAAGCATGTCTTCTTAATCTGTGATTGTCATGGCTATAAAATGCTCCCATTGTTGAAAATCCATTTTAATTTGTATGAAAATACAGAATCTAATCATATTGCTTGTGAGAAGTACATAATTACGATGCAATTTGGACTGCTACACAAAAATTCCTGAAATAAATAGACACCTGTAGAACACTGAAAAGTTTCAGTTTGCAGACAACATGAAGTATTTAGTACAGAGCACTAAAATGTTATTGTTTGCCTCTTATGATGCCTTGACTATTCCTCTCTGCTTTGGTTGGTATGGTTTATTTTCTTACAAGCTAACTCAAGCAGTTCATTGGCTCCTTATCAGAAGAATAAACATTTTCTCAGCCCGGTCTCTAGTATTGCTTGTCAGCCCTTCAAGACAGACAAAGTCATGAATAGGAACAGAAGGTAATTTAGCAAATGCTCCTTATGTTGAAACACATTCATTGTAACAGAATCTTGAAAGCCAGAGTATCTTTCTAGCACAATTTATGCCAAACAATATCAAGACAGATCTTTCTTGTGCTTTCTTCTTTCCCAGTATGGACCAGTTTCTTCTGAAATTTCACACTTAGCATTTGATCATCGCTTTGCCATTCCCAAGGACAGATTTATATTTCCTCACACTCTCTGGTGTTTCCTTTTAAGTGCAAGTCTGAAGTAGTACAGTTGTTATACTCCTTACATAGCACATTGAAAGCTACTGATTTGAAATTCAGAGAAATGTTATTTTAATTATTATTTCTTCCAAGTTTTCTTCTTGAGCTTCCCCAAATAACCAGTTCATTATAAAAAAAGAATCTTATAAAGGAAAAAGGGAGAAAATATAGGTAAGTGCTGTCTTATCCACTTTTTCAGTGTTTTTCTAATCCTAATTTGTAATGTCAAGTTCTCCTTATAAAGTTATTTCCTCAAGTGGATTTTAGATTTTTTTTTTTTTTGTTATTATGACTAAGGGCTATTTTTGCTTTTTGATTGTGTTTTATTTGGACAGCTGTGGAAAAAGGGATTGGTGACTGTTGTTGGATAGATGAAAGGAAACCAAGTTTAATCCAGATAAGAGAAGTATGCAAGAGATTTTCTGACTAGGGAAATATACTAACCTTGGTGGAGATGCTAGAGGAAGTTTCATTCTCTGGCAGATTTGGTGTGCAATTTGTGGGATTTCTTGGATTCAGCATTAAGTACTGAAAATGCACGTAGCTCAAGATTTGACTGATTCTTCAGTAGTCACTCATGCTCAGGTTAAATACAGATTCGATTGATCTAAGAATTATCCTAGGAAGAAGGGAGCACATTCTATGGAGAAGAGCAAGACAACGCAGTTCAGAGTTGAATCATAAGAAGAGGAAGATATTATGGTAGCCACTCCCTAGAATCTCCTGGGATATATTTATTACATTAGGGTAGTGTAGGTTTACTGTAGTCTTGCAAGATTCTGTCTATAAGGGGTAAGCAAATAAAGAATTGAACTTTGCCTGAATTGTGTCATGATATTCTGCATTGTCTGAGAGCTAGTATATAATGTAGTTGCTCAGTGGTCTGTAGGGAAAAAAGGATTAGATCATATAACAATAGTTTCATATCGTCTACACAGGCTGCCAGCATGTTTCTGGTCTGAATTAAAATTTAACATTAGAGCTTTAATTGATATAAGGGCAGACAATGTTAAAACCTTTTTTCTACTTAGATAAATCTCTACAGAGAGTTAATTGGCCACAAAGGCCATCTGCACAAGTCTAACAATTATACTAATAGAGTAGTTTAAAAAAAAAAAAGAGGTGGGGGAAAGGGAAGTAAAATGTGATCCCATTTTTGTGGTACTCAGTCCTGTTATCTCCTCTGTCGTTTCTAGTAGGTATCTTTTTGTTTAAATTCACTTTTAGTCATTCCGACTTATATTTTTAAACTTGGATTATTATTTATTGTATATTAAGGATTTCTGGGATTCTGCTTTTTAAACTGAAACATGATTTAATTTCATTTAAAAAACATTTAATTTCACTATTTTATATGTCAGTTTATATATTTACACGCCATTTTATGTTATCTTTGTGAACTGTTTTGAAATAATTTTTCTGCTCTGAAGATTTACATACAATAGAATAAATAAGCATATATTGTTGGTTGGCCAAATCCAGAAATAGAATCTAAAACTCTAATTTTAGGTTACAAAGAAAGGACTGGTGGACTGCAAAGGACTACTAATGTTTTATGGCATTCAGAAATATTAAGATCTTTATTAGTACCCAGATAAAAAAAAATATCGGAGTAAGTACCATGTAAAGAATCATAAAAGAGGGTTTGACCCCTTGACTTTTTTTCAGCATATTGTAAGGTTTTATGGCAATATAGCTCTTAAAATCTCTGTTAGATTTAACATTGTTCTTTATCCTTCCTAATCTCAATAATCCAGCAGAATTTCTGTTAAAATATTTTTAACTTTTAACATTTTGCAGCATTTCCTTTGGATTTCTATTATTAGTTTCTTCTCAAAATCACATTAATACAGGCTTTCTGTTGTGTTGTCCATCTTCTATCATGCTTGCTTTTCCTTTAAGTCCACAAGTACTCCCTGATAGATCTGGCAAATCTTTTTGCAGTCACTTTTATTCACATTCAGAATTTTGTGAATGCCCTCAATGGCATGAGCTCATTTGCATGGTGTCTATTTCTGAACCTATCAAATCAGCTGGCTTATTTGAACAAATTATGGTCCAATTTAATTGTTCTCATTAGGAACAAAATATACCTCTTCAGAAAAAAAAAAAACTTTGTACATGTTGAGTTCTCTAAATGATGTGGATTTGATGGTTTATAAATTTGCTAAACCTAAGCCAACTAAGTAACTTTGGGCTAGTCATTCTCTCTGAGCCTTAAGAAGAAGGCAGTGCCATATACTTCTAAAACTGCTGCCTAGAAAATTGCATGGACTTGTCTGTATAGTTACCAGGAGTCAAGTTTGACTTGAAGCCACAAAGCAAAACCCTTCAAAATTAAACTGAAAATTGTTATTAATAAAGCATGACTTTATAACAACACCCTTACTAAGTATTCCTTTGTTGAATTTAAAGTACAGTAGTTTAAAATATTTCCATGTTAACTGGTTGAACAAATGTATAATGTAAAGAATTCAGGCTTGTCAATATCTATAGTGAAGCTCACAGAATGAGAGTTATAATTTATAAATAATAATTCTTAGTCAAGAAAAGTTCTCTAGAATATAGAACCACATTAGGTAGGTGCCATATTTTGTACTTTTTTTTACAAAGTGGTAAAAATATTAAGATTTCTCTTTTTTAATTAATCTCAAGCACAAAATAATCTACAGGCTCAAACCAAACACATTAACACAGAGAGATATAATGTAATCACTTAACTTGATATATCTATAAAGATTGCATTTTAAGTTAGAGGACTGGAATAAATTTAACATGGAACTAGAATAAATATAATATTTGCCTCTACAAATTCCATATTAGTAATGTTTCCACTATTTTTCAAGAAAAATAACTTTTTGCTGTCATTTAATTGAAGTTAAAATTGTAATGATTCTGTACACTGGCTTTAATTATAAATTTAAAAATGAAACTGAATAATGTTGCTACTTACAAATCCAAATATTCCCATATATCATAGAATCATTTATATAGCAAATGCTTGTGAAGCTGGACATGTTCTAATTTTTAAATCATTAGATTATCTATAATAATTTGCACATGAAAATTGCCTTGCTCTTTCATTTTTTGTTTAAGGTGACAAATTTATAATTAGGAGAGTCCATTTACTACTCCTTATGTCTGAACGGGCAGTTCTCCTGTTCTACAGTTCTAACCTATGTGTCATAATGGAACCAGGATGAAAATATTATTTATAAAAAATAAATGAATGTAACAACAGGAGTGTTGGTGATGAAGATAAACTCAAGATACGTTAGCTGTCCCCCCAAAACCCTGAAAACTTTGACTCAATTCCAAATATTTTTCATAGGAACCTATGGTCTCACACTAGGCTGAGAGAAGCCAATCGTTTTGAGAATAGGCAACTCTGTATGGAGCATGTCCACAAAACTATTTATGATAATCTGGTAGTCCAAATAGAACTGTGATCATTATTGTGTCTAGCCACCAGTGAACTACACATTCACACAGATGGTAAAGTAACTACATGTTCAGAGTTTTGCAGCATTAATTCAGTGCCAGAAAATAAACACAGATGGCTGATGCTTCATTTTACGTCTTTATAAACATAATAAGTAAATTTTACAAACCAGTTGTAGATTTCTTCAACATGGAGCAAACTCAAACAGAAACATGTTGCAAGTAACTTCAGCAGCAGGAGCAAAACAGAGAGAGAACTTCTAGTTTCACTTTCCAGGTCAGCTCCCATTGGCTGATCTGTTACCATGCTTACTCACTGACTCTGTTAACTATGTCTCTGCCAGTAAATGAATACAATTTCTGACAATGCAGCTACTTACTGTAGTGTTAAATTGAATACAGTACAGCCTCTCTATTATGGTGTGATAATGTTCCCTATTTGGGCTAAGTATATTATTAATCTGTTCCTTTGCACTTTTGTGTGGCCCTTTAATTCTTCTGGGAAGTCAAACTCTCCAGCATTGCATTCTGGGCTTGCTATTAATGAAAATTTCCAAACTAGTGATTTATAGCATCACTCCACAATATCACTGGTGATATATAGCCTGCAATAATGATTTATCACCACAGTGATGGTAAAATGATATCATAAATTGCTAATCTGGAAGTTCTCCTTAAGCACCTAAAATGTATAACAATAGGCTTCTTAAATCTCATTAACTTCAGGGCATGCACATGATTGTATCTCAGACTTATAGGAATAAGTAATATATGCAATATATGTTTTAAAATTATGCTAATTCATTATTAGTATGCCAATCTTTAAATCATGTAGTTTTTAAAATGTATCATGTCTTTACACTAGAGTAATGTTTCTCCATCTCAGCAACTTTAAAATGTTTGCCTCAGAATTCCCCAGTCAGTAAATCCCAGGAATTCTGGAAGTTGAAATCCACATATCTTCAAATTTCTAAGGTTGAGAAATATTGTTCTAGAACTCAAGATCATGATCATCCATTCTGCTGATCATCCCAACCTTTTTTCCACAACAACCCTGTACAACATTATCAGGCTAAACAAATATGTTTGGCCCAAGACTAGAAAGTCTGTGAAGTCCAGAAAGTAATGAAAACCTGAGCCTCCCCAGTCTTAATCTAGCATTCAGACCAGATTATGTTCAAAAGCTAAACATTTTTGAATAACAATAGGCAGGAAGCAAACTGTTTTAAAAGCTTGCTTGTGATTTTCCTGAATGCATCTGGTTAGCTACTGTTGTAAAGAAGATGTTGGATTAGAACAAAGCTTGATCTATTATAATAGAGCAATTGTAACCTCTTGATTTTTTAAATAGACACCTGCCATCCTTCTATAGACATTTCAGGAGATGTCTAGCGGATGGAAGCGGATGGAAGCGGATGACACATCCGCAGGGCTTCCGGGGGAGAAAAGCAAAGCGGACGCATAACGGATGAAGCTGATGCATCACGGAAGCCTAGTGGATGCCTAGCGGATGCAAAGCGTTCACTGCGCATGCAGGGAGGATGAATTGCATCAGCTCCGCGGATATAAAAGGATGCAGCTCGCAAGCAGTCAGCATTCAGAGGAAAGACCTGCTGCCAGAAACATCTTGAGAGAACACCATGGGGAAGAAGAGGAAGCCTGTGCCTACTCCTGCCAGCCCTGGCAAGAAGAACAGAACCACCATCCCACCCCCTGGCACTGACTCTGAACCTGCTGGTGCTGCTGGTGCTTCTCTTGCTGGTGCTGCTGGCGCTGTTGCTGCTTCTCCTGCTGCTGCTGTGGTGGACCAACCCCAAGGCCCTCAAAGCCCTGCTGCTGAAGGCCCTGAAGCCCCTGCCAGAGGGAGGAAGAGGCAAGGCAAGGAGAAGGGGGAGAGGAAACAGAACTCCATTTCCGAAGACCATGAGGAGGAGGTGCTGGAATGGCTGAGGGAGAACGAGTACCTGTGGAGGAAGGGCCACAGGCTCTATGGCGACACCAAGAGGAAGCAGGCAGCATGGAGAGAGAAGGCGGAGAGCCTGGGCTACACTTCAGATGTACTCCTTGGATGGTGGAAGCACATGCACACCTGGTATGGCAAGCTGTACTTGAAGAAATCCGGGCAGGCCGCTGTCAAGCTCACTGACTGGGAGACCTATGTCATGGCCAGGTGCAGCTTCCTGGAGGGTGAGATCCGCCACCAAGGAGCAGCCTCTCTGTCAACCCTCTCCCTCAGACAGCCAACAGAGAGCCACTTCTCTTCCAGCCAGGAGACAGCTACCATGTCCAGGCAGGTGTCTTTGGAGGGTCCCACGACAGAGACCCTCCCGACAGCTGCACTCCCTGTGCCAGAGGACGTGGAGGATCCCCTGTCTCAGATGGAGCAAGAAGAAGCAGCCACCCCCAACCCACCCCCACCCCCAGCTCCAGCTCCACAGAAAGCAGGCAGAGAGGCAGACTGGAGGGATAGAACCACACTGTCCTCTTGGAGATCAGAGACACAATAAAAGCCAGCATAGATCTCCTCTCCCATCTGGTCCACTTCGACATACCATCCTCTAACCGCAAGCCCTTCATCACGTACGTGAGCCAGACCCTCATGGACATGCCCGAGGCCCAGTACCAGGCGATGAAGGAGAGGATCACAGCTCTTCTGCACCACCCTCCAGGCCCAGCTGAACCTGCTCCTACCCACTCCAGGTCTGCTCCTCCACCCCAGGCGATGTCACAGCCCTTCCACGGATTTCAACAGCCCCTCGCCTACCAAGCCTACCACTTCCAAGACATCCCACAGCAGAGGCAGCCCTTCCCAGTCCAGACCCAGGTTCCTCGGATGCCACAGACGCCACAGATGCCTCACCTGACCCAGCTGCAGACAAGACAGCCCTACTACACTCCTCCTTCCTCCACCCCACAGCCAAGCCCTTCCTCAGAACATCTGTCATCAGTCATGGACCTCACATCCCAGGTACTTGATGAAGGGCCTCTCAACCTCACGGGACTGAGTCAGCTCTCTGAGAGCTTCCTGAACACACCATCTCCTTTTGTACTCTCGGGGCCAGTCACCCCAATGGCGCCTCAGACCAGCACTCCAGCAACAGCCACCTCCACAGTCCCTGGCCCCTTTACATCTGAGACCATGGGCACGCCTCAGAGTGACTGAGAAGAGTGCCAGAGACTGAGTTGTTACCTGTTCACTTTATCTTTGCTGAAGACACTTGGGTCATTTTGCTTTTTAATAAAGTCATACAGTTTGTTATTAAAAAAGGTTATCTTTGCTTCACACACTTGGTTCATTTTTTTTACTTAATAAAGTGTTGGGGAAAACTTTGAAAAAAGGGTTAAGCCTTTACATGCTTGTGGGATGGGTAAGGATAGCTGTGGGATGGATAGCTGTGGGATGGGTAAGGATAGCTGTGGGATGGGTAAGGATAGTTGTGGGATAGATAAACCTCCAGTGCAAGCATAGTGGGACTGTATGGTCCACCCTCCCAGCTGCCACACATGTGGCCCTTTATTATCAATAACAATTTAATCATTGATCAACACATTTCAACATTAACAAAACTCTTTATTAATGCCCTGTTCATTGTAGGGCCACTCAACATACATG
Source organism: Laticauda colubrina (assembly GCA_015471245.1). Taxonomy (NCBI): domain Eukaryota; kingdom Metazoa; phylum Chordata; class Lepidosauria; order Squamata; family Elapidae; genus Laticauda; species Laticauda colubrina. Next base: position 33,282,549 of record BLBF01000017.1, read on the forward strand.
GCACAATCTCATCAGTGTGATGAGACAGGCTGAAGGAAGCATCCATTAAGCATCTACCATCCTGTCTTGCCACTCCACTGCTCCAGCTGGGGAGTTGCACCAGTGTTTCAGGAGGTTGCGCTGCTTCTTCCCTTCACGTGAAGCTCTCTTGGGGCCTTGCACATCCACAGTGTCTATTAGGTTTTGTCCTTGCCTCCATTCACCAGGCTCCATGTCCCCATTGCCTTGTTGATGGTCCACAAGCCTGTTCTGCAAGACTGGGTAGTGGGTGCGCATGAGATTGTGCAGGATGCAGCAAGCTTCCACGATGCTCCTCACAGTCTGTGGGTGATGCTGCATGGTGGTGAGAAGTACCTGGAACCTGTTGGCCAGGATGCCAAAGGCATTCTCCACCACCCGTCTTGCCCTGGACAGCCTGTAGTTGAAGATCCTCTCTTCACGGGTGGGGTATCTGGAAGTGTAGGGCTTCATGAGGTAGGTTCTGAGGGAGAAGGCGTCATCCCCCATGATGAAGTAGGGCACATCTTGTGGGTCGTTGGGTAGGGGGTCTGGATCTGGAAAACCCATGATGAGGTTGCGTTCCAGCCCATCCTTGAGGTCACTGGCGTTGTATATCTGGGCATCTGAAGCTGACCCATTGCCTGAAGCATCGATGTACATGAACTTGTAGTCAGCATCGGCCATGGCAAAGAGGATGATGCTGAAGAAGCCCTTGTAGTTGAAATAATTGGACCCTGAGTTGGGTGGAGCTTTGCAGGCCACGTGCTTCCCCTCTATGGCTCCAACGGTTTGGGGAAAGTTCCACCTCTGATACCACTGCTCTGCAACTTTCCTCCAGCCTTCTTCAGTGGTGGGACACTGGAGGAGCTCCTCCACATATTCTTCGATGATGGCCTGCACCACTTCTCTGACCACAATGCTGATGGTGTTGCGTGGCACCCTCCAGGCATACTGCATATTTCTGTATGTGGTCCCAGAGGCCAGGTGGAAAAGAGTCAGTGCCACCTTCAGTCCAGGGTCGAGGCTGGGATGGAAGTTGGTGCTTGGCTTGGTCAACCTGGGTCTCCGACGCTCCACAACTTCATCAAACATGGCTGGTGGCATCCTCCTGAAGTGCTGGAATGCACGAAGGTCTTCATTCCTCAGCTCCACCATCAGCTTGTCATGGAGTCCAAACTCCACTCTTCTCCCGATCCATCTTCGGACCCAGACAGCTCTTGGACATCTCCTCCTTGCGTAGAAAAGGTGAAACACTCTGAACAGGGCTTGGTTCTGATGTTGAATGATGTTGGCTACCAAAAGGAGTGTGCGATGATCCATGGTGGACATCAATGGATGAGGTGGAAGAGCAAGAGCAAGGCTGAAAAGGTCTGCACACCAGGGCTGCTGGACTGATAGTGATTTTCTCCCCCTTTTTATAGGAAATGTTGATTTCCAGGTGATTTCCTCCCCCTTTTTATAGGAAATGTTGGTTTTCCAGTAGGTGTCGTTCCACATACTCTAGACATCCTCCAGACATCTTAAATATCCGAGATACGTCCCATATATGAACGTTTTGTCCGTTTTAATGCTTTATATCCAAGCTGCATCCGCTTTCATCCTTTCTATGTCCATGCTACTAACGCTGTGTGGACATTCCGCATTCCTTTCGCTTCCTCCCTCTTTCCGTTTTCAGGTGCAGTGGATGTGAGTTGTGTAGATGGCCAGAGAATGCCGAGAGGATACAACGGACATGTAACGGATGACAATGGACGTAGAACGTTTGTTGCCCGGATGTGTCACTGATGTAGATCGTACGCGGTGGAAAGTTCATTCGCTCAAAAAGTTTTGTGCAGCTCAAAACTTTTTGAGCGGATGAAATAGTATTTGATGGATGCTTGACTGATAGAGCGTATGAAAGACGTATGCAGTGAGTATACAATGGATGCATCGCGTTTTCCAACAGATAGCAAGCTTTTTTGTCCATTTTACATCCTCTTTGCATCCGTTGGTGCAGTGTGACATGGGCTTTAATTAATACCTAGATGGATTGTGAATAGATTGTAAAACAGAAGCTCATAGAATAGCACATGACATACTGTATATAGTGAACATTTCTTTGTTACTTTTTCCCTTCAGTTCTACCTCTTCAGAAAGTAGATAGTTAACAGTCCATCTTGTGCTTGCCAATTTCACTTTTGGGGCTTTCCTAGGATCAGAGCAGTATGAACCCAACCTTTATATTGAGGGAAGAAATGTTCATTTGGTTCAGTTCCAAGTCAGGAGAAAGACACTGGAAGCATGGAGGCTTGTTGGAAAGTTGATTTAAATTATGAAGCAGAACCACATGGGTTCAGGGGCAGCTGACCACATGCAGTGGGGGATTTTTCTTTGAGCTTTGTATTTGTATTTGAACTCCTGTTCTTGTGCAAGAACATGTATTCTGTTGGCTGTTGTAAGACTCCCATGGAGACATGTAGCAGAGATAGTATTCTATCGGTTTGATCTGGTTCGGCCATACTGGTAGTTCTGAGGATTATCTGTGAGCGAACCTGTTCATGCCGATGATCAGCTGATGGGCCTGCCTGTCTATCCTGGCTCTATTCTGACCTTTATTTCCTGGTTTTCAAGCTCAGCTGCTTCACGTGGCACAGCAGATTGCTACCCATCAGCTGTTTAACACATAGGAAAAGTGCAGGATTGCAGGAGAAAGTCAGTAACAAGCCCTCTGTGTAAGTGCAAAGCACGCCCACCAAGCCACACACACAGAACCGGTGGTAAAAAAATTTGAATCCCACCACTGCCATGTAGCGTTTATGTAGGGGTCATAGCTGGCTCTATAGGCAAAGTACAAATCCTAGGTGTTTGTCTGAGCTAAGTTTGAAGATTGGACTGCTCTGAGAGTAATGTAATAATTCCCATTGTGGCTTAATGGCTTTTTCCTGTGTTGGATCTTGGATGATCACTCCTATCACTCTGCCTTTGTTCAGACTTTGCTGCAGGGAATTTCAAAATATCCTGTTTTGAATGGATTTCTGCCTGCAGTATTTGCTTTTCCTATGAATAGAGCTATCTAGTTTTCAATAAGCTTTTTACCTCTTAAATGGTGACATCTGCTGTGGGCTGTTAAGAAAAAGGGGGGTTGCTTTCTCCCTCTAAAAAACATGTTTCTCCATTTTTCATTTAGGGACATATAATATTCTGCCTTTTTAATAGTTCCCAAAATTTCATTCTACTGGGGGGGGGGGGGAGGTGACTTTCCACAATGTAAAGCAGGGATGTCCAACCTTGGCATCTTTAAGACCTATGGACTTCAATTTCCAGAATTCCCCAGCCAGCATGTAAACATTAAAATTGCCAATGTTGGACACCTCTGATATAAAATGAAAAGTGCCAAACAGCAAACAATATGGAAAGATTTTTTCCTTTCTTTATGACTAAATGAGAATATCACTTCATACAGGCTCTCCAAATATCTGGTCAGCTAGAATTAAATGGATTGAAAGTATTTAAATTGGATCCAATGCATTATTCAAAGACTAGATCATCCAAAGAGCTATCAAAATTATATTGTTGGCAAAAATGCTCTAAGCTTCTCTCTCTTTTCCCCTTCTCCCTCCGTTGGCTTGCAATCTTCAGGGACATTTTTTCATTCACTTTTTTCATCTTCTGCTACAGGGAAAGCATTACACAGAGCTATTATTGTAGTTCATGCAACTGTAAGGAACATCTATCTGAAGGTCAGAACATTTAATATTTTGGGATTATTTTTTTCAAATGGATCTTCCTCTGCTCCCCAAAATGTAGCAAGACTACTGCACAAAAATGAAAGAATGCATCCTTCCACATTTTAAGGGACAAAACTGGAAAATCCAATGTTATCAAAATTGTTAATTTCTGCTAGAATAGTCACTTAATCATATCGTGGAAGGATGATGGGAAGCACTCTGAATGCCTTGCTGATGAGAAAAAGATGACAGTTACATAAATATGAAGTTTTATATGTATTTATATATTAAATATATTTTATCATATATTTCACTTTAAACATTACCTGTGCTCTGTTCATACACTATAATCTTTCTGTATTTCATTGCTAAAATACTGCTAAAATAGCATGGGGGTTGAGTTCTTTGTGTGGCAAAGAGTAGGTTTCTGCTTTGAAACCAAGAAGAAATGTTTTCAATAATTTCCTAATCCTAATTTCCCCTTTGCTTTTAAAAATATTTATTTATTTTGTATCCACTTTTATTATTTTTACAAATAACTCAAGGCGCCAAATGTATCCAACCCACACCTTTCTTATTTTAATCAAATAATATTTTAATGATATTTTCTCAACAACAATCCTATGAGGTGTTTAGCTTTGTTTAGTATTTTTTATTTTATTTTATTTTATTGTCATTGTACCTCATACAATGAAATACTATCTTCAATGTACATTATGACTATGAAAATAAGCACAAACACACATCTTTCACATTTATATTTATACATTAAATTGAAAACCCCTGATATTGCATTAATATTGCACTGTACAGTAGAATTCAATAAAGTTACTGCCCTGGGATAAAAGCTGTTTTTCAGCTTTTTTGTCCTTGTTTTTATTCTTCTGTACCGTCTGCCAGATGGTAATAGTTCAAAAAAAGGGTTCCCAGGATGAGATGGATCTTTGAGAAGGCAGCGGGAGCTATAAAGCTGTTCCAAAGAGGGGAGAGGGCAACCAATGATCTTCTGGGCAATGACTTTGACCCTCTGGAGGGCTGTCCTATCTGCCATTGTGCAATTGGCAAACCATACATAGGTGTAGTAGTTAAGATACTCTGTATGGTGCAGCGGTAGAAGATCATCAGAAGTTTTTCATTCAGTTGTTTTCTAAGAAGTCTCAGATAGTATAATTTTTGCTGGGCCCTTCTGACTAGTGCTGCAATGTGAGTACCCCAGGTCAGGTCCTCTTTTATGGAAACACCCAGAAACTTAAAATTGGTTTCTTGATTCCGGATAGGATTCAACTGGTGTTACTACTGGTTCGATACTTACATTTTGCCAGACGTATGTTGCGTGTGTGTGTAATACAACAAAAGCTGTGCCTCCAGGACAGCTGATAAGCATTGTGCGCAGATGTGCAGTATTTGAAAAACACCCTTTTTCCTGCTTTTTCAACCTCAGCTGTGCCACGCAAAGCAGCTGAGATTGAAAAAGCAGGAAATAAAGGTCAGGTAAGAGCCCGGGTAGATGGGTGGGCCAAACAGCAGCAGACACAGAACCGGTTCTATGTCTACTGCTCTTCAGAGCTACCGGTTCTACAGAGCCAAGCAGAACCAGTAACATCCCACCTCTGACTTGCTCCATTCGGTCCTCATTGATAAGCAAGGGCTGGATGTCTGATCTGTTCTTTCTATAGTCCACTATAAGTTCCTTGGTCTTATCAGTGTTGAGGACCAAGTTATTGTCTCCACACCACAAAAGCATATTGGTAGATAGACTCATCCCTCTCCCAGAGATGAGTCCCATCACTGTTGTATAATCTGCAAATTTAGTTATAGTATTGCTAGCGTGAGTGGGAATGCAGTCATGTACATAAAGAGTATAGAGTAAGGGACTCAACATGCAACCCTGTGGTGTACCAGTGTTAAGAATAAGGGCTGAAGAGATATGATTACCTAATCTGACCCTCTGTGAGTGGCTAGACAGGAAATCCATAATCCAAAGGCAGATTGAATTAGAAAGCCCAAGGTCCAGAAGTTTAGACACTAGTCTATGTGGAAGAATTGTGTTAAATGCAGAACTAAAATCTACAAAATAGCCCCCCTGCTGTTCTAGATGAGTCAGAGTAATATCAAGAGTGATGGCTATAGCGTCCTCTGTAGATCTATTTCTTCTGTATGCAAACTGGTGCTTATCAAATGTATGCAGAAGACCAGAAATGATGTGCCGGCAGACCAATTTCTCAAAACACTTAATGATGATAGGAGTGAGTGTCACTGGTCTGTAATCATTAAGGTTATTGATAAGGAACTTCTTGGAAGCCTTCAAACAATATGGAATAGTGGACTGGGATAAAGGTGGATTGGGCTATGGGAAAATTACTGGCCTAAAGTCACCCAGCTGTCTTTCATGCCTAAGATGGGACTTGGTCTGATGTTCTTCTGCTTTCTAGTCTGATGGTTTAACTGCTTGGCCATCAACTGAAGGGTTTACAGTTTTGAAGTTGTTCAAGTCACTAAAGTAGAAGGATTTCATCACTAAGTCCCAGATAGCACATAGGTTTATTTGAGCTATTTGGGACTAAAACCCTTTACTTAGGGGATTGGAAAAATAATAAAACCTTGGAGAATATGCTGGCTTTCTGACAACCTATGCTAATAAAGGGTGGTGTATAAATATTAGACTGAGTGCTGAAAAGAATAGCATTTTTAAATGCTTGTTTTTCTTGTTTAACCTGAATGTATCTCCGGTCTGATACTTCAAAGCTGTATATATTTTATTTTATTTTATTTTTCATATTTAAAAACTCATCTCCCTCAGAGTGAGATTCTGGCCTGTTTACAATAAAATATAAATAGCATAAAAACAGTGGATATATTTTAAAAGGACAAGGAATGATAATTAAAAGGTAGGGGAAGGCTTTCATAGCACCAACCAACCTCACATTTACATGCTTATCTATCAACCCCAAGCAAAAATGTACAGCCCTGTATTTACACCTTTACAGAAGGCAAGAGAGTGGGGGCTTGTCTCACCTCCAGGGGGAGAGTGATCCACAGGATGGGGGCAATGGCAGAGAAGGCTGTCTCCTTAGACCGTACTGATCTGAATTCTTTAGTTGGTGAGGACTGCAACATACCTCCCTGCCTGACCAGGTTGATGTAGCGGCATGAAAATGGTTGCATAAGTAACCTGTCCCCATGCCATGAAGAGCTTTAATGGTCACAACCAACAGCTTGAATTGGACTTAGAAGCAAATTGGCACCCAATGCAGACTATGCAGCAGAAGTGTTATGGATGCTATTTTGGAGGTGCCTTGTGCAGCCACATTTTGTACCTGCTGAAGTTTCTGGATTATTTTCAAGGGTAGCCCCATGTAGAGTGTAGAAGCAATAGGCCAAATGCGGGATGATCAAGGCATGAGAGTCTGAGAGCCTCCTTATCTAGAAAAGGGCATTACTGATGCACAATATGAAGTCGAGTAAAAGCCATCTTAGCCATGACTGCCACCTGCTCTTTGAACAGGAGTCACAAGTCTAGGACCCCCAGATGTTGTACTGGGTTGGTCTATGTAGTGCAGCCCTATCCAAGACCAAATACAATACATTCCTAGATGCAGAGCCTCCCCAGCCATTCCATATTACCAGGGTTCAGTTGACATCTGTTGTCCCCATTCAGGTCTCTATAGCCTCCAGATATCAAAAGGAACATCTACAGCAATGCTTACTTTATTCAGGATGGAGATGTATAGTTGGGTATCAGTAACATACTGGTAATACCTCATCCCATGGTGATGGATGATCTCATCCAGTAGTATCATATAGATGTTAAACAGGAAAGGAAAAAGCACTGAACCATGAGGCACCCTGCAACACAGAGGCCAAGAGCTGGACCTATCCCTACAAACAGTATTTGGGACTGACCTCAGAGGAAGGAGGTGAATCAATACAGAACTGTGCCACCCACCTCCAATTCCCTAAGCCAGCCCCAAAGATACCATAGTCTATGTTATTGAAAGCCAATGAGCAGTTAAGAAAAGTGAAGATGGATGCACCACTTCTGCCTTGCTCCTGTCAGAGACATTTATGAATCCAACCAATGCTGTTTCTGCCACATATCCTGGCCTGAAACCTGATTGAAATGGGTCCAGATAATCTGTTTCCTCCAGGATCTCTGGAGTTGCAAGACCACCATCTTCTCAATCACCTTCCCTTTTTAGGGAAGACTGGAACCTGGACAAAAATTGTTCAGAATGGTGAGGTCCATGAATGGTTTCTCAAGGAGAGGCAAACTAGTGCTTCTTTAAAACGTGCCAGAAATACCCCCTCCAACAAGGATGAATTCACCATTGCTTGGACTTACCCATATGACATATCTCAGGTAGCCTTTATTAGTCAGGCAGACCATGGATCTAATGCACATGTGCAGTGGTGGGATCCAAACATTTTTACTACTGTTTCTGTGGGCATGTTTGGTGGGTGTGGTTTGGTGGGAGGGGCAGGTGAAGGAATCTGTAAAATCTCCATTCCTTCCACACCCATTAACCTGCTTCCCAGCTCTGTTCTCCTCTGCAGGGCAACAAAAGAAGACCCAGCCAATTGACTGGGTCTTTGGGAGACAGAATAGATGGGGGTGAGGCCAGTCAGAGGTGGTATTTGTCAGTTCTCCAAACCACTCAAAATTTCCACTACTGGTTCTCCAGAACTAGTCAGAACCTGCTGAAGACCACCTCTGCACATATGATTCTATTTACATTCTAAATGACACTGTTCACTTCCTCAGGTCTGACAAAATCAAACTGTTACCACATAACCAGGTAAATCTGCTTCCTAGGCAAGGGTGGGATTCAAATTTTTAACAACCAGTTCTGTGGGCGTGGCTTAGCTGGTGAGCATGGCTTGGTGGTCATGTGACTGGGTAGACATGGCTTTGTGATCATGTTATTGGCTGGGTGTGGCCAACTCAATATCACTCACATCGAGGCATGCATCTCCTCGCCTGGCCTCTCATGACTGTGGGGATGCTGCAACAGTCATAAGTGTGAAAAATGGTCATAAGTCACTTTTTTCAGTGCCATTGTACCTTTGAATGGTCACCCCACACAAGCAAAGTTTCATCAAAGGAGGGGAAAAAACTCCAGAGAAGTTCCAGAGACAGGAAGTCTAGTCTTGCCAAGAATGTAATAAGAATTAACGGAGAGGCAGTTTCTCTAAGCAACACCAGAATGTTTCCTTCCTGCCTTCCTTACAGAATTAGGCCAGTAGTTTCTTCTAGCAACCAGTTCTCTAAACTGCTTAGAATGTTAACAACCGGTTCTAGCGAATAGGTGAGAACTGGTAGAATCCCATCCCTGTTCCAAGGCATCCCCACAGGACTAGCTTCATGTTTGGCATCCAATTGGGAATGAATCCAAGCAATTTTAGCCTCAGATGTATGAAGAATTCCTCTGCATAACACCCTGGAGGTAGGCTTCTGGGCTTCCCTTCCCAAGGAGAGTCTGAGAGTCTAAGCAGGGCCATTGGGCAACTTTCTGTTGATGTGGAGAATATTGACATATACTGTAAATATATACATAAATTTATTTTTCTATGTCTAGCAATTGATTGTTGTCTTTCTGTGACAGAGAGTCTAGAGAACCCAGCACCAGAGGATTTTTAAAATGGGAGGATGGATAGCATGCAAGGCATTGTGAATAGTTTGCAATCTATTAGCAAAATACCAATCCTGTTCTAAAAGAATTTTCATAAGTCAGTTTAAATGGTAAGTGTGAAAAAGCCTTGAATTTCATATGTAGAAAGCCTAGGCAAGATATTCCCCACCTGGTTTTTAGCTTTAATGCTACAAAAATAATATGGTTAATACTATCTTAAGAGAAACCAGCCTCATGTACTCAAGCAAGCATTGTTTAGGAATAATCTTTCGTAAGTCAAGGACAGTGCACACAAACCAATTGCAGCCAAATTATGGGTACTCCATTTTATAGCAATGTCAAATCAGCAAGAAAGAATAGCTGTAATGATCAGCAGACTTAAGGACCCAGTCATCTTTCAAAATAATATATGTAGTAGCAATTTAAATGCATCTTTCTGTTACTCATGATAATGAAGTTTACAAATCTGTGCAGGGAAGCTGCAAAAGAGGTAAAGCCCCTATCACACTGCACCAACGGATGGAAAGAGGATGTAAAACGGACAAAAAAGCTTGCCATCCGTTGGTTAATGCGATGTATCCGTTCTGTACTCACTGCCTCCATTTTGCTTCCTCTCTATCCGTCCAGCATCCATTTATTGACGTTTCATCCGCTCAGAAAGTTTTGAGCTGCTCAAAACTTTTGAACGGAAAATGTATCAAATGCGTCCGTTCTGCATCCGCTAGGCATCTGTTCTGCATCCGTTACACATCCGCTATATCCGCTAGGCATCCGCTGCGCATCCGCGCAACTCACATCCACTCGGACGCAGGGAGGAAGCGGAACGGATGCAGAACGGATGCAGAATGGATGCCTAGCGGATGCAGCATGGAAACAAAGCATTTAAAACGGAAAAAACATTCGCAGAGGTGACCTATCTCGGATATTAAGGATGTCTAGAGGATGTCTAGAGGATGCCTAGAGGATGTAAAGGGACACCTAGGGGAAAACCTATACTGCCTATAAAAAGGGGGAGCAACTCATCTGGATCTCACTTTCAGACCAGCAGACCAGCTGTGCAGACCTCTGCAACCTGCATCTGACTCTTGCTCTTCCACGGCATCCAGTCATGTCCACCGTGGATCGTAACACAGTCCTTTTGGCAGCCACCATCCTTCTGTAACAGTGCAAAGCCATCTACAGGCTCTGTGAACTCTACTACGGGAAGAAAAAGAGGCGGCCAAGAAGCGTCTGGGTCCGAAGATGGATTGGGAGAAGAGCAGAGTACGGACTGTACAACAAGCTGATGGTGGAGCTCAGGAACGAAGACACTCGTGCATTCCAGAACTTCATGAGGATGCCTCCAGCCATGTTTGACGAAGTTGTGCAGCGGCTGACACCCAGGTTGACCAAGTCAAACACCAACTTCTGGCCCAGCCTGGAACCTGGGCTCAAGGTGGCACTCACTCTGTGCCACCTGGCCTCAGGGACCACCTACAGGAGTATGCAGTATGGCTGGAGGGTGCCACACAACACCATCAGCATTGTGGTCAGAGAAGTGGTGCAGGCCATCATCGAAGAATACATGGAGGAGCTCCTCCAGTACCCCTCCACTGAAGAAGGATGGAAGAAAGTTGCAGAGCAGTGGTATCAGAGGTGGAACTTCCCCCACACCGTTGGAGCCATAGATGGGAAGCACGTGGCCTGCAAAGCACCAAGTCGGGGTCCGCTTATTTCAACTACAAGGGCTTCTTCAGCATTGTCCTCTTCGCCATGGTCGATGCTGACTACAAGTTTATGTGCATCGATGCTTCAGGCAACGGCTCATGTTCAGAGGTCCAGGTATACAACGCCAGTGACCTCAAGGAAGGGCTGGAACGCAACCTCATCGTGGGCTTCTCAGATCCAGACCCCCTGCCCAACGACACGCAAGATGTGCCCTACTTCATCGTGGGGGATGACGCCTTCTCCCTCAGAACCTACCTCATGAAATCCTACACCTCCAGACTCCTCACCTGTGAAGAGAAGATCTTCAACTACAGGCTGTCCAGGGCAAGGTGGGTGGTGGGGAACGCCTTTGGCATCCTGGCCAACAGGTTCCAGGTACTTCTCACCAACATGCAGCATCGCCCAGAGACCATGAGAAGGATTGTGGAAACTTGCTGCATCCTGCACAATCTCATGTGCACCCGCTACCCAGTCCTGCAGAACAGGCTCGTGGACCTCCAGCAAGGCAATGAGGACATGGAGCCTGGGGAATGGAGGCAAGGGCAAAACCTGATAGACACTGAGGATGTGCAAGGCCCCAACAGAGCCTCACGTGAAGGGAAGAAGCAACGCAACCTCCTGAAACACTGGTGCAACTCCCCAGCTGGAGTGGTGGTGTGGCAAGACACGATGATAGATGACTAATGGATGCTTCCTTCAGCCTGTCTCATCACACGGATGAGATTGGGCCATGTATGTTGGGTAGGCCTACAATGATCAGAGCATTTAATAAAGAGTTGTTTTTATGTTGACATGTGTAGATGATTATTACATTATTATTGATAATGAAGGGCCATAGGTGTGGCACCTGGGAGGGTGGACCATACAGTCCCTATGCTTGCACTGGAGGTTTATCTATCCCACAGCTATTATCCATCCCAAAGGTATCCCTGCTCATTCCACAGGTATCCCTGCCCACCCCACTGCTATCTTAACCCATCCCACAAGCATGCAAAGGGTTAAACCATTTCTAAAAGTTTCCACGAAGACTTTATTAAAAAAAAGAAATGAAGCAAGTGTGTGAATCAAAGATAGACTTTATTGAACAACAAGCTGTAAAATAAAAATGACTCAAGTCAAGTGTCCAAATAAAGTCCACAGGTAGCCAGCCAGCCAGTCTCTGGAACTCCTCTTGGTCACTCGGAGGTGTGCCCAGTCTCAGGGGTGAAGGGTCCAGGTGCTGTGGAGGTGGCTGGTGCTGGAGTGCTGGTCTGAAGCACCATTGGGGTGCCTGGCCCTGAGAGGACAACAGGTGACAGTGTGTTGAGGAAGCTCTCGGGCAGCTGGCTCAGCCCCATGATGTTGAGAGCTCCTTCCTCCATGCCATGTGGTGTCAGCCCCAGTACCGAGGACAGATGTACTGAGGCTGGGCTTGGCTGTGGGGTGGAGGAAGGAGCAGTGTAGTGGTGTTGGTGGCATCGGTGGCGTAGGTGGCATTGCTGTTGTCGGTGGCATCATTGGCTGTGTGGCATCGGTGGCATCAGTGGAACCGGTGGCAACGGTGTCGCCTGATGACTCTGTGCCTGGACTGGGAAAGGCTGCTGCCTGTGCTGCTGGCCCTCCTGGTAGCCGTAGCCCTGGTAGATGAGGGACTTTGGGAAGCCTTGGAATGGGAGGGACATCACCTGGGGTGGAGGAGTAGACCTGGACTGGGTGGGAGCAGGTTCCTCTGGATCTGGAGGGTTGTGAAGCAGCTCGGTGATCCTGTCCTTCACCACCTGGTACTGGAGTTCCACCATGTCCATGAGGGTCTGGTTGACATACTTGAGGAAGGGCTTGTGGTTGGAGGATGAGGAGTCGGTGTGGACCAGCTGAGAGAGGAGATCTATGCTGGTCCAGATGGTGTCCCTGATCTCCAGCAGGACAGTGTGGCTCTGCCTCTTCTGCTGTCTGGCTCTCTGCCTTTCTGTGGAGGTGGAGCTGGGGGGGGATGGATGCGGGTACGGCTGTGGTGGACGCGCCATCTCCTTTCTCCCACCGTACCAGGGAGTCCTCCATGTGCTCCACCATGGTTACAACACCTGTCCGCGGGTTCTCCGCCATGGCACGCTCCACAGAAACCTGCCTGGAGACAGGGACTGACTCTTGGCCGGAAGAGGACTGGCTCTCAGCAGGCTGCCAGAGAGAGAGGGTAGTGAGAGGGGCTCCAGGTGCTCCTCGGTGGTGGATCTCACCCTCCAGGAAGCTGCACCTGGCCATGACGTAGGTCTCTCTGTCTGTCAGCTTAACTGCAGCCTGGCCAGATTTCTTCAGGTGCAGCTTCCCGTACCAGGTGTGCATGTGCTTCCACCAGCTGAGGAGCACCTCCGAAGTGTAGACCATACTCTCCACCTTCTCTCTCCAAGCAGCATGCTTCTGCTTGGTGTCCTGTACAGCCGGTGTCCCTTCCGCCACAGATAGTCATTCTCTCTCAGCCACTCCAGCACCTCATCCTCATTTTCCTCCTCAATGGAGTATTACCTCCTCTCCCATTGTCGCATACACCTCTTCCTCCCTTTGGCAGGACCAGATGGGCCCTCATCAGAGGGGCTCCCAGGTAGTAGGGGCTGCTCCTCCACACCACCACCAGCAGCAGCACCAGCAGGATCTTCATCATCATCATCATCATCATCATCATCATCACCAGCAGGATCTTCTTCTCGAGTCACTACACAAGTCCTCTCCAGTGCAGAGCGCAGGATCTGGCTTTGGTGTTGAAAGTCTCCAGGTCATTGACAGTGCATGGCTCTGGTAGGAGGGGGCAGACCAAAAGATGTTGCATTGTCTGATCCTGCCCACAATCGCAAGCAGTTTCTCCATCCCTATTGTAGCCCCATTTCTGCATGAGGACTTTGCATCGTCCTGTTCCTGTCCGTAGGCGATTCAGGCATGACCAGATGGGCCATGCCTCACTTGAACCCGGAGGAAGTGATTCACTTGGTTCATAGGAGAGCTGATGCGTCACAGACTGGAGGTGGTTGGACCATAGGGTAATCCTTCGACCGTGGGCGGTGTCATCAAGGGATTCGGTTGAATGGGGAAAACTGCGTCTGGATTTGAGTCTCTTTTTAGCCGGTTCACGATTGTAGAGTGGGTGGCGAGGGTTAACTTCTTGCTTGGTTTTCTCCATCTGTGCTGAGACCTCTCGCCTGATGTGTGGTGGAGCAATACCACACAGTAAGTAAAGGTCATCTACTCTTGTTGGACGCAGACATCCAGAGATAACTCTGCAAGCTGCATTCAGGACTGGGTCGATCTTTGCAGCATGGGATGACCTACACCAGACAGGGGCTGCATATTCGGCAGTGGAGAAGCATAGAGCAAGAGCTGTGGTGTGGATAGTTTTGGCATCTGTTCCCCATCTTGTATTAGCAAGCTTCTTCAATATGCTGTTCCTTGCTCCAGCTTTCGCCTTTGTCTTGGCAATGTGCTCCTTGTAAGTAAGGGAACGATCCAGTGTGACACCTAGATAGATCGGCTTATTGGTGTGTTTAAGCCATTTTCCATACCATCTGACCCTCAGTTGTCGGTTAGCATCTCTGTTCTTAAGGTGGAAGACGCTAAGTTGAGTCTTCTCCGGGTTTGCACGTAGGTGATTTGCGGCATAGTAAGGAGTTAGACCTGCCAGAGCATCACTGAGTGCTTTTTCCACCTCTTCAAAGGATTGCTTCTGTGAGGCAATGCAGAGATCATCGGCATACAGGTAGCTCCTTGTACTTGGATGGATTGGTTGGTCATTCGTGTAGATGTTGAAAAGAAGCGGGGCAAAGACGCTTCCTTGCGGGAGACCGTTTTTCTGTCTCCGCCATCTGCTGTGGGTACCATTCAGATTCACATAGAACCGCCGGTTTGAAAGCAGGTTCTGGATCAATTGTGTCAGCTTGACATCCTTGGTCATCTCAAAGACTTTCCTTGTAAGAATCCTATGGTTCACTGTATCGTAGGCTGCAGAGAGGTCAACAAAAGCTGCTCCAGTTATCAGCCCTTCCTCAAACCCATCTTCGATGTACTGTGTGAGATTCAACAGTTGGCCAGTACAGGACTTTCCTGGCCTGAAGCCTGCCTGCTCAGGAATGAGGAGCTCATCTACAAAGGGGGCGATACGGTTGAGTAGGAGCCTTTCAAAGAGTTTGTACGTGTGGCAGAGCAGAGAAATAGGTCTGTAACTCTTTGGGCTGGTTGGGTCTTTGCCTAGTTTGAGTAAGGCGACTACTCTGGACTTCCTCCATAGCTTTGGCAAGGTGTTGTCACTCAGACATTTGTTCAGCATGTCAAGCAGCCACTGGAGTGCAACAGGTCCAAGATGTTTGATCTGCTCACAGAGGATATCATCTAACCCAGCTGCCTTATTACTCTTCATTGCTTTGGTAGCACCACACAGATCATTCATGGTGAAAGGTCTTGTGAAGTCAGATGGCCCTTGGGAAGCTGTCTCAGCATTTTGGGGGAGCTTGGCTCTTCTTGGGTGGTGGTTAGGGTTACCCTGGCTGTTCACAAGGAGTTGGTGAGCGACTTGGTCAGCAGTGACTTGAGGCCTTGGTTGGGATTTCGTAGAGTCATTCCCAAGGATGCGAATCGTTTTCCAAGCTTTCCTGCTGCTGTGGGTCATATCTGTTGATTCAATGAATTCCTGCCACTTCCTCCGTCTGCTGGATCATAATCATCATCTTCATTATCATCATCACCAGCAGCAGCAGGATCATCATCATCATCACCATCATCATCACCAGCAGCAGCAGCAGCAGGATTAGCAGCAGCAGCAGCAGCAACACCAGCAGCACCAGCAGGACCAGGATCAGCAGCAGCAGAGTAAGCACCAGCAGCGCCAGAAAGACCAGGAGCACGAGCAGGACCAGGAGCATGAGCAGGACGAGCAGGACGAGCAAGACCAGGAGCACGAGCAGTACGAGCAAGTCCAGGAGCACGAGCAGGACCAGCAGGACCAGCAGGACCAGGAACAGCTTCAGCAGAGTAAGCACCAGCAGAAGCACCACCGCCAGGAGCAGCTTCAGGAGAAGCTCCAGCACCAGAAGAGCGAGCCCGAGCAGCAGAAGCCCCAGCAGAAGCAGAGTCAGGGACAGGGGGCGGGAGGGTGGCCCTGTCCCTCTTTCCAGGGATGGCGGCAGGTTGCTGAGACTTTCGCTTCTTCCCCATGGTTGTGGGGTTGCTGGCGGGCAGGGAGGCTGGCAGGGAGGCTGGCAGGCACCAAGGCTGGCAGGAAGGCTGGCAGGAAGGCTGGTAGGAAGCCTGGCCAGGCAGGCAGGCACCAAGGCTGGCAGGAAGGCTGGCAGGAAGGCTGGCAGGAAGGCAGGCAGGCAGGCAGGCACCAAGGCTGGCAGGCAGACTGGCTGGCAGGGAGGCTCGAAGGCAGGCTGGCAGCAAGGCTGGCAGGCAGGCAGAGAGCAAGGCTGGCAGGGAGGCTGGCCAGGAGGCTGGGAGGCAGGCTGGGAGGCAGGCTTGGCGGCAGGCTGGCAGCAAGGCTTGCAGCAAGGCTTGCAGGCAGGCATTCAGGCAGGGCAGGCAAGGCAGTCAATCCGTCTGGCAGCAGGTCTTTCCTCCGAATGGTGACCTGCTTGGGAGCTGCTTCCCTTGATATCCGCGGGGCTTCCGCAATGCATCCCCCCAGCATGCGCAATTAACGCTCGGCATCCGTTCGGCCTCCGCTGTGCATCCGCTAGGCTTCCGCTCTGCATCCGCTTCATCCGCTGGGCATCCGCTGTATCCGTTCCACGTCCGCTTTGCTGAGGTCCCCCGGAAGCCTAGTGGATGTGCCATCCGCTCCCATCCGCTTCCATCCGCTAGGCTTCCGTTCTGCATCTGCTTTCCATCTGCTCTGCGTCCTCCCACCGTCCGTTCCTTTCCGTATTATCCGCTCCGGTTATGCAAATTTTTGCCCCTTTTGAGAGCGGATAACGGATGGAACATTTTGCTCATCCGTTGTGTCCTTTTTACTAACGTTTTGCATCCGTTGGGCAGTGTGACAGGGCCTTTAAATAAAGTTGATTATTGACAAACACATCTGCTCCTTTTTAAAAATAAAACAAAATAAAAATTCATTTCAGAAAAAGCCTAGTATGTTAATTGTAACTCTAATGGAATATATACTGTTGTAAAGAATGATTGTCTTGAGCAGTTGACCTGAATATGCAAGTGTTCCACATTTAGCAACTACCTCATTTAGTGACCACAGTTATGATGCTGATGAAAAAGTAACTTTACAACCAATTATCAACTTACACAGGACTGTAAGGCAAAGGAAATCTGAAGTAAGATCCTAAACATCTTTATGGTTTCACTTGATCACTTCACTTCACTTAATGACTAAGTTGCAGGTGCTAGTTGTGATTGCTAAACAAGGACTCCCTGTATTCTCAGGGTGGAGTGGTTTCTACAGAGTGGTAAAAAAAAATGTACATTTTCACAGTGCAATTCAAGCCCTGTCCTCAAGGTATTTCATCTCTAGGCTTGCCATAGTTTGAAAAACAAGAAATAATCCACACAGACGGTTTCAACTCCTACCCTCAAAACAATGCTATAGAGCACTGCACACCAGAACAACTATACACAAGAACTATTTTCCCCCAATTACCATCACTCTGCTAAACAAATAATTCCCTCAATACTGTTCAGCTATTTACTAAGTCTGCATTATGATTGCTAGTAGTCTTCCCATCCTTCCTTTCACCCATCTCCTCCCACTTATGACTATAACTTTGTTGGTTCTATCCTTATGATTTTTTTATTGATTGTTTCCTAGCATGATTTAGTTGCTTATTGTACCCTATGACTATTATTAAATGTTGAACTTTATGATTCTTTACGAATGTATCTTTTCTTTTATGTACACTGGGAGCATATGCACCAAAGACAAATTCCTTGTGTGTCCAATCACACTTGGCCAATAAAGAATTCTATTCTATTCTATATTCTATACTTTCACTTTTGAGTGTTTTGCACACAAGTAGACAAAATGCGGAATATTTGTTTATCACTTGCTATTTTTTGTCGACACAATTTTGGAACGATGGAAACCACAAAGATGTTTATGATCTTACTTACACCCATTTTTCAATATGAATCATGAACATACTTCAGTAAATGTCTTAAATTTTTTAATCAGGGGCAAATTGCAGACGTTTTAAATACATGAATAATAAATCACTCCAAAACTGCTACTTATCTATTTGGCATACTTTTTTTTCTGGTCTTATAGTCCAAACAGAATTCCATCTCCTCCACAAATGCTTGGCAGCTTTTAAACATTTGATGTGGTGGGAGAACGGAAAATGATTCCAGAGTATCAGTCAAACCCAAAATTTCAAGGATGAAATTATCCAGGGAGCAGAGCAGGAGCAAGCCTGTGACAAGATGAGTTTCTTACTGTTCAATTAAAAAGCACAGACAATAACTGATGTGGTGGAGTGGGATTAAGAAAGAGTGTAAGTCAAGAGCTATTTTTGGATCAGGAGTGATCTGAAGGTTTCCACAGACAGTCTTCTTTCTACAAGCGGCTCTGAAGACCTTTGGGATACAACAACGTCAGCTGAGTTCAATAGTGCTGAGCCAATTTATTTCTAGCTCAGCTGGAGCACATCTGAAATCTCAGTAAAACTAATTGTTTTATCAAAGTCCTCTCTCCTCCCCAAAAAGCAAAAAGCCTTTCTGGACCTTGCAGGAATGGGGTCTCTATTTGCAAGAAACCCCCCCTCCCTTCACCAGGAGACCAAGTTGTTGAGCTTCCAATAAATGGTTTGGGGTGATCTATTTAACCTCTTCCTCTTCTCCAGAGCTTAGTTTTGTGAATGGAGTGAATTATATTAAATTTATTTTGGGGGTCATAAGTTCACAAATTGCCACAACCCTAAGATATGGTGAAGGTATATATTCTCATTCCTAGATTTTGCTCTTTTACAGATAAGGTACGTGTTTTATATTCATAAAGCATTATTAGTTGTTTCATAGCAAGGAAAATAAATCTAATTCCTTTTGAGAAATGTTCCTTAACGTTTAATTTGGTAAACTGTGTTGTCAAAACATTGAAGAATTATAATTAAATTTAAAATAAGTTTAAAAAGCAAAGGAAATACAATATGCTTTATTTGAATCATCCTGATAAATACTTGATATTCATTTAAGTATTTCAATTCATGTTCGCCTCTTTTAGCCATATTTATTTGCAAGCAATGATAAATATTATTTTCTGTATAGTATAATTTTGCAATACAATTCTTAAAGACTGGTTTTGCAAGTCAAGGCAATTTTGAACCATTTCAAAATTGTGAGATCTTGATGTTTAATCCTAACTTGCTTCAATTGATGGCTTGAGAATTCTGGGAGTTGAAGTCCACAGGTCTTAAAGTTGCCAACCAAGGGGTGGGATAATTAACTGAAATTCCCTGGTTTCAAGTGTAGGGGGCACTTGCTGTCTGGACAATTGCTCTGAGGCAGATTAAATCTCACAAATTTGCAAGTGACAGCTTATATTTATTTGTTTGTTCAGTATTATATTTGCATAAAAGCTTTGAAAGCAAAAAAGCTTTAATATGGTTCACATTTCCTTTTTTTAAAGCAGAAATCTGTTTCATCTTTTAAAAGCATTACAGGGGTATTCTGATTACCAATCCACCTACAATATAAGAAATATCTGATGAAGTAATCAAAATAATGGCCAAGAATAAGAGACAGAAGATCCAACACTGTGCCCAATTTTTGCTAACATGTGCTACTTAGATAAAAGACTGTTTTTCATTTGTCCTTTTGGCAAAGTTGTTGGATCCAAAAGAATCCTTGTGCTACCCACAAACTATTTTAGAGCTTTCTAGAAGCTTTCTTTCCCCACAAATGGATGGTTTTTTTGGTAGATTCTACCTGATAAAAGTCAATGCTACAATATCATAATGTGCTATAATCTATATAAATCTATATAAAGTTCAGAGAAGAGCAACTATAATGATTAAAGGCCTGGAGACTAAAACATAAAACAAGAATGGTTGCAGGAATTGGGTATGGACAGTTTAGAATAAAAAAGGACTAGAGGTGATATGATAGCACTAGTCCAGTATTTCAAGGGCTGCCACAAAGAAGAGGGGGTGGTCAACATATTTTCCAAAGCATCAGAGAGCAGCATAAGAAATAATGGATGGAAACTAATCAAGGAGAGAAGCAACCTGGAATTAAGGAGAAAATTCCTAACAGTGATAATGATAAACCAGTGAATTGGCTTCCTTCAGAACTTGGGTGCATCATCACTGGAGGTTTTTAAGAAAAAAACTGGACAGCCACTTGTTTGAAATGGTATAGGGTCTCCTTCTTGAAGAGGGGGATGGACTAGAAAACCTCCAAGGTCCCTTCTATTCCATTCTGCTTCAAAGTGAAAAGCAATACTGGAAGTACGTTTTTACATTGTTCCTATTGTGTCCTGCTCTGAGACAGCAATAAACTGATCGAGTGATTAATTGAACACTGCTCCTATTTTGCCTCCATATGCAAAGCAGAAATGGTATAAAAACTGAATCCCGTTTTGTCTGTCTTGAATGAGCAAAATAAGAAGCAAATCCCAGGCTGAGTTTTGCCAAATTATCCCACTTTGCCCATACAAACTTGATCAACACACATGCACACACACACACACACACACCCAAAAAATTCTCATATAGATTGCTTGCAACCACCCAGGGGTTTCCAACCCACAGCTTGAGAACTTCTGCTCAATGAGATTAATGCTTCTGGGAATTCTGGGAATTTTGAATGCTACAAAATTAGGATTAGAAGCTGTCCTTAAATGAGATTTTTCCAATTTCTTTTGAAAAACCCTTGTTTTTTGTAAGAGCCAGATCTATTTCTCAAGGCTGTATTAATTATACAGCCATTTGAGTTTTCATAACAGGCTCTTTCTTGTCATTATACTTGAGCAAACTGATAATATGCAATGCGTTATTTTTCTAATTAGGTAATTCAGGATATTTTCCCCATTTCCCTCCCTAATGCTAACTGCAGCTTGATAAACATCAAATGAGTTGTCAGTTCAGGATCTCAGAAATTGATTTGGTATCTATAAAATTACAAAACACTTAGAGGCTCATGGCATTTTGATATTAAGAAAGCTATTAGTTGCCACTAGCTATAGAATTCGGGTTACATAAAGGCCCCCAATATATGCACATCGTAAGCATGGAAAATAGAGTGTAATGGAGCTTATCACTTCCACTTTATGTGAGCCCACTTTGCACCCCTATTGTGGAGATTGTAGAAAATATATAAGTGTATGTTTATTTGCGAATAAACTCCAGCTACCATGCATTAGCCATAGGTAGTTTTTGACATATGTTGAAGCCTGTTTGCTTTAGAATTTTTGTTCAAAGTATTAGAAGAAATATAAAATGCATACTGCTATCTGATTTTTACTTTCCATCAAGCCAATGTTGACTCTTAGTGATTACAAATTATGTATCCTTATCTGAAAGACTTCTCAAGAAATTTCTACTTTATGATGGTGATGGTATATGATGGATGAAACTAAGAAGACATTTTAAAATC
The DNA here is from genome assembly GCA_015471245.1 of Laticauda colubrina. Taxonomy (NCBI): domain Eukaryota; kingdom Metazoa; phylum Chordata; class Lepidosauria; order Squamata; family Elapidae; genus Laticauda; species Laticauda colubrina. The sequence continues at coordinate 33,304,147 of BLBF01000017.1, forward strand.
TTCTGTGTCTCATCTATTCCACTATCACCCTCCTTCAATAAGGACACTGCTTTCTGTGCTCCCTGCATGTTCTGTCAAGAGACATATTGTATATGTCGTTATAGCCAAGGATGTGAGCCTTTGTAGAGAGTATGGAGATATTTTGTACATGTGATTGAAGCCAAGACTGCAGGCCTTCGTAGGGAACAGGGTGACAGAGAAAGGAGAAAAGTGGCTGAGATTTAGTCATGCTAGTTGGCGTTCAAAAAAGTTTCGACAATTTGTAACTTGTAATTTGTAACTTGGGTTTCTGGCCTCTTTTTCCCATGTAATGTGCTCCCAAAATTTAAGCTGTTACTATTTTAAAAATGGAATAATTTCTATAAATGTACAGTATAAGTAGAATACATATACAGCCTAGAATTAAATGTTATTGTATCATATCAGTGCAAGGCCATTTTGCACATACACTGAGTACTTGATGCTGATAAAAATGAAGATAAAATTAGAATCTATATATAGATGTGGAAGACATCCATATAAAAGACCCTCTTCTACAGTATTTTGGATGGCCCTATTATTAATTTCTTATTATTAGATGCTTTGAGCATATCATTTCATCTGTTCAATTTTAATCTGGCATATGTATTTCTTATAGTTACATTATCTATATTTATCTATTGTCTGTCTATCATCTATCTGATTTATATGGCTGCTCATTTTTTAAAAAGTGACTCTGGGCACATACAGCAAAAAAGCCAAAAGTATATAACAATAAACATGTCATATAATTATATACTTAAAATAAAGTGACACTGCACAGAAATGCACAAGAAATTTGATAGCAATGGAACTCACTCAACATCACTCTGAGACATCCATATCTTGACAGACTCCAGAAAATAAGGAGAGATTGAGTGGACCTCATATTGTCTAGAGAATTGTATTACTTTTCAGGACAGGGGAAAGAGGTAGATTCTATCTGGCTATTTAGCATAGCACTCAGTCAATAAAGTCTTATCAGTCAGTCCTGGTCTACCATTCAACCTATCATCTTATAAGCATTTTCCTCCCACACAAGGCAAAACCTTCTTTCAATTGACTACTTTTTGGGTTACAATATACAAAAGTGGTTCTCCACTGTCTCCTTTAGAGCTGCTTTTTCATCTTCCTAATCTAGACTATCATCCTGAGAGTTCCTAGTGATCTTCCATTCAGATGCTAATTAGTTCAACCCTCCTTAAGTCCATGTCACACTGCACCAACGGATGGAAAGAGGATGTAAAACAGAGAGAAACACTTCCCATCCATTGGTTAACGTGATTCATCCGTTCTGTACTCACTGCGTCCGTTTTTCTTCCTCTCTATCCGTTCAGCATCCATCGACTGAGGTTCCATCCGCTCAAAAAGTTTTCAGCTGCTCAAAACTTTTTGAGTGGAAAATGTATCAAATGCGTCCATTCTGCATCCGCGACGCATACGGGGAACATCCGTTCTGCATCCGTTGTCATCCGTTATGCGTCCGCTATATCCACTAGGCATCCGCTGCGCATCTGCGCAACTCAAATCTGCTCCAGAGGAAAGCGGACAGAGGGAGGAAGTGAAACAGACGCGGAACGGACGTGCAGCGTTAGTAGCACAGACGGAGAAAGGATGAAAGTGGATGCAGCTCGCATACAAAGCATTAAAACGGAAATAATGTTCACAGAGGGGACCTATCTTGGATATTTAGGATGTCTAGAGGATGCCTAGAGGATGCAGAAGGATACCTAGGGGAAAACCTATATTGCCAATAAAAAGGGGGAGGAACTCACCTGGATCTCACTTTCAGACCAGCAGCCCTGCTGTGCAGACCTCTGCAGCCTTCATCTGGCTCTTGCTCTTCCACAGCATCCATTGATGTCCACCATGGATCGTAAAACACTCCTTTTGGTAGCCACCATCATTCTGCAACAGTGCAAAGCCATCTACAGGCTCTTTCAACTGTTCTACGGGAAGAAAAGGAGGCGGCCAAGAAGCGTCTGGGTCCGAAGATGGATCGGGAGAAGAGCAGAGTGCGGACTGTAAAACAAGCTGATGGTGGAGCTGAGGAACGAAGACCCTCGTGCATTCCAGAACTTCATGAGGATGCCTCCAGCCATGTTTGACGAAGTTGTGCAGCAGCTGACACCCAGGTTGACCAAGCAGAGCACCAACTTCCATCCCAGCCTGGACCCTGGGCTCAAGGTGGCACTGACTCTGCGCCACCTGGCCTCAGGGACCACCTACAGGAGCATGCAGTACGGCTGGAGCGTGCCACACAACACCATCAGCATTGTGGTCAGAGAAGTGGTGCAGGCCATCATCGAAGAATATCTGGAGGAGCTCCTCCAGTGCCCCTCCACTGAAGAAGGCTGGAAGAAAGTTGCAGAGCAGTGGTATGAGAAGTGGAACTTGCCACACACCATTGGAGCCATAGATGGCAAGCACGTGGCCAGTAAAGCTCCAGCCAAGTCGGGGTCCACTTATTTCAACTACAAGAGCTTCAGCTTTGTCCTCTTCGCCATGGTCGATGTTGACTACAAGTTCATGTACATCGAGGCTTCAGGCAACGGGTCAGCTTCAGATGCCCAGGTATACAACGCCAGTGACCTTAAGGAGGGGCTGGAACGCAACCTCATCATGGGCTTCCCAGATCCAGACCCCCTGCCCAACGACACGCAAGATGTGCCCTACTTCATCGTGGGGGATGACGCCTTCTCCCTCAGAACCAACCTCATGAAGCCCTACACTTTAAGATACCTCACGCGTGAAGAGAGGATCTTCAACTACAGGCTGTCCAGGGCAAGACGGGTGGTGGAGAATGCCTTTGGCATCCTGGCCAACAGGTTCTAGGTACTTCTCACCACCATGCAGGATCGCCCACAGATCGTGAGGAGGATCATGGAAGCTTGCTGCATCCTGCACAATCTCATGCGCACCCGCTACCCAGTCTTGCAGAACAGGCTCGTGGACCTCCAACAAGGCAATGGGGACATGGAGCCTGGGGAATGGAGGCAAGGGCGAAACCTGATAGACACTGAGGATGTGCAAGGCCCCAACAGAGCCTCACGTGAAGGGAAGAAGCAGCGCAACCTCCTGA
>BLBF01000017.1:33310703-33338184 GCA_015471245.1 Laticauda colubrina
CAGCATCAGCAGAGTAAGCACCAGCAGAAGCACCACCGCCAGAAACAGCATCAGCAGAGTAAGCACCAGCAGAAGCACCACCACCATAAGCATCATCATCAGCTCCTCCAGAAGCAGAAGCAGCAGAAGCCCCAGCCCAGAAGAGCGAGTCCGGGCTGCAGAAGCCCCAGCAGAAGCAGAGTGAGGGCCAGGGGGTGGGAGGGTGGCCCTGTCCCTCTTGCCAGGGCTGGCAGCAGATGGCTGAGGCTTTCTCTTCTTCCCCATGGTTGTGGGGTTGCTGGCTGGCAGCAAGGCTGGCAGTTAGGCAGGCAGGCAGGCAGGCTGGAGATGTGTCTGGAAGCAGGTCTTTCCTCTGAATGTTGACCAGCTTGGGAGCTGCTTCCCTTTATATCCGCGGGGCTGACATAATGCATCCTCCCCGCATGCGCAGTGAACGTTAGGCATCTGCTAGGCATCCGCTAGGCATCCGCTAGACATCCGCTAGGCTTCCATTCTGCATCCGCTTCATCCGCTCGGCATCCGCTATGCATCCGCTTTATCCGCTCGGTATCCGCTCTGCATCCGCTGTATCTGTTCCGTGTCCGCTTTGCTGCGCTCCCCCGGAAGCCTTGTGGATGTGCCATCTGCTCCCATCCACTTCCATCTGCTAGGCTTCTGTGGAGCATCCACTTTCCATCCGCCCTACGTCCTCCCCCCATCCGTTCCTTTCCTTGTTGTCCGCTCTGGTTATGTAAATTTTTGCCCCTTTTGAGAGCGGATAACAAGGATGGAACATTTTTCTCATCCGCTGTGTCCTTTTTACAAATGTTTTGCATCCGTCGGCCAGTGTGACAGGGCCTTTAGTTTTTAGAGATCAGCTAAGAGATACTAGTTTTAAAGTTAATTAAATTTATTTTTGTTGTTTACTATCTATGGTAGTTTTTTTCCTAATTTTTCTGCTAGCTTTCTTAAACAATAGAGTGTATTTGGTACTTAGATCTTTTGGCTCTAGGAGTTTTAATTAATCCAATTTAATTAAGCTAAAATAATTTATTCAATATTATCCGTTTTGTGAAAGAAAGGTGATGGGCTTTTAATTTTCCTTTAATTTTGACTGTAGTTCTCCTACTATGCTTCTCAAAGCCAACCATCCATCTCTTAACTATATTACTCTTAAAATGTCAAATGTCCTCATCTTAATTACTAGTTCTGTTGACCTTTCATTCACAGGCATGTTGTTGTTACCAATGAATGTCAATAAGGTGTTTTTCATAAAAGCTGTTGGAAAAAAGTTTCATCAGTAGAAAAAAAAAACTGATATATTTCTGAGGAACCACAGATCTTCAAAATCATTTTCTAATTCCCAGTGTATATTAGATTCTTTGGCTTCCAAATATTGCCAATGTTATGCAATTGTTTTCTAAGACTTATAAATATATAACTGATGTTTAGCAAGTTGTAGATTCTGGCTGATCTTAGTTGGTCTTGGAAAAAATTGAGAAGGTTATGTGCTGGTTAGTATTTGAAATAGATTCTTCCAGGAAATCAAGAGCTAAAGATTCAACAGCAAAGCTGAAGAACAAAATAACTCAGAATAAGGATAGACCAACCATGTATGAACTCTTGCCCAAAAAACTTTACCTGAACTTGTATGTGATGACAAGAACTTCAGCCTGACCTGTAGGAGCCTTTATTGATATGTTATGTCTTAGTTTCAGTCTGAAGAGAAAGCAAGACCAAGGAGAAGAATTTGTTAATCACCATGATTGTCTGGTGCTTGTTTTACAAGAAAGAATGAAAACAGTGGAAAAGTAGAGGACTATAAGGAGGACAGTCCTATGGGGATAACATTTACTAGCCAGTTTGGGAAAATTGGAAAGGTCCTTGGCAATGTATCTGGGGTAACTTCAATTGTTAAGAAAAATTAGTCTTTCAGGAGGCAGCTGAGCTAGGGAATTTCATTGTGAAACCAAAGGTCATTAGCTGATCAAGGATATAAGGTTGAGGGTTCTCTAGGTTTCAATTTTCTTGTAAAGGTTACCCTTTGTCTGTACTATGAGCTGGGGTCAAAGCATCTATTCTTTGATTTAGAAAAGTTTGCAGAATGGCTGGGGGAAGGAGATTAATTTGGGTCATCTAAGATTAGTTAGAGACAAAAACTGTGAATGAAGGCAAATATACATATCCCAGGATAATGTTGCAGGATCCAATCTGGATCCGTCATTGGGACCAGATGTTTAATATTCTGAGCTTCTGGGCTCATGCTGGAGCCCTCTTTAAGGAACTTCTCTCTTGCAGAGTATGTGCTTTTAGCTATTCTGTATGTGGTATTTATATAGTGCTATTGATATTGATTGGGTTGTTGATGGGCTGGCTATTAAGTTGTTGGCTGTTGTTTCCTTGAGTTTGTATTATATGTACATATATGAAAATAGCCCAAGATGCTTTAATTAAAAAAGTAAAGCAACAATCAAAAATGTCTTTTGATCCATTTATTTTCTTTCCTTTATTACGAGAGCTGAAGAGGTGTAATCAATCCTTTGTATGTCTTAAGTAAATCTCAGTAGATTTATTTGGCTTACTCTCAAGTAAATTGAAAAAGGAAATAAAAAAGTTAAATTAAAAATTAAAATTGGTAAAGAGGCCAAACTGGTTCTCCTTGGTTGAATGGCTGCTCTGCCTAACTTTAAAAAGTGCATTTAGGTTATAGGCCATGAAGTGTTAATGGTTTAGAATAGTAATAAGGTTTTATTAGAAAGAATGTGTGGAAAAATGCAACTGAAATGGTTATCATACAGTTCATGCAGTTCCTCATACCTGGAAGTAGTAGGGCACCAGATCTGGGTTGAATCTGGGTTTGACAATATCTCTCGATGGCAACAAATAGTTAATAGTGTTATTGAGTTTCTTTGCTGCCTTTTGTGCTGGTTTTGATTTTGCATGCCAAGTCTGTAGTCTTACCTGATAGAAAAAATATGTTTAAAGGACAAATATGAGTTAATAGGCATCTTAAAAAAATCTTGTCATCATATCAAAATATCATTTTCAATGGGAATCGTATAGTCTATCAGCAAAGCAATTCAATAGGTGAAAGCCAACCTAAATAATACTGATTCTACTTTCTAATTTATAAAATTCTTGCTTTTATGTAGAACAATTACCTTTCAGTAAAATTTCCTTCCTTATGCACAAAATCTGTTGGAGGTATTTCAAGTAGTTTACCATTGTAAGGTGCAAAATAAAGTATTTTTCCCCATAAGCAAGTTCTCCTTTCATGAGCCAAAAAAAGGGATTTGAAATCATTAATCTAATTCATCCCCCTTTTCCTTTGCAAGGAATTCATAAATAGATTGTGGAATATGGATGGACAAAAAGAAACTCAATGATAGCACCTGTACCATTTTGTCACCAAAGTGATGTAGTTCCCCATTACATGCTTTAAGTGGGGATAAAAATATTGTGGAAATTATCTGTAATCTGCCAAATATGGAGAAAAGTTTTTGAAGTTATTCTAGGCATCTTTGCCTAAATTATGCTCAAGATTCAATCAGGACAGAGCCATATCATTGAAATTATGGGAAACAAGGCCTTTAGGATACTTTGAAGAACCATTAATACCTAAAGTACTACAGGTTTTGTAATGTCAGAACAACTCAATATTATGCAATTAAAAAATAATGATGCTAGAAAGATAGACTTCTGTAAACTTCTTAATAGAATTAAAGGTACAGTTTCAAAGCTATGCCAGGTAACAGATTTTAATAAATCTACCAAAGGATTAAAAGAAATTTGGTATCTAAATTTAGATTCTATGTCATTCTCTATGGCAACCATTGCTAAATAGTGGCAATATCTAGATAATGTTTCAGTGGCTAAATGGCATAATGTTTGATCTATAGCATTGCTTGAAAGCCATTTTAATAAAATTAACTGATTATAATTGCAAAGTACCAATTCTGCAATTTTATTTTATGATGAATAATGAGATTTTACTGTTAGAAAGAATTAAGTTTAGTGTAATAATCTGTAACAGAAAATATGGAAAGTTAAACTCAACATAATATAATTTATTTTATAAAATTGGGAAAAATAGGAGAGTTCTGCTTAAATTGAAATGTTCACTTATTGACAGCTAGTTATTAAGGTACGTTTAATGAATCATCTACAAACAACTGATCAATAATACAGTGGCACAAACTAGATGTAGAGACTTTTATAGTAGAACTTTCTGCATAAATATTTATTTGTGTAATACAGTGTCAGTAATCAAGAGTTCCCTATTCCTTTCCCTGTGCCCAAATCAGCCTTGCAATTTCTAAAAATATTTTTTTCCTTGGGAAAAAAACTGTTGCCTTTTTTTCATTATTCAGAGGTACTTGTGAATCTCTTGCAATCATTTGGAGGTGATTTTAGTTGAAGAGGACAGGTGTCTAACTCGAGTTATATTTTTTGTTATGTGATGAAAAAGCTCTGCAGAATGAGTTCCTTGCAACTTTTTCTGTGGGTGTTTAATTGAAGCAGGGGAAACTAGGGAGAATATAGGCTACTGGAGAAAGGATTATAAAAAAGGCTTATCCATTCTTATGCCTTCATCTGTTTCATCCCTTCATGTCAACTGAGGTGTTTCCAGCTTTCCAACTTTTCTTCTATTTTGGCCACAGTAATGGCCAGCTATTCTCTCCATACTGTAAATGAAACATAGCATTTGTCAGGTGCAAGAAATTGGGAGCCAGGGTTTGGTCCAAAAGGAGTTCAAATATATTCCATGCTATTCCAAATAAGAATATGAACTATCTAATGGTCAAGACAAATTGGTGGTAGGTAAATGTCAATGAAATTCAAAGAGGGAGGAAGGGACTCCAGCTGATGATGTACTTGATCTCTCCCTCAGACTCAGCCTGGTCAATTCCTACATCATTCCATCATTCACTACTAAGATTATTAAGATGCAGGCTTTCCTGGCAGGCACATTAGTGCTGAATATAGATGGTCGACAAAGAGGACCAGGGTTGAGGTATGTGCAATGGTGGGTAAAATGGAGTGGAGGCACATATCTAGGACATAACAAAGCTCACCAGGTTGAGTGGATTAACTTGCTTGCCCAGCATGGAGATGAAAAGGCATTGGTACTTACCTGACACACCCATTCTCTTTGAGCTGTGAAGAGCATCCAGTATTGGGAGGTGCTTCAGTCTCCACAAATGTAGGCTGGACTTAATTTGTGGAATGCTCCTCCTCCTCCACGATACTCCTCCCCAGCGTTCCCCAGTTTTGGCAAAGACGAGATACTTAACTGCCCTCATCCTCAATGCCCTAACAACTCATTGGCCAAAACAGGACCCCACCAGACGGAAAAAAAGGGGTGGGGCTGGATGCTCTTCACAGCTCAAAGAGAACGGGCATGTCAGGTAAGTACCAACGCCCTTTCTCCCATGAGCTGTTCAGAGCATCCAGTAGTGGGCCATATCAAAGCTTGGCCTGTCCTACGGGAGGGACTCCATCTGGCCTGGAATCTCCTCCTGGTCCCTGTGGACTCGTTGCAGAACTGTTCTGCCAAAGGAAGCCTCAGCGGATGCAAACACATCTATTTTATAATGCCTAATGAATGGCGATGGAAAGGCCCAAGTTGCGGCTCGATAAATTTTAGTTATTGGTGCCTGTGTGGTCCATGCTGCCGATGCTGCAGCGCTTCTTGTTGAATGAGCTGTTCTGCCCCTGGGCACCTGCAGGGGTTGAGTCTGATGCATTTTCACTATCGCGGCCTGTAGCCAATGGCCTATTGTAGAAGGTGAGACCTTGCATCCCTGAGTGTTGGGCTGAAAAGACACAAATAAGGCCTCCATTTTTCTGAAAGCCGCTGTGCAGTTGATATATATTTGCAATGCTCGCCTCATATCAAGCCCATGTCATTGTAGTTCCATCCCTTGGGACAAAAATTAGGACAAAAATTAGTCTGGGACAAAAATTAGGAAGTATCAGCTCTTGTGCCCTATGAAAGGCCGAGTTAATTTTGGGTATAAATGTAGGATCAGGACAAAGGGCCACCCGAACAGCATGGAAAACACAAAGATCTTGTCTGACAGACAAGGCTGCAATCTCTGAAATACGATGAGCAGAAGTGATCGCTACAAGGAAAACTACTTTATACATCAGAAATTGGAGACTTGATGAATTCAAGGGTTTGAAAGGGCCCTTAGTGAGTGCGACAAGGACCTTGTTAAGGTCCCAGATGGGATAACGGTGTACCGCTGGAGGGCGTAAATTTGTGGCTCCTCGAAGGAAAGTCCATATGCGTGGATGATGGGAAAGAGAAAGTAGACCTTCCCAAGTGAGAAATGACGCCAAGGCCACCACCTGTCTTTTCAATGTATTAGGTGATAATCCCTTGTCAAGTCCCTCTTGCAAGAACTCTAGAATTTGAGCCACAGAAGGAGAGGTGGGATCAATTCAAAACTCGGTACACCATTTGCAGAAACTGGACCATGTGGCATTGTAAATGCAAGTTGTTGAGGGGCATCTGGTGGCTTGGATAGTGGTGATAACTCTGTTGGAAAACTTTTTGCTCTTCAGATAACTCCACTCAACCTCCAGAAGGTCAGGTGCAAACATTGAGGGTCCGGATATTGAAGGGGCCCCTGGGTTAACGAAACCTTGGTTGGCGGAATTCTCCATGGAGCTGATATGGATAGACTGAGGAGGTCTGCAAACCATGGCCGTCTGGGCCAATAAGGAACGACTAGAAGTAGTTCCGCCCTCTCGTCTAGAAATTTCTGGATGACCTTGGGAACCAGTGGAAGTGGTGGGAATGCATACAGAAGTCCCAGGGGCCAATGACAGTGGAGCTAATTGAAGCTCTCCGCTCCTTGCAAGGGGGAGCTGGAAAAAAATCTCGGGAGCTGAGTGTTGAGGGGGGAAGTGAACAGGTCCACCACTGGCTGTCCAAATGTCCTGACACTTCTTGAAACAGGGAAGGATGGAGACGCCACTCCGATTGATCTATGGTGGCCCTGCTCAGCCAGTCTGCCTCTGTATTTGACAGACACAAAATGTGCTCTGCTCTGATGGAAAGTAGGTTGTTCTCCACCCAATGACACAAGTGTTCCACTTCTCGCGTGAGATGTTTCGACTGTGTGCCCCCCTGTTTGTTTATGTGAGCTTTGGCTGTTACGTTGTCTTAGTATATGCTGATTGTGTACCTGTGGAAGGAAGCTGCAGAGAGCAAGGTGTACTGCTCGAAGCTCCAGCCAGTTTATGCTGCATGACTGTTCTATGGCGGACCAGCGGCCTTGGGTTCTGAGTGATTGAACGTGAGCTCCCCATCCAAACAGGCTGGGGAGCATCAGTGGTGATGGTAGTCTGTGTGGTTCCTTGAAGAGGCAGCCTCTGTTGATGACTGGTGTGGTACACCAGAGGAGAGTTATGAGGACCCTTGGTGGTACCATGACCTTGTGTTTGGAGTTGCTTCTGCCAGAGCACTAGTACGGGAGCAGGAACCACTGGAGGGATCTAGTGTGGAGCCAGGCCCAAGGGATGATAGAGATACATGAGATCATCTTGCCTAACAATTTTGATAGTTCTGCTAGGGACACCCTCTTAAGACCCCTGATCTCCTTAACTAATTGCTGAATGCTATTTAGTCTATCTGGTGACAGGTAAACCTTGCCTTCCACTGTATCTATGACTGCCCCCAGATGGGTTAACCGCGTTGATGGTGTTAAATGACTCTTTTTCCAATTTATTGAGAAGCTGTGTTGTTGAAGGGATTGTAATGTGTTCTGAGTGTCTTTGACTGCTTCATGGGCAGAAGATGACAAAATCAAGATGTCATCAAGATAACACTGGAGTCGTACAGGGATATCCCAGAGATGAGCAACTAGCACTATGAGGACCTTCGTGAAGGTCCTAGGGGCAGAAGCTAGTCTGAAAGGAAGAGCCACATATTCAAAATGGTGGTTATTATAACAGAATCTCAGAAATTTATAGTGGGAAGACCAAATAGCAATATGCAAGTACGCCTCTGTCAAGTCTATGGACATGAGGACGTCACCCTTTCTGATGCCAAGTGAGATAGATTGAAGGGTATGCATTTTAAACTTGCGATATACTAAGAAATGGTTGAGATGTTTCAGATCTAATATTGCTCTCCACCCCACCCCCCCGAACTTTTGGGAACAACAAAAAGATGTGAATAGATACCTCGCACTCATTGGGTGGTGGTTACTGGCTGGGTGGCTTGTATATCCAGGAGGTGTTGGATAGCCGTTTCCATGAGATTACATTTAACCAGATCTCTGGAGAGAGGGCATGACATGAAAAAATCTGGGGGAGTGGATTGAAACTCCAGTGCAAGGCCAAATCTGATTGTGTCTCTGACCCAGGAATCAGAGGTTGAGGAGTCCCATTGGTCGGCGAATAATTTAAGGCATCTACCAATGGGGGTCGGTCCAGGGAGTTATCTTGAATGCTGAAAGGGCCTGTTTCGTGCTGCCTGAAAGGATCTTTTGGATTGATCACCCCTTCTGCTCCTATCCCCGAAGTTGGACCTGTCTGGCTGCTGCCCCGGGCTGAATGATGGGGTTCTCTGGTATGTGGGTGAAAAGGATCCCCTCCAAAAGGACTGAGAGTTTCTAGGATCTGACTTCCGAAAAAGGGAAGGAAGAATTTTCTTTTTGTTACCTCCTCCTCCATGATACTCCTCCCCAGCGTTCCCCAGTTTTGGCTCAGCCTCATGAGAGATAGGCAGTGCTTGTGATTCTTCCTTGACCGAAACAGGAAAAAATTCTTTCTTTGCTAGCAGGTTTGACAGTTAATTGCCTTGTCTTTAGAATACTTTAGCCTTCTAATTCCATTCCGATTTCTCAAAGTTGGCTCGCATTTTAGAGTTCACTCGCATTTCAGGGAAGCACCATTTCACTCCCCAAAGCGGCAGGAGACTTTGGTGCTGCTCCGCACCCCCTCCCCACAATCGATATTTCTACCCCTGTCATTCCGACCAATGTTCCATCTGTTGTTATCCGCTCTCAAAAGGGGCAAAAATTTGCATAACCGGAGCGGATAACATGGACGCGGCGAGGACGCAGGGTGGATGCAAAGCAGATGCGGAATGGAAGCCTAGCGGATGAAAGCGGATGGGAGTGGATGGCACATCCGCAGGGCTTCCGGGGGGCCTCAGCGAAGCGGACGCAGAACGGATATAGCAGATGCAGAATGGACGCCGAGCGGATGAAGCGGATGCACAGCGAATGCACAGCGGATGCACAGCGGATGCACAGCGGATGCACAGCGGAAGCCAAGCGGATGCCTGGCGTTAATTGTGCATGCGGGGAGGATGCATTGCGTCAGCCCCGCGGGTATAACGGAAGCAGCTTGGAAGCAGGTCGCCATTCAGAGGAAAGACCTGCTGCCGGACGGATTGGCTGCCTTGCCTGCCCTGTCTGCATGTCTGCCTGCTAGCCTTGCTTCCAGCCTTGCTGCCAGCCTCCCTGCCAGCCTTGCTCTCTGCCTGCCTGCCAGTCTTGCTACCAACCTTGCTGCCAGCCTTGCTACCAGCCTTGCTGCCAGCCTCCCTGCCAGGCTTCCTGCCAGCCTGCCTGCAAGCCTTGCTGCCAGCCAGTCTGCCTGCCAGCCTTGTTGCCTGCCTTCCTGCCAGCCTTGATTCATGTCTGCCTGCCAGCCTTGGTGCCTGCCTTGGTGCCTGCCTTGGTGCCAGCCTTCCTGCCAGCCTTCCTGCCAGTCTTCCTGCCTGCCCTGGTGCCAGCCTTCCTGCCAGCCTTGGTGCCTGCCTGCCTGCAAGCCTGCCTGCCACCTTCCTGCCAGCCTTGGTGCCTGCCTCCCTGCCAGCCTTCCTGCCAGCCTTGGTTCCTGCCAGCCTCCCTGCCAGCCAGCAACCCCACAACCATGCAGAAGCACAGCAAGCCTCAGCCATCTGCTGCCAGCCCTTGCAAGAGGGACAGGGCTACCATCCCGCCCCCTGGCCCTCACTCTGGTTCTGCTGGGGCTTCTGCAGCACGGGCTCACTCGTCTGGGGCTGGGGCTTCTGCTGCTTCTGCTTTTGGAGGAGCTGATGACAAGCACTCCAGCACCAACCACCTCCACAGCACCTGGACCCTTCACCCCTGAGACTGAGCGACCAAGAGGAGTGCCAGAGACTCATTTTTGTTTTATAGCTTGTTGTTAATAAAGTCTAATTTTGATTCACACACTTGCTTCATTTCTTTTTTTTAATAAAGTCTTGGTGGAAACTTTTAGAAATGGTTTAAGCCTTTGCATGGTTGTGGGATGGGTTAAGATAGCAGTGGGATGGGTTGAGATAGCAGTGGGATGGGCAGGGATACCTTTGGGATGGGTAATAGCTGTGGGATACATAAACCTCCAGTGCAAGCATAGTGGGACTGTATTGGTCCACCCTCCCAGGTGCCACACCTATGGCCCATTATTATCAATAATAATGTCAACATAAACAAACTCTTTATTAAACGCCCTGTTCATTGTAGGCCAACCAAACATACATGGCCCAATCTCATCCGTGTGATGAGACAGGCTGAAGGAAGCATCCATTAAGCATCTACCATCCTGTCTTGCCACTCCACTGCTCCAGCTGGGGAGTTGCACCATTGTCTCAGGAGGTTGCACTGCTTCTTCCCTTCATGTGAGGCTCTGTTGGGGCCTTGCACATCCTCAGTGTCGATCAGGTTTCGCCCTTGCCTCCATTCACCAGGCTCCATGTCCCCATTGCCTTGCTGGAGGTCCACGAGCCTGTTCTACAAGACTGGGTAGCGGGTGCGCATGAGATTGTGCAGGATGCAGCAAGCTTCCATGATCCTCCTCACAATCTCTGGACAATGCTGCATGGTGGTGAGAAGTACCTGGAACCTGTTGGCCAGGATGCCAAAGGCGTTGTCCACCACCCGCCTTGCCCTGGACAGCCTGTAGTTGAAGATCCTCTCTTCACGGGTGAGGAGTCTGGAGGTGTAGGGCTTCATGAGGTAGGTTGTGAGGGAGAAGGCGTCATCCCCCACGATGAAGTAGGGCACATCTTGTGTGTCATTGGGCAGGGGGTCTGGATCTGGGAAGCCCACGATGAGGTTGCGTTCCAGCCCCTTCTTGAGGTGACTGGCACTGTATACCTGGGCATCTGAAGATGAGCCGTTGCCTGAAGCATCGATGTACATGAACTTGTAGTCAGCATCGACCATGGCGAAGAGGATGATGCTGAAGAAGCCCTTGTAGTTGTGATAAGTGGACCCCGACTTGGCTGGAGCTTTGCAGGCCACGTGCTTGCCATCTATGGTTCCAACGGTGTGTGTTAAGTTCCACTTCTGATACCACTGCTCTGCAACTTTCTTCCATCCTTCTTCAGTGGAGGGGCACTGGAGGAGCTCCTCCTTGTGTTCTTCGATGATGGCCTGCACCACTTCTCTGACCACAATGCTGATGGTGTTGGATGGCACCCTCCAGCTGTACTGCATGCTACTGTAGGTGGTCCCTGAGGCCAGGTGGCACAGAGTGAGTGCCACCTTGAGCCCAGGTTCCAGGCTGGGCCGGAAGCTGGTGTTTGTCTTGGTCAACCTGGGTGTCAGCTGCTGCACAACTTTGTCAAACATGGCTGGAGGCATCCTCATGAAGTTTTGGAATGCACGAGTGTCTTCGTTCCTGATCTCCACCATCAGCTTGTTGTACAGTCCGTCCTCTGCTCTTCTGGTGAACCATCTTCGGATCCAGACTCTTTTTGGGTGGCTCCTTTTCTTCTCGCAGTAGAGTTCACAGAGCCTGCAGATGGCTTCACACTGTTGCAGAACGATGGTAGCTGCCAGACTTTGTCACAATCCATGGTGGACATGACTGGATGCTGTGGAAGAGGAAGAGCCAGATGAAGCCTGCAGAGGTCTGCACCGCTGGGCTGCTGTTCTGAAAGTGAGATGCAGGCGAGTTGCTCCCCCTTTTTTTAGGCAGTATAGGTTTTCCACTAGGCATCCTCTAGGCATCCTCTAGGCATCCTCTAGGCATCCTGTAGACATCCTTAATATCCGAGATAGGTCCCCTCTGCGAAGGTTTAAACGCTTTGTTTCCGTTCTGCATCCGCTAGGCATCTGTTCTGCATCCGTTCCGCTTCCTCCCTGCATCCGGAGTTACCTGGATGCGTAGCGGACACCTAGCAGATATAGCAGATGCGTAACGGATGCGTAACGGATGCCTAGCGGATGCGTAGTGGATGCAGAACGGACAAACTGGATACATTTTCTGCGCAAAAGTTTTGGGCAGCCCAAAACTTTCTGAGCGGATGAAACATCCATAAACGGATGCTGGACGGATAGAGAGGAAGCCAAACGGAGGCAGTGAGTACATCGCATTTTCGAATGGATGGCAAGGTTTTTTGTCCGTTTTACATCCTCTTTGCATCCGTTGATTCAGTGTGACATGGGCTTTAGTCATTAATCCATGTCTGTCGGCCACTCTAACTGCATACTGTTCTTTCCCCTTGAAAAAACAAAAAAGAAAAATCTCTTCCATCACTATAAGATGTGGTATGAAAATATGATTTAAAAAAAATAAAAACAATGGAATAGAATACTGTCATTGGTTAACGATTTGGTGAGTTCTCTTTGAAAACAGTTAAAGCTTACACCTCATACTGTATAAGCATCTTTTCTTACATTTCTTTTAGCGTGGTCAGGTTAGAAGGCAATTTGTTGCCTTGGTGACCGTAACAATGTTGTATATTTTTGTTGTATATTTTTTCACTGATTTAAATGTGCAAGTTACATAAAACACTGCATACTTTTACTGAAAGTACTGTATATTATGGTGTGGTTCTTTTATTGTCTAGTATCGTGTAATAACTGTACAACCACTAGTAAAATCACAACTGAAGCAGGCTATTCCAACAATATCATACAGTATATTTTCTAGCCATTTTTGAAAAGCTGAACATTGTTTCTTCCAAATACAAAAATAGATTTTTCTTTTTCCTTTCTGAAAAATACTTATGGGAATATTACTTACATATTGAAAAGATTATCTGAAAAACTCATGGAAGATAAGGCTCTTTTTGTTTGCTAGCCATGCTTATAATACTTTACCATCAAGATTGGGGGCAATAAGCCATTCAATATCATATCCCAGAGAAAACAAGTAGGAGATAATTTTCACATATCCTTTTAAAGAACAACTTAGATGACTAAGAAAAGAATCTAAAATTACCATTTCATGCTGCTGCTTGGTCTCCATTCTTCTGCAGGTTACAATTGAAATAAGTCTTAGTCTTGCTGAGTTAAGAGATTACTTTTAAATAGGTTTATACTGTATATGATACATATGAACCAGTTCTATCAAATCAATAAAGTTTGCTTCCCTAACTTCTCTTGGCAGTTGATGTTTTTCTGATTTGTTAGTATTACAGTTGAGCAAAACAGCGAATCACAACTTCAGCTCATAATAAGAGCAAGGAAAAAACCGAGTAATAATTGATCAGTCTTAATTTTTTGTACATATTTTACTCCCATTGCTTTCAGGGAAGTTTCACTATTTAGCTATCAGTGTGGTGTAAAGTTTACAGATGATCTTAAAAGCAGAGATTCCTGGTGTTGGTGGACATTTCAAGTTAGGAATTAAATTTGATAAGGGTAGTAAGTCAAAGAATTGAAAGGCAGTGACACATGCAAAAGAACATAAGCAATTGTCTGATAATTACATTACATCACTGTACAGCTTGAAAAAAGATGTTCTGCAATTTAAATTGATACTGTTATTTATGAGACATTGTGAACTGCAATTCTAAAACATTTCAAGCTAATATTTCTGATTACAAAAATTGCCTAGGGACATTGCAGTATAATGAAACATCTAGATAAAGTAATAAGTTTTCTTTCATTCTCTATATCAACATCTAGAAAGTGAATTACTTTATACCTTAATGGCACATCTGGGCAAAGACCAATATATATTTTTATTGAACAAATATATCATTGGAGATTGAAGTTACAAAAGGGAATTATTGCATATGGACTGGTGAATGTGGTAAAGAATACGTCTGTTGAAGTACTTTCCAAAATTTGAACAAAGTTTCAATGCCATATTCATAAATGTCAAATATAGCAAATATAAACTATTGTTTCTTTGCTTATCATGTTTCCTCCACTGTCAGATAATCATTAATTAGTCAAAAATAATATTCTTGTTTGCTTTTTAATTTCAGTCAAAATATCACAATCGTCTTTATAATACTGACATTTTCAATAAAGATACTTGGGTACTCAACCACCATTTGTTATAAGCTTTAGCTTAGCATGAATGGAAATAAGACTATGCTAAGTTTCATTAAATAGAATTAGCATTTATATTTAATGTACATTTGAGGGCTCCTTTTGGGCAACAGATTTGCAAAATGACATAAGCAATCCAACAAGTTTGATAAGATCAGCAAAGCCCCTTGAACACAATCAGATTTCCTTCTGGATTCTTATATAAGCATTCTTATTAAAGTAGATACAGTAGCAGGCCCATTCAAGAAGCACAAAGTTTTAGAATATTCTTTCTGTTGTACAGTACAAGTGAAGGCTGTGTGGATTGGCTCTTATCCTTGGAAAAAATGATGTTAAGGGTATATAGGAGCCTCTGTAGCGCAGTGGTTAGAGTGCAGTACTGCAAACTACTTCAGCAGCCAGCTGCCTACATTTTGGTAATTCAAATTCCACCAGGTTCAAGGTTGACTCAACCTTCCATCTTTCCGAGGTGGGTGGACCCAAAATGAGGATCCAAATTGTTGGGGGCAATTTGCTGACTCTGTAAACCACTTAGAGAGGGTTGTAAAGCACTATAAAGTGGTATATAAATCTAAGTGCTATTGTTATTGCTGTATTCAACTTGAATTTGAAATTAAGTTTCCAAATTGGTAGAAAAGTATAATATTTCATCAGCAGAAAAGTGTAATATTTCATGAGTATAAAAAAGAGTAAAGATAAGTCTTATGGTTGGCCATAGTTTAGAACAGGAATCCCCAAACCCTTTGGGTGATCATGTTCACTGCCCCCCAAATATTTATTACATGAAAATAATGTAATCAATTCTACTTTAATTAATAGTACTACAGCACTAGTTCTAGTATTACTACTAATATAATATAATGAAAACATAAACCAATTGCTGGCAAGGAAAAGCATTACAAGCATTTCTACAAAAGATTATGGGGTAAGTAGATAAAGATAAAACCTGACAATAATTTTAAAACTAGAACATTAAAAAAAAAAGACATTAAAGAGTTGATTTTGCCTACTTAAGAATAAGCAATTTGAACTAATGCAATCAAGGCCAGAACTGAAGAATCATCAAATGATTCAAAGTGAAAATTGTGCAAACAAACAGAAGAAACAGTAGATCATGCAAGATTACACAAACTGATTACACAAACAACAACAAAATAACAGAATAACAGAGTTTGAAGGGACTTTGGAGGTCTTTTAATTCAACCACTGCTCAGGCAAGAAACCCTATTGCATTTTAGACAAATGGCTGTCCAATTTCTCAAGAACTTCCAGTGATGGAGCATCCACAACTTCTGGAAGCAAGTTGTTCCCCCAATTAATTATTCTCGCAGGACATTTCTCCTTAGTTCTAGGTTGGATCTCGTCTTCATTAGTTTCCATCCATTATTACTTGTGCTGTTCTTGTATTGTGCTATGCCTAAGTGTTGACTTTCTTTCCCTTAAAACATATCTCATGATAATCAATAAAGGATGAATAGTTAAGATCATTTCAAGTCATTGATACTTCATTTGATATTGGCAAAAAAAATCAGAAAATAAAATGCAAGCTAAATAGTCGAGACATTGTTGATGATCCAAACTCTGTCAAGGATCTTGGAGTACTCATCTCAAATAACCTAAGTGCAAGAGCCCACTGTAACTACATAGCCAAAAAGCCATCAAGAGTTGTTAACCTAATCCTGCATAGCTTTTTCTCTGGTAATATCACACTAACTAGAGCATACAAAACATTTGCTAGACCAATACTCAAATACAGCTCATCAGTCTGGAACCCACATTACGTATCTGATAATACAGCTGAGAAAGTCCAGAAACATTTCACAAGAAGAGTTCTCCACTCCTCTACTCATTGCAGATTACCTTATGCCACCAGACTCGAAATTATAGACCGAGAAAACCTAGAACTACGCCGCCTTCAGTCCAATCTAAGTATCGTATATAAAATCACACATTGCAATGTCCTATCTGTCAATGAATACTTCAGCTTCAACCATAATAATACAAGAGCACACAATAGATACAAACTCAAGGTAAACCGCATCAAACTTGATTGCAAGAAATATACTTCAGCAAGAGAATGGCCAGTGTCTGGAGCACTCTACCTGACTCTGTGATCCCAAAACTTTAACCTTAGACTATTATTGACCTTACCCCTTTCCTAAGAGGTCTGTAAGGGGCATGCATAAGTGTACCAACGTGCCTACAATCCCTGTCCTATTGTTTCTTTTTATTTCTCTTATATGTATCCATGTATTCATAACTATGTTTTCACTTATACCTATTACCTTGTAAGCAATTGACAACCCAAATAAAATAAATAAAAATAATTTTTGAATGTTCCATATATGAATTTGCAAATTGTAAAATTGGTATATATTTTTAAAGTTGGATGTGGTTGAGCTTTCAACCAGCTCCATCTGACAGCAAAATCATTGCATACCATCATGTGTATCAAACTTGAACGCATCATGAGCCGTATTGTGACCTATCATGATGTTTTTTACCTTTGCGGAGCCAGGGTGGGCATGGTCTGCACATGATGAAGTCCACAGGCCACCAGTTTGACAAACCTGCATTACATGCTTGAATATAATGAATGACCTAGGAAGTCTTCTAGTCAAACCCCTTTTCAAGCAGAAGAATCTGAATCATTTCAGACAAATGGCTGTCCAATCCTTTAAAAAAAAAAAAAAACCTCCAGTGATGGAGCACCCACAACTTCTGAAGGCAAACCATTCCACCGGCTTATTGCTCACAGTTGACAAAATGATTCATTGAAACATCTGTAAAAATTACCATGTTCCAGTAATAAAAATAATGCAAGGGACATAGAGTTTAAAAAGTAGTCAAAAATCAGCAGGTTAAAAATTCTGGGTATTCTGAATATGAATTAATAAAATCTTTCACATAATATATGATTTAACTGTGGTTAAAAAAAACCTGGATAATTGATGTGGCAATATCAGGGGATAATAGAATGGAAGATACAGAATTGGAGAAGATCACCAAGTATCACAGTCTAAAAATCTTAGTCCCAGTGGTTCCTGACATACTGGATATCTATCTATCAATTACAAAGGCCACTCTGCTTGTTTCTGCACATATACTACATGTCAACTAAAAAGATACTCCTTTGGTCTTTTTAGCTGCCAGAAGAAGGGAGTAGGTAGAAAACAAGGCATTTTTGAAATGCCTGGAAAATCACCTCGGCAGCCCAAAGTTGTCGGAGCATAAGAAGGTTATTGGAGAGCATGATGCATGACTCTTGGAGATGGGTGTGTCCATTGGAGAAGTCACATCCAGGGGGTGGGGGAAAAACCAGGGTCAAGGGGGAAATGTATGATGTGATTTAGTATCGGCTGTATCCAACTTATGCCAACATGGCCACCTCTAATAAATCAATTTACTTTTCTCTGAGATGCAGCTAGAGACTTTTGATTTGAATGAGGGTGGAATTTGTTGGAGCCTTGACACTACATTGATACAATATGACAGGGCTGTCAAACTCCCACCCGTGAGCCGGATGCATAATGCTCTGGCCATGCTCATACCCATTTTAGCAAACGGGGAAAAATTCCTGATACATCACGTGACACCACTGTGATGATATGAATTTGACACCCCTGCAATATGACATTGGGAGGGAACACAATGCAAATGAAAGCCAACACTAGCTGAAGAATTGGCAGCTATGATTCTGTGTTATTATATAAATGATATCAAGTCCCATTGACTTTGGGTTCAATCAGTATTGACCATTTTAGACAAACCTAGCTTAATAGCTGAGAATTGAGAAGATGAATAAAGCCCCAAAGCTTTATTGGCCCCAAAGAGATTTTATAGGCAAAGAATTTAATGAGATATTAAACTGATAACTGGTGATTCATGTCAGTTTTAGCCCATTACTTAATACCTTCCTCAAGATTCAGTGTATAAGGAAATGAAGTTGTAATGTAGTATATTGTATATGACAAGCGCAGAACTTTTCATATCTGTAAAGTAATGCAAAATAGTTCAAAGCTGAGTATTTTGATTCTTTGCTTTGAAGCAAATGCATACTTTGGGATGATCCAATCAAAAATCTAATAACTCCTGAAAAATCTAATAACTCCTGAAAGCTTTGTTAACATTTGGGGGGAATGAAAGTGTTTGTGTCAGCTTTTCTCTCTCTTGCTAAAATATAATTGTTGATTTCTTTGCCTTTTTTGTTGATGGCACAGTGTCCCTGTAAGCCTCTGCACAATGCCAACTACAGTACATTACTCTGGGATACACTTTTGATTATAGACAATATATCCTGAAATAGTACACTACAACACATTTGCTTGCAGGGTTGTCTTAATCCCCTGCTAGTAACAGCTTGACTTTCTTACTCACTGGAGGAAATATAAATCACTTACTAACATAGGTACATGCTTTGACCAGGGATTGTCTCAATTAGGAATTAAACAGCTCACATTCTATAGAATTCTTAGGCTAACAGCTGTGTTTGACATTTGGTCCATAGGATAATGAGATGTGACATCTTCCAAGTTTAGAATATAAATATTCAGCCTTTTTCATGATGCAGAATGCTAGATATGTGGGCATTGCAATCATCAATACACTAACACATTGACACTGGATATTGCAAATTGATCATTCCACAATTTGAATCTAACCCAGCTTCAGAAAGAAATTTAATGATGCCTGTCATACTCATTTCTTTGTCATACAATATCACCACAACAATCTTGTCAGACTGCAGTTCACATGGTACCAGTTATAAGAATAATGATGCCTTGGAATAAAAACACCTGCAGTGGATTAAGTTGTTTAGAAGGGTTGACAAGTAAAACAAGAGTCTGCAACAATATTTTAAAATGACAAATTGTCTGAGGCTGTCAGCTTATTCTCCACAAGAATCACTTTAAAAAAACCTATGGAGATTTTGTTGTAATTACCATATTTGTGGATTGTGTGTGTATGATTTTTGGATAGTCTCACTCTTGCAGGTCAATTCATGTCATAAGTTTTTTGTTATGGGGAATATAGAATGAGGAAGTTGTACTGGTGTGTTTGTCACCTTGAGTTGCCTGAAAAAAAACTGGGATAAAATCTGGAAAAAAAGAAAACAAGCAAGCCTTCTTATCCCCCAAGTAGATATTAACAAAGAATAAGTTTTGTATTTTTACAAGCTTGGGAAAAAAGAATGGAGCGCTTGCAGACTATGCTTAACCTGTGGGCTCTGCATACCCACTGCTAATATGAAATCGTGTGTATGAAATCAAGTATAAGAAAATAAAAAATCATAGTAGGCCATAAAACCCCTTGAGTTAAATTTTTCCTGTTCTTAAATCAAATTGAAAAGTATCTTTCCACCCAGAAAGAATGAAATTTGAGAGAGTGAGGAAATTCTGTTAGCTGGTGCTGAAACTATACAAGGTATTAATCAAATAACATTGAAGTGAAATATGAAGAAGAGGGTTATATGATTATAACTACATCTTGACTTTATGTTTTACTTTCCCTTCCCTCCATGGATAATTCTTACAGGGAAATTTATGGCAAGTGAAGTGAAAATAGTTCATTTTTCCCTCAAAATTGCCCTTTCAAAGTTACTTGCTATGTTTTTTCCCCTTTTTAATAACTGTCTCCTTTAATTAAAAAATAGGTTAAGCAGTCAGAAGATAAACATGTGGTAAGAATATTATTAAGCTGGACATGGCTCCTTTAGTAGCAGGGTATAATATTTACTTTGATACTAGCCATTTTATCCAATAGATCAAGGGTGTCAAACTCACATAGAGATGACAGCATGTTGTAATGCTTCATGACTTTTTTCCCCTTCACTAAACCGGGTGTGGGTGTGGCCAGGGCATGATGCATCCAGCCTGTGGCCCCAGAGTTTTACAGTCCTGCAGTAGATTATTTTAAGCAGATTAATTGGAGTATTTTCAGTTCAGTGTAGTCTATTATGTTTGCTGAAAAGTAAGCCTTATGAGTTAAGGGTAGTCCTCAACTTACTACAGTTAGTTTAGTGACCATTCAAAATTAAAGTGGCACTAAAAAAAGTGACTTGTCACCATTTTTCACACTTATGAGCACTGCAGCATCCCCATGATGCTTCGCAACTGACTCATTTTTTATGGAGGTTGCAGTGTCCTGGGATTATGTGATTCCCTTTTGCAACCTTCTGAGAAGCAAAGTTAATGGGGAAGCCAGATTCGCTAAATAAGCCTGTTAGTAACTTAACAACTGCAGTGATCTACTGAACAAATGTGGTGAGACAAGTCATAAAATGGGGCAAAACTCATTTAACAACATAAATTTTGGCCTCAATTGTGGTCATAAGTCAAGGACTACCTCCATTTTGGTTCATCACACAGTCAGCCAGATGTTCAGACTGGGTTTGGCATTTTCGTCCACCTTCTCATGGACTGGAGATAGGCAGAGGTGGATGTTTGATGGTGTTTTACAGATATCATTGCAGGATGTATGCTGTTCCAAATAAAGCTGGGTTTTTTTTGCAATTGATTGATGGCGAATTTGTCAATGTTGATGGTGTTCAAGGGATGCTCCAGTTGCTTTGGGATTTCAGCCAAGGAGCCTGTTACTATTTGCTTCCTTTGCCAGTAGTACTTTTTCTATTTGTCGGTCTTTGTATTTAGTTATCCTCTCCAGTTCTTTCTCTTCTATTCTTCTATCTCCAGGTACTGTCATGTCCATCCAGACTTTTCTGTTTTCCTTATCAACAGTGGTTATGTCTGTGATGTTATGTGGCAGGTGCCTGTCTATTTGAATTCTAAGTCCCAGAACACTTTACCTTCTTCAGTTTCTATTACTTTCTTTTTTTTATAGTCCCACATTAAGGCCTACTCTTGCAATGGCTCATTCTCATATTCATGACTGCTGTGGCAACCAGAAAAGATGGCTCAGGTGTGGAAATAAAAACTCATAGCTCCAACTTCCCACAAACTTTTAATAACTGAAAAAAGCGAATTACTGGTTTTCTTTTTTCTCTTCTTTTCTTCCAGTCCTCCATTCCCTGAGTTCCTGAGTTTAGAAAAGTCAATTTCTACACTCTATGTGCATTTTTTCTTTTCATTTCATTTCAAGGTTATCTCTTAGCACAGCATCTATATAATAAAGTACTATTTGAACATTACATTTCCATATAGTCTTTATTTAAGCAGAATAACCAGAAGCTGAAAATTTTAGTTAGCTGAAAGAAGCTCACATCTCCAATGAAAACATGTTCTTTTTGTGTGCCACTGTATACGCAACATTATTTTAGGTGTGCCAATTAAGAAACTATCCCTTGGGGTTTACTGATTGTAAATCAAGCTTTTGTCTAGGGGCCAGGTCTAATCTCTAAATATAATTTTGGAAATTAGATGTGTGGCTGGAACAGGCTGGGCAATGATCCAGACCTACAAAATATTTTGTCAAGCAACAACCAATTCAGTGGAAGATCTAAAAGCTCAGATGTCTTTGCCTCAGTGTGGATAGACTCATGATTGTTATGCCCCTCCTATTTCAGTCTAAAGGGCAAAGACAATTGAAAAGAAAAATGAAACCATTCATGGAAATTTAGTAGGAAATTGGGGCATCTGGGGAGGAATATCTGCTTATAAAAAATATAATTAGCAAATTAATAGCTTACTTGATCCCAATAGCTGGGATATGACAAGAGTTACAATATATTCCTCATATTGAAAAAGCAAGGCATTCACTTCAAAATGAAGCTAAACAGTTACCATGGACACGATTAGAAACTGATGAGAAAGATAAGCTCAGGTTTGATAATAAAGTCACCAATGAAATTTACTACGGGGGGGGGGGGGGGGAACTAGGAAAATGATGGTTTCCCAAATTCTGCAGAGCTCCAATAGTGGAAACACAAAATGGAAGATTTCTATACTGGTGAAGTCAGAAGAAAATGGACTCAGTTGACCAAGAAGGACAATGACACAATGTCAGTTGGAAAAACACCCAGATCCCACACACAAATATCTTGGTTTGGAAAAAAAGGATGTCCAAAGGCAGTGAGAAATATAGGTTTGCTTTTGGAATATGCAGTACATATATGCAGGGGTGGGCTTCAAAAATTTTAGCAAGAGGTTTTCTGCCTGGTTGCTGAATGGGTGTGGCTATGGAGGGTGTGGCCTAGTTGGCCTTCCTCACCGCAGCAGGGAGGGCATGTTTGCCCTCCCTAGACTCCGGAGGCTTTCCTTGAGCTTCTGGAGGTGGGGCGAATATGGCCTCCCCAGGCTCCAGAGGCACTCTGGAAGCTAGAAACAGGCCCATTTCCGGCCTTCCTGAACTTCTGGGAGTCCTGTTTTTCACCCTCCCTGAGCCTCCGTGCACACCCTACACTTACCTGCCTCCAAAATGGTCTGCTTGGGGACTCCAGGTAGGGTAGGGTAAAGGTGGGCAGAGCCAGCCAGGAGTGGGATTTGGGGGTTCTCCAAATTGTGCAGAATCTTAGCTAGGGGTTCTCCCGAATCCCCCAAACCCCCAGCAGCCGATCCCTGCATATATGCATATATTAGTATGACATAGATCAGGGGTGTCAAACTTGCATCATCATGGCGTCATCTTGTGACATAGCATGACTTTTTGCTAAACCAGGCATAGGCATGGCCAACGCGTGACACATCCAGCCCGTGGGTCCTGAGTTTGACTCCCCTGACATAGATAATTGAAGAAAAGATAAAAACGTATCAATGTCAGCCATGTTCATTGATACATGTGTGGATTGAAACAGGATTTGAGGTATACTAGAAGCAGGCTTTCCACTGTTTATTTCCATTGCTCATTTATTGCAGGATCCAATCTAAGTTGGTCACTGGGATGAAAGGTTTATTCTTTCAAGCTTTTAGGTTCATTGTATAGTCATCCTCAGGGAACTTCTTTCTCTCCAGAATGTGTGCACTAGGCTCTTCTAAGTGTTGTATTTATGTGGTGCTTGTTTGTGTGTGGCTTTTAATTAATTAGGATGTTAATAGCCAGCAATTAATTCCTAAGTACATGGTAAGCAGGTAGTAAATCAGCAAGGGGCTGTTTCCCAGGATTCAGTCATTCTCTGGCTACTTTTGTCCTTGCTTGGCCAACAAACTTAGCAGCTGCAATGTAAGGCTACCAATAAGTTTGGTTTCCTTGTCTAACCACTTGCTTATGTTCTTGCAGTCTGGTGGTTCACTCCTTCCTATATGCCCTTCATAATCACAGGGCACTCCATCCAGGGAAATCCAGTAAATTACATTATAATTTTCTCCCATCTCCAACTGATCTTTGTAGTGGATGATTTGTCCTCATATGGTAGCCTCTGGGCAATGGAAAATACCGACTTGCAGATCTTGGAAGTTTTGTTCATTTGTTGTTGATGCTATTTTAAAATAGTTTGTCACAAACACAGAGTGATCTACGTATGCCTTCCAAATTATTAGCACTAAAACAATGTATTCGTTAAGCATCCTTTAAGGGTTAAAACAATTACATTCTTCCTTTGCTTCTTTCTCTTTTTCTCCCAAAGGGTGAAGTTAGAAAGCCCAAAGAATAATTAATATACTTTGTTTTTTAAAGAAAGAGAGGTTAGGCCACCTAACATGAAGACATCTTCAGTTTAGTGTCTGTTACGACAAACTATTTATACTGATATCTATCTATGTAGTGGTCTATGAAGGAAAGAATAGTTTAATAATATCACATTTTTTAAAGAAGATTGGCATATAACAGGGTCTTAGTTCTAAAAATATTTTTTTGTTCTTGTAGCTCCTTCAGAAAGAGCCTGAAACTTGGCCACAGAGTCATGTGCAAATTGTTTTGGCCTCTCATTCACACCAGACAATATCAATTGCATATTTATTTCTGGCACAAGAGGACTGCACTCTATTTTTATTGCTCTTCAGTGAAATGGTGTATTTGATTTATTGTACTGGTGCAGGCTGGGAGAGAAGGGAAGCAAATACATTTGACAAACTTCTATTTAATATAATTTAAACATGTGTCAACAGATGTTGATATTTGCCTTTTTGCTACTTTGTAATTGGGACTATTTAAGCTTCTGTGGTTGCATAGCTTTTTAAAAAATATTTTGTGTGCCTTTATTAATCAGTATTTGACCTTGCAAAGGTCATTTTGCTTATTTTAGATTTTGGAATAATTTGACTAATCATCTGGAATAATTAAGTGAGCCATGAGGCCTGGCTAATTATTTGAAAATTGTTTTAGATTTTGCCATAAGAATTTGACTCATTAGCAGTGAAAATTGTGCTAGGTAAATGCAACATTTAACAGTGATGTATTAAACAAAAACTGAAAAACCAGCAAGTGAAGGCCACTGATGTATCATTGGTTCTTCAGAGTCCCTTAGAATAAGATGAATCTTCTAGGTAATTCCAGAGACAATGGAATAAAAATTATGTAGTCAAGGATTATTTAGTGTTATAATCATTTTGAAGGTCATTTTTTGGGTGCCAACCAAAAACCAAGTAAACAGCTATTACATGGTGGTTTTACCATATACTGTGAAATATTTGGTGACAAAAAAAGACAAGATATTCATTCTTAATGGCTTAATATAGAGAAATGCAACATCTTGGTGCTTTCTAATGCAGATAAAGAACTGGAGAAATTAGATGTGAGGTGAACAGGGTGGCGGGGGAGATCAGTAAGTGGGCTTTACATGCAAACTAGCTTGGAAAGATTACTTTTTAAAGAGAATTTATTTACCTCATATTTGTGACACATTCTCTCTCTTTCCATCTCTCTTTTCTCCCATCTTAAATAAAACATCTCCTAAGCAAGCAACACTTTAACCATGTGCCCCCATGAGTCAAAAGGGATGAATGTTAATCCATTAGGATAGATTGTACTGTCCTGACTTATTTTCATGCTTTTTGTATTTTTTTAAAAAGTATTAGTTAATTTTTTTACTTGCTGGGCTTTTAAACAATGCAGTTTCCACTGCACTGCAATATTTTAAAGCTAAATGCTCTTTGTCTCATGCAGTTTAAGCCCATGTCACACTGTACCAATGGATGCAAAGAGGATGTAAAATGGACAAAAAAGCTTGCCATCTGTTGGAAAATATGATGCATCCGTTGTGTACTCACTACGTACGTCTTTCATATGCTCTATCCATCGAGCATCCGTCTACTGCTATTTCATCCACTCAAAAAGTTTTCAGCTGCACAAAACTTTTTGAGCGAATGAACTTTCTGCCACGTATGATCTACATCCGCAACACATATGGGCAACAAACGTTCTACGTCCGTTGTCATCCGTTACACGTCCGATGTATCCTCTCGGCATCCTCTGGCCATCCGCGCAATTCACATCTGCTCCAGCGGAAAATGGAAAGAGGAAGGAAGCGAAAGGTACGCGGAACGTCCACACAGCATTAGTAGCACGGACATAGAAAGGATGAAAGCAGATGCAGCTTGGATATAAAGCATTAAAACGGACAAAACGTTCATATATGGGACGTATCTCAGATACTTAGGATGTCTGGAGGATGTCTAGAGTATGTGGAAGGACACCTAGTGGAAAACTAACATTTCCTATAAAAAGGGGGAGGAAATCACCTGGATCTCACTATCAGTCCAGCAGCCCTG
This sequence comes from Laticauda colubrina, assembly GCA_015471245.1. Classification (NCBI taxonomy): domain Eukaryota; kingdom Metazoa; phylum Chordata; class Lepidosauria; order Squamata; family Elapidae; genus Laticauda; species Laticauda colubrina. The sequence continues at coordinate 33,336,544 of BLBF01000017.1, forward strand.
GTGTGCAGACCTCTTCAGCCTTGCTCTTGCTCTTCCACATCATCCATTGATGTCCACCATGGATCATCGCACACTCCTTTTGGTAGCCGCCATCATTCAACACCAGAACCAAGCCCTATTCAGACTGTTTCACCTTTTCTACACAAGGAGAAGGAGACGTCCAAGAGCTGTCTGGGTGTGAAGATGGATAAGGAGAAGAGTGGAGTTTGGACTGTATGACAAGCTGATGGTGGAGCTGAGGAATGAAGACCCTCGTGCATTCCAGCACTTCATGAGGATGCCACCAGCCATGTTTGAAGAAGTTGTGGAGCGTCTGAGTCCCAGGTTGACCAAGCCAAGCACCAACCTCCGTCCCAGCTTGGACCCTGGACTGAAGGTGGCACTGACTCTGCGCCACCTGGCCTTTGGACCACATACAGAAACATGCAGTATGCCTGGAGGGTGCCACACAACACCATCAGCATTGTGGTCAGAGACGTGGTGCAGGCCATCATCAAAGAATACGTGGAGGAGCTCCTCCAGTGTCCCACCACTGAAGAAGGCTGGAGGAAAGTTGCAGAGTAGTGGTATCAGAGGTGGAACTTTCCCCACACCTTTGGAGCCATAGATGGGAAGCACATGGCCTGCAAAGCTCCACCCAACTCAGGGTCCAATTATTTCAACTACAAGGGCTTCTTCAGTATCATCCTCTTTGGCATGGTTGATGCTGACTACAAGTTCATATCCATCGATGCTTCAAGCAACGGGTCAGCTTCAGATGCCCAGATATACAATGCCAGTGACCTCAAGGATGGGCTGGAATGCAACCTCATCATGGGTTTCCCAGATCCAGACCCCCAACCCAATGACAAACAAGATGTTCCCTACTTCATCATGGGTGATGACACATTCTCCCTCAGAACCTACCTCATGAAGCTGTACACTTCTCACCCGTGAAGAGAGGATCTTCAACTACAGGCTGTCCAGGGCAAGACGGGTGGTGGAGAACACCTTTGGCATCCTGGCCAACAGGTTCCAGGTACTTTTCACCACCATGCAGCATCGCCCACAGACTGTGAGGAGCATCGTAGAAGCTTGCTGCATCCTGCACAATCTCATGCACACCCACTACCCAGTGTTGCAGAACAGGCTTGTGGACCATCAACAAGGCAATGGAGACATGGAGCCTGGTGAATGGAGGCAAGGACAAAATCTAATAGATACTGTGGATGTGCAAGGCCCCAAGAGAGCTTCACATGAAGGGAAGAAACAGCGCAACCTCCTGAAACACTGGTGCAAGTCCCCAGATGGAACAGTGGAGTGGCAAGACAGGATGGTAGATGCTTAATGGATGCTTCTTTCAGCCTGTCTCATCACACTGATGAGATTGTGCCATGTATGTTGAGTGGCCTTACAATGAACAGGGCATTAATAAAGAGTTTTGTTTATGTTGAAATGTGTTGATCAATGATTAAATTGTTATTGATAATAAAGGGCCATATGTGTGGCAGCTGGGAGGGTGGACCCTACAGTCCCACTATGCTTGCACTGGAAGTTTATCTATCCCACAACTATCCTTACCCATCCCACAATTATCCTTATAACACAGCTATCCTTACCAATCCCACAGCTATCCTTACCCATCCCACAGCTATCCATCCC
>BLBF01000017.1:33353454-33364832 GCA_015471245.1 Laticauda colubrina
TGTTGTTGGAACCCGGTCTACCTCGTGTGTTTTCCGAACAAAACACTTGGGATAATAGAAACCCTTTGAATGATCAGAGACTCCTCCCACATGCACCTTAATTTCTCTACAGGTTTTCCTAGCAAAACATTTTCACCGTAACCATATAAGATACCTTTGTCTCATCTCGAGCCTTGAAAAAGCTTTAATTCATTCTTAACTAGCAATAAAACAACATTCTCCCTCCTTTTCTGCCCCTAAATTCACCTTCAAGTTTATTTCTAAATCCTTTTCTAACAGGTTTGGTCCAGTGGTGAGATTCAAATTTTTTTCTACTGGTTCTGTGGGTATGGCTTGGTGGGCATGGCAGGGTAAGGGTACTGTAAAATCTCCATTCCCTCCCCACTCTTGGAGCAAGGTTACTGCAAAATCTCATTCCCTCCTCACCCCACTAACTTACTTTCCAGATCCGTTCTCCTGTGTAGGGCAACAAAAGAAAACCCAGCCAATCAGCTGGCACTTGGGAGGCAGAGAATAGATGGGTGCAGGCCCAGTCAGAGGTAGTATTTGCTGGTTCTCTGAACTACTCAAAATTTCCGCTACTGGTTTTCCAGAATTGGTCAGAACCTGCTGAATGCCGCCTCTGGTTTGGTCATTACATTGGTGGAAATGTGATGACCTGAAATAGAGACCACTGACTGACATCTAATGATTGACACTAGAACAGCAAGTTGACTGTTGGCAGAGTTTTCAGATGGTTCAAGGATAGGATAAGAAGCGCTTCAATTTAACAGTGAGGAAGGACTTTCTTTCATGAAATAACATCAAAAGTGGTGAATGTTCCGGTAAGCTATCTCTCATGTGAAAATACTAACAATTCTCTAACATGATTTAACTGAAATAATTTAGTTTTCTTTGCATAGAATTGGGAAACTTAAGAAGCATTTAAGTAGACTAGGTAAATAAAGCTTTTCAGGGAAGTTGCTAAAGAAGGTTTTTCTAGATGTGGGGTATTTGGCAAATACATTTTGTGATTCCCCAAGGATGACTTTCACTGTGATGGCTCCATATGAAGTGTTTTTTTTATCCCAGGCCAAGAGCCGTTTGTTAGCCATGAGCAAGACCTAACATTTTTATGGATAGTAATGTATTTCAGGGTACAAGTCAATGTTGTAAATTAGGCAGAGAATTTCTTGTAAAATATAGAGAGGAAGGATTTTTAAAAAATTATGTTTAGCGTATAACCTATAGTTTGCAGATATCTAACCTCAAAAGTATATCTGGAGTTAGTAAAATAGGCATCTGGTCCATGACATATATTTTTAGTTTTTATTTGAATGTGACATTTGTGGGAAGATAGTAATTTTGATTTCCTTTAATAAACTGCATTATCTCTTAAGATTAGGCATTCCATAAATGTTATATATAGAATTTTGCATAAGGTCTCATTTAACAAGTGAAAGGGAATAATGAATTGGGTGATAATAATCCTACTGCTCTGTAGCAGTTCTTACAACATAAATGCACGATAGGCTTACATCACTCTAACATAAGTCCTATACAGTAGATCACTTAAGGAAAAAAGAGTTGAATATTTTGAAATAGGGCCGATAGTGAAGCTCCCTAACGCAACAAAGATTTGTTGGTCCTATCACATTCTTGGGCACTTGCTGAGATCCTATTCACATATTTCTTTTTTAATATTCCTTTTCATATAAAAAAGTAATCTGGACTAAATTCACTTGATTAATTTGCCATGGTGAATAAGCTTTCATTGCCTTTCTCTGTAAATTACAAAGTTGAGCCATGAACCTTTCCTGTCACTTTTTCCGTGCATTTAAATCAGAAAAGCACTATTTTAAAATGTTCTTATGCTACTGATAAGTGGAACAAAGCAGAGATAATTTGTTCATGGATATTCAAAAAAGAAGCAAAAGAGAAACTTTCTCCAGGCTTAGTTCAGCTTGGGACATGCTTTTCTAAGCTCTCATGAAGTTCTCATGAAGGTCTCAGTAAATTATTATTTTTTTAGGGGGGGCAATGTTTTTAGTCTGCATGCTTCTCAATGTCCTTTAGTGCTGGCAATAGATGTGGATTCTGCTGCTCTTCCAGAAATAGTAGATAAATGTAGTAGAGTGAAACATCATTCTGAGGAACTATGTTACCCCAATGGGATTGGTTCATACCACCCACACTAGTTAAGGACTAGGCATGCTTAGACCCTGTTGTTCAAGGAAGACTGGCTGGCAGATCCAGGAGAAAAGCCTTTTCTGCTGTTCTTTGTGCCCTCTGGAACATAGGGCTCCAGAGGTGAGATCTGCATTTACCCTTTTGCCTTACAAAAGGGTGCCAACTCTGCCAGTTGACCCATGGCCCAAATTGGGGGTGGGTGGGGTGTCTTCTGGAGTGGTTAATGGACTAAGATAAAACCCCCACCTCCTCCCCCTTGCTCTCTTCCTTGAAAAGTTGTTAATTTTAAAAATCAATAATAGTGTTAATATTGTTTTCATGTTGTGTCTTGTTCTGTTTGTTAATCATAAGAAACCTAGATTCACTCCAGATGAGATGAGTGGCATAAATGTTTTATAAATAATAGAATTATAGACTGAAACCATTGGGATGTAGCTTGGAGATTATCTAGATTATCTCCTCATCTCAGAAAATGGCTGCCTAGCTTGCATGAAAACCTTAAGTGATGGAACATTCATGATTGCTCCATAAATTGGAAGCATCCCATGAAAATGGAGAAAAGATGCAATTAGCCATTTACAAGTAACATTTTTATGCATTCTGAAAAAGTTAAGAAATAAATTCTGTATGTCATATTTGGTAAGAAGGACTTCTATTGGATAAAAAAAAATCTCCAAAGGTACTTTGAGGGAAAATTGGAGCTCAGTTCCAATGAGTAAAAACAGTGTAATAGGAAATAATGATCTAATGGGTAATAATAGTATGTATTACTTTAATTTATTTTAAAATATTCCAAACAAGTTCTGCTGATGCTTAATGCTCATTTTCCTGCTGAGTGGGACCATATATACTACTGGGTAGGCTGACTTATTTTCTTGTTCAAATTAAAAGATGTAGTATAAGCAAATTCAGATTATAAAATGTCTTGATTTTGTGATAAATTTAATTAATTGCTCATAAGTGAGAATCCCTGTAATACTTTAGAAAAGTAGAAAATGCTACTAGAAAATACTGTCGAAATGTTGTGACACTTGCAGGTAGATAGATCTCCAAAGAAGTCAGATTAGTTTGAAGTTCACCAGTCTTCCATTTTTAGATTTCAGTTTAAAATGAATATTTTTATCTCCAATTTGTTCTTTCTTACAGTGAGATCAGGTTTTGCCAGACACATTTCAATGCTGAGATTAATTTGATTCCTAGCCTAATTGTGCCTGAGGGAGAAATAATACATTGCATTGCTGATTGCTCTGGTTTTGTAAACAAATTCATAAACTTCGTGTACTACCTTAGCTCTGTATCTGAACCCATGAAAAACCTCTAAAATATAAAGGTACTTCTGGAGCACTTTTTAAAACCAAACAGAAATCAAAGATGATTCTTCAGATAATATTCAAGTGTCCTTTCAACCATTTTTTGTATATTTTAATTAAATATGCAAAATTCAGGATTCCTTGTCTTCTTTATATGCAAAGCCAATTTTGCTATGATTCATACTTAGCCAATGGAAGTTAAATTTGATGTTATTTAGTTCTAAATTACCATGAGGTCTTTGTTTAAAAGTGACCACTTCAAGGTCAACTTCTCATAATCTCTTTAAAACACTAATTTTTGAGTAAATAACTTCATAAGGAACTATAGCTGTAATGGCGAACCTATGGCGCACGTGCCGGAAGTGGCACACAGAGACATCTCAGTTGGCATGCAAGCCATCACTCCTGATCAGGTCCACTGCGCATGCGTGCATGCGTGCATGCGCGCATGCCTCCTGCCAGCCAGCTGATTGTCAGGTATCTGCCATGCATGTGCAGGGGGACGGGGCGCACACAGGAGATGCACACACATGTGCAGGGGTGTGAGGCATGCACAGGTGGGTTTCACATACATGCGCAGAGGCACGGGTGTTCAGGGGGGTCATGTACGCATGTGCAGGGGGCAAGGGAGTGGGCGGTCACATGTGCATGTGCAGGGGGGCAGGGGATCACACGCGCATTGCATTATGCATGCAAACGCATACACTTTTGGCACATGACAATGAAAAGGTTAGCCATCACTGAACTATAGCATTTCAAACTGCTGCTCAACTTCTTCCAAAATATACACTGGGGCTTTTGTTTTTCTGGGTGGTATTCTCTACGATTCAATTTTATTTCTTTTGCCTTCTTCACCACACCACATTTAATCCTGTTTTGATTTATTTCTGGATATTTACCGTATCCAGCTGATGGCCAAACACTCTTTGCACGATTTCCTTGCAACATTTCATTGGGCTGAAAGGAATAAAAGACATGTCTTCATCGTTAAAGGTGGCAGAACATGCCTTTGTTATATATTCTGAACAGCTTTAGCAGGCTACTTCTTATGTAACCTTTAGTGGACATTAGAAAGCCAAGACATATTGGAATCAAATATGTACCATATTTTAACTGTGACAATTCTTAAACTGAATGTACAACTGAAGTCAGAGCATTTTTTTTTAGGTTTGTGGGACAAACAGATTTTTTTAGAAAAAGAATGGAACTTTGATCTTATATATGGCAACAGCAAGACTTCGCTATGCACAGTGATGGAAAGACTTGCATATATCCAGAATGAAAGAATGGTGAAATTAAAGAAATTGGCAGAGATAAGGAAATTGATTTGAAAATGAAAGAAATGAAATTTTAATCTTGAGTTTTGATGATTAGATTTGTATTTGATGATAGAACTGTTATGGTTTATTTTAGTTCAAGAGGACATTGATTTTTAGATTTTTTATCTGAATCGAAGACAGTAGGAAATTATTTTTCTATTGGTTTTTTTCCCTTTTAAGGCCCTGTCACACTGGCCGACGGATGCAAAACGTCAGTAAAAAGGACACAGTGGATGAGAAAAATGTTCCATCCGTTGTTATCCGCTCTCAAAAGGGGCAAAAATTTGCATAACCAGAGTGGATAACACGGAAAGGAACGGACGGGGGGAGGACGCAGGGCGGATGGAAAGTGGATGCGGAACGGAAGCCTAGCGGATGGAAGCGGATGGCACATCCACAAGGCTTCCAGGGGACCGCAGCAAAGTGGATGCGGAACAGAAAGAGCGGATGCAGAGCGGATGCCGAGCGGATGAAGCGGATGCACAGTGGATGCCGAGCGGATGAAGCAGATGCCTAGCGGATGCCTAGCGGAAGCCTAGCGGATGCCTAGAGGAAGCCTAGCTGGGGAGTTGCACCAGTGTTTCAGGAGGTTGCGCTGCTTCTTCCCTTCACGTGAGGCTCTGTTGGGGCCTTGCACATCCTCAGTTTCTATCAGGTTTTGCCCCTGCCTCCATTCTCCAGGCTCCATGTCCCCATTGCCTTGTTGGAGTTCCGCGAGCCTGTTCTGCAAGACTGGGTAGCGGGTGCGCATGAGATTTTGCAGGATGCAGCAAGCTTCCACGATCCTCCTCACGGTCTCTGGTCGATGCTGCATGGTGGTGAGAAGTACCTGGAACCTGTTGGCCAGGATGCCAAAGGCATTCTCCACCACCCGCCTTACCCTGGACAGCTTGTAGTTCAAGATCCTCTCTTCATGGGTGAGGTATTTGGAGGTGTAGGGCTTCATGAGGTAGGTTGTGAGGGAGAAGGCGTCATCCCCCACGATGAAGTAGGGCACATCTTGTGTGTCGTTGGGCAGGGGGTCTGGATCTGGGAAGCCCATGATGAGGTTGCGTTCCAGCCCCTCCTTGAAATGTCTGGCTTTGTATACCTGGGCATCGATGTACATGAACTTGTAGTCAGCATCGACCATGGCGAAGAGGATGATGCTGAAGAAGCCCTTGTAGTTGTGATAAGAGGACCCTGAGTTGACTGGCACTTTGCAGGCCACGTGCTTGCTATTGATGGCTCCAACGGTGTGGGGGAAGTTCCACCTCTGATACCACTGCTCTGCAACTTTCTTCCATCCTTCTTCAGTGGAGGAGCACTGGAGGAGCTCCTCCAGGTATTCTTCAATGATGGCCTGCACCACTTCTCTGACCACAATGCTGATGGTGTTGTGTGGCACCCTCCAGCCGTACTGCATGCTCCTGTAGGTGGTCCCTGAGGCCAGGTGGCACAGAGTCAGTGCCACCTTGATCCCAGGGTCCAGGCTGGGCCGGAAGTTGGTGCTCTGCTTGGTCAACCTGGGTGTCAGCCATTCCACAACTTCGTCAAACATGGCTGGAGGCATCCTCATGAAGTTCTGGAATGCACGAGGGTCTTCGTTCCTGAGCTCCACCATCAGCTTGTTGTACAGTCCGTACTCTGCTCTTCTTCTGATCCATCTTCAGACCCAGACGCTTCTTGGCTGCCTCCTTTTCTTCCCGTAGTAGAGTTTACAGAGTCTGTAGATGGCTTCGTACTGTTGCAGAACGATGGTGGCTACCAAAAGGAGTTTGTTATGATCCAAGGTGGACATGACTGGATGCTGTGGAAGAGCAAGAGGCAGATGAAGGCTGCAGAGGTCTGCACAGCAGGGCTGCTGGTCTGAAAGTGAGATCTAAGTGAGTTGCTCCCCCTTTTTATAGGCAATATTGGTTTTCCCCTTTGTGTCCTTTTGCATCCTCTAGACATCCTTAATATCCGAGATAGGTCCCCTCTGCGAACGTTTTTTCTGTTTTAAATGCTTTCTTTGCGTGCTGCATCCGCTTTCATCCTTTCTCCATCCGTGCTACTAACGGTGCGCATCCGTTCCGCGTCTGTTCCGCTTTCTCCCTATGTCCGCTTTCCTCTGGAGCGGATTTGAGTTGCGCGGATGCACAGTGGATTCCTAGCAGATGTAGCGGATGCGTAACGGATGCCGACGGATGCAGAACGGATGTCCCCCGTATGCCTAGCAGAGGCAGAACGAATGCGTTGGATACATTTTCCGCTCAAAAGTTTTGAGCAGCTCAAAACCTTTTGAGCGGATGAAATGTCAATAGACGGATGCTGGATGGATAGAGAGGAAGCAAAACAGAGGCAATGAGTACAGAACGGAAGCATCGTGTTAACCAACGGATGGCAAGTGTTTTTCTCCGTTTTACATCCTCTTTCCATCCGTTGGTGCAGTGTGACAGGGGGTTTAGTCTACACATCACACTTTTGCTTTTTCTGTACCTCTCCCTCTTTTTTCACTTTTTTGTTATTTTCTAAATTTAATAAAGTTTTGAGGAGAATAAAAGAGACTTCTTAAATATATTGCTTTGGAACTGATGTTATCAGGGCCCATAGAGAATGCAAACACTGCATTATTGGTTCTCCCCCACCCCCAGTTTTCTATTATGCCTTTTAAAGATGAACTAAAGACTGCTCTTTGCATTTTAACTGTTATTATATAGCAGCTTTTATAACTTGCAGTATTTCTAAATAGTCAGTGCTGGGTGTGAGACACTTTCATGAAAAGTAATTCCTCCAGATACAACTACTTTTCATCAAGCGAAGCAGAAAAATATAGCACCAAATCTGCTATGTTGGCAGGCATGATTTTCACACTAATATGTGGTGTAAATGTAGGAGAACTAAGAGAAGTACCTTTATCCTTCAAAAGTCAGCCTTAAGTTTATAAACCCTTGTTTAAGCAGATTTTTGGATATCATGGACAAAGGAGTATTTAGATTTTACTGCAAAACTCTTGTTTGATAAACCAGACTGGAACAATTTGTGTTAATTTATTTAATTTATATAAATTATATCTAGGAGAGGAATGTGATCTAATTGTGATGTTTGAAATGGAAATATTACAGAATTCTCCTCCATGCATTATTTAAAGATATACTTTCTGGGGGGTGGGAACCTTTCATGTTGAAATGGATGGATGGACGTCTCCATTTCTCTGATTAAAATTAATATAAATATATTGTGTAATGAAGTAAAAGGAGGATAGAATATTAAAATCAGTTTGTGAAAGCAACTTTCATTTTGAAAATGTACTCCTTGCTCTTGTCTTTTTATTTTCACCTGACTTCCAACTAAATATGCCGAGATAACTTGAAATAAAGATCCCCCATATTTCAAAGAACATTTCTGAATTTGGTTAACCTATAAGGCTGTTAAGCCGGAACATAAACATCTATTTAATCAAGCTATAATAACTATACACCTTGATGAGGCACTTTGGATTCCATACACCTACAACTGTCACCTTGATGCTATAAACATTTCACTCAGGGAGCCCCTTTTTAGCATGCTAATAATTACTTCTACATGAGAAGCAATTCTTTTTATATATACTGATCGGAAAAAAATGGCAACATAAAGAAGAAACTATTGAAAGGCTTAGAGTAGCACAAAACAAAGATAATTAAATGAACTGTAGGCTATATATTTCTATAATGTATGTGATACAGAATGAAATAAGTTTTTTTAAGGAAAAACCCAGAAGATTACTGTCTATTTTGTAAAGTCAATCTCTTGAATGTTGTAACTGCCTTGAGAAACTTTGCAGTGCCTCCAAAGATGTATGAGTTTTAAACTTGTTTCAGGGAAATAATGACATTTTTGTGATTGAGGAAGATCTGGCTAATTTATCTGATCACTGAAGACATTTTTTAGTCAGGGAAATAAAAAAAATCATACCTTTTGCTTTAAGATTCTTCCACTGGAAATAATCTTAAAATCCTTTCACAAATTCCTTTTAAAACAATTTTTGTCAATAAATGTTCCACCTGAATTTTTTTTGTCAGCTGCAAAACATTCTAGCTTTTGAAGATGATTCTCCTTTTCCTCCAGTAGAGCAATTTTCATGATCCTAAATTCTACAGACCAGAAGTATCAGATCAGACAGAGGAAGGCTCTCCTCCCTCCATCTCAATGACCTAATTCAAGGCTCTGTGTGTGAGTGGGGAAGACCTTGATAATTTGAATATTATTTACATTCATTCATTCAAAGAAGGAAAATTTCCTACTAGTTGTATACTTTTGAATTTATTTTCATTCATGTTGCTTTCAATGAGACAATTGTCTGATTTGTTTTTTTGTTTTTTTAAATTTAAAATAAAGTTTATTTAAGATTAATACATTTAAAACATTTTTTAAAACAAACAAACATATAAACACACATGCACACATGTATGTATGTGTGTGTGTGTGTGTGTGTGTGTGTGTGTATATGTGCTGATTAGCTTCCTTCAGGTATTATCCCGCGTCATTGTAGTTCTGTTAAAGTTGCAGCAACGTTTCAGCAGAATCTCATCTGCCATCCTCAGGCTTCTGTATAGAGTTAGTTCCAGGAAACCAGGAAGCTAATCAGCACACATGTAAGTACCCGCGAAAGCCTAAGAAAACATATATATATATATGTGTGTGTGTGTGTGTGTGTGTGTGTGTGTGCGCGCTGTTCAGCTTCCTTCGGGTATTATCCCACGTCATTGTAGTTCTGTTTAAATTGTAGCAACGTTGCAGCAGAATCTCATCTGCCATCCTCAGGCTTCTGTATGGATATGGGTCTTACAGCTCCTGGTTTTAAATTTGAGGCTGGTCCATTCTGATTGGTTGGGAGCCTGGACCTGTTTCATTGGACTTGGAGTTTGATTGATTGGTGTTCCTGGTTTCTTCTGTCTGCTTTGTGGCTTTGATTGGCTGGCAACCCTCTGTTCTTGTGTTGGAGGCTTTTAGTGCAGCTTGGCTTCGTGTGAAAGGATGGCTGTTATTCATTAGCAAGTTGGGTTTCACCTGGGTGCCTGGTGGGGGGGTGTTTGAGTTGGAGGCATCAGAGGGAGTCTGTCTGTGCTCAGGTGTGGGGGTATTTGAGTTGGAGGCATCAGAGGGAGTCTGTCTTTGCTTAGGTGTTTGTCTGTTTTGTATTGTGGAGATCTTTCTATTTGAGAGTGCAGGTTTCCAAATGATTGACAGTCTGGTGGAATCATCTCTTCTATTCATGCTTTCAGATATTTTTTCAATCTCTATGGCTTCTCTGATGATTCTGTGGTTAGGGTTTCCTATAGTGGCTAGAGTTTTAGTGCCATTGAAATTGATGTTGTGACCTGTGGTTTTCATGTGTTGGACTAGTGAGGAGGTGTGTTCCAGCTTTTTTACTGCATTTTTGTGTTCATCTAGGCGGGTACTTATTCTTCTATTGGTTTGTCCAATGTATGTGGCCGGGCATGATGTACAGCGAATTTTGTATATGCCTTGGTTTTCCAGGTCAATTTTATCTTTGGGGTTTCTTAGGATGGCTGCTATTTTTTTGTCTGTTTTGAAGGCAGTTTTGATGTGATGCGTTTGTAGTATCTTACTGATTTTATCTGTAGTACCTCTTATGTAGGGCAAGACAGCTGTTCCAAAGGTCTGTTGGTCTTCTAGGTCTCTGTTATGTCTTGGTGTGTTTTTGTGGATCAAGTTCGTGATTTTGTTTTTTTGGAAGCCATTGGCTGTCAATACTTCAGTCAGGGTGCATAGTTCAGTCTATACCAATAGAAGAATAAGTACCCGCCTAGATGAACACTAAATGCACACATGTAAGTACCTGCGAAAGCTTCCAATCATTTGGAAGCCTGCACTCCCAAATAGAAAGATCCCCACACCACAAGCCAGGCAAACACCTGGGCAAAAACAGACTCCCTCTGATAGCTCCAACTCAAACACCCCCCCATCAGGCACCCAGGTGAAACCCAGCTTGCTAATGAATAGCAGCTTGCTAATAGCAGCCATCCTGAGGAATCCCAAAGACAAAATTGACCTGGAAAACCAAGGCATATCCGAAATTCCCTGTACATCATGCCCGGCCACATACATTGGACAGACCAAGAGTAGAATAAGTACCCGCCTAGATGAACACAAAAATGCAGCAAAAAAGCTGGAACACACCTCCTCACTAGTCCAACACATGAAAACCACAGGTCACAACATCAACTTCAATGGCACTAAAACCCTAGCCACTATAGAAAACCCCAACCACAGAATCATCAGAGAAGCCATAGAGATTGAAAAAAGACCTGACAGCATGAATAGAAGAGATGATTCCACCAGACTGTCAATCATTTGGAAGCCTGCACTCTCAAATAGAAAGATCTCCATGCCACAAGCCAGGCAAACACCTGGGCAAAAACAGACTCCCTCTGATAGCTCCAACCCAAACACCCCCCCACCAGGCACCCAGGTGAAACCCAGCTTGCTAATGAATAGCAGCTTGCTAATGAAGAGCAGCCGTCCCTTCACACGGAGCCAAGCTGCACTGAAAGCCTCCAACACAAGAACAGAGTGTTGCCAGCCAATCAAAGCCACAAAACAGACAGAAGAA
>BLBF01000017.1:33375772-33388748 GCA_015471245.1 Laticauda colubrina
CACAGAAGCCTGAAGATGGCAGATGAGATTCTGCTGAAACGTTGCTACAACTTTAACAGAACTACAATGACGTGGGATAATACCCGAAGGAAGCTAAACACTTCCAACAATTTGGCTGGAGGTTCGGAAACATCTTAGCCATTCTTACTGGTGGCAATTTTCATTCATGTTGCTTTCAATGAGACAACTGTCTGGTTTGTCAATAACAACTCACTTATTAACCTATACAGTATTTTGTTTAAGTATTTATTATCTACACAGATTAAACAAAAACTTGTTAGAATGGGAGGCATGGCACAGAGACAGACTTAGATATAGGCATATGTACAAGTACAGTTGTGGGTCAAATAGCTAAATATGTTTACTAACAAATAGAAAATGATCTGATACAGAAGTGGTATTAAGCAGGTTCTGACCAGTTCTGGAGAACCGGTAGCAGAAATCAAAGAACCGGTAAATATCACCTCTGACTGCACCCACCCCCTCTATTTTCTTCCTCCTGAGTCCCAGCTGATCGGCTGGGTCTTCTTTTGTTGCCCTGCACAGGAGAACAGAGCTGGAAAACAGGTTAGTGGGATGGAAAGGGAATGGGATTTTGCAGTAGCCTTCCCCTGCCATGCCTACCAAGCCCTCCCCACCAAGCCACACCACACCATGCCCACAGAACTGGTAGGAAAAAAATATGAATCCCACCACTGATCTGATATCAAAGGATGGCAAAATAATCTATGATGTGGATACAGTTTCCAGTCCAATAACTCATATCCCCCAACTATTTACTACTGGACCTTAGGAAAAAAAAATATTTATTTATCTTATAGCATAAAATGTCAGAGAAATCTACAAATGCTAGACACAATGCAGTCCTGAGGGCCTAAACTGCTAGTTCATTCTGTTCAGTGCTTGCATGCCTATCCTAAGGGGGCAATAACTTATATCAGCTGACTAGCAGCACTCAGATTGCTGATTCTTCTGGTCTTTTCCATCAGTCTTGCCTTGCCCTGCCTCGTGTTGCATTGCCTTGCATCCAGCCAGGTCCAGTGCCAGTTTCCATTCTCTCCACACACGCACACAAATGCAGCTAAGAAAAAAAACAGAAAAACAGACTGCTGTGATTAAGGGGTCTGCATCCAATCCAGCAGTAAGATTGCCACTTACCCAAAGCCCTTCCAAGTGACACGTCCTGTCCCAAATGTAGCTCAGATTTAAATCTTTAGCAAGGAAAGCAGAAAGGCATGTGGGGCACGTTATTTTAAAAATCAGGAGGAAAGAAGGGTTTGTATAGCTCGAAATAGCCTTGTAGCCTGAATACCTTTGATAAGGTTTTTTTTAAAAAACATTATTCTGTAGAATCTTGGAGCAAAGCTAGAAATTATAGTATGGTCAGGTTTATCTTCCTCAGAGGAGTGGTTAAAAAGTCTTTGCTTAATTTTATAGCTTAGAGGAAATATCAGTGGTTCTTAAACCAGGGGACAAATTTGAGAGGGAGGGGTGTCACAATTTGGAGAAAGAGATTGCTTAAATAAGCTTGATTTTATTATTTGTTCCTGTTATATTCGGACAAGTGCTGGTCCAGACAGAGTAACAGTTTGGTTTGACAGGATTCTGGCTATGCTCAATTCTATTTTCAAAAGATGGAATGCTTCCATGCTTTCCAGTGCCTCATTTGTATAATTTCCTTTTACCAATTGTAAACACAAGGTTAAACGGAGAAAAGGTTATAACCCTCTGGATCAAGACCTCAGCTCATCAATCAACTTGCCAGGCCTGGCTTTGGTTTCATCATTCCCATTTTTCCCATCTTTTTGTACCTTCTGTCATGCTTAGATTGTGTGTGCACATAGAGAATACAAGCCTTGGTCACTTTTCTTCCCTACCTTAATTCAAACAAGATAGTTAGTGCTTCTAGTGTAGCATCTTCATTTTAAATGAGTGGGAAACAGTTCCACATGTCACCTCTGATGACTGTATGCACCAAGTGGAAGGAAGTGAAGGAGTTTGCCAACTCATTGCCAATGCTTCATTTGCAATCAAGGTGATTGTGGACAGCTTTACAGTATATGTACCTCCTGCTTCAGCATCTGGGAAGGTTTAAAGGTTTAAATCTAGTTCACAGAATGAAGTTTTTGGCCACATTTATATAGCAAGAAATAATTTGAAGTTTGTTTTTTTTCTTTCCTTCAGAACCATGTCACCTGTATGCAACAGACTTACCTGTGATTGTTTGCTAATAGATCACCAGAAATTCTTGACTTTCTACAAGAAAAAATAACTTCAGAAGCTATGTTAATAGCCCACCACTATCATCCAGGACTCTCCATAAGACTTTTCTTTGGTGAAAGTCTTATATTTGTACATTCATATTTTCTGGCTGTACGAATTAGAGCAAATATCTAATTAATATCTGATTATTAATATCAGTATAAATAATGGTAAACAATTCTGAAAAGACTCCAGAAAAAACAATCATAACTACTTTGGAGTAGGGAAATCCACCATTTGTAATCCACATCCAAATGGTACTTTAAGATCTTTTGCAAAATACTTCCAGTTCTCCACTAATACAGTATAAGAGCATATATTTTGAGAAAGGATACAGTAAGCCCAGATGGCTTGTACATTGAAAGATGGATCATTGTCAGAATTTGCTCTTGCTCTGTATGATTATGCCAGCTGTTGGCTTGTCCAAGCAAAGCAGAAACAAAAGCTTGGGCCAAACTCATTAGCTTTTATTCAACACTCCCCCCCCCCCCCAATCTCTCTTTGTGTACATGTGTGCTTATCCAAAATTAATCTATTATTTTAGGGTGTTCAGAGTAGTTCAGTCTGAAAAATTCTGACTTTAGGAAATGTTGGTGAAACAAAAGTTACTTTTCAGGGTAAAATAAATGCAAGGCCATATGCATAACAACCAATCTGTATCTCAAGGATATTATTGCATCTCAAAATATTTCTACGGCAGCACTCTTAAGAATTTGTATGTGAGATGACTAAGTTTTTACTGAAAAAGATCTAAATGAACAAGAGATAAATGGGAAAACAATCACTGTGCTCCATGTTAAATGCCATCCTTTTTTTTTTCAGATAGTCAATTGTAAATGTTATACTTATTTCTCAAGTTTTTTTTTTCAGTAAAGGACAGAGAGAAGTTTACTAAACTAATAATGATAAATGTTATAATACAACATAAATGAAGGTATGGAATTCTGCATTCTTTTAAAACTTTAGGAACTATTTGTATTTACTTATATTAACAATGCTCCTTTAGCTTGGCATAGACTTTCCAACAATAATAAAGAAAAAATGAGTGTCTAATAATTTGTAAATTAATGCTACCTGAAATTAATAATATATCTATAATTTAAATATGTTTTCTCAATTTAATAACATTTTATTCCATCTAATAGCATAAAATTTTATTCCATCTAATAGCAGAAGCCCAAGACTCTTGTATTATATTTGTGACATAATAAACAGGCAGCATAAATAAAAGTTATATCATACAAAAATCACAAAAGCCCATTGCTATTGTTTTATATTGAGTCAGAAAACAATTAAGGTTGGGAGGAGTGAGAAAAACTGCTTATCCTTAAAAATTACACTGCATTGGAATAAAATATTAATCAGTTGACAAGCAACCCACTCACTTAAGGGCCTTTATAAATAGATCAAAGAGAAGAGAAAGGATAACAGGTCAGGGTGATAAGCATACTAATATCTGATATAAAACAATGTGGTTTGCCCTTCAGAGCATCAAGTTTGAAAGTATTGCACACTTGTTTTATTACCTGTATTACTAATTATTTTTATTAATTAATATGCATTCATTCATAACCAATACATATACATCCTACTTACAAAAACTTCAGGAAATTATTTTATGCTGGAAGTCTATTTTGTATGGAATGAGGATTGGGATAAGTTCCTCACTAGATATAAGCCAGACTCCAGCCATATAACTGGCCCTTGACAAAAAATTTTCTGGGTATTTTTGTAATTCTAGAACTGCAATAAAAACTAAGAATTTATTAACCCAGGGCTGCCATTGCCATTCCCACCATCACTGTCATATTTTGTCCACAGAGTATATAGGATTTTCACAAAATTATACCAATAACTAAGATCTAGAAAAAACCAACAAAAAGCCTCCCAACAAAACCAGAAAATTCATCAAAATAGAAATAGGTCACCTGAATTGCACAGTTTATAGGTTTTAATTACTTGATGTAATTTGGAGTTATGTTGATATCCCTAATATCTTGCCATGTTGCTGTTACCTTCAGAAATTACTGGAGGCTTTTAAGAGACTGGACAGAACTGGTCTGAAATGGTATAGGATCTTCTGGGGTTGGACTAGAAGACTTCCAAGGCCCCTTCCAACTCTATGTTCTATTGTATGGAATTGTGAATTTTTGTGTGTAAATGTGCATGTTTGCATGTGTGACCTTTGCAGTCTTCTGGTATAACCCTTGATGCTCAGCAAGATGGGGAACATAAATTTAATAATAAAATACTGCTTTTTGCTAGCAATAAAATGGCTCTTTCTGATTCACTAGACTAGAACATCATCTTTTAAAAGATAACACCCTTCATTCCTTGAATGGCATTGTTGGCAGCTTTATGGATGAGAATTGCCATTTCCTTCTTCTGGGAGGATATTTTTTTTAACCCACAGTCTACTCAAAAGCTGTGGAATTCCCTAATGTTTCTCGGTCCAAATACTAACTGTTTGATGTGCCAGAACATCAAGATGAGCTAGGGCTGCTACTTACTGAGACAACCTTCTGCATCTGAAAAATTAACTGATCTTTCTACCACATGTACTTCCCATTGCTAATGATAAGCTATCATGTTTGACTCTGCAAAAGATGCATTCCAACTCAAACACTATCCTCCCAGGATCATTGGCTGATCACGAACTAAAGATTCTGCTGTCCATTTCTCAGACCTGCTGAAAGGATGCTAATTTTTTTTCTGTTTTGTGAGGAATATTCTGGAGCCTATCTCCATTTTACCAGGCTTCTTCTATGTGCTTTTAGAACTCTAAACTACTATTGACATCTAGTATCCTCCTTCTCTCCTCCCTTCCTCCTTCCTTTTCTTTCCTATTGTAGCAAAAGAGCTATACTAATGAATGATTATTCGATAATTTCTTTTCAAAGTCAGGATTCATAGAGCTCCCTATACTGTCTGTCCATCAAGGCAATATAAAGGGGGTTGGGATGCCATATAATCTTCACATAATTCAGGTTCCCAAAACCCAAAAAACCAGCTGAAGGATTTTATGGGCCCTTTTGATGTGAATATCTCTGTAATTCATTTGGTCATGGAATGGAGCTTTGAAAGCATATGTGATGGCATGTGGGGAAGCATAGAACAAGCTATTCAATGGAAAAAACAGTAAAACATTATAGAGGCTATTCAGTGTGTAGGCTCTCTTTTATGCATTTACAGTTTCATTTTTGTGAATTTGGGGAGGGGCAAGCAAGATGTTCTTTTATTAGTATAAATTCTTTTATTAGTATATGAATTTCTTCCTGGAAATTGGTTTGTAAGATATCTTAAATCCAAGGCTGATTTACAAAAAAGTATTAGTGTCTTGGCAATTGATGAGAATTGACAAGATTTCTCTCTTGAAGTAAAACATTTGGTATTTATTTCCCAGTGAGAATTGTAAATGAAACATCGCAAAATATTTCGTTCTGAATTTAGCAAGTCTAAAATAGGAACCAAAATGTGGCTCCTTTGGTAGCTATTAAAGCACTATCTACATCCATTTACTTTCACAACATAACTGTTCTTCAAAATAATAAAAAGTAATCCATTAATAAAATAATCTCTTTATGGTCTATAATCAATGCAACAGCATTTTCCATACATGCTTTGGCTGTTTCCCAGGTTCTTGAGCCATTTCCCTTTAAAAGGAAAGGAGGAAAAAAAGACTTAAAACTATTTATAAAATAGTTTATGTCAAAAAACCTGGAAAGCTTTTCATTTCCTTTTTTCCCTCTGCTCTGTTTCCATTCTCATAGCTTATCATTCTCCAAAATACAATCCTAAAAATAAATGTCACAAATTATAGGTCTTTCTTTGCTGCAATGTTTGCTGCAATGTTTGCTTTCTTTGCTGCAAGTCTGTCATTTGCAAGTGTATTCAAAATCACATTCTCCCTTTTTTGGATAAGTCACAAAGCCAGCAAAAATCAATAGAACTGTTTTATTACATGTCTTTAACCATTGTGCTACATAACTGAATGGGATTTTATGAAAAGAAAATGATGATCTTGTGAATGGCCTTCTGGACCAAAGAATTAAATACAAAATGAAATAACTTTAGTTCCATGTATCACATTTAGATGCTATGAATAAGTAATAACTAAAGGAAAATGGTGACTAAGGAAACATATATGTGTCCCAGAATAATGCTGCAGTCTGAGTCACTCGCCAGAACCAAAGGTTTCTTCATCCAGGCTTTTGGGCTCATGTTGGAGCCCATCATCAGGAAATATGTTCATTGTTCTACGCATTGTATTTATATAATGCCTGGTCAGTAATATGGTGTATAAGCTATGTCAGTTGTTAATTAGGATGTTAATGGATGGCTATTAAGACATTTGTTGTTTCCTTGTGTCACTGTGGTCAACTCCTAAGTACCTGATAAGCTGGTGGTAAATCAGCACTAAAGGCCCTGTCACACTGCCCAATGGATGCAAAACGTTAGTAAAAAGGACACAACGGATGAGAAAAATGTTCCATCCGTTGTTATCCACTCTCAAAAGGGGCAAAAATTTGCATAACCAGAGCGGATAACACGGAAAGGAACGGACGCTGGGAGGACGCAGAGCGGATGGAAAGCGGATGCGGAACGGAAGCCCAGTGGATGGAAGAGGATGGGAGTGGATGGCACATCTGCTAGGCTTCCGGAGGACCTCAGCAAAGCGGACGCGGAACGGATACAGTGGATGCAGAGCGGATGCACAGCGGATGAAGCGGATGCACTGCGGAAGCCTAGCAGATGCACAGCGGAAGCCGAACGGATGCCGAGCATTAATTACGCATGCGGGGAGGATGCATTGCATAAGCCCCGTGGATATAAAGGGAAGCAGCTCGGAAGCATGTCATCATTCAGAGGAAAGACCTGCTGCCGGACGGATTGACAGCCTTGCCTGCCCTGCCTGCATCCTTGCTGCCAGCCTTGCTGCCAGCCTCCCTGCCAGCCTCCCTGCCAGTCTTGCTGTCTGCCTGCCTGCCAGCCTTGCTGCCAGCTTCCCTGCCAGCCTTGCTGTCTGCCTGCCTGCCTGCCTGCAAGCCTCCCTGCAAGCCAGTCTGCCTGCCAGCCTCCCTGAAAGCCAGTCTGCCTGCCAGCCTTGGTTCCTGCCTGCCTGCCAGCCTTCCTGCCAGCCTTGGTGCCTGCCTGCCTGCCAGCCTTGGTTTCCGCCTGCCTGCCAGCCTTGGTGCCTACTGCGTGCCAGCCTTGCTGCCAGCCTCCCTGCCAGCCTTGCTGTCTGCCTGCCTGCCAGCCTTGGAACCTGCCTGCCTGCCAGCCTTGGTGCCAGCCTTCCTGCCAGCCTTGGTTCCTGCCAGCCTCCCTGCCAGCCAGCAACCCCACAACCATGGGGAAGAACAGAAAGCCTCAGCCATCTGCTGCCAGCCCTCGCAAGAGGGACAGGGCTACCATCCCACCCCCTGGCCCTCACTCTGCTTCTGCTGGGGCTTCTGTAGCACGGGCTCGCTCTTCTGGGGCTGGGGCTTCTGCTGCTTCTGCTTCTGGAGGAGCTGATGATACTGCTTCTGGCGGTGGTGCATCTGCTGGTGGTGCTTCTGCTGGTGCTAACTCTGCTGATGCTGCACCCCAATGGCGCTTCAGACAAGCACTCCAGCACCAGCCACCTCCACAGCACCTGGACCCTTCACCCCTAAGACTGAGCGACCAAGAGGAGTGCCAGAGACTGGCTGGCTGCCTACCTGTGGACTTTATTTGGACACTTGACTTGGGTCATTTTTCTTTTATAGCTTGTTGTTAATAAAGTCTATCTTTGATTCACACACTTGCCTCATTTCTTTTTTTTAATATAGTCTTGGTGGAAACTTTTAGAAATGGTTTAAGCCTTTGCATGTTTGTGGGATGGGTAAGGAGAGCAATGGGGTGGGCAGGGATACTTTTGGAATGGGTAATAGCTGTGGGATAGATAAACCTCCAGTGTAAGCATAGTGGGACTGTATGGTCCATCCTCCCAGGTGCCACACCTATGGCCCTTTATTATCAATAACAATTTAATCATTGATCCACACATGTCAACATAAACACAACTCTTTATTAAATGCCCTGTTCATTGTAGGCCTACCCAGCATACATGGCCCAATCTCATCCGTGTGATGAGACAGGTTGAAGGAAGCATCCATTAAGCATCTATCATCCTGTCTTGCCACTCCACCACTCCAGCTGGGGAGTTGCACCAGTGTTTCAGGAGGTTGCGCTGCTTCCTCCCTTGACGTGAAGCTCTGTTGGGGCCTTGCACATCCTCAGTGTCTATCAGGTTTTGTCCTTGCCTCCATTCCCCAGGCTCCATGTCCCCATTGCCTTGTTGGAGGTCCACAAGCCTGTTCTGTAAGACTGGGTAGCGGGTGTGCATGAGATTGTGCAGGATGCAGCAAGCTTCCATGTTCCTCACAGTCCGTGGGCGATGCTGCATGGTGGTGAGAAGTACCTGGAACCTGTTGGCCAGGATGCCAAAGGCATTCTCCACCACCCGCCTTGCCCTGGACAGCCTGTAGTTGAAGATCCTCTCTTCACGGGTGAGGCATCTGGAGGTGTAGGGCTTCATGAGGTAGGTTCTGAGGGAGAAGGCGTCATCCCCCACGATGAAGTAGGACACATCTTGCGTGTCATTGGGCAGGGGGTCTGGATCTGGGAAGCCCATGATGAGGTTGCATTCCAGCCCCTCCTTGAGATGACTGGCATTGTATACCTGGGCATCTGAGGCTGACCCGTTTCCTGAAGCATTGATGTACATGAACTTGTAGCCAGCATCGACCATGGCGAAGAGGACGATGCTGAAGAAGCCCTTGTAGTTGAAATAAGTGGACCCTGACTTGGCTGGCGCTTTGCAGGCCACGTGCTTGCCATCTATGGCTCCAACGGTGTGGGGGAAGTTCCACTTCTGATACTACTGCTCTGCAACTTTCTTCCATTCTTCTTCAGTGGAGGGACACTGGAGGAGCTCCTCCAGGTATTCTTCAATGATGGCCTGCACCACTTCTCTGACCACAATGCTGATGGTGTTGTGTGGCACCCTCCAGCCGTACTGCATGCTCCTGTAGATGGTCCCTAAGGCCAGCTGGCACAGAGTGAGTGCCACCTTGAGCTCAGGGTCCAGGCTGGGGTGGAATTTGGTGCTCTGCTTGGTCAACCTGGGTGTCAGCCATTCCACAACTTCGTCAAACATGGCTGGAGGCATCCTCATGAAGTTCTGGAATGCACGAGTGTCTTCGTTCCTGAGCTCCACCATCAGCTTGTTGTACAGTCCATACCCTGCTCTTCTGGCGATCCATCTTCGGACCCAGACACTTCTTGGCCACCTCCTTTTCTTCCCGTAGTACAGTTCACAGAGCCTGTAGATGGCTTCGCACTGTTGCAGAACGATGGTAGCTGCCAAAAGGACTTTGTTACGATCCACGGTGGACATGACTGGATGCTGTGGAAGAGCAAGATCCAGATGAAGACTGCAGAGGTCTGCACAGCAGGGCTGCTGGTCTGAAAGTGAGATCCAGGTGAGTTGCTCCCCCTTTTTATAGGCAATATAGGTTTTCCCCTATGTGTCCTTTTGCATCCTCTAGGCATCCTCTAGACATCCTTAATATCCGAGATAGGTCTCCTCTGTGGACGTTTTTTCCATTTTAAATGCTTTCTTTGCGAGCTGCATCCACTTTCATCCGTTCTGCATCTGTTCCGCATCCGTTCCGCTTCCTCCCTTTGTCCATTTACCACTGGAGCAGATCGAGTTGCGCGGATGCATAGCGGATGCCTAGCGGATATAGCGGATGTGTAACAGATGCCTAACGGATGCAGAACGGATGAATTGGATACATTTTCCGTGCAAAAGTTTTGAGCAGCTCAAAACCCTCTGAGTGGATGAAACGTCAATAGACAGATGCTGGACGGATAAAGAGGAAGCAAAACGTATGCAGTGAGTACAAAACGGAAGCATCGCGTTAAGCAACGGATGGCAAGTGTTTTTCTCCGTTTTACATCCTCTTTCCATCTGTTGGTGCAGTGTGACAGGGGCTTAAAGGGAAGATGTCTACATAATGATCTTATGGGTGATTTAAATTTACCCTTGAATCAGAAGTAATGATGAAGTCCACATACATGACCTAACCTTTAATCTCCATATAAAATATTCAGTTAGTCCCAGAATAAACTGAAGAAATTACACCAATTATGACCAAATAATATTTTGCAATTCCTAAATAATATATACAAAAATTCAATATAATGCAGAAAAAAATGCCAGGGAATACTTTATCAATTCAGTTCTTCTGTGGATACAGAAAAGAAGAGAAAGGGAGAAAAAAACACCAAATATGTATGTGAAAAAATTAATATTCAGAACATTAAAGAATAAATCATGACATGTGTGATTTTTCAAAGTTAATGATTTTGTTTTGGAGGAAGGTTGCCTTGATTATAGATCAAACAAGTACATGAGATCTGAAAGAGGGGACCCTTGATCTAAGTTTGGCAAAGGGACATGAAAAAAATGCACCATTGCAACCATGACTGGCTGATGCTCCGCCCCACAAAAATAAGCCCCAGAGTTTCATGTGAGACATTCAATTATCACATTCCTGATGATATTTCTAAAAAGCAGAGAAGACAGCCTCCTGCCTCCATGTGACCCCTCCATGTGATGTTCTGTCTTCTGTGCAGGTAAGTCCTCAACTTACAATCATTTGTTTAGTGACTGTTCAACAACCATTACAGCACTCCCTTGGTCATGTGATTAAAATTCAGATGCTTGGCAACTGGCATGTATTTATGATGGTTGCACTGACCTTTTCTGAACTTCTGACAAGCAAAGTCAGTGGGGAAGCCATTTAACAACCGTGTTACTAACTTAACAGCAGCAGTGATACCTTTAGGAATCACTTCACTCACTTCACTGTCTTGCTAAGAATAGATATTTTGGACTCAATTGTGGTCATAAGCAGGGGACTACCTGCATAGGAAGATTAGAAGAATGATGGAGGAATTGTGTAGGAATTGTGAGTTAAAGAGGCGATGGTAAATGTTAACTCTCATAATAATGCTTGCTTATTACAAGTCAGCTTTCATGTATAAAATTTTTCTTTGGTATTTCCACTGTGCTCTTCTTTTTCTGAAGGTTTGGGAACCTTCTTAAGCAAATGTCAATGTTAAATCAAACTTTTAATTCTAATAAGCAGCTTCTTACATAGCTTAAGCCTATTATAAGCCACCAAGCAGGCTCTTGTTTGTTTCAAATCAGAGTGAAAGAGGCAAAGAGTATTCCAGCTGATCAAAATATCAGACATGTAGACTTGAGCTTCTTATGAAACATTAATTCATTTTAATAACACCCAGACTATTGAAAGAAGAGTTTAAAATTCATGTTGAGCCTTTTTCCCCTTCAAGTACCATTTCTACACATGTAGCCTATATTTCTCTTGGATGCCATTCTCTTTATTCAAGCTGAATGCTTTCCATAAAGCTAGAGGATCAATGCTGGGTTGTAATGCACTGAAACTTGGGGCCACAAGGCCAACAGCAAATGGAAACACAATATAAGACACAGGGTATAAGAAGCAGCACCCAACCTAAGATTCTTCAAGTAAAACAAATCCCTTTTTATAATAGGGCAGTAATAGTCTTTTATTCACAGTGATAATCAAAAAAATCAAACATAATTCATCCCCACAAACCTGGGTTTATCCAAGAAATCCAAATTGCTTGCTGTATACTAGAAACAAATGGTTGTCTGTGACAACTGGCCACTCCCAAACCCTTCCTATTTATTTCCCAGCCAGGAAGGGGCTGGCTATTATCTGCCTCTCCCAGAGAGCCTTACTTTTTTCCTTTTCTCTCCTCTCTTTTCCTCTTTGTACATACACACATCTGGGATTGGCGGGCCCCATCTGTTCCTCCACCTCACTCAGCTTAGGCCCCAAAGACAGCTGCCTGTCCACCTGGGGGAGGACAGAAGGCGCTGGCTCTGCCTCTGCCTCTGATGCTATTTCCTTATCAGAGTCTTCCAAAGGCTCCAAAGCTGGCCCAGACTTTCCCTCAACCTCCTCCTCATCTGACTCTGCAGCTATCTTGCTGGCATCTGACGGCCACAACAGTCACTCTTATTACATGTAAGTTATACACATAGAAATAAGCCATATGAATAATCCAACAGAAAACAACACCCTAATCAAGTAATTACTAGCAGGATCTCTCTCTCTCTCTCTCTCTCTCTCTCTCTCTCTCTCTCTCTCTCTCTCTCAATACTGGCAGGGCATGCTGTTGAATATAAACAAGGAAAAAACCCCCACCCTCACTAGAACTGAAGATGTTGCCTAGTTGGGTAATGAAAGATCTGCAAATAAACAACCAAGACCAAAATGGCCATAAGTCACTTTTTTCAGTGCCATTGTAACTTTGAACGGTCACACTAAATTAACTGTTATAAATTGAGGGCTACCTGTATTTATATTTTCAAACATTTTTCACATTATCATATTATATGTTAATTTAATATTCCCAAGAACTGTAGAATATAAAACTCTCTCTCCCATCAAGAACTATAAAGCCACTTAAAGTAGCCATATTAATATCAGTATTAATACTACTTTCATATTAGCTATTGAAGCAATGCATTAATTTAGATATTCAATTTAACACAATTATCAGAAATACAGGTATAAGATGAGAGAGAGAGAGAGAGAGAGAGAGAGAGAGAGAGAGAGAGAGAGAG
>BLBF01000017.1:33388758-33408941 GCA_015471245.1 Laticauda colubrina
AGAGAGAGAGAGAGAGAGAGAGAGAGAGAGAGAGAGAGAGAGAGAGATGTTTATTTAATAGCCTTTGGCAGGAATTAAAGTTGCATCTGAGCTTTTTAGTGATTAGATCAGACTCATTGGTTACCCTACCATTTTATTGGAATTCAAATCTAGAAGGATCTTCTCTACTTTTACTGAAGTAATTTTTAGTTCAAGGCCACAGTTATAATGAATGATGTAATTGAAAATAACTTTCTTAGCTTGAAGCAAGATTGTAATGGAAACCACCCACTCTTCCATTAATGAAATTCATCGCTATGTATATCATGCTTTTGGACTTTATGAAGATGTGAGTTCAAATTTCTTTTTTTTTTTTCCTTCTAACACTAGCTTACTAAGATTCTAGACTTTCTACTTCACAGGCCTTTCATCCATCTAAATATCCACAGCCAGGGAATGAAAAGATTTGAAGTTGAGTTTATAGTCCTGGAGTTTTAGTCACATGCAGATCTAAAACATTCCTTAATGGCTTATTATGCATAAGGAGATTATTACATTCCTATTCTTTTCTTGTTTTGCACTGCATTAGGGAATTACAAAATTAAACATGAAGTATAAAACATAGCATAAGTATAAACATAGCATAACCAGCAATATGAATGTTTTTGCAAAGTAACAATTCAATGCTAATGTTATAAAGAACTGTCATTGTAATACGTTAAGCATCATTGCTAGTGTATGACTTCATTTTTTTGGTACACCTTGGAGCCATCCTAGGAAATATAACTTGAAAGGAAGAAAATATAAAATATTACTAAATTGAACCTGTTTGAGAACTTTAAAAAAGTGTAGTGAACAGGGTCATTAAAGAGATTTGAGTAGCTTATTATTAAGTACTGTTTAACTAATGTTTCAGTTTAATGTTTCAGTTTTAGTTTAAGCAATTAATTCTAAGTATAAATTATATTTAGAATCAAAATTTTCTCTCTATGAGGAGGTGGATCCTCAGTGGTGCATTCCAGAAGAGTAAGAGGCAATTTAGCAAGATATTATGTGTGAGAGAAAGAGGATGAAGACAGCTCCTGCTTAATAGCTTACAGAACATATAATCTACATATTGTAGATGCAGATAGTAGAATCTTCAGTCTGTCAATATAGACATGAAACAAGAAAGAGCTCAACTTGGAAGAATTACCACATATCATCCTCGGCTTTGTGCTTGACTCTGTCTATTACATATTAGACATAATCAGAAAAGAAAATCAAGAGGAAATTAAAAAAAAACAAAATTCTCAAAAAATTAAACTAATTTAAATTGCCTTTTAATATACTGTAGCTTAAAAGTATGTGCATGAAAGTCAGAGAGAAAGACAGAGGTGAAGATTATGTAACAATAACTTAGACAAACAATAACTATTTGTTAAATCTTAGTAACCCTTCCTATATATTTCTGGAGACAAATTACTTTGTAAAGAGAAAAGTATAACTTTCATCTTGTCCGCTGAGGAAATTGGATAAAAAGACATTATTAAATTTCTATCCGGGGTCATATCAAGCAGGAAATATATTAATACGCATATAACTATATTAATTTTTCCCATCAAGCTTGAACATAATCATTCTTATACCGCAAGTGAATTTTTTATCTCCTTTCAATTAACATGAATGGCAGAGTTTTACATCTGCCACAGAAAAGGCCTCTGAAGATACAGCCAGATATTTGCTGTATATTTGGTCTCAGTAAAAAGTCTTTTTACATTCACTCACATTCATGCTAAGTAAGTATCTATTCAATTCCTTCTGGTGCTTAATATGGAATACCAGATTGCTTTGTTAAACAATCTAGCCAAATGGATAAACTAGTCTAGATTTTAGAAATAATATAGAACTAGAGACTCTTAGAAAATCTTGAACATGATTCTTAAGCCCATGTCACACTGCCCAACGGATGCAAAAAGGACACAGCGGATGAGCAAAATGTTCCATCCATTGTTATCCGCTCTCAAAAGGGGCAAAAATTTGCATAACCGAAGCGGATAACACGGACGCATGAAGGATGCAGAGCGGATGCAAAGCGGATGCGGAATGGAAGCCTAGCGGATGGAAGCAGATGGGAGCGGATGGTACATCCGCAAGGCTTCCGGGGGACCTCAGCAAAGCGGATGCGGAACGGATACAGTGGATGCAGAGCGGAAGCACAGCGGAAGCACAGCGGAAGCCTAATGGATGCCTGGCGTTATTTGCGCATGCGGGGAGGATACATTGTGTCAGCCCCGCGGATATAACGGAAGCAGCTCGGAAGCAGGTCACCATTCAGAGGAAAGACCTGCTGCCGGATGGATTGGCTGCCTTGCCTGCCCTGCCTGCATGTCTGCCTGCAAGCCTTGCTGCCAGCCTTGCTGCCACCCTCCCTGCCAGCCTCCCTGCCAGCCTTGGTTCCTGCTAGCCTCCCTGCCAGCCAGCAACCCCACAACCATGCGGAAGCACAGCAAGCCTCAGCCATCTGCTGCCAGCCCTGGCAAGAGGGACAGGGCTACCATCCCGCCCCCTGGCCCTCACTCTGGTTCTGCTGGGGCTTCTGCAGCACGGGCTCGCTCTTCTGGGGCTGGCGCTTCTGCTGCTTCTGCTTCTGGAGGAGCTGATGACAAGCACTCCAGCACCAGCCACCTCCACAGCACCTGCACCCTTCACCCCTGAGACTGAGCGACCCAGAGGAGTGCCAGAGACTCATTTTTGTCTTATAGCTTGTTGTTAATAAAGTCTATTTATGATTCACACACTTGTTTCATTTCTTTTTTTTAAATAAAGTCTTGGTGGAAACTTTTAGAAATGGTTTAAGCCTTTGC
The DNA here is from genome assembly GCA_015471245.1 of Laticauda colubrina. NCBI lineage: Eukaryota > Metazoa > Chordata > Lepidosauria > Squamata > Elapidae > Laticauda > Laticauda colubrina. The sequence continues at coordinate 33,391,584 of BLBF01000017.1, forward strand.
ATGCTTGTGAGATGGGTTAGGATACCTGTGGGATGGGTAATAGCTGTGGGATGGGTTAGGATAGCAGTGGGATAGATAAACCTCCAGTGCAAGCATAGTGGGACTGTATGGTCCACCCTCCCAGGTGCCACACCTATGGCCCTTTATTATCAATAACGATATAATCAATCATCCACACATATCAACATAAACACAACTTTTTATTAAATGCCCTGTTCATTGTAAGCCAACCAAACATACATGGCCCAATCTCATCCGTGTGATGAGACAGGCTGAAGGAAGCATCCATTAAGCATTTACCATCCTGTCTTGCCACTCCACTGCTCCAGCTGGGGAGTTGCACCAGTGTCTCAGGAGGTTGCGCTGCTTCTTCGCCTCACGTGAGGCTCTGTTGGGGCCTTGCACATCCTCAGTGTCGATCAGGTTTTGCCCTTGCCTCCATTCCCCAGGCTCCATGTCCCCATTGCCTTGTTGATGGTCCACAAGCCTGTTCTGCAAGACTGGGTAGCGGGTGCGTATGAGATTGTGCAGGATGCAGCAAGCTTCCACGATCCTCCTCATGGTCTCTGGGCTATGCTGCATGTTGGTGAGAAGTACCTGGAACCTGTTGGCCAGGATGCCAAAGGCGTTCTCCACCACCCGCCTTGCCCTGAACAGCCTGTAGTTGAAGATCCTCTCTTCACGGGTGAGGTATTTGGAGGTGTAGGGCTTCATGAGATAGGTTGTAAGGAAGAAGGCGTCATCCCCCACGATGAAGTAGGGCACATCTTGCTTGTCATTGGGCAGCGGGTCTGGATCTGGGAAGCCCACCATGAGGTTGCCTTCCAGCCCTCCTTGAGGTGACTGGCATTGTATACCTGGGCATCTGAAGATGAGCCGTTGCCTGAAGCATCAATGTATATGAACTTGTAGTCAGCATCGACCATGGCAAAGAGGATGATGCTGAAGAAGCCCTTGTAGTTGTGATAAGTGGACCCCGACTTGGCTGGAGCTTTGCAGGCCACGTGCTTGCCATCTATGGCTCCAACGGTGTGGGGAAAGTTCCACTTCTGATACCACTGCTCTGCAACTTTCTTCCACCCTTCTTTAGTGGAGGGGTACTGGAGGAGCTCCTCCTTGTATTCTTCAATGATGGCCTGCACCACTTCTCTGACCACAATGCTGATGGTGTTGTGTGGCACCCTCCAGCCATACTGCATTCTCCTGTAGGTTGTCCCTGAGGCCAGGTGGCGCAGAGTGAGTGCCACCTTGAGCCCATGTTCCAGGCTGGGCGGGAAGTTGGTGTTTGTCTTGGTCAACCTGGGTGTCAGCCGCTGCACAACTTCATCAAACATGGCTGGAGGCATCCTCATGAAGTTCTGGAATGCCCTAGTGTCTTCGCTCCTGAGCTCCACCATCAGCTTGTTGTACAGTCTGTCCTCTGCTCTTCTGGTGAACCATCTTTGGACCCAGACTTTTTTTGGGTGCCTCCTTTTCTTCCCGTAGTAGAGTTCACAGAGCCTGTAGATGGTTTCGCACTGTTGCAGAAGGATGGTGGCTGCCGAAAGGACTTTGTCACAATCCACGGTGGACATGACTGAATGCTGTGGAAGAGGAAAAGTCAGATGAAGGCTGCAGAGGTCTGCACAGCAGGGCTGCTGTTCTGAAAGTGAGATGCAGGCAAGTTGCTCCCCTTTTTTATAGGCAGTATAGGTGTCCCTTTGCATTCTCTAGGCATCCTCTAGGCATCCTCTAGACATTCTTAATATCCGAGATAGGTCCCCTCTGTGGACATTTTTTCCGTTTTAAACGCTTTGTTTCCGTGCTGCATCCGTTCTGCATCCGTTCTGCATCCGTTCCGCATCCATTCCGCTTCCTCCCTGCGTCTGAGCAGATGCGAGTTGAGTGGATGCGGAACGGATGCCTTGCGGATATAGCGGATGCGTAACGGATGCGTAGCGGATGCGTAGTGGATGCGTAGCGGATGCAGAATGGACGAACTGGATACATTTTCTGCACAAAAGTTTTGGGCAGCCCAAAACCTTTGGAGCGGATGAAACGTCCCTAAACGGATGCTGGACGGATAGAGAGGAAGCCAAACGGAGGCAGTGAGTACATCGCATTTTCCAACGGATGGCAAGCTTTTTTGTCCGTTTTACTTCCTCTTTGCATCCGTTGGTTCGGTGTGACATGGGCTTTAGGAGTTGAAACCATATTGCTTCTAGAGGCCTTGGGCCTTTATATTTGCCAAACTGTGAACCACATAACAGACAGCTGTTCATCTTAAAAATATTTATAAGAAGCAAGAACATAATTACTTTCTCTACTGCTGGCAAAATGCAGAAAGCATTACTGCTCTTGAGGTCCCAATTAATACATCATTTATTTGTTCTCCTTAACAGCAGAAGATTGAAAAGAAACTGCTAATTGTTTCAAGACTTTTACTCTGTGCAGATACCATTACTTTTACAGCAATGTCTATGGCTTGCAAGCCACTTAGTAAAAGCCATTACTTTTGTTTTGCCATAAGTAATATTGAGTCTTTCCTTTTTGTTTTGCCATAAATGATGAGTACAATGTGAGACTATGACTTGAAGTCTCTGTCTTGTGAAAGATGGTTAAATCAACAATATTGAGAAGGACTGGTCCAGATTTATTTGTAACCTTTGGTAAATGGAACTTGATTTTTGTCAAGATCTGGCTATAGAATTGATTTAAATGTTGAAAAGAAAGCAAGCTAAGCTATCAAGGCCTGTACATATTCAAAGAAGCAAATATCTCATAGGAAGTTTTCATGAAAGTATGAGAGATAAAGAATAGAATCATGAAAACTGCAATAGGAATCTCCATCCTTCTTTTATCAATGAGTTCATTAAGGCAGAGTTGATTGCTAAAGTCTTACACTCCTCCCATTATGTTTTCAATATCCTCACAATCTCACACCACATTCTTTCTTCATCCCTTTGTATTTAGAATATGTATCTCATCTTCATTTAACATGTTTATGTAATCTTATGGTCATCAATATTGTAGAATAGAAGGCCAGTTTCACTCAGAGGCTTTTTATAGGAATTAAGTCAAATGCCACCTTTCAATTAATAAAAACAGCACAACAATCTCTCAGAATCAGAGTACTGCTTTGCACCTGGCTTGTTCAGTGTCCACTACATTATTCTGAACTATCCAGTTGATGAACAGGTAAAATTCCTGCTGTATAATTTATCAATTATACTTAAGTGATGAATAGACAAAATTAGTCATGTCTCCTTTCTTGGAAATTACATTTTAATTAAATGATTTCATTTTTTTCTGGAGATCTGGAAAAGTGACCCATAAAGATGTCAAGAGAGTTACCCCTCACTTAACAACTGCCCTATTTATCAACAGTTCAAAGTGGTGCTGAAAAAGTTACTTTCTTGCACTTTAACCAATGCAGCATCCCGACAGTCATGAGATAATTAACATATTTGAGAAAGTATAAGTATAAGCTCAAAATACAATAAAATTGTCCTCTTCAATTTCCTGGTTATTCTAATTTATAATCCCCACCATTAGTATTGGATAAACAGTTAATAGTGCACAGAATATACTCTTGCAAGAGAAGTTATCTCTACTGGGTTGGGTAGTACAGGAATGGGATTCCACCTGTATAATGACAACCGGTTCGGTGATCACGTGCTTTGCAGCAGTCCCTGTGAAGAAAACAGCTGAGGTACGACAAACTGCTCTGCCATGTGAATCGGCTGTGCTCTAAACAAAGGAAAGAAAGGACAGGAAAGAGGGCAGGTGGGTCGACATACTTTTTGCAGTGAATCGGTTCAGAGACAGATGATCTTTGGAGCAAGGGTTTCGCCCAAACTGGTCTGAACCAGTAGAATCCCACCCCTGGTTAACAGTTTTGAAGAAGGTACTTGAGTAACAGTTGGCCACAATACTATATGATATTGTCCTTTGCAATCCTTTTCTACATGCCTGTTTACAATGTCTAAATTAAATTGATGATTATTTGAGCCAACTCCCTTTCCCTTTTACTTACTCCTTTATCTTTGGCTCCCTGAATCTAATATTTCAATAAACCATGGTAAACTTTAATTATCGGTACATGTTTCCAGCTACTGAATAGCTGGATTTTTGCTGCCCAATTCTGGTAGCCCAATTATGGCTAATGTACAAAGAGTCCCATAGATTTAAAGCCTAACTAAATTGTTTTACTGTACAGTTAACATTTATGCACTGAAGTCCACTTTATAGCTGCATTTGGTGTAAGTTCTAGTGCATAAAAGATTATAGTATAAGGCAGGGGTCACCAACCTTTTGGACTTCAGGGACCATTAAACTCATAATTTTAAATCCCAGGGACCACTAATACGAATTTTGACTGACGGTGGCTTGCTGATGTTGGGTTGGTGGGAGAGAGAGAGAGACAGAGAGAGATCTGATCTAACCCCCCCTCTCTCTTACACACACACACACACACACACACAAACAGACAGAGATCCCTCTCACACCCCCTCCAAGGCAGTCACATTAATGCTTTTGAGCTCCGTTCTCAGGGGGAGGGGGAGAGAGATCTGATCTAACACAGAGATCCTTGACATAAATATAAACATACACTCTCCAAAGCAGCCACATTCCTAACCTGCTTAGAAGAAGAAAGAAGATGAAAGAAGCAGCTCGGTGGCCAGGCAAGTCCCCCCGCCCTTCCCCCCCTTCCCTTATTACCTCATGTTGTTCCAATGCAAGCCTTGTGTTCTCACGGGCTGGCCATGTGGGCGGTGCAGCCTTGTGTTCCCGACAGTTTGGATTAATTGCTTTGGGGAGTGCTCTGGGGGTAATATTTCTCAGCGGACCACCAAAATTTTCTCATGGACCACCAGTGGGCCATGCCTCACCAGTTGGTGACCACTAGTATAAGAAGTCTTAAAGCTGTCAAAGAGTTCTTTAAATGCGTGATGAGATAGACCAGTAAAACTATGCATAGCTTATTCTTTCCCATGTTTAATTTTGTTTTGTAGATTTTTTATTTTTTTAATTGTTCTTCTGGTTTTGGTGTCTGTGCATTTGTAGAAGGTTAACATAAAAGCTGCACAATGTTTCTGCTGCGCACTTAGCAACAGAGAAACTATTATTTTGCTGTAACATCAAGAAATAAACTTAGTTTAAGACCAACTGTGTTGTGTTACAACACATAATTATATATGTTGGAGTTAGCTAGGTTAATAGCAGCAATTATTTGTCACAAACATTTCATGATTTCTAAAGTGTCCTAGAGCTTGGCTTATTACCACATCCATGAATATATTTTTCTTCATTTACCGACTAAAATTAAATTTTATTTTTGCTAATATTGTGAAAAATAGAATTCAGTATTTCCTTTCGGCTCTTGAATATCTGGACCACATGATGTTTTGGAAGTGGGTGGTTTTAATATATGAGGCAAATCCTATATACTGTAATAATAAATTAAGAATGATGTGCTGGTACTGTTAACATTTATTTTAGTTGGAGTCAAGCACTTGTTGAAAATTCATTTGTTTCCCAGGATTTCTGGATTTGAATATTCTGTATGACTATTTTCTCTCTTTGTGCATGCGTTTATATGTAGTATATATATATATTAATATGTTTTAATTTTATTATATCTTAATATTTGTTGCATTTGTTATGATTCTGGTATATTGTTTTAAGATGTTTTAGTAAGAATAGAGAAATATAGATATCCATGATGTTGACTAAAGCAGGCAATTTTTCTCCTGTCATTTATATCTGTTCTCTGATTACAATAAAACTCACAAAACAATAAATTTTCTCATTTCTACTGCTGTTTTTGTACTGTTGAAATCTGTCTACAAAGGCTCTTAGAATAGGCCTGTAGAGGGAGTGTTTGCTCAGCAGCTCCTCTGCATTTTTCCTCTTTTCATTCTGGAAAAGAAGAGGTTTTATTGTCAGTTTTATTCCCAAGTATAGGCTTTTAGAGAGTACATTATATGCAAAGTACTAAACAGAACTCAACCGCAGCTCCAAGCTTAGAAAAATAGTTGTGGATTGGGAAGAGATGTATCCACCCAATACCCAAAACGGAAAAATAGTCAAGATTCTGAGTAGGCACACATTTCATGAAAAAGTTAAAAGGATTTTGATACTCTGCAAAATAAAAATAAAACAGTTCTGACTGAATGGACCAAGATTAACAGAAGCTAAGAAGGTATTTGTCCCTCTATTTCTTAGCAGCATTATCTTTTTTTGACACTTTTTTCTGCTTTTCCAAAGTTCAATCTGAAGTGTGACTTGTTTTCATCATCAGCAATGTCTGTTTTGCAACATGTTGTGAGCAGGTGGAACATGGAATGAGTATGGCAACCTTTTGACTCTTACAAAAATCCCTATATCAAGAAAAGGTAATGCTGCTAAGAAAGAATTCCAGACTTTCATGTAAAACACTTTTTTGCCTAAGTGGGGGACTTTTGTTTGGTAAATGAGTTTTTGCATTTAGATGCCCAAATCAAATCTTAATTATTTCAGAGCCATGTTGCTAGTGCTTTTCTGCTACGTATCTTCTGCTGTTTGGCTCAGTGAACCTAGCTCTGTGTTTCTGGTCCCTCTGCTTTTACAAGATGAAAAATGAAGATATAACTATTACTACAAACACAGGTTATACATATAAGGTGTAGTTTATTTTTAAGAGGTTCTTTCCATTTTGAACAGCTACACGGTAGAAAAAAGCAAAGGAGCAGAAGTCAAAGTAGCTTTATTACATTTTAAAAAATAAACAAACATGTTTTCTGAGATTATCCAGTCAGGATAAGTTTTATCAGTGGAAGAAGAAAGGAAGTTATTTGTTTGGTTAAAAAAAAAAAATAGCTGAAGACAAAAATCAAGTCTGAACATTATTCTCTGCTTATGTCACACTCATACACTGTCATCTCACAGATCTAAGGATACTCATTTTTGTAGGCGTAAAAAAACTGAAGAAACTATCTCTCTATGATGTTTATCTTATCTTGTTGTTCTCTTAAATTTTATCTGTTGGTTGAGGGGGTGGAGAAAAATATCTACTTTGCCACTTAAAAAGTTTCCCAGTGGAAAGAAGAGTAGCAAATAATAGATGTGCAGCTCACAGATTTGTTCAGTAAAGATTGTTTCGAACATATTGTTGTTGAAAGCTCTGTAAGATCACAATAATTAACAGTGAAATGATTCCACACATTCTGTTTTGTCATTCCTCTACCCATTTTAAATGTGGAAGGATATGTTCAATTCAGTTTCAGTTTTGCAGTCACCTCCTAAGGCCAAATGTGAAAACAAAAAAGTTCTAGCAAATTGCCCATATGTTAAATAAATTTTTATTTTTAAAAAAATACAAAGTACCTTAGGAAACAATAATTCCAAAATTTATGAGAAGATCAGATGGAGAAAATCTTGAAAACAGTTGTGTTCAGCATAGAATAGATATGTACTATACAATAAGTGCACATGTCTGTAGGTTATTGCTAATGGGGTTGTTTTTTTAGATCAATTTATTTGCATTGTTTCCAGACACTTTTTATTTGTGCCCTTGCTTTGTACCTATAAATAAGTTCCATTTTGAATACTTAGTGCTTCCTGGGCCATCATTGGTAAAACTTTTTCACAGCTATCCTTCCCACCTGTAGCCCTATTAATCTTGCCTAGTACTGAGATTTAATAAGAGCTTTCTGATTTCTCATCATGTGACTATAGCAAAAAGGTAGCCTCGTACTGACAACATCTGAACGTATCTTGAGTATAAATAGCTATTCAAATTAGAAGAACTACAATCACAGAAAGTGTGATAAATTTTACTCATGTTGCAGCAGTTTATTTATTTTTAGGCCATTCAGTTCTTTTATTTATAAGGCCTGTCAGATCTTTTATAGGTCTGAGCTACTTACAAAATAAAACCAGTAAAAATAAGTAAAACATATAAATACAATATATTATTTTTAAAACATTTATAGGAAATGCCTACACTTGAAAAAAAATTAAATATTACATAATAAATCAATTACTCACTCTGTTGCAAGGTCTGAAAACTGAACCATGTTTTAAGTTCACATTTAACTATGGCCAGGATACAAATTTCTGGGGGAACTATGCACAATAAGTAGGCACCATGATTGTCCATTCCACTAGGTAGACCAGAACTGGAAATTAATTCCACCAGAAAGGTAAAACTACTTTCATTATATTTGGCTCAATATCAGAATCTTGCAATTATGATTGTGCTGTATGCATTTATTTACTTGTTTATTTATTTAATTTATGAAACTTTATATGGCTGCTCACTCTCAGTGACTCTGGGTGGCTTATAAGGATAAATCTCATTCTCCTTCTTATAGTATATTTCAATGAATTAGGAAGGTATCTGCCAGAACAGCTTCCAAATGTCATCTCATTTTGAACTGAATGTTTCAGCTCTATGCAACAGATCCTACATATCTCCATAAAAAGTAGAGAAGACCTGCTTCCTGGGTCCCACCAGTTGATATTGTTTACTTTATGAGGATCAGAGCATGCCAATTCTGTCAGACCATGTGAGATGAGAAGAAAGGATGAGAAATGGGGGGTCCCTCAGATAACCATGCCCTATTCTATGAAGGGAATTGCATTTGGAAGCCTAATGGAATAGTGTCACATGAGTCTGCTGAAGTGTACCTATTACTGACAATGCCCCCACCTTCTGGATTACTTTAGCTTTTAAATGATCTTCAAGAAAGTCATGAGGTGATTAAACTAAATGACTAAATAAATTTGTGCAAAGGCCTTCTTAGCCACAGCTGCCACTCATGTAAGAGTTGAAAGAATCCTAAATTGTACAGAAGTCCTGAAGAAGCAAGTGACCAAAGATGGAACCAGTCCAAAACTGGGAGGCTAAAGTATCCATAGCCACTTGTTCTTGCCTACATCTGTTCCATCCCATGTAATGTAGTTTGCTTTTTTGACCTAGTTCAGGAGGTGAATTCAATTATTAATCACTTGCAAAGCATGGTTTATGGCTTTATTTGCATAGCCATCATGCTAAGATTCATTAAGCAAGTCAAGGTTAAACTATTATAGATTAGTACAATATGTGGACCCAGGCTATTTTATTGCACATTCAAAATGTTCACCATTAAAAATATCAAACAGATCAAAATGTGGAGGACCCCATTTAACATGTGAGAAATTTGGAAATGAAACTGCAGAGTGATGAAAACTGACTTGCATATACTGAACACAACTATTACCAAGACATTCAGGACTTTTGGCAGGGGTCATGACAATGTCCAGCATATTTTCCCCTGAGGCAAATGAAAAATAACTGTACAAATGTTATGAATAGAAACAGTTTCTAAACTAAAATGACAATCATTTCAAGCATATTTCCTTCAATTTCCAAATGAACTTCAAATTCATCAAGATAAATGTCAGAGTTGCAAGTATGTTTTCTCTTTGAGTGTGTCCATGTGAAGGGTAAATCTGACAATTAGAAAATGAGTAGACTGACCATTGGGATAAATCACAAAGCATAAGTTATGTGTCTTCCATAATGACAAGATTATTAATATAAGTAAACACTTCATTTACTGCATTAATTGGGAAGAAGAGGGTGTCAGACTTTAATTTCTACTAGATCAAACAGAATGTTATGTCATCAAGTAGCAAATAGTTTTTCTATTGTATCTAAAGTCTGCTATGCTACAGTCTGGCAAAGTCAGTGTCTACTGTGTAATTAAAATAGCTGAAGATTACTTACATATTTATATAGTTCTACTTTTATGGTTATTATTAAATATTTTATAGGTAGCTGGTTGCAATACCGAGGACAGAGTTTACCATTTAAAAACTACTTTCTTCAAATTTCTGTAGATGGGCAAAAAATAAGAAAAAATACTGAGAAGACTCAAAAATATTTCTTTAAAGAAAACAGTATTAATTGCAAGTTATTGCATTTTGAAAATCAATTGCCTACTGTACATAGGTGTTTCTAGGTGTGGTAGCAGAGAACAATCTTCATGTGCTTTGTTAGATGTGTTGTCAAAGATGCAATATACAGAGGCATTTGTAAAAAAAAATTAGGACAGGAGGGTGTCTGTTATGCATAGTTTGTGTGATATCTTTAGCCACTTTTTTGTGGGGAGAAGCTGCCCAATTGAGAGACACTTTTTATTGCAGCAGCAATAGAAGAATTTAAAGTGGTTAGGAGCAGGGGTGGGATTCTACAGGTTCGGACCTGTTCACTAGAACTTGGTTGTTAACATTCTAAGCAGTTCGGAGAACCGATTGTTAGAAGAAATTACTGGCCTAATCCTGTAAGGAAGGCAGGAAGGAAACATTCTGGTGTTGCCTACAGAAACTGCCTCTCTGTTAACCCTTGTTACATTCTTGGCAGGACTAGACTTCCTGTCTCAGGAACTTCTCTGGAGTTTTTTTTTTCTTCCTTTGCTGGTACTTTGCTTGTGTGGAGTGACCATTCAAAGTTACAGTGGCACTGAAAAGTGACTTATCACCATTTTTCACACTTATGATTGTTGCAACATCTCCACAATCATGAGACACCAGGTGAGGAAATGCATGCCTCGATGTGAGTGATGTTGAGTTGGCCACACCCAGCTACTCACATGACCACCAAGCCATGCCCACCAATTTAGCCACGCCCACAGAACTGGTTGGTAAAAAATTTGAATCCCACCCTGGGTAGGAACATTAGATGAAATTAGGGAACATAAAAGGGTAGTTTGTAGAAAACTGTCAAGTTACAAAACCTTCTGATATTGCAAACTAGGTTCTCAATCAATCTAGTTTATAGCACATGTCATCATCCAATGAGTTTTGAGTACTGCTGCAAATTGGTTTTTTAGCTAATTATTCTGACACTAATCACAGGAATCCTGCTAACTACTTATTTTAAATGAACAAACAATAATTTAATTTAAAAACAAAACTGCATTCCCAAAAGACATTAATTATGGGATCAGACTGTAGATTCCCACTATGTTTTAAGCATGGAAACATATATAGGAAAGCTGATATTTCCACTTGTTATTTGCTATGGCTGTATAAAATTCAGGACTTATTTCATATTTTGTAAACATACCAGAATAGTCCAAGAATGTATACTTTATTCCCATAGTTTATTATTTAGGATTATATTACATAGTCAGCATATACTCTGTAATATGTGAATATGCTAACCATATACAAAAAAGAAATGCAGTCAAATACATGCACTCTGCTTCCATGCAATTGTCAAATATCAATATGACTTAATTAATATATTTAAACATGTTACCATACATTTATTTCATTTCTATACTATTGCTCCCATAACTTACAGAATGTATCCAAAATCCAGGATGCATTACTCTCATGGAATTGAAATTTGCCAAATTTTTCTAAAAGATTTTTTGACATAAAAATGAACTTCGGATATTTTATGATATAACATAAAATGTCATAAAACATTTCCCATGGTTATCTCCTGATGTTACATTGTTATACAGTTCAACAAGGGTTACTTTCAAGACAGATACATTTCTGAATATTTCCCCAAATTTTTAAGAACTTTTCAAATACATTAGAAACTTCGCAATTGTTGAAGACGTTGAGAACTCTGATAAGGAAATGTCTCTCTCTCTCAATGACCCAAGAGGTTTCTACTTACTTACAGTAAAGGAATGCTCGAATTATTATTTCATAACATCATAATATGATATCATGTAATGGCATGTCTAATGTTGTATCTTTATTTCCTATCCATCTGCAAGATGAGTGTGGAACATGATAAGAACCTTTAGAAAGATTGTTTTTATCTTCTAAGTAGATTATACTGTTTTTATTATTACTTGTGAAATTATCTTGCAAAACAATTCACATTCCTGAACACAGCAGGAGTTGAGATACTCTTGGCATCTGAAAATAGGGCTAATTTATATGCATGACTTTTCTACTAATTATGTTGTGATAAATCACCATGCCTTTAATATAATAATAGTTATTTGGTTGTACAGTAAGTGTTAAATGCAAATCATCCAGCACGAATATTTTGAAATTTTTACATCAAGGACTTTAATGAATAAGAGCCATCAAACAATTCATAATTATTTACAAAGTTCACTGGGAGAAGACTTAGAATCCCATTCCTACTTTTCCAACATTTCATGTGCATACTTCAAATACAAAATGTTGGAAAAACAAGCCTATTATTCTTACAGAATTGATATTAGTCTAAAACTTTACCTCACTTTATTTTCTGATTTTACTGTATAATGGTGATTTGTGACAGGATACAACTTCTTTTTTTGTCTGTTTATTATTCCCATTATGAATATGTCCATTGTGAAAATAAGTAAAATGAAATGTTTATTATTGTCCTAGATCAGCATAAGAGAAGTGAGATACAGTCATTAAACAATACACTGAATAAAATATAAATATAAATATAAAAAAGGTATGAAAAATTAGAAGACATACAAGATATAAGCAATAAAAAGTAAAAGTATATATACAAAGAAAAAAATCTAAAACAAAATCTGACAATGTGTAGGAGCATTAGATTGGGATAGAAAAACATAAAAGATTAAAAAGTGGAAAACTGTGGCAAGCTACCAAGCATTTTGAAATGGCAAAGTAGGTGCTTAATAAAATTAGTGTGTAGCATGGGGAGGGTCATTATCCAATGAGTTTTGAGCCCTGCTGCAAGAACTTCACAACATTGACAACATGGCTGATTCAACCTTCCATCCTTCTGAGGTAGGTAAAATAAGGATCCAGATTGTTGGGGACAATATGCTGACTCTGTAAATTGCTTAGAGGGTGCTGGAAAGCACTGTGAAGCGGTATATAAGTCTAAGTGCTATTGCTCTTGTAACTTGTAATAGGGTTGCCTATCTGGAAACGACTGAGTGATATAAAATTATCCTAATGTATGTTCCAAGTGTTTATGCAGTATATGGTGACATGAGGCCAATACAAATATCTCTGTAGGACAGGCATTGGAGAAGCACATTAGTTTGTGTCCAAGGTGACTGGTAAGGAATCTTCCTGGATCAGCCTCCAAAGACAGCAGAGGGGGGGGGCATGACATTGGGCCAGAGAGTAAAGGCTAGGGGTGGGTTTCTACCAGTTTTGACCCCCTCTGTAGAACCGGTAACTCTGAAGAGCAGCAGACATAGAACCGGTTCTATGTCTGCTGATGTTTTTGCCCATCCGCCCACCCAGGCTCTTACCTGATCTTTATTTCCTGATTTTTCAACTTCACCTGCTGAATGAGGCACAGCTACGGCACAGCTGTTAAAAAAGCAAGAAAAGAGGGCTGTTTCAAAGGCTGCTTATCTGCAGGCAGCTGCTGGTGACGATTTACAAGCGTGCGGCTTGCAGCCTGCAGAGAAGCTCATAAATCCCGAACCGGTAGTTAACCCTGTCGTATCACACTCCTGGTAAAGGCCCTTTTGCTTAAACAATTCCAGTTTATTAGATATGCAATGGGGGAGACAAAATACCTGTTGGATTCACTAGCGATAAAAGTTGGGGTCCTGGCTAGATCCAATTAGCATTCTGTGTCTGCTACAGGCAGTTTAATCTGCTTTGTCATTATCATATTCCATGCAGACTAGAGGACCTAGAGAGAAGTCCAAGGCTCAGATTTTAGTTGCCAGTGCTTGTTTCCATATGGATTGAAAATCATAATTAATTGAGCAAGGCCAGGAAATGGGGATACAATCTAAGTGAAAATAAGTTAAAGTTCATTTCCTTATTAATGATTTATAACATTTTCATAACATAACTGAACCATCATTGAAGTGATATAAAGTCTCTCCTCATTATTCTTATGTTGGTATAATTTTGATTGGATGGTTTTAGGACATGCCATAAGTCACTGATGGAGACATTATCCATGTAGATAAATTGCTTTCATGATCTGAAATAGATATTTGAGGCAAGGGAGGGGTTACATTTAATATGTGTACCTCTCAATCTTTAGACACAATTCACTCCAAATTTCATATATAGTTATGACTAATCTATAATTATTATGTAAGTTTGTTCAATTAGATTTGCTGTCAACCTTTTACTACATAATATATTATTAACATTTTTTGGATTATTTATCCATGCTACTTTCTCGAGCTGATGGATTGTTTGCAGGATATTTTTGCTGAATGATGGAGAAAGTTTGTTTTTGGAATTAATGTACAGCGAGTGAAATTTGCTTTAAAGAACAAGATGCTTTACAATATTGCATATTTCAATATTCCAAATCTGTTTAATCTGATCTATAATTCATGGTTTTGTATGCCATGTATACAGCGAAGACAGTTTTATATTTTAAAAAACCATTTCCTTACCTTATTTCTCTTGGATGTTACACTACAGATGTCAGAATTTGAGAAAAGGTGTGTGTCTTTTAGTTCTTCATATCAGAGATTGAAAAATGGAACATCAAGCCACAATTCATAGATGGTAAAACTATAGGTTTACTGCCCTGATTTGTGATATGCAATTTTTTAGACATTTGTCTCACATCATGGATGGCTTAGTCAATCTTCTAAATATAGAATAACAATTTTTTACAAACTGTTATTCTGCAGGAGTCTCCTCTTCCCCTTCCCCTCCCAGGCCCCTACTACTCCATGCATAGGTAACTGCTCTAAATGGACCCAATTTCAATCTTTCCATTGGGTGGATACCAACGTCTAATAGAATATATATTTTTATTTGTTTTTTTAATTTGCTAAAATGTTTTGATTTTCAGAACAGTCATGACCAAATGCAGCAACCAGCATTTCAAAGCAGTACTGGCTCTCATTTTACTTGGTTCTATACTAGGTTCCCTCTGAGAAGATCACTTCAATGTGCACATTTATCTTGAGTGGAATACTTGTTCTTAGAAACAACATTGCTATTACTTTGTCCTGTTCTCCATTCAAACTAATTTATCATCATAGCTCTCTTCCAAAGTGATACTGAAAGAGTAAACTAATTGAGATGATACAAGATTTTCTCACAGGGTACTTAATATTTTTTTTTTACTTCTACCATTAAAGAAAGGCAAACACAAGTTTTCCAACATCTATCATTCAAGTAGTGTATATCCACAAAAAAACCCATATATCTGATTTTGTTTGCTTTTCAGGACCAGGAAAATGCAGAAGCAATGATAAAACACAACTGTATTATTTATTAAGAATTAAGTAAGTGGTAGACTACACAAAACAGAAGAAGATATATTATTCCTATATTACTGATGTCCTGAACTGAACTTAATTCCATTTGTGAAATAGCTAGAGTTATAAGTTTAATAGATTTCGAATTGACATAAATACTTTTACCTAATGCTCTGCTTCCTTAGGGTACATAAACATACATTTGTGTGATATGAAGAGACAGAGAGACAAAAATATTGGCAAAACACATGGATAGCTGTTAGTCCTGAGGTGTCAGAAACATTCGTAAAGCTAGTACAAGTTGATGGATGGTATAATTGGAAGTTTGGATGGCTGAATGGGATCCTCCAATAGTATGTGAGACACTTGGGGCACAATAGAAAGGGCTGCAGACTAGACAACCACCATGGAAACAGGATATTCATGTATGTACCTCAGCTCACAAAAGCAAAAGGTACATAGGAAGAGACTCAAAAGGGGCTCTTCCTATTTTTTGAGAAAGTAAACGTAAACAGAAGGAGAAATAATTTGAGACTTGCAAACTTATCTTACTATAACTTTATAATAAAGGTAGTGCTTGTTCTCATGGTTTATGCTTCTTTTCTGGACTGTCTGAAAAGAATGATAGGTCCTTATTCCAGAAGGGAAAACAGATGAGGACCGGATTTAGGATGTTTGGGAAATGGGTAGATATGGAAACTGGGAAAATGGGTAGATATGTGTTGAACCAGTTGTCAGTTGGAATATAGACATTGTTATTAGAGAGAAACTGATGACTTCTGTGCCAATCAATTTGGGCTATAGGAATCAGAGGGGACTGTTGCTAGTGTACCAGCCTCTCTGCTGTGTGGCAAGCTTCCTACTGAAGCTGCTCAAGTCTTTGGCCAGATTGAACTCCCCAGGTTTGGATTATTGTCTACCCAATAAGTTGACAAGACCAAAAAATCAACTCCACAGGAAGTTTAAAGCTACATTTATTGAGTTTGGCAATAGTAACAGAATCTTTGAATTCCAATTGTACTGTTCCACATTCTCCCTCCTTCTAGTTCAGTGAATTATGGCACATCTGTCTGACCTGCTTCTGCTGCCTGTCTTGAAATAGGTGCTGTCTCCATAACATATCATTTCTTGACCAACAGTATTGGACAAATTTTACCTGTGTGCAATGTTCCCATTTTAGAGAAGAATGTGAGAAGATTGATAGTTTGCAACTCCTGGAAGAAATGGATTATTTGGATTCTTTTCAGTCAAGATTTAGACCTGGTTAAAGCTCTGAGACTGCATTTCTGGATCTTGAGTACAATCTCTAGTGCAGTAGTTCCCCAATGTCAGCATGGGGGGGGGGGGAGAAGGGATGGTTCTGTGTGAGCATTGGGTGTGTGTACTTGTGTGCACAGCAATTTGCATGCAAGTGTGCATGCTTGTTGCTTGCACAAGTAGCTTTGTGCAAGCTGGTGCATTCACCCACCATTTGCACAACCCAGTCATGGTCCAGGGTTTGGAACCCCTGCTCTGGTGGGTACAGGATGGAGGTAGTATATCCATCCTAACCCTTCCTGATCTGTCAGTGGATTTTGATGCCTTTTGTTATGTTATTCTTTTGGACAAGCTCTGGAGATTTGGAGGGGAAGCAGGGGGTTGTGATGATGCTACGGCCAGTTGTAGTCAGTATTGATAGACGCAGAGAAATCTTACTTTGAAGTGATTTATAGGGGTCTAATCTCTTTCCACTCTTATTTAACAACTGCATGAAGTTGCTGGGTGGTTAGCCATCATCACAGGTCAAGGTTTCATCAGTATACTGATGATATCCATCAATCAATCACCAACCAAATGATACCATTAAGAAGCCCTGATAGCACAGGGATTAGAATGCAGGATTGCTGGCTAACTTTGCCCACAATCTGGAGTTTGATCCAAATAGGGCTTGAGGTTAACTCAGCCTTCTATCCTTCTGAGGTTGATAAAATGAGGATCCAGATTATTGAAGGCAATATGCTGACTTTGTAAACCACTCAGTGAATTCAGTAAAACACTATGGACTGGTATATAAGCGTAAATGTTATTGTTATTAAGTTTCAACCAAACCCAAGCAGGAAGGCAAGCTATCTATCTATCTATCAATCTACGTTCATGTCCATCCATCCATCCATTTATCTATCTATCTATCTATCTATCTATCTATCTATCTATCTATCTATCTATCTATCTATCT
>BLBF01000017.1:33416394-33444007 GCA_015471245.1 Laticauda colubrina
TCCTTCGGGTATTATCCCACGTCATTGTAGTACTTTTAAAGTTGTAGCAACGTTTGAACAGAATCTCATCTGCCATCATCAGGTTTCTGTATTGAGTTTGTGTGTGGGTCAGGCGATCACAGTCATACTGACCCACATACAACATTGCTACAACTTCAAAAGCACCACAATGAGTACGATATAAACTCAATACAGAAGCCTGATGATGGCAGATGAGATTCTTTTTTTAGGCTTTCGCGGGTACTTACATGTGTGCTGTTTAGCTTCCTTCGGGTATTATCCCACGTCATTGTAGTTCTGTTAAAGTTGTAGCAACGTTTCAGCAGAATCTCATCTGCCATCCTCAGGCTTCTGTATAGTGTATACAGTCAGAGGTGGCATTTGCTGATTTTCTGAACTACTCAAAATTTCTGCTACTGTTTCTCCAGAATTGGTCAGAACCTGCTGAATACCACCTCTGTTTAAGGGCATGGAACTCTTTCTTAAAACCTCTATTTCAAAAAATGTACTCATGAATAAGAATTCTACACTTTTTTTTGTCAATTGCTTACAAGATAAAAGTTAAAAAAAAGTTATGAATACATGGATATATATAAGAAAAATTATATACATACATACATACATACATACATACATACATACATACATACATACATATATATATATATATATATATATATATATATATATATATATATATATATATATATATATATATATATATATATATGTATGTATGTATGTATGTATGTATGTATGTATGTATGTATGTATGTATATAATTTTTCTTATATATATCCATGTATTCATAACTTTTTTTTAACTTTTATCTTGTAAGCAATTGACAAAAAAAAGTGTAGAATTCTTATTCATGAGTACATTTTTTGAAATAGAGGTTTTAAGAAAGAGTTCCATGCCCTTAAACAGAGGTGGTATTCAGCAGGTTCTGACCAATTCTGGAGAAACAGTAGCAGAAATTTTGAGTAGTTCAGAAAATCAGCAAATGCCACCTCTGACTGGAGATTTTACAGTCCACAGAACCAGTCAAAAAAAATTTGAATCCCACCACTATCCTTAAATTGTACCCTGTATCAGTGACATAGGAATTGATAGGTATCTGAAGTACAGACCATCAACCTATTTTCTTGCAGCAATTTTGATAAAACTTTATTGTATTATTTTAAGAAATGTTTTTTTTTCTGTTTATTCCTGTATCTTGAGTTAATCTTGCTTGTTTAATGAACAAATTGAAATATTTAAATATCGAGTGTCACCCTCCAGGCATCCCATAATCCTAATGAATTTTGTTTTACATCATTACTCTCCAGTGTATGATGAAGTTATCATCTAGTATATGTGGAATCAAGCCAACTGGATAAAACATTTTATTTATACCAAAATCAAACAGACTGAGCTGGCAATTATCTTTATTTTCAGTTATTTTGCTTCCCTTCAACATCATACATTCATAACACTTGAGAGACCTACAATATTTTGAATAATTTAGATTGATCTGTCTTTAAAGGGGCACAATTAAAGGACAAGCATACCTGGGTCCCATATGGTAATTGGGGAATTGTTTTGGACAAGTAGATTTTTATGGATTTGGGGAGTGAAAAAAGCACCATTAATTCAATGGAACAGCAATGTCAGATTTTGATATGTTTTGTGTGATGAAATCTGGGTGAGTGAGGTAGCTCCCAGAAACCTGGAGGGTGGCTCCTAATTTTTGAATATTTTAACTTATTCATTATTTTATCCCTTTTGGATTTGAGGCTATTTGGAAAAAACTAAAACTTTAGTTTTAGAATGGTTAATCGGGAACATTTTCTCTTCACAGAATTTGGCTAGAGATTATAGTGCATGTTTTACAAGATGGGTTCTATGACATAGCTACATCATTTATACATACTTGACAAATTGTAATTGGGACCAGAAATGCTGCTGTTAACCAAAGCAGTTTTTAAATGGGAAATCAGGTGAAAGGACTATGGTTTCCAGCTGGAAAGAGATAAACATATTCAGTTCCATATCTTTGGCTTGTTTGACTTCTAGGGAATCCCTTCTATCTGGAATGCTCAGTTGCCTGCTTACTGTCTTGTACATATCAAAAACGTGATTACACCAAAGCCAAGGGTTGGGAGTGACTGGCACACTACACAAATGTTTGCAATACTCTCTTAAAATCTCTTCCTGTCTAATATCTCTATTCTGTGAGGTGACAAAAAAGCAAATGACTTCTACAGGCAATATCTCCTTCCCCCACCACACATCAATCACCAAGCAGAGAGATTGGAGAAGGGATTTCAAGAGAGTACTATAAAATGTAGAAATTGAGGGAGAAAAAATTGAGGTGTTAAAATGCATTCTTGCTGAATATCCTTAAAAATAGGATAAATAGCTTTATAGGTGCGATCATTTTATATTGTGAATGAACAAAACTTTCCCCACAATCTAGATTTGCAAACTGAATCAAAAGCAGATTTAATGGAGGTTGGAAACAGGGCTTGACTGGACAAGATGAATATTTCTTGGCTAACTGCTATAAAACAAAGATGTTTTCTAAATGGGATCTTCCTAGTTTAAAGCTGGCCAGTTCAGCATGGATAATCTGTTTTGAAACCAGGCAGTATCTAGTTTATCATTTAAATACCTTGCATAAACTTTTATTAGTTACACTCAACAAGCTTATTTGGCAATAATTTGTTGGATTTCTCCATTTTTTATAAAGAAACACAATGATCGTTGTTCACCATATCTCAAGAATCCATACAAATCTATTTGTAAAATGAAAAAAATGAAGCATGGTGTCCATCATTCTACATTACTCTGTTTTATTTCTATGGTGATAAAATTGCAGGATTTTCACATTGAGAGCATTGCTTAGAGGCCAAATGTCCAAAGTAACATACTTAGATCAAAAAATTTACAATGGGTCATAGTGGCAGCTTTTTTCTCTACAGCAACAGTTGTTTGTATACCTTTTTGTTTGTTTGTTTGTTTTAATTATCTCACATATCATAGGTTCTGTTTGCAATGTTCAGTAACTTTTCCTTTGCTTTTTTGCATTCACACTCCAACCAGGAGTGGTACGTGATCCATTTTGATAGGCAGGTGCCAAGCAGATGCTGGTTATCACTGATTCAAGTAATTGCATGATCTTAGCAGAAGGGATAAGAAATCATTTCCATCCTGGTTGTTAACCAGTTGGAGTAGATTTGAAATACTGGTTCTGAAGTAAGAATTGCCTGAACTTATTTCTGCTATTTATCTGGCCATCTTGACTGAGACAAGTCCATTTTTCATCTATTTATCAGGGTTCAGATGCAAGATAGAACTGGACAGATGACAATTTTGAATACCTTTACCTTTAAATATGGCATTAAGGATCATAATATAACAATATAATCAATAAGAGAGTGTTGGCCTTACTCAGTGAGAAAATTCAGCTGGGTAGTCTTCCCTCACTACTTCATTCGACAAATGAAAGTTCAATTAGTACAGTAGTTATAAGAAGCAAAGGCTTGATTAATTGCTTTTGGAAGTTGTAGTGTTCTCAATTTGGAGATTCCCAAAGGAAAAATGAAATCATCTTTCATCACAGAGATATGGTTGTATGACCTCTAATTATTTTGGTTCCTATTTTGTAACAATTTTATATCTTTGTATTATGCCAAAACTTTATGCAGTATTTCCAATGAGTCTCCACAATGCATTGTTTTCAGATCCTTTGCTCATTTATGATCTTGATTTGATCTTTTTTTAACAGCAATATTTATATTGGAGTTTACATGACATTATCCCCTGCTACCCTAGAACTTTTTCCAGGATTTCCTTTTTATTTCTATACTATTATTTCATAGGATGAGGATTGATCCCACAGAAAAATGAAAACTGCCTAAATCCAATTGGGAATGACTTCTTTGAATGCTAGTGAGGCTTACATGTATTTCCTTATGGTTATTATGCAATCATTTAAAAAATATTTATATAAAATATGTTTTGATATTTTCCCCTTTGAATATTTAAATAATATTGACTGGGGATTTTTTTCAGTCCTATGTGGATATTTTATTCAGGTCAAGGAAATAATAAAATAATTTTCAGTTGCTGAAGTGAGAAGCACTGATATTAACTATAGAAAGAAGGAAGGACATATATTTAACTGACACTGGTATTGCTATTTGTAAAGAGAAGATATCAAACAAGTAATCATTATTTTAAAGTGGGCAGTACAATTCATTTTTAAGGATATGTTAGTGACAAAGAGTTTTGGACACACTAGTAAAAATGTGCCTGTAATCATAGTAATTTGAAATTGTTCATAATACAAGAATATCTGAATTACCAGAGGGTTAAACAGTGACATTGAACCTTAGGTTAGGGCTGTCAAACTCCCTTTTGTGGGAGATGTGTCACATGCTGGCCACACCCATGCCCGGTTTAGCAAAAGGGAAAAAAAGTCCCAATATGTAACGTGATGCTGCCATGACGACATGAGTTTGACACCCCTGACTTGTGACATCCTTATGCAACAACAACAAAAAACCCTAGCTGTTCAAATAAATGAATTGTTTTATTCTTTCATTTCATTCCATTAAAAGTGTAACCAACCTGGAGAAGAGTGGCTGATAATGTCTGACAAAAATGGGATAAGGGGGTAAAATAATAAGTTATTAGAAAGTAGTAACTGGAAAAATCATGTGACATCATTGCTGTTGATCACAAAATAATATTTATTGTTGCAAGATAAATATTCTTTACTGCAGAACATTTATAGGTAATATATATCCTCATGCCAAAGTTATGGAATTTCTAATTAACTCACCTTCAGGAGTTCAGCATAGGAGTTTGCTTGTATCGAATCTGAATGCAATGCGCTTTGTAGTTTAATGTCAAGCAATGTGTTAATGTTTAAATATATTTACACCTTATCCTTCTGTGAAATATTTATTCCACCTTTTTGCTAACATCTTGTGCAAATTGGAACAAACTGGAAACATTTGTACTTGTATTTTGCAAATTAATGAGATAACTTGTGAACCTAGATAATGACTTTCCAAGATAATGACTTTATATTGCTTCTGGGAAAGAGTGCTAGACTGAAGATTGTTTCGCCAAAAATGGAACCAACACTTGTGGCTAAGGAGTCAATGAATAGATCAGCTCCTTCAAGCTTCCCTGGACAAAGACAGGACTTGAGATCACCCAAGCTGTATTCCATGTAATACAGTTTGTTCCCAGAAGAAATGTTACAGAAAAAGATATGGAACAAAGTTTATCCAAAAATACAAACAAGATTTTGAACAAGTTTTGTCATTAGATATAAAAAAAATTGGATGGAGTTTTTAAATTAAGAAAAAAATGAAAATGACAATCCAAGAGAGCAATTGGAATGATTTATTTTTGCTGGATTTACAAAGTAGCCTAAATTAAGTAGTGAAGATATTTGGAATAAGGATCAACAATCATCAGCATGTATGAAAGAGCAAGGTTGTTTTAAAAAGAAGGAATCCCAAGTCAGTTGATTTGAGCAGGGTTAAAATGAGACATGTTCTTTTGGGAGGTTCTTTTTGGATTTGCTGACATCTGGACTGGAAAAAGGTTATGATTAAAGATTGTATATTGCCTATTTTGCAACAGTGGCTTATTAAAATTCTGTTTAGTTTCTTGCAAAAACTTAGATGATTTTCAGACCGTACCTTACATTACCACATTCTGCTACAGGATAATTCCCCAGCTGCTGTGCTCTGTTACCTTTCTGTTTCTGGAAAGAGGTAGTCAGTTATTTTCCTTCCTTTGGATAGGTTTTATATATGTTTCCATGCATATGTTTATATATAAACATATATATTCATTACACCATAGGTAGTCCTCAATTTATGACTATTTGTTCAATATTGAAATTTCAATCGTGCTAAACAAAGAGGTTTAAACCCCCTGCATGAAGTTACAGCTGCTGTAGCACCCATACAGTCACATAAATAATATTTGGGTACTTTGAAATTCCTCATGAGTGACTATAGAGATGCTGCTGCAGCCTCACTACTATCTTGCCCCAGAAGATCCCCACAGAACTTGGGTTTGCTTCCCACCCAGCTTGATCACAGACTCTCCACCCACTTCCTTTTCCAATTGGTCTCTAAAGCCCATGTCACACTGCACCAACGGATGGAAAGAGGATGTAAAACGGAGAGAAACACTTGCCATCCGTTGGTTAACGCGATGCATCCGTTCTGTACTCACTGCGTCTGTTTTTCTTCATCTCTATCCGGCCAGCATCTGTCGACTGAGGTTCCATCCGCTCAAAAAGTTTTGAGCTGCTCAAAACTTTTTGAGCGGAAAATGTATCCAATGCGTCTGTTCTGCATCCGCAACGCATACGGGGAACATCCGTTCTGCATCCGTCGTCATCCATTTTGCATCCACTACGTCCGCTAGGCATCCGCTGCGCATCCGCGCAACTCAAATCTGCTCCAGCAGAAAGCGGACACAGGGAGGAAGCGGAACGGATGCGGAACGGACGCGCAGCTTTAGTAGCACAGACGGAGAAAGGATGAAAGCGGATGCGACTCGCAAAGAAAGCATTTAAAATGGAAAAAATGTTCGCAGAGGGGATATTATCTCGGATATTAAGGATGTCTAGAGGATGCCTAGAGGATGCAAAAGGACACATAGGGGAAAACCTATATTGCCTATAAAAAGGGGGAGCAACTCACCTGGATCTCACTTTCAGTCCAGCAGCCCTGCTGTGCAGACCTCTGCAGCCTTCATCTGCCTCTTGCTCTTCCACAGCATCCAGTCATGTCCACCATGGATCGTAACACAGTCCTTTTGGTAGCCACCATCGTTCTGCAACAGTGCGAAGCCATCTACAGGCTCTTTCAACTGTTCTACGGGAAGAAAAGGAGGCGGCCAAGAAGCGTCTGGGTCCGAAGATGGATTGGGAGAAGAGCAGAGTACGGACTGTACAACAAGCTGATGGTGTAGCTGAGGAACGAAGACCCTCGTGCATTCCAGAACTTCATGAGGATGCCTCCAGCCATGTTTGATGAAGTTGTGGAGCTGCTGAGACCCAGGTTGACCAAGACAAACACCAACTTCCGGCCCAGCCTGGACCCTGAGCTCAAGGTGGCACTGACTCTGCGCCACCTGGTCTCAGGGACCACCTACAGGAGCATGCTGTACGGCTGGAGGGTGCCACACAACACCATCAGCATTGTGGTGAGAGACGTAGTGCAGGCCATAATCGAAGAATGCCTGGAGGAGCTCCTCCAGTGCCCCTCCACTGAAGAAGGATGGAAGAAAGTTACAGAGCAGTGGTATCAGAAGTGGAACTTCCCCCACACCAGTCATAGATGGCAAGCACGTGGCCTGCAAAGCTCCAGCCAAGTCGGGGTCCTCTTATTTCAACTACAAGGGCTTCTTCAGCATCATCCTCTTTGCCATAGTCAATGCTGACTACAAGTTCATGTACATCGATGCTTCAGGCAACGGGTCAGCCTCAGATGCTCAGGTATACAATGCCAGCGACCTCAAGGAGGGGCTGGAACACAACCTCATCATGGGCTTCCCAGATCCAGACTGCCTGCCCAATGACACACAAGATGTGCCCTACTTCATTGTGGGGATGACGCCTTCTCCCTCAGAACCTACCTCATGAACCCCTACACTTCCAGACTCCTCACCCGTGAAGAGAGGATCTTCAACTACAGGCTGTCCAGGGTAACTTGGGTGGTGGAGAACGCCTTTGGCATCCTGGCCAATAGGTTCCAGGTACTTCTCACCACCATGCAGCATCGCCCAGAGACCGTGAGGAGGATCATGGAAGCTTGCTGCATCCTGCACAATCTCATGCGCACCCGCTACCCAATCTTGCAGAACAGGCTCATGGACCTCCAACAAGGCAATGGGGACATGGAGCCTGGGGAATGGAGGCAAGGGTGAAACCTGATAGACACTGAGGATGTGCAAGGTCCCAACAGAGCCTCACGTGAAGGGAAGAAGCAGCACAACCTCCTGAAACACTGGTGCAACTCCCCAGCTGAAGCAGTGGAGTGGCAAGACAGGATTTTAGATGATTAATGGATGCTTCCTTCAGCCTGTCTCATCACACTGATGAGATTGTGCCATGTATGTTGGGTGGCCCTACAATGAACAGGGCATTTAATAAAGAGTTGTGTTTATGTTTAAATGTGTGGATCAATGCTTACATTGTTATTGATAATGAAGGGCCATATGTGTGGCAGCTGGGAGGGTGGACCATACAGTCCCACTATGCTTGCACTGGAGGTTTATCCATCCCACAGCTATCTTAACCCATCCCAAAGGTATCCCTGCCCATCCCACTGCTATCTTAACCCATCCCAGAGCTATTACCCATCCCAAAGGTATCCCTGCCCATCCCACTCCTATCCTTACCCATCCCACAAGCATGCAAAGGTTTAAACCATTTCTAAAAGTTTCCACCAAGACTTTATTTACAAAAATAAATGAAGTAAGTGTGTGAAGCAAAGATAATCTTTATTAATAACAAGCTGTAAAAGAAAAATGACCCAAGTCAAGTGTCCAAATAAAGTCTACAGGTAGCCACCCAGTCTCTGGCACTCTTATCGGTCACTCAGAGGTGTGCCCAGTCTCAGGGGTGAAGGGTCCAGGTGCTGTGGAGGTGGCTGCTGCTGGAGTGCTGGTCTGAAGTGCCACTGGGGTGCCTGGCCCTGAGAGGACAACAGGGGATGGTGTGTTGAGGAAGGTCTCAGACAGCTGGCTCAGCCCCGTGATGTTGAAAGCTCCTTCCTCCATGCCATGGGGTGTCAGCCCCAGTACCGACGACAGATGTACTGAGGCCGGGCTTGGCTGTGGGGTGGAGGAAGGAGCAGTGTAGTGGGCTGTCTGGTCTGCAGCTGGGTGAGGACTGGCGTGGGTGGCATTGGTGGCGTGGGTGGCATTGGTGGCATGAGTGGCATCGGTGGCATCGGTGGCATTGGTGGCATTGGTGGCAGCTGTGGCATGGGTGGCATGGGTGGCATCATTGGAACCGGTGGCAAAGGTGGCGTCTGATGAACCTGTGCATGGACTGGGAAAGGCTGCTGCCTGTGCTGCTGGACCTCCTGATATCCGTAGCCCTGGTAGGTGAGGGCCTGTGGAAAGCCTTGGAATGGGAGGGACATCACCTGGGATGGAGGAGCAGACCTGGATTGGGTGGGGAGCAGGTTCATCTGGATCTGGAAGGTTGTGAAGCAGCTCGGTGATCCAGTCCTTCACCACCTGGTACTGGGGTTCCGCCATGTCCGTGAGGGTCTGGTTCACATAGGTGAGGAAGGGCTTGTGGTTGGAGGATGAGGAGTCAGTGTGGACCAGCTGAGAGAGGATATCTATGCTGCTCCTGATGGTGTCTCTTATCTCCAGCAGGACAGTGTGGCTCTGTCCCTCCTGTCTGGCTCTCTGCCTTTCTGTGGAGGTGGAGCTGGGGGTCGATGCGGATTGGACTGTGGTGGAAGTCCCGTCTCCTTTCTCCCACTGCGCCAGGGAGTCCTCCATGCGCTCCACCATGGTTAGAACAGCTGTCAGCAGGTTTTCTGTCGTGGCACGCTCCACAGACATCTGCCTGGAGACAGGAGCTGACTCTCGGCCAGAAGAGGACTGGCTCTCAGCAGGCTGCCTGAGAGAGAGGGTTGTGAGAGGGGCTGCTCCTCGGTGGCAGATCTCACCCTCCAGGAAGCTGCACTTGGCCATGATGTAGGTCTCTCTGTCTGTCAGCTTGACCACGGCCTGGCCAGATTTCTTGAGGTGCAGCTTCCCATACCAGGTGTGCATGTGCTTCCACCAGCCGAGGAGCACCTCCGAAGTGTAGCCCAGGCTCTCCGCCTTCTCTCTCCAAACAGCCTGCTTCCTTTTGGTGTCCCTATAGAGCCTGTGTCCCTTCCTCCATAGATATTCATTCTCTCTCAGCCACTCCAGCACCTGATCCTCATGTTCCTCCTCGATGTTGTATTGCCTCCTCTCCCGTTCTCGCATATGCCTCTTCCTTCCTTTGGCAGGACCACATGGGCCCTCATCAGAGGATCTTCCAGGTTGTAGGGGGTGCTCCTCCACACCACCAGCAGCAGCAGCACCAGCAGGACCAGCAGCACCAGCAGGACCAGCAGCACCAGCAGCAGATTAAGCATCAGCAGCGCCAGGAGCACCAGCAGGACCAGGATCAGCAGCAGCAGAGTAAGCACCAGCAGTGCCAGCAGCACCAGCAGTGCCAGCAGGACCAGGAGCACGAGCAGGACCAGCAGGACCAGGAGCATGAGCAGGACCAGGAGCACGAGCAGGACCAGGAGCATGAGCAGGACCAGGAGCACCAGCAGAACCAGGAGCACCAGCAGAGTAAGCACCAGCAGAAGCACCACCGCCAGAAGCAGCATCAGCAGAGTAAGCATGAGCAGAAGCACCACCGTCAGAAGCAGCAACATCAGCTCCTCCAGAAGCAGAGGCAGCAGAAGCCCCAGCCCCAGAAGAGCAAGCCCGTGCTGCAGAAGCCCCAGCAGAAGCAGAGTGAGGGCCAGGGGGTGGGAGGGTTTCCCGTCCCTCTTGCCAGGGCTGGCAGCAGATGGCTGAGGCTTTCTCTTCTTCCCCATGGTTGTGGGGTTGCTGGCTGGCAGGCAGGCTGGCAGGCAGGTTGGAAGGCAGGCAGGCAGGCAGGCAGGCAGGCAGGCTGGCTGGCAGGCAGGCTGGCAGGCTGGCAGGTAGGCAGGCAGGCAGGCTGGCAGGCAGGCTGGCAGGCAGTCGATGTGTCTGGAAGCAGGTCTTTCCTCTGAATGTTGACCTGCTTGGGAGCTGCCTCCCTTTATATCTGCGGGGCTGATGCAATGCATCGTCCCCGCATGCAGTGAACGCTAGGCATCCGCTAGGCATCTGCTAGGCATCCGCTAGGCATCCGCTAGGCTTCCATTTTGCATCCACTTCATCCGCTAGGCTTCCGCTCTGCATCCGCTTCATCCGCTCGGCGTCCGCTCTGCATCCGCTGTATCCGTTCCGCGTCCGCTTTCCTGCGGTCCCCCGGAAGCCTTGCGGATGTGCCATCCACTCTCATCTGCTTCCATCCGCTAGGCTTCCGTGGAGCATCCGCTTTCCATCCGCCCTGCGTCCTCCTCCTGTCTGTTCCTTTCCGTGTTGTCCGCTCTGGTTATGCAAATTTTTGCCCCTTTTGAGAGCGGATAACAACGGATGGAACATTTTTCTCGTCCACTGTGTCCTTTTTACAAACGTTTTGCATCCGTCGGCCAGTGTGACAGGGCGTTTATCTTTTCAGTACTATAGATCTCCTTCTGGAAGTGGCTGCTTCACCGCATAGCTTTCCTGTACAGTTGGAGGCTGAATGGCTCCATCCTGGAAGTGGGCACTATTTCAGAGCTCTGGAGATGGCATAAAGGAGAGTAGGCGAGAGAAGTGATCATTCCTCACCCTCCTTTGACCTGCAATAGCCTTCCATCCTGGAAGTAAGCTCCATTTTGGGAGGAGCTGAAATTGGGATGATGCTGTGGGAAGCAAGGAAGGCCTGTGGGAACTCCAAGGGGTGCAATGGGAAGTGTAACATAAGATGCTGCAGGTGGGGGAGTCATTGGGAGGCCTGGAACAAGCCTGTGTGAAATGGAGAGTACTGCAGTGCAGACCTGAGCCTTTGATAAGCATTCCATGCCCTTCCCAATCCCCGAGGCACCCCATGCTCTAATTAACTATTTACATGGTCACTTAACAACTACATCAGGGATAACACGGGACAGGGGTCATTAAGTGAGGCAAACACAATAGCACCTCATTTGATAACTGACATGACTTGCACCTGAAATAGGCAGATTCCATTATGATCATAAATCAAGGACTTTCTTTATTGTATTTTGTACTTTGTAGTTGGATACAGAAGACACAGTGGAATACTTTATGGGAAAAAAGCATTGGATTGGGCTAGAAATTGTTGCTTTATTGGTGTGAGCTTACTGAGAAATCCAGGACAAAATTTTTGAGTTAGTTTTAGATTAAGGAGAATCTTAAATTTAAATAAATCAATAAAAGTTGTTAGAATCGGGAACAAGCTATATCTGACAGAAGTTACCTCTGTTAACTGAAAGCACCTGCTACAGTTCAAAATTGGCTAATAAAGAGGTCTAGATGCCAACATAGAGCATTAAAAAAAAAAAAAAGCTGGAAGGACCAAGTTGTTCGAGACACATGGTCACAATACTTGCATAAAGGATACCTAGCTGAGAACATTTTAAATTATTTACAACCCTTTGAAGCCAATGGGGATTTAAAAACAAACATTCCAATGTAAATTTATACTGTAAGAATTTGGATTCAGGTTATCTGTCATATTAAAGTAACTGGAATTAATGCAGTTTAAATGAGGCATGGCTAACCTATTAATTTCAATGAGTCTGAAATTGATTATACTAATCTAAGCTAAAAATAAATAAATAAATCCTGCTTTAAAGAGAAGAGGAAGGAAATAAATGTTGAGAAAACCTATTAAATTATTCATTTCAGGAAGCACAATGCCTTTTGTTCTGAATAAATGTATTCTATAATTATATTTCCCAATTGCCTATTATCAGAAGTCAAGACAAGTGGTTGGTGAGGTCAGGAGACAAACATCTCAAGAACTATTCAAAGCATCTTCTTTTTTAAGAACAACAGTAAAAGAAAGTTTCCAGATGAGCACTATATTTAGAGTTGGCTTTGTTTTTTTTTCAGTCTGCATTTCCAAAGCAGAAAGTTTTATATCATATATTCAATGCAGTGTTAATTAGAAAGAGATAACTTTTTCATTATATACACTGCTTTATGTAACAGAAACAAATAATAAAAGCATGACATTTGTCACTTTGCTTATTTGACTGAAAACTGGGTTTTACTCATTGGTTTTATTTATTACTTATAAGCTGCTACAATCAGGGATACAAATGAGCATTATTTTTACATACACAAAAATGTGAAACTTCAGGTGCTACTTTTTTTACCTGAGGTTGGCTTTCATATGCATCAAGTTCTTCCCAAAAATCTAGACATGCAATGAAATAGAGTATCCAAGCAGTGTGATCTTTGGTAATGGACAGATTAAAATTTTTGTCAATGTATGGTAGCCAGAGTGCCAATAATCCCTGGGATCACCATGGCTGTTTTATGTCATAATCTTTCAATTTTGATTTAATATATGATCTTCTCCAGCTTTTTGTCTTCTATTCCATTATGCCCTTGCAACATTAATTATCCACACTTTCTTCTTGGCTAAGACTATCAATTTGTATTCAGAAATCACACGGTAATTTAACCTGTTCATTTTTTACTATCTTTTCAATTTTTTTTCACCAATTTTTCATTACTGACGCATGATAAATTACAGAAGTTCCAGTAAATCATTTTGTCACTTTGTGTAATATCATTGTTTATAATAAGTTTGTGTGATCTTTTTGCGTGCGCTCAGTATATGGTATATTGTTTCTTTTGGTTCTTTGCACAATCTGGCCTTTCAACATCTGACAATTTTTCAATTCCGAGCTTGATTGGCTTAATTCAAACAGCTTTTGAACAGCCAAAATCAACCCTTCAGTTACTTTTTATGATGTTCCAATTATAAGCCATTGTCAGGTTTTATTTTTATCCACTTTCCTCTTAATATTTTGTAGAATTCACTATATAATGCTTTTACTTGCCAGCATTTTGTTCTTGTGTTTATTAGTTATTTTGCTATTCATTTTTTCTGGACATTCAGTAACTTTCCATTTTTAACTTGCATCAGTGCTTGTTCTTGGCTGTCTTCTACATAATCTGCTTATACATGCTTTTCTTTTTTGATGGTTTGATTGACTTGAAGTAAACCTCAGTCTCCATTTCTTCAATATCACTATGAGGATATAGTGTATAATGAATATTCATTAGCTTTCTTGTTTTTCAGTCAAATTCAGCTTCTATCCAGTTTATATTTCCAATAGTGTATTGAATCAAAGGTATGGCCCAGATATTGATGGGTTTGATGGTGTTTTTATCATTCAATTTTGTCTTTAACACTTTTCTCACTCTTTGGATCTATTATTTATTCATCACATTTTCAATTTGTCTACACTGATTTTACCCAATAGTTAAAAGTTCAGATGTTTTAATAGCTTTAAAGATAGTTTAAAGTATTATTAACTTTTATAGGACTGCTCATTTATGAGAAACTCTGAGTAGTGGATAAGAATTAAAAACACACAAAAAGCAATACTTTAAAACCAAAAATAGTGGTTTTAAAGATGAGGATGTGGTGGACATAACAGGGAAGGAAAAAAAAAACACCACAGTATATTGCTTGAAGCTCAGAAACAATAATGAAAAAATTATTTAAATAATGAAATGATTTAATTACATTATGAAATAATGTAATTTAAAATAAATGCTCTTTATAGACAAGAACAGTGTAATCTGGAAATGCGACTTCCAATTAGCTTTCATATTTTAAGCAAGTGAGGTTATCAAGGTATAAATTATTTTAATCTTTCCAGTTTTAGGTGTAACATTGATAGGTCTAAATCATTAATTACCAAGGCTACATTCAATATTTTTGGAGGGAAACGGACACAGTGAGTATATAGCCATGTATGTAAAAGGATCGGAATGTTCCTTTCTGTTTGATTGAGGAATTAAATTAAATGGTTTAGAATAGTAGGAAACTGCAAATATTGACAACACAACTACTGAATTCTATTGGGGGAAAGCGCTGGGCCAAGCCTGGGACCTAGCTTATTGAGTAATTATCCTGAAGTGGATTGTTTTCTGGAGAAAAAGAAGAATTCAGCAAAATTTCACAAACTGATCACAAGGACTGTCATAGCCATCTATGTTGTCAGAATTATTCATTGGCAACTTTGCTAGAAATATGGATTTGAATGTAGTAAAAACTACTGGTATCACAAGAAGGTTTGGAGGGAGAGGCAAACTCCCCCCCCCCCTCCGGCCCCTCCCCAAGAAGACGCCCCCCCCCCCTGCACCTGAGGCTAAGCTCCAAGTTTCCAACACACATTTCTTCGGCACTCACCCACAATTCTTCCAGGCCTGGCTTGCTGAGGGGGGAGAGAAGAGATCTCTGCTGCCCCCGCCATGGCCCCATCCATTGCTGTCTGAGGAAGGCACGGGAGAAGAAAGCAAGCAGAAACATAGCTCTTGCTGGGGCAAAAGAGTGGAGATCGGAAGGTGCAGACAACAGAAAGCGGTGCAAGGCAACAGTTTCCATCTTCTCTTGCCTGTGCCTTCTTTGATGTCCACTCTTTTGCACCTGTGAGAGCTATGTTTTTGCTCGCTTTTCCTGTGCTTTCCCTGGGAAGCAATTTCTCTGCGGCCCACCAAAATTTTCTCATAGACCACCAGTGGGCCATGGCCCACCAGTTGGAGACCACTGCTTTAGAAAAGCTCTTCTGTTGGGAAAGGTGGAAGCAGAGAGAAAAAGAAGATGACCATCAGCAAAATAGATGGACTAAGTTATGTTGTCAATGAGTGCACTGGAAAATGTAACAAGTTAGGGACAGACCATCATAGAAAAAAAACTATCTATCTATGTGGTCACTAGGAATCAAAAATGACTTGATTATAATATAATCAATCAATTGATCAATCAATTAATCATGTCCCTGACATCTCAATCATCACATTTGAGGGTCGTCTTGTTTCTAGCAAAGTGTCCATAAATAGTTTCCTCTTTCCTATCAGCAGAAACAGCTAGGCAAACAGCAATGTTCTGAAATAGAAATGTTACTCTTATTTGTTCTTCACCAGCTGATTTTTGTGTTATGTGCCAAAATCTCTCAAATACCTTCCTGGTCTTTTTTCAGAAAGTTTAAATCTGCTGTTGCAGGGGAACTATCAATCTATTTGACCATAGTAGTCTGAAGTAAATGGAACTCAGAAGAGGCAAAATAAAAGCTCACAATGTTCCCATTTTATTCTTATTGTATTATTTTTATCACTAACAGACTTATTGTAAATTATTGATAATCTTGGTAGTTGACAGCTTGATGGGTTAAATAAATAAATGAACAAACAAACAAATAAATACTATAGCATGTCAGCTGAAAAAGCAAAGAGCAATATCACATTTTCTATGCTAAATCAAAATGCACCATTGCTGAACAAGAATTCTTATTTTTCTCAGAAAGCATTTCCTCAAGGACAAATAGATGGTATATAAAATAACAATCAAGATTTCCGGCAGCTTTTGTTGTCGTTTCATAAATATCATTGTCATCTTCATTACCGATACACTTCTGATTGTACTCTGCAAAATATTGATAAAAATCAAGTGTGTTGTTACTAAACTTAAAGGATTATTAAGAATACTTATGAGATTTAAAATATACATCTAGCCAACATTCCGGTGGTGTCATGTTTTTTATAATTATAAAATGTTATCCAGACTGAGACTTATTCAGTGATTCTAAAAGAAATTAAAAGTATATCAAAAAGGAATATTTATCTTTGTTATAATTAAATGCTCAGGTATTCATACTAATATACTTTAACAGCCAACGAAGAATTGTTAAAGCATTCTGCTAACAATTACTATGCAAATGAATTTATAAGATCCATCCAGGTTTCTATCATAGCAAAGCAACAGTGATCATTCTTCTCTGGCCCAAACCTGTAGGGGAAAATGTTATCAGAAATTACATAGAAAAAAAAAAGCAAACATGGGGTTTCTTTACACACACAAACATAACACACACAAACACACACACACAAAGTCTAAGTATATTTTAAAAGAACTCAAATGGTAACAATTGATGTAAAAATGTAACAAGGTATATAGAAAATGTGTGTCAAAAAGGAAGATTACAGAAATGTGCATTTTAAAAAGTGGAAAATAATGTTACAACATACACACACACACACACAAACATAGCCAGATTTCTTCTTTCTTACAAAGGTGAGAAATTGTATCAGTTGTATAGATAAATTATATATAGATTTATATAATTCATCCTAATTACTGTACATTCTTTTCATATACTATAAACTGTATGTTCCTTCAATATCCATGATTCAGGAGACTGTATTTTCTAATTGTCAGTTCTAGAAACATTATTGAGACACATTGTTATGAAGGACTAAGCACAAGCTGCCTTTCTGTCCAAGAGTTTATCCTGAAAAACCATCCTAAGAAAGTATATTCAAATAAAAAACCTATTCAAGCTGCCAGGTATCTTGCAGAAATATGCTTTTTCGTTCATATTGTGAAAATAACCCTACATTGTTCTTAACTTTAGTTCTTGTTGTAGTTGGATAGCTTGTTCTTTGCATGTACATATGATGAACAATTGCTTGCGTGAAGAAGCAGGTAACACAGCTGTTATTATCTCCCCCTACTTATTTATTCAAGGGTATCATGTTGGAAGAGTAGTAGTTTACCATGACTATAAATCACCAAGCTTCTGTGATATGCCATCGACAAGATAATAGTTGAAGGGTATTCTCCATCCTGTGAGGATGAATGTCTCCCAAGGCAGCAAATAACCAGGACTTTCGGTTCATTTAAAAGAATGGACCATTTCTTGTCTGAATAATGTCTTCAAAGCTCAAGGATCTTTCTTGGGTTAATTTAGGAGCCTTGCTAAGAATTTGCTCCATCCACTTTTATTTGCCCTTTTGCAGAGTCATTTCAAGATTCATACTGATTTGCTTAATAGGGTTCTGCAGGAAGCCATATTATATAGAGACAGAAGTGATAAGCAGATGGGAATATTCGAAATGATATCTCTAGCATTTCTGACCTGCTGTTTTCTGAGTGAATTCAACTCCTTGTTTTACCAGTATGAGATACATCCATTTATTATGATGCCATTTTTCCTACCCTGCCACACAAGGATTCATATGGAATATGTAATTTGTAAATATATTTCACACACAGTGGATTATTATTATTCATATCACCCTTTTTTCAAAAATGGAGCAAGCCATGTATACAATCAAGTGCTTTAAAATAGAACAAAATATTGGGGATCACAAACAATATTAAATAAACTAAGAGTAAAAGATCATCTACCCTGAAGTTGTTTACTTATTTAATCAATTCATATAGCTGCCTATTTTGTAAACTGCACCTGTGAGTGGTCCACATAAGATTAAAACCAACATAAACACCAACTAAAACAGCACAATCCAATTGAGATGGGGTCACAGTAATTCATATGACCTACATTCACATGACAGGTTCATCTTCCATCCTGACCTAAAGCTCAGGAGAGAAGCTAGGTCTTCAGGGCTTGTGACAAGAGGCCAACAATATCAGGGCCATTTAAATCTGAGGAGGCCAGCTGTTTCAAACTGAAATGCCAGAATAGAGAAAACATCCTTTCTGGTCCCACCAGATGTATTATTGCATGCAGGAGATCTTTTTGATCTTGTAAGGATTGGCAGACTCAGTTGGAGATATTTGGTTATTATTACCTTTATTGTCAGAGTACAACATATGTACAATGAGATTGGCTGAGCCTCCCTTCATGCACCCCCCCCACACACACAACTCACAGTGAGGACAGAAGTCCCTAAACAAGTCCCAGTCTTATTATACTATGTGACCTTCTTGCAAAATGCACCAGCCCTGCAAGTCTATCATACTATGTTGACATGAAGTTATTTTCTGTTCAGAAATCTGACAACCCATGGGTAGAAACTGTTCTTCAGCCTGTTGAAGACATGCCCTAAGGTGTTAGAGAACCAATCTTTTGAAGCATTTCATCACTACTTATGTCAACACGATAGGTCTGTAGTCCTTTAGACAAGTAATTGCTGTGTTCTTGGGGAGTGGGACAATAGTGGCTGTGTTCAAGTTCTGCAGGTAACCTGGCCTTGTGCCATGAAGACCATTATAGATGATATCCAATACCTTGAACTGTACCAAAAGCATACTGGGAGCCAATGAAGTTTATAGAACAGTGATATTATATGGTTATACAGTGGTGTGACCAAACTAATAAAACATCAATGCACATCTATAGAACTGCATCACTGATTTAGCTTGGTTTTGTTGACACTTTAATTATGGTCAAAACTGTGCTGTTATTACACAATGTCAAGAACCAGATTTCAGTGTAAGCTAGATTCCTCATGCTGTTACATCATTTGTAAACCTCTCCTTAAAATGTTATCTTTAAAAATATTTCCATTGTGTCTGGTATCAAAAGATTCTGTCTGCTTCTTTCACTTGAGTCCCAATTTACTGATTTCCCTAATTCTCTAAATCTGCATCATAAGAGTTAGCAGTTTTTTTAATTGAACAAATCATTTTTAAATGTAAAAGTTCTGATCCCACTTATGATAATATATAATCATAAGCAACCTGATCAATGGTGGGATTCAAATTTTGTTGCTACTGGTTCTGTGAGCATGGCTTAGTGGGCCTGGCAGGGGAAGGATACTGTAAAATCTCCAGTCAGAGGTAGTATTTGCCAGTTCTCGGAATTCCTCAAAATTTCCAATACTGGCTCTCCAGAACTGGTCAGAACCTGCTGAATACCATCTCTGAATCTTATCTATCAAGTATTTCTATTTCTAAAAATGAAAGTAAATCTATCTTCCGTGTGTTTTACAAAGCTACATTATCTGCTATTGAGGTTAGAAGAGAAAAGAAGTACCATACTTTTGATACATTAATTGAACTTTCTGGTGATAATCTCCTGTTGCTATATTTTGTCTCAGTAACAATTTACAAACAAAATGCATAGCCAACTATATCTAGAAGCCAGTTATTCTGAAGTCAAACATCTTATTTAGGACAGACTAAAAACTGCAAAGAGGTAACTGTTTGAAATTTTTTCAAATGAAAAGTTATGTAAACTTTGTTTTGAGAGGCAGGCTAATATATTTCTTTATAGCCTTGGCAATATTCATTTTTTTTAAAAGTGCAATATTATTCATTTTAAAATCATGGATTTTTTCCTTATATCTTATTTGTATTTATACTTAAGAATAACTCTATATAACATATTAACTTCAATGAGTATGCCATTCTGCTAGAAGCACATTTCAAATTGGATATGGATATTCTTTCAACCTACTTATTAATTATATGACTCTCTTTTAATATATTATATATTATTATATTGTAGTGATATATTACTAGATGTCCTCAATGAACACAAAATTTGGTTTAAGTACAAACAGGTATTTTGGAAAACAAATTGGTAAACAGAAAAAAATACTTTTAAAAATATTTTTCTACTAAATTTAACCATCAAATATAGCTGAAATTTATTTACTCATTTTTTTGCTCCTAAATATAAAATATTTATAATATTATAATATTTTTATATTCATATAAAATATGAAATTTATTTACTCATTTTTATGCTCCTCACGATAAATGAGTTATAGTGACAATGATAGTGTCAACACAGAAAACTAGCCATTTGAATTAAAAAAAGAAATAGGTATCTAAAATCAAAAGAACCAGTTAGATTTGTCTTTTTCATGCATTCATTTTTATACCTATTCCTTTAAGCAACAATGATGAACATTTCCACTAATTCAGCCAGCCTCATTCAATTGTTAGAGTGTGTTCGAACAGAGACAAAATAATTGATATCTAAATCAATAAAAACAATGTCATAAAATAAAACTGCATGAGCAGAACACTCTATGTATTATGGGAGGGAGGAGGACAGAAAAAGAGAAGATACATTATTTTTATCATTGAATCCAAGATGTCACAGTTGTGATTTTAGCTCCCTTTATTGACACTTTAGCACATGGCCAGTGTATGTTATCACA
Source organism: Laticauda colubrina (assembly GCA_015471245.1). Classification (NCBI taxonomy): domain Eukaryota; kingdom Metazoa; phylum Chordata; class Lepidosauria; order Squamata; family Elapidae; genus Laticauda; species Laticauda colubrina. Next base: position 33,437,176 of record BLBF01000017.1, read on the forward strand.
GCTTTTGCTTATGCTACAGTTCTTGTAAAGTATTGATGTAGCTGGAGTGCTGGATATTCACTCATTTGCCAAATAATTCATTTATATAAAATACGTATAGCTCACTCATCAATCCATTAATATCTAGCACAATAAATAAGAAATTAATTTAAAACACACAATAACACAGAAGGGACATCATTATCAGGATCCTTAAGAGACAAAAGAAATGGTTAAACGATTGAATGACTCCTAAAGATTAAAAGGCCTGGTGTCCTCCTTTCAAATCTTGGTTATCATTGACAATAGCCTCGCCTCCTGGAAAATGAATTTTAAAAATTCATATGTTTTGGATAACCAAATATTTTCATTGTATATTTTCATTGGGTCTCTGACATAGGCTTCTCATGTAGATTTTATTATCTAGGAGATATTCCCTGGGGGACGCACTCAGGAACCAGCATCATAAAGTTGTCTGCCTGCCTGCCTACCTGCCTGCATGCCTATCTATCAAATTTAAAAGCTCCTAAACTTAGCTGATGAATTGAGAAAACCTATGGTATTTTCCAAATACAGGGATCAGATTAGTAAGATTCAGAGAAAAAAATTGAACTCTACAGGTATACAGGTAGTCCTCACTTAACAACTGTTTCAAGTTATGTCAGACTTGAAAAATGTAATTCATGTCTTGTATTTGAAATTAAGATAGCTGTATCACCCCTGTGGTCAAGTTATCACTTATTGGGTACTTTGTAACCAGTTTGCATTTATGAAGGTAATATGTTCACATAATGTTTTGTGGTTTCTTTGCTGGGTTGCTGTTGGATAAGATGGATTTGAACTTATAATCGTGTGACTTGCTTAATGACTGGGTAACTTATTTAATGAATATCATAAAAATGGTTCTAAAATTGAACTGGTCATGTGATGACACGACTTAAGACTACAACAACTTATAACCAAAATTCTGGGCTGAATTGTGGTCATATGTCAAGTACTACCCATTGCCTAACAATTTTACAGTCATTATTTTTATCTTTTAGTTGTTAAGAACCTCATATCGCAATGAATGGACTCTTTAAGTACTGAAACCCAGCGATGTGTAACCCAACTATTTACCATAGAAGGGTCTGAGATGTGCTGCGTTTTTTAAAAAGAATTTATCATTTGTGATTAAAACTTTCATTTTTCATGAAAACTATCTGTACAAGAAAGCTGCAAGTACAAAAAGGAGGTAAAACATGAAAAAAGATTACTCCTTAAATCAATTTCTGCTGCTATTCATTTAAGTATAGGTTATGTTTGTCACTGGAGATGTACAATGCTTTTTTAGCATTTTTCTATAATTCTTGTCATTTTTCTTGCAGATTAGATTTTTTTTAAAAAAATGCCACCTTTGCTTTTATTGGCATCATGTTTCTATTGTTTACCTATAAGGTATTTTCAGTGAATGGTAAGTACCTGTAATTGTTATGATTTCAGCACAAAACCTCCACAAAAGTTTATGAAAGGAAGAAGCTCATTCAATTATGCAATTTCCATTGTCTAACAAGCCATTTATTACAGCCTGAGATGTCCATTAATCCTTATTACTGATGTGCTTCTGTATTTTTTGATCTGGTCTTGGGAAGAAATATTTAGTTATTATTATTTAATCTGAAAAGACAGGTGTTTAGAGTGAGGGTGGCTTAGATGTTTTATATCATGATTAAATACCTCATGTTGAAATGGAATTTCAGGTAAAAATATGTCTAATTAAGCCTGGCTACAAACCATGGAGGCCTAATTGTAGTTCACTGCTATGTCACTGTTGTTAGGGAAGAAAATAACTTTGTTTATGACAGTGATGTAGTGATATTATAATAATCAGAGACTTAAAAAAAGAAGCAAAGACCGAGGTTCTGAAAGACACATTATGATAGGTATGGACAACATGTGACCTTCCAGTATTGAACTTCATCTCTGCCTAACATCACTATGGATGATGAGCCCTGGAAGATTCAGTGCAACAATATGTGTAAGTCACATGCCAATCTGGTTCTAGTCTGTTTGGTCATATGTTTTTTCATAAAATAGTCCAGCTTTATGTAAATATTTCCTAAATATTTATGAAGTTGCTAATAGAGGATTGTAAATCTGAGTACAGCACTGGTAATCTCTTCCCTGCATTTATTTTGAATTCATGTCAATAATTCTTGGGATGGCACTACATGGTTTATTAATGAACCTGACTAAATGAAGTAAGGTTGGATCTGGTTAATAGTGTATGGCAGATCATCAGCAAATTCAATTATTGTAGACCAGATTAAACACAAAACACAAGCATATATCCTAAAAGAAAGGCAATGGCATGGCACGGAAGTGTTATGCATGTTATTGTGCATCAGAAATTCAGTTCCTGAACTGCATACGATTGCTGAAATATAAAACACAAAGACTTCCTCAGAATATTTTTTGTCTAAACTGGACTTTTCTCTAATACCATTAAAACAAAATGTAGTGTGAGTAATATTTGCAGTCTTCCTTAAAATATCAAATAATTCACAAAAGAAACAAGAAAATAATATTTAAGAATATACAAAACCTCTGCTCATGGATTAACTCCCATTCTGCATAGAACTATAAGCGGTCAAATGTAATTTTTCATTCAAAACAGAAGAGCACACTATGGACAAAGTGTGGCTTTTCCTGAAGCAAAATTGCCCTAACTGACATTCTATGCATGAATATGAGTGTGTGCTACATAATCACCTTGCTGGCCATGTTTCAGTGCCCATAGAGAATGGTCATTATCAAATCTGAGAAGATAAAACATATATGAGGAAGTGGTCTACAAGGATGATGGAAAGTGTTCCGTCCGGAAAAACGCGAGGTAGACCGGGTTCCAACAACAAGTCGTTATTTCAAGTATAATTGCAAAACGGAACATTGGCTCAAGCCGCGACAGCCCTTTTATATGTTTCTGTCTGCCGGCTTGTAGCCAATGACAAGCATTTGGTTCTGCCGCCCTTGGGCGGCTTCGTGGATTGGTTCCTATTGAACCAATCCCCTTTTAGGTTTTGTTAACCAATCGGAATGAAGTATTTGGAGTCTACTATTATTTATACAGAACAGAAAGCATATCTTAAGTAAATATATATTGCTCTTCAAGAACTTTAATGTGAAAAACAAACATTCTGAAATTTAGGATTAAGAAACAAGACTGACTTCAGGACTGCTGCAATTTTGGCCATGCTTGTCTAAAAATACATCCCACTGTCTTCTACTGGACTTCTGCACAGCACTACCTTTCTAGCTGTTTTAAGAGAAAGAAAGAACAAAACAACTCTGTTAGTTTAGTTTCCATAGAGACAGGAACTGACAAGATTATCTTGTTGCAAGGATAAAGTTGAATGGACTTCATTTTTAGCTTCCATCCCTATGTAAAATAAATTATACACTTCAAAATAAGGGACTAAATTATATACTACATTAAATCTTTTTTTTTTCTTTTAAATCTCTGATAATAAATAAGATGCTTTAACAAAGGGGGTCCTATTGAAGGCACAAATATTCCATGAAAGCTGATTTATTAATAAGAACAGTAATAAAAAATGCATGGCTTTCAAAAGCTAATAATAATACTATTCATCTGTTTCATGCAAACATGATGATGGTATTTCTCTTCTGGATATTTAATTGATAAATTCATTGCTATAAATACCCTAATAAACAACTTCATCTACATCCATAATTAATGTTGCTACTTAAATACTACATAAATGTACCTCAGCCTTCTTTGCTTTTGATACCCTCCAGAGTGACTTTAATGGAAATATAGTGAATTGAACAACCCATACCTAAAGGATATTATGTCTGATGGCAACTGTCTTATAACATGTTAGCTAAATATAGAATATTTGGCATACAAAACATCCATAATGTACATTAAATTTAGGGATCATTTCAATTTAAAATATCATTACTTAAATGTTGCTAGAATAAATGAGTATGTATAAGAAGGAGACCTGGATACTGAAATTGAAAACTATTAGCATTGTTTCACATCTTTTTAAAGGCCCTGTCACACTGCCCAACGGATGCAAAATGTTTGTAAAAAGGACACAGCGGATGAGAAAAATGTTCCATCCGTTGTTATCCGCTCTCAAAAGGGGCAAAAATTTGCACAAGCAGAGCGGATAACACGGAAAGGAACGGACGTGGGGAGGACGCAGAGCGGATGGAAAGCGGATGCAGAGCGGATGTATAGAGGATGCGTAGAGGATGCATAGAGGATGCGTAGAGGATGTGTAGAGGATGCAGAGCGGATGCGTAGAGGATGCAGAGCGGATGCAGAGCAGATGCGTAGAGGATGCGTAGAGGATGCAGAGCGGATGCGTAGAGGATGCAGAGCGGATGCGTAGAGGATGCAGAGCGGATGTAGAGCGGATGCAGAGCGGATGAGCTGCATCCGCTTTCATCCTTTCTTCATCTGTGCTACTAACGCTGCGCGTCCGTTCTGCTTCCTCCCTGCGTCCGTTTACCGCTGAAACAGATTTGAGTTGTGCGGATGCACAGCGGATGCCTAGCGGATATAGCAGATGCGTAATGGATGCAGAACGGATGTCCCCCGTATGTCTAGAGGATGCAGAACGGATGCATTGGATACATTTTCCGCTCAAAAGTTTTGAGCAGCTCAAAACCTTCTGAGCGGATGAAACGTCCATAGATGGATGCTGGACAGATAGAGAGGAAGGAAAACAGAGGCAGTGAGTACAGAACGGAAGCATCGCGTTAACCGACGGATGGCAAGTGTTTTTCTTGGTTTTACATCCTCTTTCCATCCGTTGGTTCAGTGTGACAGGGGCTTAACATAGCAAAATAGTATTGCCCATACACACACACACACACATACACACACACACACACACACACACACACACACAGGTGAATGGATCTTTGGTTATTTGGGTTTTCTCCCACGTAAAATTGGAAGTATCCAGGCAACGTTTTGATGAAGTCTCATTCATCATCTTCAGGCTTGTGTTTTCGGCTTTGTGCTTCTCGGAGTAATGTGAGCTTGAAGCTGCTTCTTCCTTTTAACTGCTGGTGGGGATGTGACTTGATTGGGTGGGGGCTTGGCTGTGTTCTGATTGGGTGGGGATGTGTTCTCATTGGTTAGGGGTTTGGCTGTGTTCTGATTGGTTGGAGAGTTGGCTGTGTTCTCATTGGCTGGGGGTGTGTTCTGTTCAGGTGGGAGCTTGGTTGTGCTCAGGTTAGTCTTAGTTGCTGGGGGATTTGAGCTGGTGAGCTGTGATCCTGTTATTTGGCTTCGCGTTCGTGGTCATGCCACATCTTCATGGTGGGCGTCAGTTCGCTTCATGTATGGGTTGAAGGGGTTTGAAGTGAGTAGTGATGAAGCTGCAGTACGGCTTCTGGTCTGTAATCATGTCTCATCTTCTGTGTGGGTGTGAGACTGCTTTCTACGTGGGAGTTTGCTGGTAGCATCTTGTGTGGCCCTCATGGATGTGGGTCTGGTGTCATTCTTCATGTTAGGTGAATGTATATATATATTCAACAAACTCCAAGACCAATAAACACAGACCAAGACTCCCAACCAATCAGGATGAAGAAAAAAACCATCCTGGCACAACAGTAGGCTAGCCTCAAATTTAAAACTAACGGCTGTGATAGCCTGACCCACAGACAAACTCAATACAGAAGCCTGATGATGGCAGATGAGATTCTGCCGAAATGTTGCTACAACTTTCAAAGCACTGCAATGATGTAGGATAATACCCGAAGGAAGCTGAACTGCATTCATATAAGTACCACTAGTATCACTAGCTTGATCCACAAAAACACACTAAGACATAATAGAGACCTAGAAGATCAACAGACCTATGGAACAGCTGTCCTGCCCTACATAAGACATACTTCAGACAAAATCAGAAAGATACTACACAGGCACCAGATCAAGACTGCCTTCAAAACAGACAAAAAAATAGCAGCCATCCTTAGAAACCCCAAAGACAAAATTTACCTGGAAAACCAAGGCATATACGAAGTTCCCTGTGCATCATGCCCAGCCACATACATTGGACAGACCAAAAGAAGAATAAGTACCCACCTGGATGAACACAAAAATGCAGTAAAAAAGCTTGAACACACCTCCTCACTTGTCCAACACATGAAAACCACAGGTCACAACATCCACTTCAATGGCACCAAAACCCTAGCCACTATAGAAAACCCCAGCCACAGAAACATCAGAGAGGCCATAGAGATTGAAAAAAGACCTGAAAGCATGAATAGACGAGATGATTCCACCAGACTGTCAATCATTTGGAAGCCTGCACTCTCAAATAGAAAGATCTCCACACCACAAGCCAAGCAAACACCTTGGCACAAACAGACTCCCTCTGATACCTCCAGCTCAAACACACCCCAACCAGGCACCCAGATGAAACCTAGCTTCCTAACAGATAATAGCCATCCTTTCACGCGAAGCCAAGCTGCACTGAAAGCCTCCAATACAGGAACAGAGTGTTGTCAGCCAATCAAAGCCACAAAACAGACAGAAGAAACCAGAAACACCAATCAAACAAACTCCAAGTCCAATAAACACAGACCAAGACTGGCAACCAATCAGGATGTAGAAAAAAACATCCTGGCACAGCAATAGGCTAGCCACAAATTTAAAACCAACGGCTGTGAGAGCCTGACCCACATACAAACTCAATACAGAAACCTGATGATGGCAGATGAGATTCTGCTGAAACATTGCTACAACTTTAAAAGCACTACAATGACGTGGGATAATACCCGAAGGAAGCTGAACAGCACACATGTAAGTACCTGCGAAAACTTATAT
>BLBF01000017.1:33458534-33491478 GCA_015471245.1 Laticauda colubrina
CTTCTTCTTCTTCTTCTTCTTCTTCTTCTTCTTCTTCTTCTTCTTCTCCTCCTCCTCCTCCTCCTCCTCCTCCTCCTCCTCCTCCTCCTCCTCCTCCTCCTTCTTCTTCTGACTGCACTAAGGAAAGCAGCAAAAGTCTTTCTCTCCCCCAAATTCCACCAGAAATGAGTCTTTGGGACCCTGCTCCAAGACTCATTTTTAGCAGAGTTTGGGGGAGAGAAAAGCTTCTGCTCCTTTCCTTTCCTAGCCAAAAGTCTCTCTCTCCCTCCCTCCCTCTCTCTCTGAGAATGGAGCTGGAGATGGTATCCTGCGATCCAAATAAAGAATGATCGATCGGTAGGAAAATGGAGTGGGGAATTTTCCTGCAGGCTTTTTTTGGGGTTTTCCCAAGTCTCTGGTTCGCAAGATTTAAAATTATGAATTTGGTGGTCCCAAAGTTGACAATGCTATCAATACCATTGTTACTTTTCAAATGAACAAGACAAGAATTTGGACAATATTTTTTTCTACAATTTTTTTTTTACAAAGAATCAATTTAGGAGTTTATTAAAGTATAGAAGTGCAGGCAATTGCCAGTGATGAAGAAACAGAGACACAAAAATGGTTGCCCTAGTTTCATGACCTAAGAGAGTCTTCCTAGAAATCTAGTAGATTTTGTACTTGATTATGATTTTTTCTGCATGTATAAATTGATGGTAATGAAAAAGGTACATTAATCAAAAAATAGGAAGTGTTGGACTACTCTTGTCTGACTAAACCAGAAACTGGAAAAAGATACTTGAACAAATACAAATGCATTGATATCTTGTAAAAAAAAAAAAAGGAAAACTATTACAAATAAAGTTCAGCAACCAATGCAAGATCTATTTTTAGTGAATTTCTTGCTGACACTTTTTTCTTCATACAGGCACTATTACATATTCTGTTTGGGTGGAAGGGCAGTTTTCACCTTGATGTGACAATGCAGAAAGATGATATCAAGGTGCTTATTATAAGAACTAGATCCTAAAAGAGGAATATCTAAGAGATGCCATCATTAAAAGTTTAATGTTATCTTTGAATGAAAAGAGATTGCTGGGAGGCAGCAAGTGCTTGAATATTTTGAAACTTAATGGGTCCTTTTTTGAGTGTGAAGAAAAGAAATACAGCAACCACTTGTTTTGAGGACAGTGAGGAGAAACAGAAAGAGAAAGGGAAAGAAAAATTGTTTGCCTATGGCAAAGGCTGGTGTTGAGACAACTATCACAATTTCCTCAAGATCTACAAATTTCAGACAGCTATTTAAAAAAAAAAACATTTTACTGCAAATGACTTTTACTGCAAATAAAAATGTTTTTTTAACAAATAAAAAGTCTTGGTTTCCAACCTTTTCTAACCTCTAGAAAGAACATAGCCACTCCCATTTTGAAGCAAGTAGTTTAAAAAATAATAGTTTGCTTTCCATTCCTTTACTTCTATCATCCTACTTCCCAGGAAGCCCAAAACATGTTAATTCAAAATTCAGGACAAAAATATTCTGAATCTTAATTCTTTTCTTGCTGGGAAGATTTATCTGTAGAGAAAATGTAAGGAAATTTTGAGTCCAGTGCAAGTAGATATATGACAGAAAAAATATTTTGGGACTTTCCTGGCATATTGTTTATTATATTTTCTACTGAAAAGAAATATACTGCTCAAAAAAATAAAGGGAGCACAAAAATAAGACATCCTAGATCTGAATAAATGAAATATTCTTATTAAATACTTTGTTCATTACATAGTTGAATGTGCTGACAACAAAATCACACAAAAATTATCAATGGAAATCAAATTTAGCAACTCATGGAGGTCTGGATTTGGAGTTACAATCAAAATTAAAGTGGAAAAACACACTACAGGCTGATCCAACTTTGATGTAACGTGCTTAAAACAAGTCAGAATGAGGCTGATAGTGATAAAAAACACTATAAGCTGATCCAACTTTGATGTAATGTCCTTAAAATGTCAAATGTCAAAATGTCAAATGTTCTGCATGGTGTTGGGCACCTGTGGACGTCGAGCCCTCATACCACCCTCATGGAGTCTGTTTCTGACCTTTTGAGCAGCCACATGCACATTTGTGGCATGCTGGAGGTCATTTTGCAGGGCTCTGGCAGTGCTCCTCCTATCCCTCCTTGCACAAAGGTGGAGGTAGCGGTCCCAATGCTGGGTTGTTGCCCTCCTAGGGGCTCCTCCACATTTCTTGATGTACTGGCCTGTCTCTTGGTAGCACCTCCATGCTCTGGACACTACGCTGACAGATACATCAAACCTTCTTGCCACAGCTCGCCTTGGTGTGCCATCCTGGATGAGCTGCACTACCTGAGCCACTTGTGGGGGTTGTAGGCTCCATCTCATGCTACCACTAGAGTGAAAGCACTGCCAGCATTCAAAAGTGAGCAAACCATCAGCCAGAAAGCATTGGAACCGCGAAGTGGTCTGTGGTAACCACCTGCAGAACCACTCCTTTATTGGGGATGTCTTGCTTTCCACCTGTTGTCTATTCTATTTGCACAACAGCATGTGAAATTGATTGTCAATCAGTGTTGCTACCTAAGTGGACACTTTGATTTCACAGAAGTGTGATTGACTTGGAGTTACATTGTGTTGTTTAAGCGTTCCCTTTATTTTTTTGAGCAGTGTATAAAAAATAAAAATATTTGAAGTACTTTTAACAGACTAACAGAGTTGGAAGGGACCTTGGAGGTCTTCTAGTCCTGTTCAAGGAGGAAGACCTGCACCAATGGTTGTCCAATCTTCTTTAAAACTTCCAGTGTTGGAGAACTCACAACTTATGGAGGCAAGTTGTTCATTGATTAATTGTTCTAAATATCAGGAAATTTCCCCTTAGTTCTAGGTTGCTTCTCTCCTTGATTAGTTTCCATCCATTGCTTCTTGTCCTGCCTTCAGGTGCAATGGAGATTAGATTAACTCCATCTTCTCCTTACTTATTGGAATACTGCTATCCTGTCTCCTCTAGTCCTTCTTTTCATTAGACATACCCAAGTCCAGCAACCGTTCTTTATATATTTTATCCTCCAGTCCCCTAATCATCTTTGTTGCTCTTCTTTGCATTCTGCTTTTCTCTGCACTCTGAGTCTCAATATTTTTATTGACATTGTAGCGACTAAAACTGGATGTAATATTCCAAGTATAATCTTACTAAGGCATTATAAAGTGGTACCAACACTTCATGTGATCTTGTTTCTATCCCTCTGTTAATGCACCCTAGGACTGTGTGGCATTTTTGCAGCTGTAGCACACTGCCAAATATTTAAATGATTATCCACTAGTACTCCAAGATCCCTCTCACAATTACTACTACTGGAACAGGTACCATTTATATCAGGGGTGTCAAACTTGTGGCATCATGGCGGCATCATGTAAAGTATCATGACTTTTTTTGTTTTGCTAAACTGGGCATGGGCAGGGCCAGCAGGTGACACATCTGGTCCATTGGGTGCAAATTTAATAGCCGTGATTTATACTATACCTCTGGATTTGGATTTTCTTGCCTAAATGTAGAACCTCACTTTTTTCACCCTTGAATTTCATTTTGTTAGATAGGGACCAATGTTCAAGTCTGTCAAGATTCTTCTGTATCTTAAGCCTATCTTCTGGAGTGTTAGCTATTCCTGCCAGCTTGGTGTCATCTGAAAATTTGATGAGTTCACCATCTAGCTCCTCATCTAAATCATTGATGAAGAAATTGACAAGTATTGGACCAATGACAGAGCCTTGGCATACCCCACTTTTTTAAAGCTGAAACTGGTAAAGTATCTTAGTATTGCTTAGTCAGTATTCTGACTCGACATTTGTTTTATAATTTCTCAAAAGTTTTCGTCTATGGCAATGGAGTGGCTCTATGAATGTTCTCATAAAGAAAAGTACCTAAAAAGGACAGACTTCTGAGAATATATAAAGCTCAGGTATTTCAAATCACGGTAGTGGAAAAATCTGACTGAAACATACATCTGCACTAATTCATGCTTGCTAATAGAATTTTTACAGACAATGTTCTTAATGGAATGAACTCAGATACTTTCAAGTTGTTATTGGTTGGCTGATTACTAAACAACCCTGAAGGTTAAATTACAAGAAAAAATTAAATGCTCAGATTTGACATGGTCCCTGCTCAAACTGTTTTATGGACTCATTTAATGAAGCGCTACATCAAAATGGACAACTGTAGATACCCTCAGCTTCATTGGCATGATGCTTAGATTCTTTTATTAATTTCTGAGGAATTGCAAATACTTGTATAACTTTAGATGACTTCAACTGTAGAGCAAAGATTAGCACCTACCCACTTTTGAATATTTGAAATGTGCTATTGTGAATGTAATATAACCATCCATATATGTACTTCAGAAAGCAGATAAAATCTTTATCAGCCTCCTTATTTTCTACATTGGTGTGTTATATAGTCAAGCAACTACACAAATGGAATGTGAAGGGTGCATGAATAAGCAATCAAATAAGAAAATAACAAAGTTAAGGCTGGACCCACACTATTAACTCTGATACTATGTGTATCACAATATTGCAGTGTTGTTAAAACTCTAATTCTCAAATAATGCCTGAGATAATAGAACCAAGAAAGATACACATGCAGTTTGCAATACCTTTTGCCACATTGCTTTAAAAATCTTTAGACTGATTATGGAATCAAACATAATGGCAGTCTTTAATAATACACTGCAATAGAGACCTCAAAGCTCATTCTTTGCAAGAAAATTTTTGGGATGGCAGAGTGATTTATCCCCCCCCTGCAAATTAGATACTGAATCTGATAACCCTGACAACAACACCCACAAAAGACAAAAATATCACAGCATGCAAATTGAACCTGCAGCTTATTTGAATAAAAGACGTGAACAACCAACACAATTCAGATAAACAGAAAAGGTAATTGTTCTTGTGACAGAAATATTGCTGCCAATCTGATTAAAATGCTATCATAAAATGAATACTTACATATAAATGTAATGAAATATTAGATAGAAAAACAATTAAGGGAATGGTAGAAAGATTAAATTGCATTTTGAAAGGAAGAATCTGGCTCTTTGTAATTCCAGAGATAAAATCTGTTGCAAGACTAAATAGAATGATTTCTAATACACGCTAAAATAAAAGCCACACAGAAATGCAACTTTTATTTTAATGTGAAATATTTGATATAGCTTTTCTTTATGTAACTGAATATTATTAAAAAAAAAAAAAACCCAGTGTGTTTAAAAAGGTTCATTTTATTGAGCTGTTAAGCTTATTTCTGCATATCTATTTAGGAAGTCAGAAGACTGAGCTGTACAACTGAAGATATATATCTATAATCAAATATAGATTATAAATTTGATATATTTAGAACATTAGGTTCTAATACTATTAAATTCCTCTCAAATCACAATTTAAATATCACCAACTGTGGGTTGCTTAAAGATTCAAATCTGTCAGATGCTCTTTCTTTTGAGATCTAAATATATAAATGATATTCAAAGAATATACATATCATGCATGTAGTCACAGTGATCTTCTAAATGTGTGTGTATACACACACACACACACACACACATATATATATATATACACACACATACATACATGTATATATGTATGTATGTATGTTTTCTTAAGTTTTTGCGGGTACTTACATGTATGCTGTTCAGCTTCCTTCAGATATTATCCCATGTCATTGTAGTTGTGCTTTTAAAGTTGTAGCAACGTTTCAGCAGAATCTCATCTGCCATCATCAGGCTTCTGTATTGAGTTCATCTGTGAGTCAGGCTATCACAGCTGTTTAGTTTTAAATTTGAGGCTAGCCTAGTGTTGAACCAGAATGTTTTTTTCTTCATCCTGATTGGTTGGGAGTCTTGGTCTGTGTTTAGAAGAAATTAGAAACACCAATCAAGCAGAACACAGCAAACTCCAAGACCAATAAACACAGACCAAGACTCCCAACCAATCAGGATGAAGAAAAAAACATTCTGGCACAGCAGTAGGCTAGCCTCAAATTTAAAACTGAAACGGCTGTGATAGCCTGACTCACAGATGAACTCAATACAAAAGCCTGATGATGGCAGATGAGATTCTGCCGAAACGTTGCTACTTTAAAAGCACAACTACAATGACATGGGATAATACCCGAAGGAAGCTGAACAGCATGTATGTATGTATGTATGTATGTATGTATGTATGTATGTATGCAGGTTCAGGTCTTTTCCTGTGTAAGATTGAGAGTATCTTGGTGATGTTTCGACTAGGTCCCACTCACCATCTTCAGGCTGGTGCTTTCGGCTTTGTGCTTGTGCGAGCAAAGCGTGATCAGACCTGCCGTCTCTCTTTAAATACTGGTGGGGAGGTGTGGTGTGTTGGCTCTGATGTAAGTGGGCTGGTAGGCTGTGTTGTTATTTCTTGATTGGTTGATGGAGTTGATGTTTGCAGATTGGTTGGCTTTTTCATAAGAACCTGTGTAGCTAAGGTACTGGCTGTGTGTCTAACAGCTTCCGGTGTTATAATGACTTGGGTAATGGGCTATGTGATGACCTTCTGAGTTCTATTGTTGTGACATCCTGGGTCTTGTGCTATAATCTCCTGGGTCATTGGCTGTGTTGCAACATCCTCAGGTTTTGTGGTGTAACCTCCTGAGTTCCATGATGTGATATCCTGAGCGCATGTCTGTGTTGTAACGTTCTGGGTTTTGGTTTGGCTCCGAGTTTAAGGTCTGGCTATATGTTCATGGCGTGTGTCAGTTTGCTTAGTTTGCAGGTTGGGGTGTGTGACAGCTGGAAATGTTATTAAGTGAGGACTTTGTTAAGTGAGTTTTGTCCACAACCTTGCTTGCTTCATTTGTTAAGTGAATCACTACAGTTGATAAGTTGGTAACTCAGTTGTTAAGTGAATCTGACTTCCCCATTGACTTTGCTTGTCAGAAGGTTGCAAAAGGGGATCACATGACCCTGGGGCACAGCAATGGTCATAAATATGTGTCAGTTGCCAAGCATCTAAATTTCAATCATGTGACCATGGGGATGCTGTAAAGGTCAAATCTTGAAAAATGGTCATAAATAACTTTTTTCAGTGCTGCTGTAACTTTGAACAGTCATTAACAGAACTGGTGTAAGTTGAGGACTACCTGTACTCATTGTATAATTCTGTTGTGGTTATCCAGCAGCAGGTGCAGATGGCTGAGGAAATAAGTGATACTGATGAGGGGCCAGGACCATCAGGGAGTAGACTGCTGCCTTCAGAGATTGTAGGGGCTGGCAGCAGTGATGAGGAGGTTCCTGAGGAGCCTGTGCCAAGTGCATGTGCATGAAGAATTACGCAGAGGAAAGAAAAATTACAGTAGCACAGGCGATTCGGGAGTAAGGCTGTAAGGTAAGGACCCCTCCCTCAAGAGGATAAAAGCCAGGTTTGGAAAAGCATTCTTAGCAGACAGCAAAGAAGCACTTAAACTCAACTGGTGAACATCTTAGTTCGTGTTTGGAGAATTTTGTAAATTAATTCTTATCCTTGTGTTTTTGGCAACCTTGACAAACAAGGCTTGGCAAGGCTCTTTCTTGTTGGAGTTAATTAGTGGAAAGCAGCCTTCAGAACAGAATTCATTATTAAACCTTAAAAGGTGGGGGCTGCTGCCTTTGTCTGTGGTTGGGTCAGCACAAATTCCCTTTTGGTATATTCAACATTAATAACAGTGCCAAAAGAAAATTTGAAATTATGAGAATTATGAGACATTTAAAGCATGAGATAAGAAAAAGAAAAGAAAATATTAGTAACAATGTTTACTCTGAGTCTTCAAATCTTAATGTTTTTAGAAACCATCCTACCTTCCACCATGTCCCTATATCACTTTGTACATTGCCTTTTGTTCTTTAGTTGAACTGCCATAAAGGTGAATTAATTCCTGTGCAACAAGCAATCAAGTCCCCATTCAGCCATGAAGCTTATTGTTTGGCCTTCAGTCAATTAATGCTTTTCAGCTTAACCTAAATTAAGAGATTATCATGTCAAAATAGTGAACACAGAGGAAGAGAAACATATTGGTTTTTGACAAACTTGGGAAAATAGTAGAATATAAATAATTTTAAAATAATTGCTTCACACATGTCCCTCTTCCTTTTTTCATTTATGAGATATCAAAAGATAAGATTTTGAATGACTCAGTTTGTAGAGAACCATTGGTGTACAATGTTATGTGGAAAATAAGATGATATAATATAAATTCTTACCATGAATAGTTTCAGACTTTTACTTGTATGGAATGTACCTCATGAAATGGATTATCAATAATGACACTGTAATGCAATGGAGAATGGATTTTTTAAAAAATGAAAGAATATCTCCAAGCATACAAATGAGTGGTTTGGACTATCACCTGAGAGAAACAAGAGGAAATAGATAGTTGTTTTTCTCCTAATTTTCACAGCGGAAAAAAACTCAGCTATCTCTGGTTTTTGTATACAAATCTTTATGTGTTCTTACCTAAAACATATATTTTGAAATATATATGTTGAGATTTGCCTCTTCTATAATGATTCGATTGACATGTCTTTGGAACATCATTTGGGGCATCCTAAGGAAAAGCAAAAAAAAACCAACAATCAACATTGCACTGTACCTAAACAGGCTTTGATTGTGCAGTCACAGGCACAACCTTGACCTTTTTCACACACTAACACACATGACAAGGCCCTGAACTGGCCCATTTTTTAAAAAGGGATGCCTACTGTAGATAGGAAATATGAAAATCCTAGTCCAAAACAAATAAACAAAATGGAATAACATTTAGAGAGGATATTATAAGAAAGTATTAAAATATTTGTGTTAACTTTCTTTTTTCTTTTAAATATTCAGCAGAGCATATATTACAGCCAAGCTTTCATTCCTGACATTCCTTCCTGCTCATTACTGTGGCATGCCTGTCCAAGCTATTGAACAACTGTTGCCTGAAATTAACTTTTTTTAATCAATCAGAAAAACTGGAAAGAAATGCATAATTTTTTAAAAGTATGGACCTTCCCTTTGTTGCAAATGCCAGCCAACATCCTGCTTTGAAAACCTTTGAGGAAAAAAACCATTAAGTTCCAAAATGGAAGTCAAATAGCTGTCTCATCCCCTCCCTGTCCCATACATACACAATGTTTTCCTATAAATTGGATGGTGAGTTGGCTTTCAATCTTATTCTTGGATTTCCTGACTTGCTAGTACTAAGTCAGGAATTGATTATGTAATCTTGTTAGTTTTTAAAATATTCATCCAATCACTTCAATCAGGTATATTCAGTAATACAATTCAATAATAACAATAAGAATTCAAGATGAATAATAATACGTTTCTAGCACCAATGATACAATAATCAAATTCCAAAGATATTCTGAAAAATCCCAATTTTTACAAGCCTGACTTCTTTTTTTGAAAGCAAAGTTGATGACAAAGAACCTTCAAATAATTTCTATTTCACTTCATAAGTACTAATTCTCTTTCACCCTGCTCCCACCCCTTCATCAGAAATCAGGTCCTTTTTTAAGGCTAGATAGTGGCACAATTGCTCTGTGGTTTATACATGTATGGTTCAGGATTTGACAATTTATTTATTTGTTTGTTTGTTTAAAATATTTTTATACCCACCCATCTTAATCCAAACTTGGGCAGCTCCCAACCCCCAAAATAAAAATAAATATATTACTCATACAATAAAATATAAAAACAAAAAAGTATTGATGGAGCAATACTTTTAACTGAGGAAGTCAAACTAATCAGTTAAACTATAATTCTAAGAAAGTAACCCACTAGGTTTAGAATCATCTAAAAGAGACCAGTTTGGAATTATAGTCAAGAGAGAGAGAGGGAGAGAAATGGCAGCTGCTGTAAAAGAATCTTGAATAGATAAAGGAGCAGCTATTGAATTATAAGGAAAGAAAAAAGGATGAAAACAAAAGAGTTGACTGCTGTTGAGGTAATTCCCCGTTAGGAGAATGAGAATGAGTATAGAGAGTAGTGTTGGAATAATACACACTCAGTACACGGATACACTGTACAGTTAATGTAGGTTTTTACTTCTAGAAAGGTTTAAGCAAAGTCCAAAATAAGCAGTCCAAAAGTCATTCACAGGTTAATCAGTCAGTTTTTCAATCCAGGGATATTCCAGCAACAAAGTCCAGTGTCAAAAACAGTTAAAAACAAAGTCCAGTGTCAAAAACAAAATCAGACTTACATTAAATCCAGTAATATCAGTCAATTAGGAAAAATGGAGCAATAGCAATACGTTCCAACAGAAGGAAATAAAGATACACTCTTCTCTTCTGAGACTCAGACTAATACAATCCAGGTTTCTGTCTCCATCTTAAGGCCATTTGAGGAACCACACCTAATTTCATGCTCTTGCATTCCATTAAAGAGACAGCATTAAAATGTTTATCCTGGTTTATATATTTCTAACCCAAATACCTGTTAGGTGTTTCATATTCCTAACAACTGCAAGATTTTTCAAGAAGTTAAATAACAGATAGAATGACAATTCCTAGCTTATGATTAAATTCAAATTGATATTTTTGTTTGATTATAGATAGCTAGAAATTTAAAAGAGGAACAGAGTAAAATGGAAATAATTAGATTATCTGAATTTGTGCATCAGGAAAACTGCATTACTAATTTTGACTGTACAATTGGTATTATTTTAATTCTAAGGTCAGTTCTCAGAGGTGGATAGTTATACATATGTCTTCAAGAAAAGATGGACACATATAGGTTACCACTTTCAACATTCAGATAAGTTCCAGTTTTTTTAGTTAGCTTAGTTTTTTTAGTTTCTTAGAATAGTTTACAAACCAGCAGAATTTAGTGTTTAATCATAAATCAGCCTTAACTATTTCCACTAATCATATGTTCACTTGATGATTTATGCTTTATCCTTACTATATTCCCATGGATTTACTTCAAAATAAGTATATTGAGAAATAAACATTTATTTCTGCTTTGTAGTAAGAAATCAATTTTTAACTGAACATGCATTCTGAATTGATCCTTTTTGAATATATACAGGAAATACCACAAAATGTTTCCTGTAATCTTTATTTATTTAAACAGAGAAACATTAATAAATTTTATCGCACCCAACATAATTCCATTCTAGATTTATTCATAATCTTTATCTTCTATCATCAGTATTGATGATGTATGCGAGGAGTCTCCAAATTTAGCAATTTTAAGATTATGGACTTCAACTCCCAGAATTGTCCAGCCAGCATGACTAGCTGAGGAATTTTGGGGATTGGTCCACAAATCTTAAAGTTGCCAAGTTTGGAGAATCCTGATGTATGCTCTAAATGCTGGTGTTGTCCAGATGATTTGGATTTAAGCTTCTATCAGCCCCAGGATAGCAAAGGATTATAGTTGTCTAAAAGTCCAAGAAGACACCAGTTTTTCTTATGAAACCACATTTCTCAAGGTTACACAAATTCTTAGTTATGAAAATTATTGAAGAAACTTGAAAATAGTCCCATCATTATATCTGTCCTTATTTTGACAATGAAAAGGACAGCCATGGTAAAATATTCTATGTGGAATAAAGCAGTGTTCCTGAAGTCAAGAAACACTGGTAAAGTAAAAGATAATGAAGATGCTTTTCTGGGTTCAAGATTCTGCAAATATTCAGCCTATAAGCTAAAGGGATTTGACTAAGTCTACCATCTATCCCTGTCATGACTGTAATCTGAAAGTAATAAAGTGAGATTAAGGCTAGGTCACACTGGCCGAAGAATACAAAACATATGTAAAAAGGACACAGCGGATGAGCAAATTTTCCATCCGTTTCCATACCCAAATTTGCATAAACAGAGCGGACAACAACGGAAAGGAACGGACGTGGGGAGGATGTAGCGGGGATGTAAAGCGGATGTTCATAGGAAGCCTTGTGGATGGAAGCGGATGACACATCCGCAGGGCTTCCGGGGGAGAACAGCAAAGTGGACACGTAGCGGAAGGAGCGGATGCGTAGCAGATGCATAGCGGACAACACAGATGCATCACGGATGCCTATAGGATGCACAACAGATGCGTAGCGGATGCAAAGCGTTCACTGCACATGCGGGGAGGATGAATTGCGTAAGCTCCATGGATATAAAAGGAGGCAGCTTGCAAGCAGTCACCATACAGAGGAAAGACCTGCTGCCAGAGACATCTTGAGAGAACACCATGGGGAAGAAGAGGAAGCCTGTGCCTACTCCTGCCAGCCCTGGCAAGAAGAACAGAACCACCATCCCACCCCCGGGCGCTGACTCTGAAGCTGCTAGTGCTGCTGCTGGTGGTGCTCCTGGTGCTCCTGGTGTTGCTGGTGCTTCTCCTACTGCTGCTGCTGGTGGTGCTTCTCCTGCTGGTGCTGCTGGTGCTTCTCCTGCTGGTGCTTCTCCTGCTGGTGCTGCTGGTGCTTCTCCTGCTGCTGCTGCTGGTGCTTTTCCTGCAGCTGCTGCTGTGATGGACCAGCCCCAAGGCCCTCAAAGCCTTGCTGCTGAAGGCCCTGAAGCCCCTGTCAGAGGGAGAAAGAGGCAGGGCAAGGAGAAGGGGGAGAGGAAACAGTACTCCATTTCCGAAGACCATGAGGAGGAGGTGCTGGAATGGCTGAGGGAGAACCAGTACCTGTGGAGGGAGGGCCACAGGCTCTATCGCGACACCAAGCAGAAGCAGGCAGTGTGGAGAGAGAAGGCAGAGAGCCTGGGCTACACTTCAGATGTACTCCTTGGGTGGTGGAAGCACATGCACACCTGGTGTGGCAAGCTGCACCTTAAGAAATCCGGGCAGGCTGCTGTCAAGCTCACTGACTGGGAGACCTATCTCATGGCCTGATGCAGCTTCCTGGAGGGTGAGATCCACCACCGAGGATCAGTCCCTCTGTCAACCCTCTCCCTCAGACAGCCCACAGAGAGCCACTCCTCTTCCAGCCAGGAGACAGCTACCGTGTCCAGGCAGGTGTCTTTGGAGGGCCCCACGACAGAGATCCCCCAGACAGCTGAACTCCCCTTGCCAGAGGACGTGGAGGATCCCCTGTCTCAAATGGAGCAAGAAGAAGCAGCCACCAGAGACCAAGCCACCCCCACCCCCAGTTCCACCTCCACAGAAAGCAGGCAGAGAGGCAGACTGGAGGGACAGAGCCACACTGTCCTCTTGGAGATCAGGGACACAATAAAAGCCAGCACAGATCTCCTCTCCCAGCTGGTCCACTTCGGCATACCATCCTCTAACCGCAAGCCCTTCATCACGTATGTGAGCCAGACCCTCATGGACATGCCCGAGGCCCAGTACCAGGCAATGAAGGAAAGAATCACAGCTCTTCTGCACCACCCTCCAGGCCCAGTTGAACCTGCTCCTACCCACTCCGGGTCTGCTCCTCCACCCCAGGCAAAGTCACATCCCTTCCACGGATTTCAGCACCCCTCACCTACCAAGCCTACCACTACCAGGACTTCCCATAGCAGAGGCAGCCCTTCCCAGTCCAGACCCAGGTTCCTCGGACACCACAGACGCCACAGATGCCTCAGGTGACCCAGCTGCAGACCAGACAGTCCCACTACACTCCTCCTTCCTCCACCCCACAGCCAAGCCCTTCCTCAGAACATCTGTCATCAGTCATGGGCCTCACATCCCAGGTACTTCAGGAAGGGCCTCTCAACCTCACGGGACTGAGTCAGCTCTCTGAGAGCTTCCTGCACACACCATCTCCTGTTGTACTCTCGGGGCCAGGCACCCCAATGGTGCCTCAGACCAGCACTCCAGCAACAGCCACCTCCACAGTCCCTGTCCCCTTTACATCTGAGACCATGGGCACGCCTCAGAGTGACTGAGAAGAGTGCCAGAGACTGAGTTGTTCCCTGCTCACTTTATCTTTGCTTAAGACACTTTACTTGGGTCATTTTGCTTTTTAATAAAGTCACACAGTTTGTTATTAATAAAGGTTATCTTTGCTTCACACACTTGGTTCATTTTTTTTACTTCATAAAGTGTTGGGGAAAACTTTGAAAAAAGGGTTAAGCCTTTGCATGCTTGTGGGATTGGTAAGGATAGCTGTGGGATGGATAGCTATGGGAATTACTGAATTGACAAACACAAAAACAAAAACATAGCTGTGGGATAGATAGCTGTGGGATGGGTAATGATAGTTGTGGGATTGGTAAGGATAGCTGTGGGATAAGGATAGTTGTGGGATGGGTAAGGATAGTTGTGGGATAGATAAACCTCCAGTGCAAGCATAGTGGGACTGTATGGTCCACCCTCCCAGCTGCCACACATATGGCCCTTTATTAGCAATAACAATTTAATCATTGATCAACACATTTCAACATAAACAAAACTCTTTATTAATGCCCTATTCATTGTAGGGCCACTCAACATACATGGCACAATCTCATCAGTGTGATGAGACAGGCTGAAAGAAGCATCCATTAAGCATCTACCATCCTGTCTTGCCACTCCACTGCTCCAGCTGGGAAGTTGCACCAGTGTTTCAGGAGATTGCGCTGCTTCTTCCCTTCATGTGAAGCTCTGTTGGGGCCTTGCATATCCATAGTGTCTATCAGGTTTTGTCCTTGCCTCCATTCACCAGGCTCCATGTCCCCATTTCATTGTTGATGGTCCACAAGCCTGTTCTGCAACACTGGGTAGCGGGTGCGCATGAGATTGTGCAGGATGCAGCAAACTTCCACGATGTTCCTCACAGTTCTTGGATGATGCTGCATGGTGGTGAGAAGTACCTGGAACTTGTTGGCCAGGATGCCAAAGGCGTTCTCCACCACCCGTCTTGCCCTGGACAGCCTGTAATTGAAGATCCTCTCTTCACGGGTGAGGTATCTTGAAGTGTAGGGCTTCATGAGGTAGGTTCTGAGGGAGAAGGCGTCATCCCCCATGATGAAGTAGGGCACATCTTGCGTGTCGTTGGGTAGGGGGTCTGGATCTGGGAAACCCATGATGAGGTTGCATTCCAGCCCCTCCTTGAGGTCACTGGCATTGTATACCTGGGCATCTGAAGCTGACCCGTTGCCTGAAGCATTGATGTACATGAACTTGCAGTCAGCATCGACCATGGCGAAGGGGATGATGCTGAAGGAGCCCTTGTAGTTGAAATAAGTGGACCCCAACTTGGCTGGAGCTTTGCAGGCCACGTGCTTCCAATCTATGGCTCCAATGGTGTGGGGAAAGTTCCACTTCTGATACCACTGCTCTGCAACTTTCCTCCAGCCTTCTTCAGTGGAGGGACACTGGAGGAGCTCCTCCACATATTCTTCGATGATGGCCTGTACCACTTCTCTGACCACAATGCTGATGGTGTTGTGTGGCACCCTCCAGGCATACTGAATGTTTCTGTATGTTGTTCCAGAGGCCAGGTGGCGCAGAGTCAGTGCCACCTTCAGTCCAGCGTCCAGGCTGGGACGGAAGTTGGTGTTTGCCTTGGTCAACCTGGGTCTCAGACGCTCCACAACTTCATCAAAAATGGCTGGTGGCATCCTCATGAAGTTCTGGAATACACGAGAGTCTTCATTCCTCAGCTCCACCATCAGCTTGTCATAGAGTCCAAACTCCACACTTCTCCCAATCCATCTTCGGACCCAGACAACTCTTGGACGTCTCCTTCTCCTTGTGTAGAAAAGGTGAAACAGTCTGAAGAGGACTTGGTTCTGGTGTTGAATGATGGCGGCTACCAAAAAGAGTGTGCAATGATCCATGGTGGAGAAGAATGGATGCTGTTGAAGAGCAAGAGCAAGGCTGAAGAGGTCTGCACACCAGGGCTGCTGGACTGAAAGTGAGATCCAGGTGATTTCCTCCCCCTTTTTATAGGAAATGTCAGTTTTCCACTAGGTGTCCTTCCACATACTCCAGGCATCCTCCAGACATCTTAAATATCTGAGATACGTCCCATATATGAACGTTTTGTCCATTTTAATGCTTTATATCCGAGCTGCATCTGCTTTCATCCTTTCTATGTCCGTGCTACTAACGCTGTGTGGAGGTTCCGCGTACCTTTCGCTTCCTCCCTCTTTCCGCTTTCAGCTGCAGTGGATGGGAGTTGCGCGGATGTCCAGAGGATGTCGAGAGGATGCATGTAACGGATGACAACGGACGTAGAACATTTGTTGCCCGTATGTGTTGCGGATGTAGATCGTACGCGGCGGAAAGTCCATCCGCTCAAAAAATTTTGTGCAGCTCAAAACTTTTTGAGCGGATGAAATAGCAGTAGATGGATGCTCGATGGATAGAGCATATGAAAGACGTACGCAGTGAGTACACAACGGATGGCAAGCTTTTTTGTTTTACATCCTCTTTGCATCCGTTGGTGCAGTATGACATGGGCTTAAGTAAAACAAAAAACCAGAATATGCATTTTTATACAACATGAACCACTTTTACAGAAAGAGTGTTTTGATTAAATAGTTAACTTGAGGAAGAATTTTAGCCAAATATATTGGTGTTATGGGAATCACATAAAATTGAAAAAGCTGTCTTCTGTTATAATAAATCAAGTTTCTGAATTTTAACACTCAGGAAATCTAATAGATCAGTAATCCCAAAGGTAATTTGCCTTGTTATCAAAGTGTTGTGCAAGTTAGCAGCCAATTATTTGAGAGAATGAAAACCCAGAATCCTATGATTACATAACAAGCATAAATTGTCCTTAAACTAGTGAAAATGAAGGAAGGAATAAAGCAAGCAGATTCCTTTTTAACTGTATTCTGCCTTAAGGGTTTATTTGTGATCAGTAGTGTTCTGTATGGAACTTGGTTCCAAGTACTTCATTCTGATTGGCCAAAAAGGCTACTTATGGATTGGTTCACTAGGAACCAATCCAGGAAGCCGCCAAACGGTAGGAAGAGTTAAATAACTGTCATTGGCCACAAGCCAGCAGGCTAGCTGCTATATAAAGGGCTGCCGCAGCTTGGGCCATGTTCCGTTTCTTTACCTAGTGGTTTGAAATAAAGAGTTGTTGTTTGGAACCCGCTCTCCTGCCTTTCTCTCCGGATGGAACAAGTTGTTTTACAGATTAAAGAGCCATGAAAGGAACAAAAATATTCTTATTTTATGGAAATGTAAGTTTCCTTCCTCACAAAATGCTACTTTTACTTCTTTGAAATTACTTGGTTGTCGTACCCAGCAAATTACAAATATTACTTTTTTGACACCTCTCAGGAATACTGTCATCTCCTTGTTCTACACACCTGAAACTTTTTTTTCCTGTGTTGTACAGTAATATTTGACCCATAGCTAAAAAGCAAAGAGCCAGTCTGTTGTATGTAGAGAGAGTTTGAAGTAGTAGTTAAGGTACTGGGCTAGAAATGGAGAAACCATGTTTTCTAGTCCTGCCTTAGGCACAAAGCCAGATTGGTGATGTTGGCCCAGTGCCCCTCTTTCAACCCCAGGAAGAAGGAGCTAGTGGTAAGTCACTTCTGAAAACCTTGTCAGGGAAACTGCAGGAACTTGTTCAGGCAGTCACCAGAAGTCAACACTGAGTTGAAGATATAAAAAGAAAAAAGAAAGGGCAGGAAAAGAAAAGAAAGGAAAGAACAAAAAAAAGAAAAGACCTGTCCTATGGCACTGGCACGATTCAGATAAAAATTTGATTGAAACGGTCCAAATGAAGGCAGGAAGTAATTTGGCCAAACAAATCTATTGATTAAAACAAAACACAGGGGGGCAACCTGTCTGCATTTTTAGAAGGCTTGGTTAATCAGAATACCAGGGCCCGAAGAATTACATGCTCATCAAGCAATCCATGTGTATTTCTAGGCAACTCCATGCTGCCTACAGGTAATTTTCATTAGCAAAGAGCAAATTCTATAGTAGAGAGAGAGAACATAGCTGAATTCTGGAGAGGAACCTGTTGTGATGTTACTATAACAACTGGGGAAACCGTTACTGTGAAAGCAGAATGTTCCTATGGCAACAGAAGGCAACTTTTGTAATTTGAGGAAGTAGGAGAGAACATTGCTATTACCTCTAATGTCAGCCAGGTAATTAGTACAATACAAGAGTATCTCTATAGTGCCAAAGTTGCCAGATGTGCTTTATTGCTAACTATATTTTAAGAAACAAAGAAATTAGGTACAGAGCTGCATATTTTCCCCAAATCATAGTCTGGATATCTTCTGGTGTGCCTGCATTTGATATTAGTGTATTCAATTGCCATTAACAATACCAGAGGTTTTTTTTTCTTACAAATAAATTCAATGTATTCAAATTAAAGCACTTGGAACATAATTAAAATTGCTTAATGTCATGATATTGCTACTTCTTCTTTTCTGTTTCTATATCCATCCATCCTGTCAGCCAGCCAACCAGATACCTATACATAACAGAAGGTTGGGAACTTAAAGTTGAATAACTTAGTAACAGCAAATCTGCATAGCAAATAAAAATATTTAAACATGTATCATTTTAAATGACAATATTTTTGGAATATATATGCTATAAGACTGGATAGTCTTAGAATAATGATAAATTATCTAACGATGGTTTGATCCTCTGACTAGTGTCATTTTAAAATGCACAGACTGCAGCTAGTATATTAGAAGAACTTTCTTTTCCTTTCTGAAAATTCAACACGTGACACTGACAAATATGAGTTGTGACCTAAAATATAAAAACAAAAAGTCTGCTGGATCAAACTAAATATGATACCTTATCCTACAATTGTTTTCTCCAACACCATGCAGTGTGTGCATTAAGATCAGCTGGAAAAGTCTGGCTTGTGGGTTTCACAGCTGGATAATTATCCAATTGGCTAGGCAGGGTTAAGACCTTCTCAATGGCAGTGAACCAATTATGGAATGTTCTTCTAAGAGATTCTCAATATTACCATTCTGCCTTCTTTTAGAAAAGAGTTGACAGGACAACATTTACAGGACAGGTTGTTTAAGATTAAACTGCCTTTATAAAGTTGACTTTTTATGCTTTCAAGTTTGAATATTACTCTAAATTATGATACGGATGAAGATGCAGATAATGCAATGTTGGATTTTTATTGCAGCAGTTTTATTTAAGACCTAAAAGAAACCTTTTGGAGTGCTTTGGACTGAGGAAGAGAAAGAGTGGGGGGAGGGAGGAAAACTTCTTCATGGAAAGGAATGGGTTGCAATAGACTTCCTTTCACTGTTGAAATATCCTTCTCAGCTGGAAATGAGAGGCCTACTGCATCAGAGCTAAAGCCCATGTCACTGCACCAATGGATGCAAAGAGGATGTAAAACGGACAAAAAACCTTGCCATCCGTTGGAAAACGCGATGTACTCACTGCCTCCGTTTGGCTTCCTCTCTATCCGTCCAGCATCCATTTATGCACGTTTCATCCGCTCCGAAAGTTTTGGGTTGCCTAAAACTTTTGCGCAGAAAATGTATCCAGTTCGTCCGTTCTGCATCTGCTACGCATCCGTTACGCATCCGCTATATCTGCTAGGTGTCCGCTACGCATCCGTGGAACTCCATCCGCCCAGACGCAGGGAGGAAGCAGAACAGATGCAGAATGGATGCATAAGGGATGCCTAGCGGATGCAGAACGGAAACAAAGCATTTAAAATGGAAAAAACGTCCACAGAGGGGACCTATCTCAGATATTAAGGATGTCTACGGGATGCCTAGAGGATGCCTAGAGGATGCCTAGAGGATGCAAAGGGACACCTATACTGCCTATAAAAAGGGGGAGCAACTCGTCTGCATCTCACTTTCAGACCAGTAGCCCAGCTGTGCAGACCTCTGCAGCCTTCATCTGCCTCTTCCTCTTCCACAGCATCCAGTCATGTCCACCGTGGATTGCGACAAAATCCTTTTGGCAGCCAACATCCTTCTGCAACACTGCGAAACCATCTACAGTCTCTGTGAACAGTACTACGGGAAGAAAAGGAGGCACCCAAAAAAAAGTCTGGCTCCGAAGATGGTTCGCCAGAAGAGCACAGTAGGTACTTTACGACAAGCTGATGGTGGAGCTCAGGAGCGAAGACATTGGGGCGTTCCAGAACTTCATGAGGATGCCTCCAGCCATGTTTGACGAAGTTTTGCAGCGGCTGACACCCAGGTTGACAAAGACAAACACCAACTTCCCGCCCAGCCTGGAATCTGGGCTCAAGGTGACACTCACTCTGCGCCACCTGGCCTCAGGGACCACCTACAGGAGCATGCAGTACGGCTGGAGGGTGCCACCCAGCACCATCAGCTTTGTTGTCAGAGAAGTGGTGCAGGCCATCATCGAAGAACACAAGGAGGAGCTCCTCCAGTGCCCCTCCACTGAAGAAGGATGGAAGAAAGTTGCAGAGCAGTGGTATCAGAAGTGGAACTTCCCCCACACCGTTGGAGCCATTGATGGCAAGCACGTGGCCTGCAAAGCTCCAGCCAACTTAGGGTCCACTTATCACAACTACAAGGGCTTCTTCAGCATCATCCTCTTCTCCATGGTCGATGCTGACTACAAGTTCATGTACATCGATGTTTCAGCTCATCTTTCAGCTCATTCAACGGCTCATCTTCAGATGCCCAGGTATACAACAACAGTCACCTCAAGGAGGGGCTGGAAAGCAACCTCATCATGGGCTTCCCAGATCCAGACCCGCTGCCCAATGACACGCAAGATGTGCCCTACTTCATCGTGGGGGATGAGGCCTTCTCCCTCACAACTTACCTCATGAACCCCTACACCTCCAAATGCTTCACCCGTGAAGAGAGGATCTTCAACTACAGGCTGTCCAGGGCAAGACGGGTGGTGGAGAATGCCTTTGGCATCCTGGCCAACAGATTCCAGGTACTTCTCACCAACATGCAGCATCGCCCAGAGACCATGAGGAGGATCGTGGAAGCTTGCTGCATCCTGCACAATCTCATGTGCACCCGCTACCCAGTCTTGCAGAACAAGCTCGTGGACCTCCAGCAAGGCAATGGGGACATGGAGCCTGGGGAATGGAGGCAAGGGAAAAATCTGATCAACACTGAGGATGTTCAAGGCCCCAACAGACCCTCACGTGAGGCGAAGAAGCAGCGCAACTTCCTGAAACACTGGTGCAACTCCCCAGCTGGAACGGTGGAGTGGCAAGACAGGATGGTGGATGCTTAATGGATGGTTCCTTCAGCCTGTCTCATCACACTGATGAGATTGGCCCATGTATGTTGGGTGTGCCTACAATGAACAGGGAATTTATAAAGAGTTGTGTTTATGTTGACGTGTGGATCAATGCTTACATTGTAATTGATAATGAAGGGCCATATGTGTGGCACCTGGGAGGGTGGACCATACAGTCCCACTATGCTTGCACTGGAGGTTTATCTATCCCACAACTATTACCCATCCCATAGGTAACCCTGCCCATCCCACAGGTATCCCTTCCCATCCCACAGGTATCCCTTCCCATCCCACAGCTATCTTAACCCATCCCAAAGGTATCACTGCCCATCCCACTGCTATCTTAACCCATCCCACAAGCATGCAAAGGCTAAACCATTTCTAAAAGTTTCCACCCAGACTTTATCGAAAAAAATTGATGAAGCAAGTGTGTGAAACAAAGATAAACTTTATTAATAACAAGCTGTAAAATAAACATGACCCAAGTCAAGTGTCCAAATAAAGTCCACAAATATCCAGGCAGCCAGTCTCTGGCACTCCTCTTGGTCACTTGGAGGTGTGTGCCCAGTCTAAGGTGTTAGGATGCAGGTGCTGTGGAGGTGGGTGCTGCTGCAGTGCTGGTCTGAGGTGTTGTTGGAGTGCCTGGACCCGAGAGGACAACAGGGGACTGTGTGTTGAGGAAGGTGTCGGACAGCTGGCTCAGCCCCGTGATGCTGAGAGGTCCTTCCTCCATGCCATGGGGTGTCAGCCCCAGTACTGAGGACAGATGTACTGAGGCCGGGCTTGTCTGTGGGATGGAGGAAGGAGCAGTGTAGTGGGGCTGCCTGGTCTGCAGCGGGGTGAGGACTGGCGTGGGTGGCATCATTGGCGTGGCTGGCATCGCTGTTGTGGGTGGCATTATTGTTGTGGTTGGCATCGGTGGCATCATTGGAACCGGTGACAACAGTGTCGCCCGATGACTCTGTGCCTGCATTTGGAAGGGCTGCTGTCTGTGCTGCTGGACCTCCGGGTAGCTGTAGCCCTGGTAGGTGAGGGGCTGTGGGAAGCCTTGGTATGGGAGGGACATCACCTGGGGTGGAGGAGCAGACCTGGACTGGGTGGGAGCAGGTGCCTCTGGGTCTGGAGGGTTGTTAAGCAGCGTGGTGACCCTCTTCTTCACCACCTGGTACTGGGGATCCGCCATCTCCTTGAGGGTCTGATTGACATAATTGAGGAAGGGCTTGCGGTTGGAGGAGGAGGATTCGATGGGGACCAGCTGAGAGAGGAGACCTATGCTGGTGCGGATGGTGTCCCTGATCTCCACCAGGACCTTGTGGCTCTGCCCCTCCTGCGGTCTGGCTCTCTGCCTTACTGTGGAGGCGGAGGTTTGGGTGGATGCGGCTTCGGCAGTGGTGGATTCGATGTCTCCTTTCTCCCACCGCACCAGGGAGTCCTCCTCGCTCTCCACCACGCTTTCAACACCTGCCCGGGGGTTCTCCGCCGTGGCACGCTCCACAGATACCTGCATGGAGACAGGGACTGACTCTCGGCCGCCAGAGGACTGGCTCCCAGCAGGCTGCCGGAGAGAGAGGGCAGAGATTTGGGCTCCTGGTGCTCCTCGATGGTGGACCTCACCCTCCAGGAAGCTGCACTTGATCATGACATAGTTTTCTCTGTCCATCAGCTTAACTGTGGCCTGGCCAGATTTTTTGAGGTGCAGCTTCCCGTACCAGGTGTGCATGTGCTTCCACCAGCCGAGGAGCACATCCGATGTGTAGCCCAGACTCTCCGCCCTCTCTCTCCAAGCAGCCTGCTTCCTCTTGGTGTCCCTGTACAGCCGGTGTTCCTTCCACCACAGATAGTCGTTCTCTCTCAGCCACTCCAGCACCTCATCCTCGTGCGCTTCCTCAATGTAGTACTGCCTCCTCTCCCGTTGTTGCATACACCTCTTCCTCCCTTTGGCAGGACCAGATGGGCCCTCATCAGAGGGGCTTCCAGGTTGTAGGGGCTGCTCCTCCACACCAACAGCAGCAACAGCATCATCATCATCAGCAGCAGCATCATCACCAGCAGGATCATAATCAGCATCATCATCATCAGCAGCAGCATAATCACCAGCAGGATCATAATCAGCAGGATCATAATCAACAGGATCAGCAGCAGCAGCAGCAGCAGGATTAGCAGCAGCAGTAGCAGCAGCAGCAGCAGCAGCAGCAACAGCAAGACCAGGATCAGCAGTTGCAGAGTAAGCACCAGCAGCAGGGTCAGCAAGACCAGGAGCATGAGCAGAACGAGCAGGACCAGCAGGACCAGCAGGACCAGGAGCAGCTTCAGCAAAGTACGCAGCAGCAGAAGCACCACCGCCAGGAGCAGCTTCAGCAGAGTACACAGCAGCAGAAGCACCACCGCCAGGAACAGCTTCAGCAGAAGCTCCAGCACCAGAAGAGCGAGCCCAAGCAGCAGAAGCCCCAGCAGAAGCAGAGTCAGGGACAGGCACCAAGGCTGGCAGGAAGGCTGACACCAAGGCTGGCAGGAAGCCTGTTAGGAAGCCTGTTAGGAAGCCTGGCAGGAAGGCTGGCAGGAAGGCTGGCAGGAAGGCAGGCACCAAGGCTGGCAAACAGACTGGCTGGCAGGGAGGCTGGAAGGCAGGCTGGCAGCAAGGCTGGCAGGGAGGCTGGAAGGCAGGCTGCCAGCAAGGCTGGAAGGGAGGCTGGATGGCAGGCTGGCAGCAAGGCTGGCAGGGAGGCTGGAAGGCAAGCTGGCAGCAAGGCTGGCAGGGAGGCTGCCCAGGAGGCTGGGAGGCAGGCTGGGAGGCAGGCTTGGAGGCAGGCTGGCAGCAAGGCTTGCAGGCAGACATGCAGGCAAGAACTCAAGGTATCCAGCAGCAGGTCTTTCCTCGGAATGCTGGCCACGTGCAAGCTGCTTCCCTTTATATCCGCGGGGCTTGCGCAATGCATCCTCCCTGCATGCGCAATTAACGCCAGGCATCCGTTCGGCTTCCGCTGTGCATCCGCTCGGCATCCGCTGTGCATCCGCTTCATCCGCTGTGCATCCGTTCTGCATCCGTTGTTTCCGTTCCGTGTCCGCTTCGCTGAGGCCCCCCAGAAGCCTTGCGGATGCGCCATCCGCTTCCATCCGCTGGGCTTCCGTTCCGCATCCGCTTTGCATCTGCCCTGCATCCTCCCCGCGTCCGTGTTATCTGCTCCAATTATGCAAATTTTCGCCCCTTTTGAGCGCGGATAACAACAGATGTAACATTTTTCTCTTCCGTTGTGTCTTTTTTGCATCCGTTGGGCAGTGTGACATGGCCTTAAGAGATGCTCATGAGAACTAGTAACCCGAACAGCTTTAAGGCCATGTCACACTGCCCAACGGATGCAAAAAGGACACAACGGACGAGCAAAATGTTCCATCCGTTGTTATCCGCTCTCAAAAGGGGCAAAAATTTGCATAAGTAGAGCGGATAACATGGAAAGGAACGGACGTGGGGAGGACACAGAGCGGATGCATAGAGGATGCAGAGCAGATGTATAGAGGATGCATAGAGGATGTGTAGAGGATGCGTAGAGGATGCAGAGCGGATGCAGAGCGGATGCGTAGAGGATGCATAGAGGATGCAGAGCGGATGCGTAGAGGATGCAGAGCGGATGCAGAGCGGATGCAGAGCGGATGAGCTGCATCCGCTTTCATCCTTTCTCCATCTGTACTACTAACGCTGCGCGTCCATTCTGCTTCCTCCCTGCGTCTGTTTACCACTGGAACAGATTTGAGTTGTGCGGATGCACAGCGGATGCCTAGCAGATATAGCAGATGCGTAATGGATGCAGAACGGATGTCCCCCGTATGCCTAGAGGATGCAGAACGAATGCATTGGATACATTTTCTGCTCAAAAGTTTTGGGCAGCTCAAAACTTTCTGAGTGGATGAAACGTCAATAAATGGATGCTGGATGGATAGAGAGGAAGGAAAAAGGAGGCAGTGAGTACATCGCGTTAACCAACGGATGGCAAGCTTTTTTGTCCGTTTTACATCCTCTTTGCATCCGTTGGTGCAGTTTGACATGGGCTTTACCTTTCAAAAAATTGTCTAATCTGAAGTCATTTTTGTGGTGTGCTTCACTACATTCTGAAGTTGAACATATCTTTTTCAAGCTGAAATGAACCATATAATTATTTGGAAAGAAGATGGAAAACATCCATTGTGAAAATGCTATCATTGTTATAGGAAATGGATAAATCAGTTGATTTTTCTTCTGTGTCAGTTTTGTATCCATGAATTCACAAATCCATTCTGATGAAATGTTGAATTTACATGTATTTCTTTAAATAATATTACTTTCAGCTTTGCTCATTTTTTTTCCAGATTATTTAATGTGGCCAGCTATTTTACATTTTAACTTTGCTTTCTCTTAATATGGCCAACTAATGATATTCACATTTCTATGCTGGTCCAGTTAGCAGAACTGAAATCAAAACTCACTTTCAAAATTTTGAATATGAAATCAAAGTTGTCATGAATGACTGACACAAAATTATATACCTTGACAAAAAATATATGGGCTTTTGTTCTTACCTATAGGCACCATTCATACTTTTACTTCCCTTTATCTAAGTGGGATGGGCAAGACAGGTCTTCCTTCATGTCATGATTAATAATAAGAGACTCCTTTTTGGGAATGAATTAGCATTGCCAACTTTTCTGGCAGCCGACAAAACCTAAAGTTCAGGGGCAACAAACAGGATTGTTGATTTTTATTCTTTTGAGTTCTGCCCAGTAAAGGGGAATCTTTGCCAGCTTTCCAGTAAGTTTTCCTGACAACTCTGAAAACCCAGTTTTCAGTAAAGTGGAAGTGTGTGCATCTTAGAATAGCTAATGTAAGAGATTAATAGGATTCTTGAATATTTGTATTCTTAAAACTAATTGAATATTACTGCATTGATTCAGTCAACCTCTAAAGATTTTACTAGATAATTTGAAGACTGTCATGCTGTCCTTTCTTCATCTGAAATCTCACCTAAAAGTAGCATTGACAAAATATTTCAAAATTACACTGTAGTAAAACTCTTCAGACAAAGTTCTCTAAAAGTTCTATCGACCCTGCTGTTTCATTCTCATATTCCTAGTATTTTGAAGTTTTCTCATTATTGTCTATTGACAAATTTTTCCTTCAGTCAAATTTGAAACACATTCAGTCAAATAAGAGTGCCATAGAATCTCAAATCACAGAATTGAGTTGAATCAAGTTGTCCTTGAATCTTGAATCTCCAACATAGATAAAATCTGAATTAATTTACACAGGTCTTATTTAAAGCAATTTCTCAAATGTTTAAAAATGTACGTTAAAATACATAGTATGGCCAAACTAAACTCATTAAAATAATAATTTGAAATAATGTAATATGTATAAAATTGCTCACTTCTAATTTTTATGACTGCAGAAGTATGCACAAAAAACAAAAGTAAAAATCTCAATCCATCAGACAAAAAATTTGAATGTGTCAACTGGACTAGTAATCTACAATATTCAGTACTAAAGAAAACAGTTCTAAAAACAAAATCAGAATAACATATGGATGAATTATTCTCTTTAACTTCCTTGGTTTAATTTAAATTTGATTTTCCAATTACAGACTGCCCAACTCTCAGACTTGTTGGCTAACAAATTTAAAAGCAAGTACAGCATTCATTACATCATAGCCACCTAGAAATGGATAACCATAAGAAATAAAAAAAATACTACAGAGTTTGAGCCCCATCCTAACCCAAGGATGAGTATACAAATTTCTTGGAGAAGCTGTTTCAGAGTGCAGGTGCTGCAACAGAGAAAGTTTGTAGCTTCCTAGGTCCCTCTATGACATTGTGTAACTAAACAAATCTGATGCATACTTGTTCTACCCAATTTTACTGAAAAGAAACAATCAAAGATAGACAGTTGGGTAGATAATCCGGTCCCATGCCAGGGCATGATTTCTAGGTTGTAACCAGCACCTTGAACTGTACTTGAAAGCCAACAGGTAACCAATGCACTTCTGTAGAGTAATATCATATGGACATATGATAGTATACCCATGACTGCTCTCACTGTTGTATTCTAGACCAGCTGTAGTTTGTGAGTGGTCGACAATGGCAGTCCGACCTTCAATGCATTGCAATCATTCATCTGTGAAGAAGCTAGAGTATGAAAGACCATTTGGAAGGTCTCCAATCCAATAATGAGTGTATCTGGCATGCTATATACATTTGTACAAAAGCTGTCTTGGCCACAGTCGCCACCTGCTCTTCAAACAGGAATTGTGAGTCCAAAAACTCCCTCAGATTGAGGACCAATCTTAATTACCCTATCCAATTACCCTATCCAATAAATATAAGTGAAAATCCCCCAGATAAGTGGGCTCAATTATCAATAGAGCCTTGGTCTTATTAGCCTGAAACTGGCAAAGCCCTCAGATGCTGGCACTGAACATCAATAGCATCACTTGGTGGCCTGGGATCAAAAGTACATTATTTTCAATGGGATATCATCAGCAAACTGCTGATAAGGGAACTCTGAACCAGGAGATGACCTCATTTAACTTTACTTAAAGCTATTTCCTTTTGTTTTCAGAGTGCTTAAAATACCTGAACATTTATAGTATATTAAAATCACTGCAACCATAATTTAATTTCTTATTTAAAACCATTCTGCTTTATCAAGATTATAATTCATATTGTCAGCAAATGTCACTAATTTTTTAAAAATATGCTCAGGACTCCAATAAATGTCATAATGCATTGGCTTTTACTGGTAAATCTTAAAATGTTTTTGATTAATTACTTTAGCTTTTGGGTAAAAAAATAGCATAAGGAAAACAAAATAAAAGTGAATGGTTCTGATATAATCTACATCTTATCAAGATGAAGAACAATACTGAAATACATTAACAATTCCAAACCAGTGGAGAGCAAGCTAAATGTTTAGAAGTTAGAAAGACTGACAGATATGCTGTGTTTTAATAAATCTCCTAAAATGCTTGCCAATATTATCAGAATATTGAAATGTGAGCTTTCTTTTCTTAAGGGAGTTGATATTAGTTGTCGTTATGGAAATAAAGTAGAGGTGTGTTTTGTCAATAAAATCAGCCACAAGGATTAATGAAGGCAAATGTTATAATGCAGCTGCAAAAATGCAGTGCCTAAAACAATGGTACTACCCTATTCTGCTTTATTCATGTTTTATCTGGAGTTCTGGAAAAAATAAGAAACTGGAACACACACACAGACACAGACACAGGCACACACAGACACACACACATTTATTAGGCTTCTCCTGATAGTTATTTCACAATATTTATTGCCCTCTGAGTAAATTCCATATCGATCTACCTACCTACCTACCTACCTACTACATACATACATACATACATACGTGTGTGTGTGTGTGTGTGTGTGTGTGTGTGTGCTGTTTAGCTTCCCTCGGGTATTATCCCAGGTCATTGTAGTGCTTTTAAAGTTGTAGCAATGTTTCAGCAGAATCTCATCTGCCATCATCAGGCTTCTGTATAGAGTTTGTCTGTGAGTCAAGTGATCACAGCCGTTTCAGTTTTAAATTTGAGGCTAGCCTACGCTGTGCCAGAATGGTTTTTTTTCTTCATCCTGATTGGTTGGGAGTCTTGGTCTGTGTTTATTGGCCTTTGAGTTTGCTGTGTTCTGCTTGGTTGGTGTTTCTAATATCTTCTATCTGTTTTGTGGCTTTTTTTGTGTCTTGATTGGCTGGCAATATTGTGCTCCTGTATTGGAGGCTTTCAGTGCAGCTTGGCTCCAAGTAAAAGTATGGCTATCATTTGTTAGGAAGCTAGGTTTCATCTGGGTGCCTGGTTGGGGTGTGTTTGAGCTGGAGGTATCAGTGAGGATGTGTTTGTGCCCAGGTGTTTGCCTGGTTTGTGGTGTGGAGGTTTTTTTGTTTGTGAGTGCAGGCTTCCAAATGATTGACAGTCTGGTAGAATCATCTCTTCTATTCATGCTTTCAGGTCTTTTTTCAATCTCTATGGCTTCTCTGATGATTCTGTGGCTGGGGTTTTCTATAGTGGCTAGGGTTTTGGTGCCATTGAAGTCGATGCTATGACCTGTGGCTTTCATATTTTGGACTAGTGAGGAAGTGTGTTCCATCTTTTTTACTGGAATTTTGTGTTCATCCAGGCGGGTACTTACTCTTCTATTGGTCTGTCCAATGTATGTGGCCAGACATGAAGGACAGGAGACTTCGTATATGCCTTGGTTTTCCAGGTCAATTTTATCTTTGGGGTTTCTAAGGATGGCTGCTATTTTTTTGTCTGTTTTGAAGGCAGTCTTGATGTGATGCCTGTGTAGTATCTTACTGATTTGTCTGTAGTACCTCTTATGTAGGGCAGGACAGCTGTTTCATAGGTCTGTTCATCTTCTAGGTCTCTATTATGTCTTAGTGGGTTTTTTTGGATCAAGCTGGTGATTTTGCTTTTGTGGAAGCCGTTGGCTGTCAGTACTTTAGTCAGGGTGCATAGTTCAGTCTTTACATGTGTCTTATCTGCCAGGCATTTGGGTCTGGTGATTCGTGTTTGGGCCACTAAGTTTATCTGTGCTGGATGGTGGTGGGATTGGGCGTTGAGATAGCGGTGGTGTGTGTTTTCTTCTGGTATACGGTGTGTCCTAGTGTGCCATCTGTTCTTTTGTAGATTAGTACATCTAGGAATGGTTGTTGTTTGCTTGTTTCCGTTTCCCTGGTGAACTTGATTTTGGGGTATGTGCTGTTTAGGTGTGTTAGGAAATTGTTTAGGTTTTCTTTTCCATGGGGCCAAATCACAAATGTGTCATCAATGTATCTTAGCCATAGTTTGGGTTTGTAGGTGGCATTAGCCAGGGCTCTGGATTCGAATTCTTCCATGAACAGGTTTGCAATAACGGGTGACAGTGGTGATCTCATAGGGGCTCCTTCAATTTGCTTGTATCTTTGTCCTTTGTATATGAAATATGTGTTGGTTAAGCAGTGTTCTGTTAGTTCCATGAGGTGTTTAGCTGGTTGGTATTTATTTTTGATGATTTCGAGAGTTTTTTTTTATCGGGACTTGAGTGAATAGTGAAACCACGTCAAAACTTACAAGCAGATCTTCTTGTTCCACGTGTAGATCTTTGATCATTTCTCAGAAGTGGTATGAGTTTTGTACATATGAAGCTGCAGTTTCAGCATGGGGCTGTAGTTGTTTTGCTAAATGTTTAGCTAGGTTTTGTAATGGTGCTCCTTTGGAGCTGATTATGGGTCTGAGAGGTATGCCTTCTTTGTGTATTTTTGGGAGGCCATATAGTTTGGGGCATCTGGAAGATTTTTCTCTTGGGATGATTTTTCTCTTGGATTTCTTTGCTTATGTGGCTGGTTATAATTTTCTTCTTGGTTAATTTTTCCAGATATGTGTTTGGGTCCGTATTTCTAGGTTTGTATGTGGAGTCTTAGAGTAGGTCTGTCAATTTTGTTTCATAGTCTTTTCTATCCATTACTACTGTGGCATTCCCTTTGTCTGCTGGAAGTATGATTATGCTATTATCATTTTTTAGAGCTTGTAGCGCTTTGAGTTCTTCTTTGTGCAAGTTGCTTTTGTGCATTTTGCTTGTGCATAGGATGTTGGTAACCTGGTGTCTTATTCTGTCAGGTTCATCTGTATTTAATTTGGTTAGGCTGGATTCTACTGCACATATGATGGATTCTGTGGGGATTTTTTTGGGTGCTATGGCATAATTGAATCCTTTGGTTAGGACATCTGTTTCTGTTTTGGTGAGTTCTCTGTTGGAAACGTTATATACTAATTGTTTCAGGTGTTGTTGTGAGTTGTTGGGCGCTTTCTTGTCATGTTCTAATTTCTTTAGCTTCTTCAAGAGTTTTTCATTTTTGTATATATGTATATGTATATTTGTTTTCTTAAGTTTTCGCGAACACAGCAAACTCAAAGACCAATAAACACAGACTAAGACTCCCAACCAATCAGGATGAAGAAAAAAACCATTCTGGCACAGCGTAGGCTAGCCTCAAATTTAAAACTAAAACGGCTGTGGTATCCTGACTCACAGACAAACACAATACAGAAGCCTGATGATGGCAGATGAGATTCTGCCGAAACGTTGCTACAACTTTAAAAGCACAACTACAATGACGTGAGATAATACCCGAACAAAGCTGAACAGCATACATACACACACACAGAGACACACACACACACACATATGTGTTTGAAAGGCTACTATATAAATTACAGTACACATGTTGTCCAAAGAACCAACAGTCTCAGATTATAGAAATCCAGGTTTTGACAAAATTAAATGTTTTAAAACAAAAACAGGGTGACCATTTACTACAGTATGAATACTGTCGAAGATTTCCTGAGTGGATGGATGGATAATTGAAAAATTATTGAGGTCCCTTGTAATCTTCAGATTCAGTTAATTTTACTAGTATTATCTTCATCTACCAAACATGACTTGTCTACTTTGTTTTTGTTTTTTTCTTCACACAGACATTTGGTGATCAGTGATGGAGAAAAGTAGCTTAGCTAGCTTTGTCTCTTCTTCGCCATTGCATCTCTTGTTTCCTCCCTCTGGGCAATTGATGATAAAGGCATAAATGGAAGGATACAGTTCAGTGTATTGTGCCGATGTTTGTAGACAGAGATTTGGATAAATGCATTGAATGATTGCTGTGGGCATAATTAACTGAACCTTCTCTGGTCAGCAACAACAACCAAACTGACTTTGAAACCTAGTTGAATTTGAAAGCTTTCCTTGGCTGGTACAGGTTGTCCTTGACTTATGACCATAATTGAGCCCTAAATTTATGCTGCTGAATAAGAAATTTGTCCCATTTTACGATCTTTCTTTCCATAGTTGTTAAGTGTATCACTGTCTTGTTAAGTGAATTTGGCTTCCCTGTTGGCTTTGCTTGTCAGAAAGTTGCAAAAAGGAAGGCGGAGCCTCGTCTCGGTGCTACAGCTGCGATCTCAGGGCTCTGAGATCGCAGCTGATATTTTCACCCCTGGTCGGTCCTAACGGACCTAAACCGTCCCGTAGAGACGGGGATTGTGAAGGGCACAGTCCCAGGATCCCAGAGATATCGCAAAATCTCTGGTTTGATCCGGGAGAAGCCCTTTTGCTGGCGGTGAAAAGGCAGCCTCCAAAGCTGCTGAAGTCGGGACAGCTCCGAAAAGAAACAGGCTGGAGAGAGGGTGTGTCGGCTGGGTGAGAAACTTCCTTTTGTATTGCAAATTGGTTGAGACCTGAAAGGATATCCTGAACAAAGAAGAAACCTTTATTTTTCTTTGACTGGAATCTCCTTGAGCGGCGTTTTTTAAAGTGATGTCAAATTGAGGCTTGGATTCTTTCCTTACTATTTTTTTCTCTGAGCAATTTAATGTGATTTTGTAGCTAATCAGATTGAATATTTTCTTATATATATTTTTATGCTTCTTTTGATTTTTTAATTTTCTTTAGGATAGAGGCCCCCTTTGTTTTTGTTTTTTCCCTCTGAGTTTTGTATACATTACTTTTCTTTCTGGCTGAGGGGGGAAAAAAGTATTAAGAGACTGTGCAACACTGCCAACTAGAGGCTTGAAAATACTTTATTTGAACTGGGGAGAAATGTATAAACACTCCTTCTCAAGGACATTTTAATGTGATAAGATGGAGGGAGAGCACAGAAAAATATTATTACAGGTGTTTTCCTGGACTCTTATCAATGTTTCAACACTTGAGGCTTGGCTTTGAAGCTGCTGGAGAAGAGAGTCATAATAAGAGCCTTGGATAAATAAATAAAGTGCAGTGTGCAGTCTATATCTATATCTATATCTATATCTATATCTATATCTATATCTAT
>BLBF01000017.1:33491488-33595223 GCA_015471245.1 Laticauda colubrina
TCTATATCTATATCTATATCTATATCTATATCTATATCTATATCTATATCTATATCTATATCTATATCTATATCTATATCTATATCTATATCTATATATACTTGTGAAATCTCTACTCACCAGCCTTTTTGTATATTTCAATTCTAGTAATATTTTTATTTTTTTTATTTTATCCTTCTTCTTCTTTGGCTTTGGGCCATTTTTATTATTGGATTTTTCCATTTTGGATCATAATTGGCTACTCTATCAGATGGACTGAAGGTTTAAAAGAATTTGAAGTTTTTTGAAGCATTAAAGTGGAAAAAAGGGGGAAAAAAAAGAAGAAAGTGTGAAATGAAATAGACTGTGTGTATCTGGATTGTTTGCTGACTTTGGGACTTCTGGAAACTCTTATTTGAATGATTAAAATCATTTGGATCGCTTGAATTTTTTATCTTTTTTTTCTTTTACAATGGCATTACTTATGGATGAACTGAAAATGGAATTTATAAAATATAAACAAGAGAAACAAGAAGGGAAGGATTCTTTTGGCTCTATTTTTAATTTTTTAGAAATGGCAATTTCTACATATGAGAAACTACAAGAACAAGAAGATTGGGATGAAGAAGAAACCATCCTTAATGAACAAGCAACTTTATTTGGGGAAGAAAGGGGAAAGGGGAGAAAGAGAATGGAGAATTTAAGACTTAAAAAAACAACCAAAAAAGGGAAAAACAAGGTGAAAAGTGGACACAACATCAGAAAGCAACAGAAAAGAGGAATACACAAGAAGGTGGAGATTAAGAGACAAGGGGGTAAAAAGGGTAGAGTGGAGAAGCAAGGGAGGAAAGAAGGGAAGAGAAGTTACAAAGGTTTGAAACAAGATGTAAAGAAACAGAATTTATTTAGAGATAATGGGTAAACATATAATTGAAAAAGAGTTTCTGCAAAGATACATAAGATTGTGTTGTTGTATTTGTATTTGAAATAATGTTAGAAAATTGGAATAATATATGATTATAAAATGGGACAAAATATTTAATGTAACTTAGCGAAATTTTTTCTTTTTAAATAAAAATAAATGAAATTAAATATGAGAGAATTGAATTAAAGAAAAATGGGAACATTGTTATTGTTTAATATTTTAAAATATAAGTGAAATAGGGGGAAGTAATTAAGTAAAATCTATAAGTGTTCCCATAGAAGCATGATACTTATTTAGAAAGGATTGTGTAAAATGTTTAAGACTTAAATGAATATTAATTTGAATGATATAACTTTAATTGCTATGGATTGTTGTTTTAATTATATTATATTTTTTAAATATAGTTTCAAAATATTGAGTTTATCTTTAGAATGTACTACGCAGAATCCGAATGAAAATTATGTGTCATGTTAAGCTTTAAAACTAGGGGAGGGATAAGTATGACAAGGTTTTATACTCCAATCAGTCATTACAGAAGAAACCTTGTGTTAATGAGAAAAGATAAATAGCTAGCTGAAATAGAACAGAC
This sequence comes from Laticauda colubrina, assembly GCA_015471245.1. Classification (NCBI taxonomy): domain Eukaryota; kingdom Metazoa; phylum Chordata; class Lepidosauria; order Squamata; family Elapidae; genus Laticauda; species Laticauda colubrina. The sequence continues at coordinate 33,492,982 of BLBF01000017.1, forward strand.
AAAGGATATAAGTATAATGATTTAAATTGAGATGAAATAAATATAATAGAATTAAGAGAGTGAAAAGAGAGGAGAAGCTATTTAGAAAATGCAAAATAATAAATAAGAAATGGAATGTTATTTAAAAGTAAGCATGAACTTGAATTTATCTCTGTACAAAAAGATGTAACTCGGGATCAAACTGCCGTCCAAAAAGATATTTTATGTTTATTATGTTTTGTGTTTGTTTGTACATGTTTGTTTGTTAAAAATTAATAAAATTCTTTATTAAAAAAAAAAAAAAAAAGAAAGTTGCAAAAGGTGATCACATGATCCAGGACAGAGGTGGTATTCAGCAGGTACTGAGTAGTTCTGGAGAACCGGTAGTGGAAATTTTGAGTAGTTTAGAAAATCGGCAGATACCATCTTTGATTGGAGATTTTACAGTATCCTTCCCCTGCCACGCCCACCAAGCCATGACAACAGTAAAAAAAATTGAATCCCACCACTGATCTGGGACACTGCAACCATCCTAAATATGAGTCAGTTGCCAAGTACATGAATTTAGATCATGTGATCATGAGGATGCTGCAATGATCATGTGAAAAATGGTCATGTCACTTTTTCCAGTGCCAAACATTCAAGGACTTCTGTATTTGATTGGGAGACTAGAAAGTCAAAAATACATTTGGGATAGTTACTTGGATGTGTCATTAACAATCACCAAATGCCCAATGTGGGAGGTGCTTTACCTTTTTAGCTAGTTAGTGGCTTAATAATGCCTCATTCAGCATTAAAAACATGTGATGAGATGCAGATGAATGGATCAGAATCAGTCTTGCCTTTAATCAGAAATTTAGGAGGGGCTGACATGCATCTTCTTATTATCATAGTTGAAAACCTATCATCTATTGTTTGGAAGTAAAACAGTGACTAACCCAATTCAAGTGGTTAATATAACACGACTTGCTTCTTAATTTTTGAGTATGCGTTAAAAAAGAAAGGTAATGTTTTAAGAGAAATGTGAAGATTTTAATATAGATGATCCGGCTCATCTAAATTTATTCTAATATATATATATCTAATTTCCTTTGCAGGAATACCAAATTGATATTTTTTTTGCTCAGACATGGACTGACAGCCGTCTTCGTTTCAACAGCACTGTGAAAAGAAGTCTCACTCTCAACAGCAATATGGTTGGGTTAATTTGGATCCCAGATACTATTTTTAGGAATTCTAAAACTGCAGAAGCTCACTGGATTACTACACCCAATCAGCTCCTAAGAATATGGAATGATGGGAAAATCTTGTATACTTTAAGGTAAGAAGCATTTGTGTCTTTGAAGAAGGGCTAGTTTAAATAATTACTCACCCTTTTATAGAAATTAATGTAATTTCAATTTTATAACAGAAATAGAAAAATCTTAGCTGGCGGAAGGCCTTGTCTCAAAAATAAGAAACACAATCAGTTTGGCATTAAATGGATTGTTTAGGCAAGTTGTTCCCTTAGTTCTGATGTGTTTTAGTGACCTGCACAATGGGTTGTGCTGTTATTGCTGTTATCCTTAAAACTGTCAAATAGGACAAAAATTTAAGATATTTTCATAGCAAGAACTACGAGGAGTCCTCAACCTTTGACCCAATTGAGCTCAAAATTTCCATTGCTAAGTAAGACAGTTGTTGAGTGAGTTTGGCCATTTTATAACCTTCCAGACCTAAAAATCCCTGCTAAGGAAGGCTGATCAACTCTGAAGTCTTCTTCCTCAGAAATATTGGGATCTTTAAGTTCCCCTTCCTCCTCCTCAGAATGACTAGAGTGACTATGGTCAGAGGCCTTGGAATAGTCTTACTCTTCTTCCTCCCCCCACTCTGAATGGGAGGGCTGGAAACATAACTGCTATCTGGGAACACCCTTCTGAGAGTGGGAGACCCCTTGGGGAAGACCCTGGTGTAACAAGGACAGGCCTTCCCCTTATGGATGAAGGAATTGTTTAAATCCTTCTGCTAGGCCCTGCCTTATGGCAACAGAGACCATTTCTCTAATGTCCTCAGGCCTATTCTCCTCAGAACATAGGCCCACAGCTGTGGGGGTATAGGTTGCTTCAGGCTCAGGCCTATGTCCACCTTGAACCCCCTGACCACCGAGAAAGGAAGGGCCAGGCCCTCAAGTAGCCTGTCTAGAGGAAGGCCTTGATCTGCTTAAGTCCTGAGGAAACTGTTCTTCCTCCACTCTCTCTGGGGACCACGCTAACAGGTGACTGGGAGCAGATTCACCAGTCATCCCCCTTGGAAGAAATCTCAGGGCTAACATTGCCACAATTGTTAAGTGATTCACTGCAGTTGTTAAGTTAGTAACATGATTATTTGGCTTCCCCACTGACTGTGCTTGTCAAAAAGTCACAAAAGGTGATCACATGACCTCAGGGCACTGCAACTATCATAAGTATGTGGTCGTGCCAGTTGCCAAGAATCCAAAATTTGATTACATGACAATGGGGATGCTGCAACTGTAAAAAATAATCGTAAGTCACTTTTTTCAGTGCTGTTGTAACTTTGAACAGTCACTAAACCACTAAAATTGAAAGACTGTAAGTCAAGAATTACCTGTACTATATACCTACAACTACTTATGCAATTAATGTATTTTTCCCAGAAATATAGGTAATTATAGTGTCAAATTTAGCTGTATGGCACTGACAGTCCTCCACTGAAATATTAAAATCTAGGGCTCTAGATTCAAAGAAAAAAGGGTTCTGATCCATGCTGTGACATTTAATCAGCCCTATAAAGAAGTCCATGAAGAGGTTGCATCTTCTCTGGGACTAAGCAGCTCCTTTCAACATCTGTAGTACAATCTTGGGAAAAGTCACAATAGGTATAAGACATTCAGGTAGGTGCTAAATATATGGTTCCCTTTCTCTTTGAATCCAAAGTACTGGACAACACTAGTAAACAGGCCTGAAACCAATCAGTTTTCAAACCCAAACAAAGTCATCCAGATGACTGCATGGACTTATCCATATAGAGGTATCTGTTGCAAGCCATAATATATCACATGTGAGAAGACATCAATTTGTAAATATCATAATTCATGTCATCTGCATAATATTTATAAAATGATAGCTTATCTCTCCCTCCAATTCCCATATGACTGTGTGGTTTTCTTAGCAATAATATGGAAGCGATTGCTATTGCCTTCTCCCATGATAGTTTCTGCCTAGTAGTTGCATCAAAGAGAATCCTATAGAAGCACTTTCTCATAATATTCCAATTAAGCCTTTGAAATGACCAAATTACTAATTTTTTTTATAGCCGGCTGTCATATCAAGACAGTAATAGGTACCTGGTTTTCTCTAGGCTCACCATCAATGCCGAATGCCAGCTGCAGCTACATAATTTTCCCATGGATAAACATTCATGCCCGCTGATATTCTCCAGCTGTAAGTAATAGCCATGGTGCATATCTACTGCTAAAACTTTGCATAAAGACCTGCATTTGCTTCTCAATTTAACAGGTGGCTCTGACAGTGGCATTAGATTAAGGTGCTTATTGTCATATTTGCTAGGCATGTGACTTTCTTCATCTGCATTTACAGCAGGATGTTTTTTACCCTGCAGCATTATCACAAATGACAAGAACTATTAATTTGTGGTCTCAATTATGAGGAGGCTGAAAAATGATGCTCATGATGCAGTAAGCATAAAGAAAAACATGAATCCATAGTCCAGAATGTGGCAGATGTTACAAATAAAGACCCATTTATCTTGAAATGTGTTAAAGGTATATAATAAATAGCTGAAAAGCAGCTCCAATCTATCTGTTGGGTTTGGACAAATGATGTTTTCCTTTTCTTATTTTATAAGTTTGCCAGTTCTAATTGGGTAATTGTTATATGTGGTTGTGTCCATGTGCCAATACATTTCAGCATTGTTGAGTGAACCTGCCATCTTTGTTGGTAACCCTGCTGCCAGTCAGAATCTCTTACAGCAAAAGGATGAAAAGTGTTAGTTGTTGCCTTAAATTGCAAACAGAAACACTATCAAAACCTGCTTAAGAATATTTGCCATGCTGCCATGATGCTTTGGTGTATACGTGTGTATTTACATACATACATTTTCTGTGGTAGTCTTTGATTCTAAGAATTTTTGATTCTAAGAATATGTTTACAGAAAATGCAATCATTGATTAATGTGGGAAAATTCAGTTTTTCATTTGACAATTTGATATATGCATGATTGGATGGACAATATTAGAATCTAACTATAATAGAACTCTAGAATCCCTGGAAACAATTATGTCAGTTACAAAGTTATGGAATGTAATGAATAATTTAAAAAGATTTGATATTTTTCCCATGATAAAATGACTTTATGGGGAAACCAGCATTAAAAATTGGGAAAATGATGGTAGTATAGAAAAATTGGATAAAGGCAGCAATATTGATTTTGGATCAATTGACAGAGTATGCAATGAAATTTTAACTTACAATGTGCTCAAATATCATCTATCAATAGCATCTGATGAAACTTCATGACAATGCATTTTCAGCTTCTGAAACACCCAAACTACACACACACACACAAACACACACGTGTGTATTTTAGAGGTTCCTATATTGCCTAGTTAATATAAGCATATTAGAAATACATGAATAATATTTGTATTCGATAATTATACAGAGAACTACCTGTTACTCTTGTATCAGCATTTTTTTTCTGTTGCATTTTTTTACTTTTTAAAAGCACTTGTTACTCATTTTCAGGGCAGGGTAACAGGATGAGGTATTTCACACAGAACAAATAGTACGCATAACAAATAGAAGAGAAAATCCACAAGATAAATTTGTCTGAATATCTGTTTTTGTATTTTGCATCTTAGTGGGTGTTAGCTGCAAAATATTTATTTGTAGAGATGTATAGAGGTTTCAAAATGTACCATTTAAAATAACATACACGCACACACATGAGAAAAATTATCCTCTGTATGTGGGTGTCTGTCTTTTTCTCTGTCTCTTTCTCTCTTTCTGACTTGTGTGTGTGTGTCTGTCTGTCTGTCTCTGTCAGTCTCTTTCTGTCCCAGTCACTCTGTATCTGTCTGATTCTTTGGCCTAAACCCAAAATTATTCTTTTCCAAACACAAGTTCTCTTTAGCAAGATCTATTGCAATTGATAGAATTATAAGAACTCCGGGAACTAAATTATTTTCAGTTTAAAACCAGTATACTTTCATATACATTGAAGTGAAAACCTCTGATTCATATTCTAATAAACTTCTAATGAACCGGCAAATAAGTAACACTTTTCACTGATAATGGACTGTTTGATAATGGACTGTTTGATGATTTACACAGCAATCTTTCAGAACCCTCTCAATATGGGAATCAACTATTACGGTATGGATGAAACACTTAAGAAATTGATCTTGCCTCTTAAAACCTTCAGCAAATCATCAAAATGCAAATAAAATGAATCTGAAAATGTCAGATTCCACCCTCCTGTGAATTACTGAGTTGCAAAAAAGAAGTCACACATGTCTGTGGGTGCATATTGGGTTATACAAGTTATATAGCTGAGTTTTTATTGGAAAACTTTTGATTTGCTAATGCATTCATTTTCTTGGGTGTTTGCAACAATTCACATTGTGCTTCTAGTAGGCTGTTGTAATTCCCAGTTATAAAGAATAAGTACTATTTATTGGGAATAACAATTAATATTAATTTCAATAGATCTTGTATGAAAACATTCCTAGGATTTTTATAAATGAAGAAGAATGTGGCCTGTGAATGTACTCAGAAATCTTAACAAGCATTTAGTTCTTTACTGTAGTTTTAGATTTTTTCTGAAGGGCTATGAACATAGGATGAAAATGTGTTGAACAGACATAAACAGAAGTGCTGCTTTTCAGCTTGTCTCATGTTTAATAGTAAAGAATATCTTCGGGCAAGAAGAAACAGACTGGACAGTGGTGTGAAATTGTTTCTGTGAATGCAATTGCTTTTGTAACTTACTGACAGATCTGTCTGGTAGTTATTAAAAAGAATGAAAATATCCTATGCTACTATGAAATTACTGAAAGACATGCCAAGAATTATTTATAAATGGGAATCTGGTGACTTGAGAGATACTAGAGAGATAATAGTTCAGTTTACTTTTTAAATGGCAATAAACAGCATCCTGCCACAGCTTTACTTCAAAAGAGGGTTGAAACTGTACTGACCTCAGCTACTGAATGTCCTTATCCCATAGACAAAGAGGGAATGGGTAGGAGGGGGTCAAAAAGAGAGAAAGACATTATGTCCTTCATGAAAACACATTGAAGGGTTATGAAAGAAAACATCCTATTGTAAAATATCACAATACAAAGGACATGTGGTGAGCTTCCCAAACACCATTTTCTGGTCAGATCTTCAAACCTGTAGAGAAAGTTAGCATGGGGTTTCAATCTCCAATAAATAATTTACCATCATTTGAAAGAAGGGGAGAGTTTATAAATACTTAATCTCTGATTTTCTCATGTACAAGGGAATTTTATCTTATGTTTAAAGAATATTCTGGAAATGCTTTTCCCCTCAAGTGTTTCTGAATGTGCAATGGATTTGGCTGAAGATCAGATTCAGAGGCCAAGTGGAATACTTAGAAGAGATATTTCTTATCTTGGACAAAGTAGATAAACAATGTCACTTTGGTGCCTTCATGAAAATCCAGTCATGATTTGTTCTTGTTTGGTTCATTGTGATGAAGTCCTTGTACCAGAAGTGGTATTCAGCAAGTTCTAACCAGTTCTAGAGAACCGGTAGCAGAAATTTTGAGTAGTTCGGGGAATCGGCAAATACTACTTCTGACTGGAGATTTTACAGCATCTTTCTCCTGCCACACCCACCAAGCCATGCCCATAGAGCCAGGGATAAAAAAATTTGAATCCCATCACTGCCTTGTACCCAAATGAGAGTGGCAAAGCCAACAGTGAGGACAAGTATTGTATTTAATAATGAACCATCTTTTCTTTATATTAGATACAGGGGTGTCAGATTGGGTGTCAAATTGGGCCAGATGTGTCACATGAAGGCCATGCCCACTTTGGCTCCACAAAGGCAAAAAATGTCATGATACATCACAATACATCACATGACACAATTCAGTTTGACACCTGTGCATTAGAACGACCTTTGTGATCAGACCACAGCATCTTAAACAATTGGGTGGAAGGCATTTCCTTTGTTTCTTCAATGTTGCAAAGCTTCTTATTATGAGCTATCTGGTACCCAACATGTCTAGTATGACTGTGCAATGCTTTGCTTCAGTTCTAAAAGAAGCATTTGAGGGCCCTCACAGCTGCAAATATAACGTCAGTTTACAATTCTATAAAAAAGCCAAATCTTCTCCCAGAACTCCATAGTTAGATATGGATGGCAGCCAGATGAAGAATACCTATTCCATCATAGCAACTGCCCTTTGGAATAACATTACCAAAGATTAGAGTGGTCCAACCTTATTGGCCTTTAAAGCCTTGTAAAAGTCCAACAGGGTTAAAGCCAGTATAATGGGACACTTGGAGACCTGGAACCTGGTTAAGTCTGCACAATAGTTGTGTTGAATTGTTGTTGGTGAGTGTTTTCACTGTGTGTTGCTGTTATCTGTTTTTTCTTGTGCGTTTATTTTTTAAATAATTGTTACTATACCCTTAGATTCATTAGCTTGAGATAGGTGGCTATAAAATTTGAATAATAAAAAAATAAAAAATGAGCCCATGCATTTTTCCAAATATGCAAGTCTTAAAGAGTTGCAAACTGGAGCTGTGCTTACCTCATGCACTTTGGATTAAAAGCAAATACAAAACACTTTATAGCATTACTAATATAGAGCTTGACTTATTTTAAGAAAAACACCAGTGAATTAATTCCTAATATAATTTCTTATATTCAAATATTATCTCATTAGGGAAGAAAAGAGTTCCTTTTTCCATAATGTACTTTGGACTCTATTAAGATTGGACTACTCTGAAGTAATTCCAGGCAAATAACTGGGCTACTTCCAGACTTCTGGATTGGACCGGCAAATTGGATCAGTTGTTTTTTTTAATACCTTCAGTAATTTTCAAGACAACTAGAAAATAAAGCACACATAACAGCAATTAACTGAAAATAATTTAGGAAGACCATTCCCATGTTTTTGTGGTGGAATGTAGCCCTCAAATTTGGGAATCTGGCCTCTATTCCACCACAGTTTTGGAATATTGAGATTTGCTGAAAATATATGTGTGTGACTATTGTTTGCATCACAACATTGCAGAGTGAATAAATACAATTTGGTATCTTCACAATCCCCAGTAAAATGCAATGTACAATACTTGGAAGGTCTGAGAAAATATCTACAGACCCCTAACATTCTAAGCATAAACTGTTTCAATTCCTCCCCTCAGTATGCTGCTAAAAGGCATTGCATGCCAAAACAACTAGATACAGGAACAGTTTTTTCTCTTGCACTATCATTCTGTTGAACACCTAACTCTCATAGCGCTGTCTAAGGTCTATGTATATTTACTCATGTTGTATAGCTATAGTATTACGATTATCTTTCCTATCTTTTTATTATCTCCTCTTTGTGGTATTATTATAAATATTATAGTCTATGTAATAAGTGTATAAGACTATAATAATTATAGTCTCATATACTGAGAGCTTATGTACTGGAGACAAATTTCTTGTGTCACATATGGCCAAATAAAGTCTTTTACTCTGTTCTGTTCTGTTCCATTCCATTCCACTCTACTCCTAGATTATTCTAGTGGAAAACTCGATATGCATGCAACATTTATCTGGAGCAAATTTTATTTAATGAAATGGAATTTACTTTATAAAAAATACATAGGATTGAGTTGTTATACATATAATTATTATAATTATTTAAAATAATATGTCATTATAAATTTAACTTTTATTGACTATCAGTTAAATTAACAAATTCATTTTACCTGGAACAGATATCTTCTTATCTCTTTTAATTGCGATGATTTTTAATTTTAACAGGGATTCCCTCGTCTTTTTTCTGATAATAAAGAAGTCCAAAAATCTACTCATTTATTCTTTCATTATATTGCTCTGTTATCTAGTTATAACCTTTACACATGATAATAATTGGAAAAGAGAATGTGCTAATTAATTATACTTTCCTTTGGGATCCATCTGGTAATATAGGACAGGAGTTAGATTATTACTTGTTTTTGCACATATATAAGCTCTGTTCATATAGCACTGAAAGAAGATGCTTCAACTGAATTGCAGTTCCTTTCCTCTTGATATCACAGAAGAACCTTCTAGAACAGTGATGTCAAACTCAAGGCCCGTGGGCCAGATCTGGCCCATGGGGTGCTTAGATCTGGCCCATGGGGCCACCCTGGAAATAATGAAGGACCGACCTGCAGTGCCTCTGTCAGTGAAAATGGAGTTTGCAAGGGCCATACGCAGCGTCCCAAGCTCCATTTTCACTGGCAGCGGGTTACAGGAGGCCATCATAGCCAAAAACAGAGCTTGGGAACTGATTTTCACTGGCAGAGCGCTCAGGCTACCACAGTTGCCCCCAACACAAGTGAAATCATGCTGGCCATGTCCCCACCCAAGGTCAAACACAAAATTGATGTGGTCCTAAATGAAATTGAGTTTGACACCTCTGTTCTAGAACACCACTCCCCTGAAATAATGTAGCTCATTTGGAGAAAAGCAGAAATAAGAGCTTCTTCCTTGTTCTCTTCTTTAATGTAGGGACCAAAACTAATTCAGAAACTACTCAATCAGCATTCCATTCCTCTTTTTTTCCTCATCCAACCAAGCCTTTTCTCCTGAGCACTGTAAGGTATGCATTGGGAACTCAATTGCTACAAACTAAAAAATCAAAAAAGGAAAAAATGTCCCAGTCATCTCAGCTGCTGAAATGAATAAGTTCCTCGATTGCTCATGTTGGTGAATTTGCAGAAAAAGAGAATAAGCAGCATAAAGCATCTTGAAAATTAGTCTCTCAGGCCTTTAAAATCATTTTAATGGAGTCTTATCCATAAATCCAAAACCAAACAAATTTGATTTTCTGGAACACTCTTGTGAAGTAGAGTCTTTTTTATAAATAATCAATAAGCACAATGATAACATCATATGTAATTATTGACAGATGTCTTTTCTGTGGGTAAACAATTACTAAAATTATGTCATCACTGAATTAGAAAACTTGGCATTTGCTAGTTGTGAGCAAGGGTATCATCTAGTAAGAACATCTGCCAAATCTTAATGTCTAGCATGATTCATCCTGGCACAGCATATCAGTTCATTATATTTCCTTTGAAGATAGTTGATGATGGAGGTGAAAAATTGCGAACACTTAGGATCCTGAAAATAAACGACTTGGACAATAAAACTGAATTTCATTTCTTCTTATAAACTAATGCTAAAGTTAAGCCAACAAAAGAAAAATTTAAAAAAATGATTTGGAGCTCCGGGGGAGGGGGGAATCCAGAAAAAAATAACTGAATACATTGTTATAGAACAGTGGCTCAGGATGCTACTGACTTTTCCATTCTAAGCCCCCCTTCTCTTTTCCTCTTGAGCATACGGCTCAAGAATTTCTAATCCCCCATGCCTGCAAGCTTTCCACACATTGTTTACTTTAAGGCCCTGTCACACTGGCTGACGGATGCAAAACGTTTGTAAAAAGGACATAGCGGACGAGAAAAATATTCCATCCATTGTTATCCGCTCTCAAAAGTGCCCCGAATTTGCATAACCAGAGCGGACAACACGGAAAGGAACGGACGGGGGGAGTACGCAGGGCGGATGGAAAGCGGATGCTCCATGGAAGCCTAGCGGATGGAAGCGGATGTGAGCGGATGGCACATCCGCAAGGCTTCCGGGGGAGCGCAGCAAAGCGGACGGGGAACGGAAAGAGCGGATGCAGAGCGGACGCTGAGCGGATGAAGCGGATGCACAGCGGAAGCTTAGCGGATGAAGCGGATATAGAGCGGAAGCCTAGTGGATGCCTAGTGGATACCTAGCGTTCACTGTGCATGCGGGGAGGATGCATTGCGTCAGCCCCGCGGATATAAAGGGAAGCAGCTCCCAAGCAGGTCATTATTCAGAGGAAAGACCTGCTGCCAGACACATCGACTGCCTGCCAGCCTGCCTGCCAACCTGCCTGCCTGCCTACCAGCCTTGCTGCCAGCCTGCCTGCAAGCCAGCAACCCCACAACCATGGGGAAAAAGAGAAAGCCTCAGCCATCTGCTGCCAGCCCTGGCAAGAGGGACAGGGCCACCCTCCCACCCCCTGGCCCTCACTCTGCTTCTGCTGGGGCTTCTGCAGTACCGGCTCACTCTTCTGGGGCTGGAGATTCTGCTGCTTCTGCTTCTGGAGGAGCTGATGCTGCTGCTTATGGCGGTGGTGCTTCTGCTCATGCTGACTCTGCTGATGCTGCTTCTGGAGGTGGTGCTTCTGCTGGTGCTTACTCTGCTGAAGCTGCTCCTCGTCCTGCTGGTCCTGCTGGTGCTCCTGGTCCTGCTGGTGCTCTTGGTCCTTCTCGTGCTCCTGGTCCTGCTGGTCCTGCTCGTGCTCCTGGTCCTGCTGGCGCTGCTGGTGCTTACTCTGCTGATGATGATCCTGGTCCTGCTGGTGCTGCTGGTGCTGGTGCTGCTGCTGCTGCTGCTTGTCCTGCTGGTGCTGCTGCTGGTGGTGGTGGTGTGGAGGAGCAGCCCCTACAACCTGGAAGCCCTTCTGATGAGGGCCCATGTGGTCCTGCCAAAGGGAGGAAGAGGCAGACGTGAGAACGGGAGAGGAGGCAATACAACATCGAGGAGGAACATGAGGATGAGGTGCTGGAGTGGCTGAGAGAGAATGAGTATCTATGGCAGAAGGGACACAGGCTCTATAGGGACACCAAAAGGAAGCAGGCTTCTTGGAGAGAGAAGGCGGAGAGCCTGGGCTACACTTCGGAGGTGCTCCTCGGCTGGTGGAAGCACATGCACATCTGGTATGGGAAGCTGTACCTCAAGAAATCTGGCCAGGCCTCAGTCAAGCTGACGGACAGAGAGACCTACATCATGACCAAGTGCAGCTTCCTGGAGGGTGAGATCCGCCACCGAGGAGCAGCCCCTCTCACAACCCTCTCTCTCAGGCAGCCTGCTGAGAGCCAGTCCTCTTCTGGCCGAGAGTCAGCTCCTGTCTCCAGCCAGGTGTCTGTGGAGCGTGCCACGACGGAGAACCTGCCGGCAGCTCTTCTAACCATGGCGGAGTGCATGGAACCCCTGGCGCAGTGGGAGAAAGGAGACGGCACTTCCACCACAGTCCAACCCGCATCCACCCCCAGCTCCACCTCCACTGAAAGGCAGAGAGCCAGACAGGAGGGACAGAGCCACACTGTCCTGCTGGAGATAAGAGACACCATCAGGAGCAGCATAGATCTCCTCCCTCAGTTGGTACACACCGACTCCTCATCCTCCAACCGCAAGCCCTTCCTCACCTATGTGAACAGACCCTCCTGGACATGGCGGAACCCCAGTACCAGGTGGTGAAGGACAGGATCACCGATCTACTTCACAACCCTCCAGATCCAGATGAACCTGCTCCCACCCAGTCCAGGTCTGCTCCTCCACCCCAGGTGATGTCCCTTCCATTCCAAGGCTTTCCACAGGCCCTCACCTACCAGGGCTACGGCTACCAGGAGGTCCAGCAGCACAGGCTGCAGCCCTTCCCAGTCCAGGCACAGGTTCATCAGATGCCACCGTTGCCACTGGTTCCACTGATGCCACCGATGTCACCCATGCCAAAGATGCCACCCACGCCAGTCCTCACTCAGTTGCAGACCAGACAGCCCCACTACACTGCTCCTTCCTCCACCCCACAGCCAAGCCTGGCCTCAGTACATCTGTCATCGGTACTGGGGCTGACACCCCATGGCATGGAGGAAGGAGCTCTCAACATCACGGGGCTGAGCCAGCTGCCTGAGAGCTTCCTCAACACACTGTCCCCCGTTGTCCTCTCGGGGCCAGGCACCCCAGTGGTGCTTCAGACCAGCACTCCAGCAGCAGCCACCTCCACAGCACCTGGACCCTTCACCCCTGAGACTGGGCACACCTCTGAGTGACAGAGAAGAGTGCCAGAGACTGGGTGGCTACCTGTAGACTTTATTTGGACACTTGACTTGGGTCATTTTTCTTTTACAGCTTGTTATTAATAAAGATTATCTTTGCTTCACACACTTGCTTCATTTATTTTTGTAAATAAAGTCTTGGTGGAAACTTTTAGAAATCATTTAAGCCTTTGCATGCTTGTGGGATGGGTAAGGATAGCAGTGGGATGGGCAGGGATACCTTTGGAATGGTTAATAGCTGTGGGATGGGCAGGGATACCTGTGGGATGGGTAATAGCTATGGGATGGGCAGGGATACCTTTGGGATGGGTTAAGATAGCTGTGGGATGGGCAGGGATACTTTTGGGATGGGTTAAGATAGCTGTGGGATGGGCAGGGATACCTTTGGGATGAGTTAAGATAGTTGTGGGATAGATAAACCTCCAGTGCAAGCATAGTGGGACTCTATGGTCCACCCTCCCAGGTGCCACACCTATGGCCCTTCATTATCAATAACAATGTAATCAATCATCCACACATGTCAACATAAACACAACTCTTTATTAAATGCCCTGTTCATTGTAGGCCCACCCAACATACATGGCCCAATCTCATCAGTGTGATGAGACAGGCTGAAGGAAGCATCCATTAATCATCTATCATCCTGTCTTGCCACTCCACTGCTCCAGCTGGGGAGTTGCACCAATGTTTCAGGAGGTTGCACTGCTTCTTCCCTTGACGTGAGGCTCTGTTGGAGCCTTGCACATCCTCAGTGTCTATCAGGTTTCACCCTTGCCTCCATTCCCCAGGCTCCATGTCCCCATTGCCTTGTTGGAGGTCCATGAGCCTGTTCTGCAAGACTGGGTAGCGGGTGTGCATGAGATTGTGCAGGATGCAGCAAGCTTCCATGATCCCCCTCACGGTCTCTGGGCAATGCTGCATGTTGGTGAGAAGTACCTGGAACCTGTTGGCCAGGATGCCAAAGGTGTTCTCCACCACCCACCTTGCCCTGGACAGCCTGTAGTTGAAGACCCTCTCTTCACGGGTGAGGAGTCTGGAAGTGTATGGCTTCATGAGGTAGGTTCTGAGGGAGAAGGAAGTAGGGCACATCTTGCGTGTTGTTGGGCAGGGGGTCTGGATCTGGGAAGCCCATGATGAGGTTGCATTCCAGCCCCTCCTTGAGGTCACTGGCGTTGTATACCTGGGCATCTGAAGCTGACCCGTTGCCTGAAGCATCGATGTACATGAACTTGTAGTCAGCATCGACCATGGCGAAGAGGATGATGCTGAAGAAGCCCTTGTAGTTGAAATAAGTGGACCCTGACTTGGCTGGAGCTTTGCAGGCCATGTGCTTGCCATCTATGGCTCCAACGGTGTGGGGGAAGTTCCACTTCTGATACCACTGCTCTGCAACTTTCTTCCAGCCTTCTTCAGTGGAGGGGCACTGGAGGAGCTCCTCCAGGTATTCTTCTCTGACCACAATGCTGATGGTGTTGTGTGGCACCCTCCAGCCGTACTGCATGCTCCTGTAGGAGGTCCCTGAGGCCAGGTGGCACAGAGTGAGTGCCACCTTGAGCCCAGGGTCCAGGCTGGGCCAGAGGTTGGTGGTCTGCTTGGTCAACCTGGGTGTCAGCTGCTCCACAACTTCGTCAAACATGGCTGGAGGCATCCTCATGAAGTTCTGGAATGCACGAAGGTCTTCGCTCCTCAGCTCCACCATCAGCTTGTTGTACAGTCCGTACTCTGCTCTTCTCCTGATCCATCTTCGGACCCAGACGCTTCTTGGCCACCTCCTTTTCTTCCCGTAGAACAGTTGAAAGAGCCTGTAGATGGCTTCGCACTTTTGCAGAACGATGGTGGCTACCAAAAGGACTGTGTTACAATCCATAGTGGACATGACTGGATGCTGTGGAAGAGCAAGTGGCAGATGAAGACTGCAGAGGTCTGCACAGCAGGGCTGCTGGTCTGAAAGTGAGATCCAGGTGAGTTGCTCGCCCTTTTTATAGGCAATATTGGTTTTCCCCTATGTGTCCTTTTGCATCCTCTAGGCATCCTCTAGACATCCTTAATATCCAAGATAGGTCCCCTCTGCAAAGGTTTTTTCCATTTTAAATGCTTTCTTTGCAAGCTTCATCCGGTTTTATCCTTTCTCCATCCGTGCTACTAATGCTGCGCGTGTGTTCCACTTCCTCCCTGTGTCCGCTTTCTGCTGGAGCGGATTTGAGTTGCGCGGATTTGCAGCGGATGCCTAGCAGATGTAGCGGATGCGTAATGGATGACGACGGATGCAGAACGGATGTTCCCCGTATGCGTTGCAGATGCAGAACGGACGCGTTGGATACATTTTCCGCTCAGAAAGTTTTGAGCAGCTCAAAACTTTTTGAGCGGATGGAACCTCAGTCGACGGATGCTGGACAGATAGAGAGGAAGAAAAACGGACGCAGTGAGTACAGAACAGAAGCATCGCGTTAACCAACGGATGGCAAGTGTTTCTCTCCATTTTACATCCTCTTTCCATCCGTTGATGCAGTGTGGCATGGGCTTTAAGGGTGGATATTTTTATGTGGATTGGGCACTGCTACTGATTACTTATAGAAGACTATGTAGAGAACTTAGAGGGGGAAATGTGGCAATTAGTAAGAAAATGAGCTCAGTTGGAGAAAGCAGAAAAACATAAGAAATTGTTCTGCCTCTACTCTCTTTGGCATAAGAGGCAGAAAAAGAGACCCTGTTAGGCTTTCAAGGTGCTGTTATCATAGCATATATCAATAAAGTCATTTTCGTATTTCTCATGGTAACTGTCTCCTAACTTGCTCCCTCTTACAAGGGTGATAGTCTTTACTCTGTGATATTAGCAGGAATCTGGTGGCATCATAGATTGGAGCAAAGTTGTTTGTTTGTTTGTTTTCAAGTTGAAGGGAGAATATAATGATAAGGATGAAAATGGGAGCAGAAAAGTTTTGGAAAACAAATTTCCCTAAGTCCATCCTTAATGTTCCCAGCCAAATCACACCACTACAATTTGTCTAAAATTTGATGCTGTAACTTTTGGCTTATTGAAGAATTAAAGATCTAACAGCTAAAATTGAAACAGTTTACATTCTTAAGGCACCACTCTTATTTCTATCTTTATTTTGAAGGAAAAATATATATAATTAAAAGCAAAAAAATAATCCATTAGAAGTTTTCCAATGACACTGCTCAGGATACAATGATCTGTAATAAGTACATGAGAAAGAAAAAGTGGGGGAAAGTTATTTGTGGGTTATTATATGTAGCCTTCCTAACAATCTTATTCCAGCTTTCAAGTCCTTTTTCTAATATACTTTCTTTTCCATTTCATTCTAGTCATTTAAGCCTGGTTTCCTTCTAAAATAGACATGTCAAATAGGCAGTCCATAGGCTGGATCTGGCCCTCAATAGACCCAGAGTTGTCCTACAGGGCCATCCCAGAGATGGTAAGGGACCGATACATGCCACCCTGGCCCACTCCGGCCACACCCACCCAGTCAGCCATGACAGCCAGGCCATGCCCACCCTGGCCTCCAAGGGCAAACAAAATTCTGATACAGCCCACAATGGGATCGAGTTTGACACCCCTGCTCTAAAACAAAGATCAGCCACAATATGAAGTCTGTAGATTAAATCCAGATCTATATTACCGTCTGGTGATCTGATGGGGAGGGACTTATTGGAAAGAAAGCAAGAAGGTGCTGATAATATGCACATGAAATAGGATAAGGTGCACCCAAAATACAGGCTAATAGATATCTCTGATGAGGTAGTGAAAGGCTTTGTGAAAGATAGACATGTCTATAGTTTGGAGATTCTAAAGTCTTGCTTTTCTTCCTCTATACAATATTTCTGTTTCTTATCATGCTAAAATTTCATTATATTGGTAATGAATGAAGGTTGAATGAAGTATCAAACAATTTAATTTGTAGAATATCTAGTGTAAAACAGTATTACAGAGCAATGCTGAATTGATCCTGTTAACTGAAACAGAATTATAATCTGTTGAAGAACATGTGCTTTCCAAGTATTCTGTCAACTTCTCTTATATGGTATTTGTGTTCATTAAAAACAAAATCATCAAACTATTTCTGTTTTGTACTGTTTTCTCTAAAATGATCGTACTGTAGAAACAGTCATGGAATTAGTTAAAAAGCAAACGTTATGATAAGCCAATATGGATTAATCAATTCTTTGCTTGATCATAACCAAAACGTATTTGATTGTCCCCAAGATGGCATTCTGACTCAGCAGGACTTTTTTTTATCCCTGATGACAGACAGTGGATTTTAGTGCCTAAACTGGGACTTTGATAGCATATTCCCTTGTCATAAATGGGATGCCACCTGCTAGGAATGAATCAAGATGACCATGGACCTATCTAAGAAGAGAACCTAAAAGTTAGTTTGGGGTTGCAATGGGGGAGCATCACAATGGAGGTGATTGATTGATTAACAACCGATCACACCTTCCCCCGACCTCATTGGATCTTAGCATTTGTTTAATTAATTAAATTAAGTAATGATATAAATTAGTTAGTTACAGGTCCCATTTATAAAAGACTATCAACTGTTTAGGACCCAGGAACAGAGCCTTTTCTGCCATTCTGCCCATCTGTGGAACATCATTGATCAATAATCATCAGAATAATAATTTAGTGACAGCTTCAAGAATGTGTGATAGATTGCTTGTTTAGGATATATGTATTATTGTTTAGGATTCCGAAAAGTTCACCAGATTACCACAGCAGATCTGCTGTAAAAAGATCTGAAAAGATAAAGTGATCTGTAAAGATCTTATTCAGCATACTAAAAAGCAGAGACATCACCCTGCCAACACAAGTGTGTATAATCAAGGCTGTGGTTTTCCCAGTTGCAATACAGGGGTGGGATTCAATTTTTTAAACAACTGGTTCTATGGGTGTGGCCTAATTTGTGGGTGTGGTTTGGTGGTCATGTGACTGGGTGGGCATGGCTTGTATGTAAATATTATAAATATTTATGTAAATATTATTTTTTTTAATAAAAAATAGCAACTTTTACCAAAAAGTAGGCAAAGCAGGCAGGCAGATTGAGTTGCTCACAGAATCACATATTCACTTAGAGATCTATCTATCTGCAATCAGTTACTTGAGTCTGCACTGAAAAGCTTCAGGTTCAGCTCTGCTTTTAGATTAACTAGAAAGCAAAAAATCCTGGATTTCCTGCTTTCTAGCTAATCTAAATCTCCCAGCAGAGCAGAACAGCTGATGGTCATGGGAAAAAAAGGAAAAATAACAACTTACCAAACCAGGCAAGTTGAATGGCTTGCATGTTAGGTAAGGAGTAAGTGGGCAGGGAGGGAAGGGCCAGCCAGTAGAGCGATTTGCCAGTTCTCTGAACTGCAGACAATCATAACACACTTGTGTGCAGCGTTTGCAAGAAATCATCAGCTGTGCTGCCTGGAGAGCTGCCAAGTGCTGTGCTCAGGTGTGCAACATTTGAAAATCCTCTTGTTCCCTGCTTTTTCAAACTCAGCTATGCTGTGCAAGCAGCTGAGGAGGGAAAAGCAGGGAAAAAAGAACAGTCAAGAGCCCAGGCAGATGGTCGGCCAAATACCAAACCGGTTCAGTGTCAATTGCTCTTCACAGCTACAGGTTGTGTAGAACCAGGCCAAACTGGTAGCATCCCACCCCTGAGTGTATGGCTGTGAAAGTTGGATCATAAGAAAGGCTGAAGTGCCAAAGAATTGAGGCCTTTGAACTATTGTGCTGGAAAAGACTCCTGTGAGTCCCATGGACTGCAAAGTCAGTCCTAGAGGAGATCAAACCTGACTGCTCTTTAGAAGGCCAGATCCTGAAGATGAAACTCAAATACTTTGGCCACCTAATGAGAAGGAAGGTGTTCCATCCGGAAAAGATGCTCGGTAGACCGGGTTCCAACATGTAGCATACCCAACACCTCTTCCTGCAGTCTGGATGGAATTACCACCCAATCTCCCCACAATAAACACCCCTTTTGTATTGACAGTTTAGTTTGTCTAGTCCAAAAAGGTTTAAAATCTTCAGTCTTTTGGCTTTCCGGCCAGCCTTTACCTACCCAAGTCAAAACACGGGCAGTCACTGGGTCTTTCCCCATGGCTCTGGCAACATCATTTGCAGACAATGGAAGTTCAGGGCAGGTCTCTACTTGTAGGGCGGCGGTGGTTGGAGCCGGGTCGTCCTCTATGTTTTGTAATGGTGCTCGGCTTAAAGCATCTGCATGGATGATTTGTTTCCTCAGTCGATGCAGCAAGGTATATGAATAGGCGGCCAGGAATTCTGACCACCTTGTCAGCCGTGGGGATAGAATGTTTGGTGTGGGTTTGTTCCCTGCCAAAATCCCCAGTAACACTTTATGGTCAGTCACAATGGAAAATGTCCTCCCATAGAGGTATTTGTGAAAACGTTTAATTCCGGCGACAATTGTCAGGGCCTCCCTGTCTAGCTGGCTATAGTTGCGTTCCGCTTTGGAGAGCATTTTCGAGTAAAAGGCAATTGGTGCCTCTCTCCCGTCAGATAAAATTGGTGGCTCAGGATGGCACCGACTCCGAAAGGTGAGGCGTCACAGGTGACCGTCAATGGAAGTGTATAACTAAACTGAATAAGAACGGTGTCTGAGATTAATAAGTCTTTTATGCTTTGGAATGCTTTTTGTTCTTTGTGACCCCAAGTCCAGACAGTTTTTTTATCCAGCAAACGGTGTAATGGTTCTGCTATCATTGCTTTGTGGGGAAGGAATACGTTATAAAAGTTGATCAGACCCAAGAATGTCTGTAAGTCTGTTTTTAATTGCTTTGACTTTTTTGTCTGTTGGGTGAATACCCTGTTCGTCAATTAAATACCCTAAAAATTTGACACGGTTGGTAGCCAGGCAGCATTTTTCCTTTTTTACTTTTAGGCCGGATTCTCTAAATTTGGTTAACACTTCTCTTAGTCTTGCTTCTAATTGGGTCGTGTTTTTTGCTGAAATTAGGACATCATCAAAGTATGGAACGACCCTTTTTATCCCGTTTAATAGGCGTTCCATGAGGTTTTGGAAAACGCCTGGGGCAACACTTACTCCAAATTGAAGCCTGTTACATTTGAATGCCCCTCTATGCGTTACTATTGTTTGTGCTTCAGCCATTATTGGGTCTACTGGAAGCTGCTGATATGCCTGAGCCAAATCGAGTTTCGCAAAAAATTTTCCTCCCTCAAGTGAGTGCAGTAAGTGCTGCACGGCTGGTACCGGGTATGTGCTTTGCTGTAGCGCATGGTTCAGGGTAGCCTTGTAGTCTCCGCAGATGTGCACAGACCCGTCAGATTTTACAGGTGTTATTATTGGTGTCTCCCACCTAGCATGGTCAATTGGTTCTATGACCCCTTGTGCAATCAATTTGTTTAATTGCTCATCTATTTTGGGCTTTAATGCAAAGGGGACTCGTCTGGCTTTTAACCTTCTTGGTGCTATCTGGGGATCTAAGCTAAAGGAAATTGGGGTCCCCTGGTACCTGCCTAGAGTGCCGTCGAAGACGTCATGGAATTCGTGTAGCAGGTTCTCTTCCCAATCATTTGCGGTTATTTGGCTTACTCCGGTCATCCCAATGCCCAATGGTGTGAACCATTCGATGCCCAGGAGGCTGGGACGGTCTAGGTTGACTATAGTCAGTGGAAAGACTTCGTTGTTGTAACTATGTATCATTTATGTGTTTGCAACTGTGTATCATTACAACTATGTATCATTCAGGCATTTGCAACATTGTATCATTCACATGTAATCATTGAGCTTCTGTCTCCTCAGTGACCTTTTACAGGGCACGTACAGAGACAAGGAGTCAAGCATTCACTTTGTGATTACATCGTCTGGCATGCAGCTTTGTAAAGAAGGAATGTCTTGATCAAATTGTAGATCGTGCCATCCTGTCTGACTTGGTATTTTGCCTTATCTAAGTCCTGCATATCCTGTCTGACCTGGGCTTGACCTAGGCTCTGAATAAACAATGATAGTGACCCCCCCTTTGAAGGAGCATAATAAAAGAGCGTGTACCCAGACATTCTGGGCGCACTCATCCCGAGGAACTTCGTCTCCTGTCGTTTCTTTCTCCTTCGCTCCCTATCATGAGACGCCCATCTAATGCGGGATAGCAGATACCGTACTTCGTCGTGTTGTTTGTAAGTGACTTTGAAGTATCCTTGACCTACCATGGGAATTCTATTTCCCTGGTAGTCTTCGAGAATTAATTTTTGTTTCTTGAGTTCTTTTTGTTTTATGTTTGGAACCAACCGCCTGACTGTGTTCCAAGACACCATTGATAGGAAAGATCCTGAGTCGACCTCCATTTCACAAGGGCTTCCTTCAATGGTCACTACAATTTTGACTTTTTTCCTGCTTTCCATCTGTGCGCTTCCTATAGTGATAGTCTGGTGAGTTTTTTCTCAGTTGCTGGTTCCCTTGCTGCGCTCCCATTTTCTATCGGCTTGCCTTGGGTCAGTTCTTTGTGGGGAATTACTGTGTCTGCTAGGACTGCTGTTCTTACGATTGGGGCAGACTCTTTCAATGTGTCCCCTCTTCTTGCAAGCCCGACAGATGGCATCAAGGAACCTACACTCGGCTCGGGGGTGGTTTCTCCACAGCCAGCGCATTCCCGCCAATTTCTTCTTTTTTCGCACCTTTTTTGGTTCGTGTACAGGCGATGGACCTCATCGTCATCTTCTTCCATTTCTGATGACTCGTCTAGGTCTTCGTGGTGTGTGGTTGTGGCAGCTTGCTTCTTCCCTCTGGGTAGGGTCGTCGTGTCAGTATTGGCATTCATCAGTTTCATTGTGGCCGCTGATTTCTTCGCAGCTTCTGCAGCGGTGGCTTCCACGATTGCTTCTGCCACAGTTATGTCAGGTCTGTTTAATAGTTTGCTTGGTAAAGTAGAGTCCTTTAGACCTAACACGACACGATCTTGCATGACCTCATCCATATTCTGGAACTTGCAGGCTCCTCCCAGATGGTGGAGAGCTGACACAAAATCTGCAATGATCTCATCTTCCCTCTGGTCTCTTTTCTAAAACTTGTGTCTCTTAATAAGATTTGAGACAACCGGCGCATAGCGAGCCTTTAGCATTCGGTTAAGTTCAGACCAGGTCATCTGTTTCACGTCTCTGGGCTTTGCCAATGCCTTTGCCATTTTCAACACGGCTGGCCCATAATGTGTTTGGAAGACAGCCTTCTTCGCTGATCCAAAATTTCCTCCATTTCGTTGCTCTCCAGAAACATCAGGAAGCGATCGATATAAGACTCCCAATCTTCTTCATTGGGGTTAAAAGGTGCAGGTGGCACATTGCTACCAGCCATTTCGTCTAGCGTGGTTGTTTTCTCGCCGTGTGCTCAGTCTCTGCTTTAGGACGATCCCACCTTCGTCGCCAGTGTTCCATCCAGAAAAGACGCGCGGTAGACCGGGTTCCAACAAATAACTCTTTATTAGTTAACAGCAAACAGTAACTGAACATTGGCTCAAGCCGCGGCAGTCCTTTTTATAGAGGCTTGCCTGCCAGCT
The DNA here is from genome assembly GCA_015471245.1 of Laticauda colubrina. NCBI lineage: Eukaryota > Metazoa > Chordata > Lepidosauria > Squamata > Elapidae > Laticauda > Laticauda colubrina. The sequence goes on from BLBF01000017.1 coordinate 33,515,618, forward strand.
TGTAGCCAATGACATTGTTTTAACTTTGCCGCCTTTGAGCAGCTCCTTGGATTTGTTCCTAATGAACCAATCCTTTACTGGCCTTTCTGGCCAATCAGAAAAGACTACTTGGAACCTTCCAAGTTATACAGAACAGAAGGACTCACTGGAGAAGAGCCTAATGCTCGGAAAGACTGAGGGCAAAAGAAGAAGGAGATCACAGAGAATGAGGTGGCTGGATGGAGTCACTGAAGCAGTTGGTGTTAGCTTAAAAATGGACCCCAGAAGATGGTAGAGGACAGGAAGACCTGGAGGAATGTTATCCATGGGGTCCTGATGGGTTGGACATGACTTTACAACTAACAACAACAAAGATCTTATTTGTGTTATAAAACAAATACTGCTTTCACTAGTGTTGACTTTTGCCCTTCCTATCCTTTTCTGCTCCATCATACAATTATTAACTGGTGTCATCTGCATTGGAAACTCAGGTTCAAACTGAGGATTTGTGCATGTTTTGGTTTTGATTCAGAAAGAAAACACAGCAGTTATTTTTACTGGGCTTTCACATCAATTGTAGCAAGGGCCAATGGCCAAATCAGATTTCACAAGCTCAGCAGGACAAGCATCAGTGCATTTTCTAAGGAACATACTGACCTACAGCACTGGGATTTATCTTCACTCTCTATTTTAATGTACTGTATTTGTCTAGTGCCCAGCAGCAAACTTATTACCATTTCAAAGAAGCTGGTATGTTGTGCAAATCACAGTCTATTTTTTCCTACAATTACATTATAAATCTGAGATTTAACTAAGGTACATCTTTGTTCATGCTATCATTTTTTGACTTCAGTAATTTTGTTCAGCAGATAACTATACTCCTATTAGCCATAGGAACTGTTTGAAATGGTGATCTTCTTTGTTAGGTGCTGTTTTAATAGCAGAGTCTAGATTTTTCACTTTCTAAAAATATACACAGTGATGCAAATACCAAAACTGAATGATCAGAAGGCTCAGCTGTATTTTTATCTTATATTAAAATAAAACATACTTTATAGACCATACAACAGCAAAAATTCCCAAAAGACCACAACTCTCTTTTTGTTTACAAAGTTTTACTACACTTACAAAACTTACTTTGAGAAGTAAGCAATATCAAAGAATCTAATCAGTGCTTTTTGCAACCTGCTAGAATGTAAAGAGGATAAATAAAGAAACAGGTGATCCAATAATCAACCCCAATATGTGGGCAATATAGAGACTTACAACAGTGGAAGGAAAGCCTTGCAGGTATAGCATAAGTTCTTCTTTTCCTTGGTTTGTACCATTGTACCACACCTGGTTTACAATCATAAAAAGAAAATGCAGAGTGTGGGTGTGTTTGCAAGAAGATTTGTGTCATATGGGACATCAGAAAGAAAGAATTTGCAGTCAAGGGTGTGGAACAGCTGTCAGCTCAACAGACAACTGATGGTAAAAGAAGAGTAGGTTTGGGCTTCTTCAAAAAAAGTTTAAGAAAAGAGTCCAGAAGTTTCACTTATTCCAGCAGAAAAGCTAAGAAGGTAAAGCTAGCCAGCCAGCTGCTGGTAAAATACTTTTCTGTACTCACCCCAGCACAGACTGAGGAACTTAAGGCAATGTCTCAGTTGTAGTTTAGAACAACAGCTAATAGCAACAGAAGCCAACTGGAAGGTGGTTAAATAGTAGCTAAAGATTTTGGTGGAAGCTCAAGCCACAAAAGAGAACAGCATTGTTTAGGAGGACTGAGATATGCCCATAAACATATAGTATAAAATAGCATAGGCTTAGTAATAAGTCTTAATGTAGAAGTTAGGAAGATAAGATTTTTTTAAAATAAGTGTCTGTGGAAATGTAAGGAAGTCTTTTGATTACTGATCTGTACCATTTCTCAAAAGTACCCACTCACAAGAACCAACTATTGTATAGAATCAGATTTTCAATCCAAATAACTTAGAATTTTTACTTTCTTGATAATGTAAAGTTAATTTTCAGGTCCATTTGAAAATATGAATCTTAGAGGCAGAATAAAGAATGGAAAAGAAATATGTACAAATTAACTGTTAATAATCTTTGGGCCTAGTCAAATGATTTTAGACTGATCAATGTCAAGAGATTTAGGTGTCATAAACCCCAGTACCTTATGACTTGAGTTGTAAATGCAATGTCTGACAGGTAAGTATTATTGATTTCATGAATTTTCATCTATTCTAACATGAAAGAAAACCTATATCACCAATAAAGATGACTTTCCTTTCAAAGTATAAATGTCCCTTTTAAAGATTTCCATTTTTTATGGAGGCCTTTCTTTTTTACTTCTGTTAGGTTCTGTGCAAATGGATCAAAACTTGTGCCATTTTTTATTATTATTATGTACCCATCAAGGTTTTTTTTTTTTACTTTTAGTGAGCACAGATTTTCTCTGGTCTCTCCTAGCTCATTTTTTCAAGTCTCCCCATATCACACTTATCATAACTGAGTCCATTTTGCACCTAATTGTCTCTTCTATTTTCATCCACCTTTCCTAATATTAAATACTTTTCCTTCCCCTTCTCCTTCCGCTTCCCCTCCTCCTAAGTAGGATCATTTGATCCTGGTGATTTTTGCCTCAAGTAAGAATTCTGAGTTAATCCATCAGTTTGCTCACAATATTCTCAGGAGTCTTCTCCAACGTTAAATTCAAATTGTATCCCATTATTTTCCTAACCTAACTTTCACTTCCATAGGACATTAGAGAGAATATTGTGTTTGCATTATTCTGATCTTTGCAGGTATAGGCACATTTTTATATTTGCCTGGAAAAAAAAATACTGTCAGAAAACGCTGCCTGTTCCATAGTAGTGAAAATTTCTCCTTCTAGAAATTGTGTGTATTTCTGAATAAAAATGAAGATTCAAAATTTCACTGCAGAACTCTTAACTCCTGCACACAATTAACATGCAAAAAGATGAGCCTATGATTTTCTTAATCTCATATTGATCACATACACAAGATTTAGGTTTGTTTTTGCCCCACAAATAATTTTATTATAAAAGAATGAAAGGTTTGCAAGCATCTTATTATTATTATTTAATGCTAATGTTAAATTTTGTATATTAATTTTCCCACTGTCTATCTCAATCCAAAATTATCTTAGTGTATTGATCTACATTTACTAAAACTACTTGACTTTATTGACTCTACTAATGTCCATTTCCAGAGTTATGTCCTGGTTCTATGTCTTCCTATCTCTCTTATTTCCTATTTTTCTCTCTATATATTTTTTCTTATTTCTCCATGTTTTCAGCTCTTGAAGCCAAACACAGTCCATTTACACCTGAAAGTCCTTTTTATTCACTCTCTAAAGAGTTGTAGCATAAGAGCTTTTCCTCTTTCTGCCCAGAGCATTCACAATCTCCTCTTCCTGGAATTGCTTGATAAAAATTTGTCTGGACTAATGTAAGGAGTTGGCTTACTTCAGGTGTTTCGCAGATGCTGGTTGAACTCCTTCTGTACCCGCCCTCCACCCCTTGGCTCTGTCTCAGCAAATCTTGCCTGTCAGGCAGTTGCTTCAAGGCTTGCAGCTTCCACATGTCATGGGGCTACTGCTAAATTTGCTCACTTGTGACTTTGAGTTGGAAGCTTTTCCTAGCTTGTTTGCTGCAGTCTTAGTGGCAGAATTCCTTTGGCACCATTCCACTACACACACCAAGTTTTTAGAGTTCTTCTTGGGACAAATTGTCCAATAAAAAATAAAGTGAAAAGGTGGATTGCCTTCTTAGAGTGAAACAAAACACAACAATGTGTTATAGCAAAAACATCAGTGCTAGTGAATGTGGGTTTTACTCTCTATTTATAAACTGCTCAAAAAAATAAAAGGAACACTGAAACAACACAATGTAACTCTAAGTCAATCACACCACTGTGAAATCAAACTGTCCACTTAGGTAGCAACACTGACTGACAATCAATTTCATATGCTGTTGTGCAAATGGAATAGACAACAGGTGGAAAGCATAGGCAGTTAGCAAGACATCCCAATAAAGGAGTGGTTCTGCAGGTGGTGACCACAGACCACTTCTCAGTTCCTATGCTTTCTGGCTGATGGCTTGGTCACTTTTGAATGCTGGTGGTGCTTTCACTCTAGTGGTAGCATGAGACGGAGTCTACAATCCACATAAGTGGCTCAGGTAGTGCAGCTCATCCAGGATGGCACATCAATGCGAGCTGTGGCAAAAAGGTTTGCTGTGTCTGTCAGCATAGTGTCCAGAGCATGGAGGCGCTACCAGGAGACAGGCCAGTACATCAGGAGATGTGAAGGAGGCCATAGGAGGGCAACAATCCAGCATTAGGACCACTACCTCTGCCTTTATGCAAGGAGGGACAGGAGGAGCACTGCCAGAGCCCTGCAAAATGACCTCCAGCAGGCCACAAATGTGCATGTGGCTGCTTAAATGGTCAGAAACAGACTCCATGAGGGTGGTATGAGGGCCTGACATCCACAGGTGGGCATTGTGCTTACAGCCCAACACCGTGCAGGACATTTGACATTTGCCAGAGAAGACCAAATTGGCAAATTCACCACTAGCGCCCTGTGCTATTCACAGATGAAAGCAGGTTCACACTGAGCACATGTGACAGACGTGATAGGGTCTGGAGACGCCATGGAGAGCATTCTGCTGCCTGCAACATCCTCCAGCATGACCGGTTTGGCAGTAGGTCAGTAATGGTGTGGGGTGGCATTTCCTTAGGGGGTCACACAGCCCTCCATGTGCTCACCAGAGATAGCCTGACTGCCATTAGGTCCCGAGATGAGATCCTCAGACCCCTTGTTGGACCATATGCTGGTGGGGTTGGCCCTGGGTTCCTCCTAATGCATGACAATGCTAGACCTCATGTGGCTAGAGTGTGTCATCAGTTCCTGCAAGATAAAGGCATTGATGCTATGGACTGGCCCGCCCGTTCCCCAGACCTGAATCCAATTGAGCACATCTGAGACATCATGTCTCGCTCCACCCACCAATGCCACGTTGCACCACAGACTGTCCAGGAGTTGGGGAATGCTTTAGTCCAGGTGTGGGAGGAGATCCCTCAGGAGACCATCCGCCACCTCATCAGGAGCATGCCCAGGCGTTGTAGGGAGGTCATACAGGCATGTGGAGGCCACACACACTATTGAGCCTCATTTTGACTTGTTTTCAGGACATTACATCAAAGTTGGATCAGCCTGTAGTGTTTTTTTCCACTTTAATTTTGAGTGTAACTCCAAATCCAGACCTTCATGGGTTGGTAAATTTGATTTCCATTGATAATTTTTGTGTGATTTTATTGTCAGCACATTCAACTATGTAATGAACAAAGTATTTATAAGAATATTTCATTCATTCAGATCTAGGATGTCTTATTTTTGTGTTCCCTTTATTTTTTTGAGCAGTGTATATAGTAGCCTTCCCTGCTAGTGCTGATGATGTGGTTTTCTCCTTGATTAGGATATTATTGTTTGCCTAGTGTGGATTTCCCGCTTTTCTTGGTTTTGGCTGCTTGAAGACAATGTATTCTGGTCTTTTTGTTTCCTTCTTAGCTTTTATATTGTGTCTTTTGAAAGTTGTGAATATTGTTTATCTTTATGTTTTTATTAATGGCCGTTTTGTCTGAATGCCAAGCTTCTAGAAATTCCCTTTTGTTTTTTTATTTAGCTGGTCTAAGGTGCTAGCATTTTCTCATTTGAAACTGTGGCTGTCTATGTGTTGTTAAGGAGTTTTCATGATGTCTTCTGACTATTAAATGGTGTTCCTGGGTACACTTTGTGACTCTCCTGCCTTTCTGTTCAACACAGTGGCTGTTATAGTCCTTACACTTGCACTATGAGAACACTATGTTCTTATCTATTGGGTTGCATAATAGTTTATGCATGATTATTGTTCACATTGAAACTGAGGTATTACGGCTTATTTTCTGTGTATGCATTCTTTTTCTCTTGCTTTCATTCTCTCAGGATTTCTTTCTCCATATCCTCAAATCTGGAACTGCTGTAATTATGTGAATTTAGAGGTCTGGGAACAGATGGCTAAAGTTATTGTTTGAATGATATTATTATAGTCACTATTTATGGTTTTTGAAAGAACAATGGCACCTTTGCTTGTTGCAGATGGAGATATTTAACACATAGTTAGAAAAGTGTAAAACAAATATCTAATTAGATAAAGGGCAATTTATAGTGAGTCTTCTAAGCATTTATTCAAATTCTAGTTTACATTGCTTTATAAAAAGAATTACATTTACATTTCACATGCATTAAAACATATTTTAATTTCACATTGTTATTCTCATGGATAATAAATTTTCAGATAATAAAAATACTGTCCTTGTGGAGAACAGAAACACATTTCCAATTACTAGATACTTAATTTTTAAACCAGTGTTTCTCAACTTTGGCAACTTGAAAATATGTGGACCAATTCAACTTGGTTGGAAATTCTGTGAGTTGAAAATCACACATCTTAAAGTTGCCAAGGTTGATAAACACTACTTTATATGATGGGCTACTTTTTCCTGTGAATTTCATGTTGCAAAAACTACAAAATTGTTGGGCCACTGGTTCACAGCTTTCATACAATAAAACATCTTTCCATAGACTCATGTTCATAATCATTTGAATAGAGAGCAAACATCTGGAGTCCACACATACTGCTTTAGAGAGACCCAGAAGTGGTCAGGTTGCTTCTTAGCTAGTGACATTGCAATTATACAATGAGAGAGAGGAGGGCTTTCTTCTGTTGTTGTTTTTTCACCATTTTATGAGAATTTGGGAATTTCGACTCCAGCTTGGATGAATGTCTTGAATCAATATGATGGGCTACAAAAAGGATTTTGATTATGTTGCAAAAAGATGTTTTGAGCAGAGTTAGGTAATCTGAGGGTACTTTTTCTATTTTAATGTAGAATGCACACAAAACATACAATAGGAACCTTTAAAAGTTTTTAAAAGTGTTAAAAAGTGAAGAAAACTCATAGTTTTGCAGAAGTTCAAGGGGGAAGAGGAAAGAAAGTGCTATACCGGTATGTTGCATGGTTACACTTTGCATCATTGCTTTGCTTTTGCAACTGTTCTCCATACTCTCAAACACACAATTGCAAAAAATAAATGCTAAGATTGATTGACAAAGAGGTTGTTCATCGTTGGACAATAGCAACAGAACTCTTTAAAGGTTTATAGAGAAGAATTAAAACCATGTAAGTTTATTTTAGTATAACATACACAGTTTGAGCCCAAATGGATTTGACAGTTTTATTTCCCTGAGGGGTTGTTTTTTTATTATGTGCATTGAAGCAAATGAACCTTTATTCCATGTTAATCATTTTATAATGAAATATCATTAAAAAGTTTAATCTGAAAGTACTATTGTATTTGGAGCACAATCAATGTGAGAAGAAGATATTCCCCCTGAAGGGACAGGCAAAAGGGACAGGAAAATATTTTGGGGAATTTATCAGAAGAGATGGGGAAAAGAAAGCAAATGTAAAAAATGCCTATGGCTGCCTACTATATAGTTAAATTATTTGCATAGACAGTGGTGTAAAGCATTTTTCCAAGGTTTGTTAAATCTACATTTTGCTATAGATTTTGGTTGTGGAAAAAGTGACTTGCAACTGTCCCTGCACATGATCATCACAAAATACTCGGGGTCACATTACCAAAATTCAGCTGCGCGGCAGCTGGCATGCATTTGCAAAGTTTGCAGCATCCCAGGGTCATGTGATCAACATTTGTGATCCTCCCAGCCAGTTTCCAACAAGCAAAGAAGAAAGCCAGACTCACTGAACAATCACATGATTCACTCAGCGACAATAATTCTCTTAGCAAACACGGCAAAAAGTCATAAAATTGCATTCAACTGGCTTAACTGTTTAGAAACAGAAATTCTGCTCTCAGTTGCAGTAATAAATCAAGGACTACCTGTGCCACAATGTCTATCAGAATTCAAAAGAGATGACTATCAGATAATAGTTTTCAGAAAGGAAAAAAAATCCATCAATATGATAACAAATTAACAGCCTATATTCTATTCTGAGCCATGATGGCACAGTGGTTAGAGTACAGTGCTGCAGGTTACTTCTGCTAACTGCTGGCTGACTGCAATTTAGCAGTTCAATTTTCACCAGGCTCAAGGCTGATTCATCCTTCCATCCTTCCAAGGTGGATAAAATGAGCACCCAAATTGTTGAGGCAATATGCTGACTCTGTAAACTGTTTAGAGAGGGTTGTAAAGCACTACAAAGCGGTATATAAGTCTAAGAGCTATTGCTATTTTTCAGTATACTGAATTTTTGATGTATTGAGAGTCTTAAATATATTAGTTGAAGAAAATATTTTCATTAGTTGTACAAATATAAAAAATATTTTAATTATACAGGAAATTTTGTTACACCATTGATATATTTTATAAACTTTCTAGTTTGACATTTTGCGTATGTATTAATTTTCTTTTCTTCATGTCAATTATTGGTGCCATGTGTTCCAGATCAAGAATTTTGATCCTTGCTATCAGATGCCATAGAATTTCCTGGAATTTTTGCTCCAGGCTATGGCTCCACAGAAGTCCTTAGATTAGGACTGAAAATTGCATTGAGGGTTAAACTTAAAAAGAAAATAAATAGGAGTATAAAGTTATGATCTCCTTCACTCTTCTGTATTTTTTCTATGTACCTGGTTGGGGTCCTGTATCAAACTATCAAACCAACTGTGAAGGAGGCTGAAAGATTTTAAAATACTTTTTAATTTTCTCCTTTCTCATTCTGATATTTTAAATCACATTTTTCCATATTTGTCAAATGCGCTATAATTTGGTATCCTGATAAAAAGATATATGTCCCAGCTTTGGCACAATGTTCTAATTTTGAAAGTGGGGAGAAAGAACATTTTAGGTGATTTTTGCAGATAGCTTTGTTTAAAGAAGGTGTGCTTGTGTAGTGCTCATTTAAGGTTTATTAAAAATGAAGGAGAAAAAAAAAATTAAAGAAAACCTAGGTTTACCAAGATGAGAGAAACTTCCTTCAGAATGAGCAATCCAAACAGAAATAGAAAGTTGGAAAGCAAATGTTCATATATTTAAACCTCCAGAAATTCTTTGATTTCACCATCAATGTTTGTTTCCTTTTCTCTGTTTTCATTAATAAACTGTTCATAATCTTATATAAAGAAAAAGACGAAACCTTTGGTTGATGTTTAAGGATTCAAATTTAGAATTTTTAAGAACAAAGTGAAAGTGGGAAAAGATGGGGCAACAAGAGAAATGTTGCCAAAATCTGGATTATTCCTTTCATCTCTTACTGTTCATCTCTGGCATAGAAATAAGTAAGCATTCCTTCCAGGGCTTTGAGCCCAGTTATTAGACAGAATGCCACTATTAAAGCAACTTGCTCACACATTAAGATTTTAGCCAATACCCTTCTCCATGGTATCATGTTGGTGCCATCAAAGGAATAGTCTCTTTGGGATGCCAATTTTCTATCATTTAAATGAAAGAAAGAAAGAAAGAAAGAAAGAAAGAAAGAAAGAAAGAAAGAAAGAAAGAAAGAAAGAAAGAAAGAAAGAAAGAAAGAAAGAGAGAAAGAGAGAAAGAAAGAAAGAAAGAAAGATCTAATCAGACATTATTAAATAATTTCCATAAATATTTTAAACTCTCTGAATATTGAGTGCTTTTCTGCTAAGCCTCCACAGAATAACATGAGTATGTTGGGACAAAATTGGGATTTGGTTATGTCTCTGTCAAAATATGACAAAGCACATGTTCTTAATATTAAGAGCAAATGCTTCAAGTGGCATGTCAACCAATATACTTTTTCAGTTGAGTGAAAATGTCAATTGATCCAAGCCATGAAGGATGGCAGAAGGCAATATCTATGACTCAGTCTGGTGACAATAATAATATATATGGAAGTTCAGTTTGGAGTACAAGAAGGATAGTTAGTGCAGAGCATAAATTAACAAGTTACATGAAAGAAACTAAAAACAGACACAGTAGCTCTCTGTGAACCTAAGAGAAAGGGAAGGATGTAATAGATTCACTCACTCCATATGAATCAAATCAGATGATATTCTGAATTTATGAAGTGGAATTGAAAAATGCACAAGGAAAATGAAAGTGTAGGTTTAATTATGAAGGAAAAGAGCAAAGTACATTTCAGAAAGTATACATTTGGGTTATCTTAAGGTGAATATGTAGGAAAGCAAAAATTCATTACTGTAGTTGATATTAGGGGGTGTTACAGTCCAATAATGGCAATGTAGAGAAAGGAATGGTTTTGTGAGAAAATTATCTATCATTTTGAATCAATGCAAACAAAGGAAGAAAATGATTCTGTTGGTTGACATGAATGGATAGATGAGAACAAGAGATGAAGATGAAGAAGTGATTAGACTATTCAGAAACTAAGAAAGAGTAAATATGGTAATTGGTGAGCATCAGTTTCAAATAACTGTTTATTTTAAATACATGATTTAAACTCAGTCTATTCATGTGCAATACATGGAAAATGAATTTAAAAAAAACATGAATGATTTGATTACAATGCAGATTTGAGAGAATTAATAAATCATACAAGGCCAGAGAGTTATTTCTACTGTGAGCAGATCATTGCTTCATAAAGAATGGATCTTGAGAAAAATGAGAATGAAAAAATGAAGAGAAATGAAAAGGAGCAAGTGAGAGAAATGAGACTAAAATGAGAATAACTTCAGAAGAAGAACTGTAGAAACTCTGAATGAAAACATGCTTGGGAGATAGATTAATCTCCCAACAATACCAATGGAAAAGTAGATTTGAGGAAAAAACACCTGAAAGGTACTTGGAAAATCTTATAGGGTTCCACAGAATTATGTATTTATTAATGGCAAGTATGAATAACAAGGGACAACATGGCTCAGTGGTTAAAGATGTCAAGCTTGTCAGATGGAAAGCTGACATCCCGGGTTTAAGGCCCAAGTGCTACACAATGTGTTACTTGCCCCAGCTCCTGCCCACCTAGTAGTCCGAAAGCATGCAAATGCAAATAGATAAATAGGTACCATTTTAGTTCTGTGCTGACTATATAAGTATGAAAATGTCTTTGGATAATGCTGCCTGCCTTGGCTAAGAAATGAGATGAACACTGCCTCCTAGAGTCAGACATGTTTACCTCTAGTTTTATGAAAAGCGATGTTTGATGGTATGATGAGATGAATGAGCCTGTTGATGGAAACATATGAAAGAGTGGCTGCTACCAAAAAATGAGGATCAAAGAAAGATGCAGTATAATATGAATAGAAAAAATAAGATAGTTGCAGATAATACATGTAAGGAATGGTTAAGATTACTATCAGCAGAGAAAGTACATAGTAAATTTAATAGAAATTGTTTTTATGAAAGAGATGGAAAAATGATAAAAAAGGACCCTTCAAAAGGCTGAATAGAATTCAAAGTAAAAGAGGTAAAACAATTTGGAATGGAACTGAACAGAGGGAATCCTGGAACAAATACTTGCACAATTTTTACAGGAATGATTGTATTTATTTATTAAATTTATACACTACATATCTCATTGTCAAGAAACTCTGGACAGCTTACAGCAACATATTATATCAGAACAGAATGTAAATATATGCAATATATGATAAAAATAACAACAAATGCAATGAAAATAATGAAAAATGGTAACATTGCAGGTGTAGACAGTATTACTGGAAAAATCTTAAAATACAAATACTGTTATCTTGTGGAATAATTGTGTGTCTTGTTTAATATATGTGCATAGGATGAATCTCTGCATGATAATCAGACAAATGCTGTAATTCTTCCCCTATATGAAGACAAGAATAGAAAAAGCAATTGACAAGGGGATAATTTTATAATGTATGTCTGACAAGATGTTTCACAGAATTCTGATTGAAAGTTTTTGAGAGGTGACAATTAGCAACATTTGAGAAGTGTGATACAGTTTTGTGCTAGGCAAGAAGGGTTCAGGTCAGATATTTGCTCTTTAGCAGATCTTAGAGAAATGTGTGAATACAAATATTTTATGTCTGCTGATCTAGATAAAGTATATTATAAAGTTAATGGACTTTAATTATGAACTATATTGTACAGATATAGAATTGAAAGTAGATTGATGAAAGTGGTAAGAATGAAATGTGAAAAAAGTAAAGCAAATGTTAGAATAAATAGAATACTTAGTTAAAGAAAGTTAAAGTTAAAGGAAGCAAGTAAAAATTGGATGAAATCACACTGCACAGAGAGAAAGGAACTGCAAACTAGGTAGGCTAAAACTATTTGGATAGAAATTGACTAAGTTAGTAGAATCTTTCTTCTGTGCATGTTTACTTAATTAATGTGTGTGGTAAAACAAGAATAGAAAAGATTGAGAATGAATAAGTGCTGGGTGAGCGTGCTTAAAATACAAAATCGAATGACCAGTAGGAAATAAATATAAAAATCATGTGTTAACTCTGAAGCTAGCCTGACTGAAGCCATCTTTGAGCATCTTTGGTGCTGAGGGGTAGGGAGGGGGAAATAAAGATAGCTGGGGTTTTGTAGGCAAAACAAAATAGTTTCTCCTGAGAACCAAGGACGTTCCCACAGGTGGCTGAAAGAGAAGAAGTAAAGTTTCCAAACAACCGGACAGCATCTTGATTCGACAATGTGACTGATTGTTTGGGAAAGGGGGAATAACTTTTATTTTAAATCGGTGAAAACTGTGGGAACTTTTAGAGTTGGTTTTCACCAGTCTTTGCCAATATGATATGCCAAATAAACCTGTTCTTTCAGGAATCTGCTTGCCTCATAATTCTGCTTGCTATGGGCATATTACTTGGAACCCTGATATCATGACTGGATGATATTGGTGAGGAAGAACAAAAATAATGTGCAAAGTGGTATAATAATAACTTCACGTTGAATGTGAAGTACAGATGAATGAAAACTTACATAAGCATCCACTTTTACATTTGTTTAGAAAAATGAAGATTCTTAGCAACACAGAGAAAATAATCAAATGATCCTAACAGAGTTTCTAGCAATGTAAGTAAAAAATATTTTTAGCTAAAAATATTATACAACCTAAACCTTTAATCCCACCTTAGTCATGAAAATCAGCTGGGTGACCTTGGGCCATTCACTCTATCTCAGCTCAACCCCCTTCAGAGGATTGTTATAGGGACAATAGGAGGAGGAAAGTATGTTGGATATGCTCACCACCTTGTGTTATTTATAAAAATAATAAAGTTGGGATTTTGTTTTTGTGAATTGTGAAGTTGTGTCCAACCCATCGTGACCCCATGGAAAACATTCCTCCAGGCCTTCCTGTCCTCTACTATCTTCTGGAGTCCATTTAAGCTCATAAATAAATAAAAATAGCAAATATTTGACATGTTTTTTTCTTTTTCAGTTTACCTGAAAATCCTTTTCCCAACCTCGGTACATGTCTTTTGCTTTTGTTTTCTTTGAAGCTCTCATTTATTTTAAAAGGATTCAGTGTTTATATATCTCTCTATGCTTATGTGACAAAAAGAGCATGCTTCCCTTGTGAAAGGATTTATTCTGTGACTAACAAGCAGCCTACCAGTGCTGAGCCAATCTGAGATAACAGCTCATGTTCACAACTCCTTATAATATTTGATCTCTTGTATCCTTTGGAATATTACAGGACGTCTGAAACCCACAAAAGAAGTCTCATATTGATACTGACCTTTGTGGGTTAGATATTGCTCTGAGTCTGGTTCACTGGATATGTGATAAATCCATTTTAGTAAAATATTTGACTCCAACCAGTATAGCAAAAAATATTTCCTATCTTTGGAAAGGAGTATGGTTCCCATTTTATCCAGTGATTAATGATCACTTTGTAACATCCACATGGTCTTCCGTAGGATATCGTAACCTTGTGCCATGGAACTCTTTAAGAATCGGATGAATCCTATAGCCAACTACAAATATGTATATTTAAATATATATAATAAAATATATAACTTTGGATTGTGTTACAAAGAGAACCAATGATGCTCAAAATACTGTAGAGATATCTAAATATGGATATACTTAATATTTTTATTAATCTACTAAATCAACAAAACAATTAAAAGATGGGTAAGATATTTTTAGATTCTTTTTTAAAAGACCATTCAGAATTAAAGCCTTTGTTTCACTTGAACAAGAAAATTATTTGGAGATCACATGCCATAAATTATGGGTAGTCATCAACTTGCAAACACAATTGAGCCTAAAATTTATGTTCCTAACCAAGTCAGTTGTTAAATGAATTGTATGATCTTTCTTGCCACAGTTGTTAAGTGAATCATTCAAGTTGTCAAGTTAGTAAACCAGTTGTTAAGTGAACCTGACTACCCCATTGACTTTGCTTGCCAGAAGGTCACAAAAAGTGATCAAATGACTGTAGGATTCTGCAACTGTTGTAAATATGAGTCAATTTCCAAGTGTCTGAATTTTGATAATGTAACCCTGGAGCTACAATGGTCATATTTTCAGAGCCATTGTAACTTTGAACGGTCAATAAATGAACTGTTATAAGTTGAGGACTACCTGTATTATGCTGCCTTTGTTTGGAAACTTGTGGGTGAAAAATCCTTCTGCCTCCTTTTTCTTCTCAACTGATGAAACATGCTAGTTTGTGGCATCAGTTTGTTTTCTTCTGGCTGTGCCCAAGTCGGAATGTACATACAACCACTTATTTTTTGAAAAAAAAAAAACCAAGGTGGAAACATGGTGAAAGATATGTTTGCTGAAAAGAAAAAGCAAAGAGGAAAAATTCTGAATAAAGAAAGAAAAAGGTTTGGGGAACTGAGGAAGACTTAGCAATGGGGATGAAGTAGGTGGGCCCATTGTGTTATGGGGAGAGGGTATCTTATGATGTATTTCTCAGACCTGGAGCTCTTTTGCAGCTATACAGACTTATGAGTCATCTGTACTGAAATCTAACATCCCCACACCAACAACATGTTTACTAAGTGCCTAAGATGCAAGAATAAATTGCTGTAGCAGGGATACCATGGTGGTGGGTATTTTTTTATTTTTCTTAAGTGTCCTGCCAAATGTTTGTGGTTTACAATAAAAGCTTTTTCATGTAAATTCTGGGGGAAACACTTTAAATTAAGTTGGAAAACTTGACTTTATCTTATCATCTCATAAATTAAAAAGTAAAAGAATGCCTCACTTCACCTATAAGAATATCAGCCAAATTTTCTTCTGCTTTGAAACACATTTTGAGAGCAAATTTCTCTTTCATCCATCAAGTAGGATGAGAAATGATCAGTAAAAGAAGAAGGATTTAACACAAAGCTGCACCTATATTTCAGTAGGAAGAGACAAAACTATTTATTTTAGGGTGTTTTTTTTAAGTTGTTTATAATCAATATCATTGTAATTTAGATGGAATGAGCCATTGATCAGAAACTAGTAGTTTTACATTCTGCTATTTGCTAAACAGTTCAAAAGCAGACCTCTTTTGATGACAGTAATGATATGACAGAAAGATACAAATGGAGTCCAGTTGCTCACTGCAGAAAAAACTGGGTGGCATTAGATTAAACTTTATCAGTTTTCTTTCATCTGTTTGTGAAAAATGGATAATACTGAAATCTTTATGAGTCTCACTTCAAAAGAATCCAAACTGCTGGACTGAAAATCCTGATTAAATTTTACTGAAATATTTTGGATACAATGTAAGATAAAACAAAAACGCATGAGTGGGAGAGAGGAGAGAAAACTAATATTTGAACTATAGAACATTTCTAAAGTATCCTTCTTCACATCAGCATATTGTTTAATTGTGTGTTTCTCCACTGAGACAAATTTATTGATGAAGTTAAATGATACAATTTTATATTCTGTGCTTTAGGGAACCTTTGCACGCTAAAAAAAAATCAGTTTAAAACTTTCTATTCACTTTTAATTCATCTGGGATGGATATTTCCAGAATATTTTCTCAATATCTTCAAGGCCATCTCATATTCCTTTAATTTATTGCACTTTGATTCATGGGCTTAGAGTTCCTTACAACAATTTTGCTAATGTTAATTGTATTTTTTTAAAGATTTGGAATGCAACATTGTGTAGAAGATAAAATGTAATAGTTAAAACAAAAGCAGAATATAATTTTGTTTTAACAGTACAGTGGAATATTAATTCCACAGTATAAATAACCAAGTAGAAAAGCAATCCAAAGCTAGAATTTTGGTTGACATTTATCTATAATGAGCTTGTGTTTAGAAGTGTAACAGTTAAGTGGAATGCTTGATGAATTTTCTCATCCTTCCCCAGGAGGCAAATGAAATGGCCTTTCCAGGCTCTGGACCATAAAGTTTTCCTAATAATAATGAAATGTTGTGAAGGAAGCTGATGCCTATTGATGAAAAGTTAGGAGAAAACAAAATCAAATATGGAATTTTTCAATGTGATTCATTATCACCTTTACTTTTCATGCTATCAGTGGCCTCACTGACAACAATTTTGAATAAGACAAATTGTGCATATAAATTGGCCAAAAAAGAAATAAAAATCATCCTCTATGGGGATGATTTAAATTATTTGGAAAACCCAAGGCTGAACTAGATTTCTTATTAGAAAGCATAAAATAAAAAATATTGAAATGCAATTTGGTATCCACAATTATGCAACCATAGCTATAAGGTCAGACAAAATTGTTGAATATGATGGAATATAGCTAAAGAATGAAGATTTGTTAAAGGCAGTAGCACCAGAAAAAGGCTATAAATATTTTGGAATTTTGGAAACTTCAAGTTTATTACAAAATCAAGTCAAAGAAAATATTTGACCAAATACAGTATATCAGAAATATTTGAAATCAGAGCTAAAAACCTCATTAAAGCAATTAATGTCTTACCTGCTGTAATTTCTAGTCCCTATTGTTCAATTTATTTAAAAAAATGGTTGATTTGATAGCTTGGATCAGAAAACAAGAAAACTAATGACAATGCAGAAGGCTTTGCATCCAAAAAGTGATATTGATCCACTGTATTTGCCAAGGGCTGAAGGAGATAGAAGACTTCCACAGGTGAAACAAACTATGGAGGAATAAAAGCAGCCTGAATGACAATATTAAGAAGAGGCAAGAACCCTTGCTGAAAGAAATCAATCAAGGAAAGCTCTCAAAAAAGTGAAAGCTGAATACAGAAAAGAAACAACTGAAAACTGATTTGTTACCTGGAAGAACAAACAAATGCATGGTCAATAATTGAAGAATATAGAAGGAAAATCTGCTAAAATACCAAGATGGATTTGTTTAACATCAGGAACATTAAAGAAAGCAACTGAAAGCTTTATTTTGATGGATCAAGAACAAGCTTTGCCAACCAATTGCTTGAAGTCAAACAAACCGTAAGTGTTGCCTTTGTAGTGAAAAAGATTGAATTGAAACAAGCAATAGCTGCCTCAAAATTTTGCAAGCTGACTACAGGTAGCTTCATTACATAGTTCCTAGAATTATTCATTGGAAACTTTGCCTGAGGTTAGGATTTGAATTTAGTATATGCTATTGGGACCATTAGGTTGTGAAGGCCGTGAAAAATGATAGGTTTAGTATCTTATGGGATTCAAACATTTTGCTCATAAGATGCCTGATATAGCTGTTATTGAAAAAAGAAAATTGCTTCATTGATGTTGTTATACTGGGTGATGCTAGAATTGAGGAAAATACGTGGGATTTGAAGTTGAACACTTATGGAAAAAGAATTCCACCGTTATATCAGTAATGATTGGAGCCCTCAGTCATCAAAACTTAGATGACTTCCTAAATTTTCCAAATAAAAACAAACAAACCCCTCTCTGCTTGGAACTGTCTATATTTTTAGATACTAACTTAATCATTCTTAGGTGCATGGTTACAACTTGAATTATTAAGTATTTTTACAAGTCTTAAAATATGTATCGGTAGAATTTCCATACATAAAACTAATAATAAGGCACTGGAAGAATATCTGAAAGACAGTGGAGAAAATGCACTGAAGATAGTTTACCATGAAAGTTTATGTCTACTGAAGGCATCAGACTGGCTTACAAGAAAGAGCAAATGAAGAATAGAAAAGAAAAATGACAAGACAAAGTATTAATGACATGACCAGTATATTTTAAAAAAAGATAGCAACAATGGCTAAAATGGCTAGAAGCAAGAAAGTTGAAGAAAAACACAGGGAGCTAATTCTGGCTACACAAGAACACATCATAAAAACAAATGCAAACAAAGCTAGAGTTGGGTAGACAGCAACAGAAAGCTAATGCTGCCTTTGTAGAGAAGCTGAAGAACCAATTGATCACCTACTTAGATGCTGGAAGAAGATCACACAGACTGATTACAACAGCATGACAAAGTAGCAGCTATGGTACATTGGAAGATCTGCAAGAAATATTATTTGCCTGCAAACAAGAACTGGTGGGACCACAAAATAGAGAAAGTCACAGAAAATGAAGAAACTAAAGTGCTCTGGGACTTCTGAATTCAAACAGACATGCAGCTGTCATGTAACATGTAACAATTATCAATAAGAAAGGTAATAAAATCTGAGTACTGCATGTGGCGCTATCTAGAGATAGCAGAAGAGAAGAGAAAGAACTGGAAAATCAGAAAATAAAAGGAACTGCGAATAGAAATAGAATAACTATGGCAAATAAGCAGAGATAGCACCAGTTATAATAAGCACTTTGAATGCAATCCTCAAATATTCACCACTTGAATACCATTGGCACTGACAAAATCACCATCAGTGAATTGCAACAGGCAGTTTAGGAATAACTTAGCTTATTACATCCAGTGACAATACCTTTAATATCATCCAACAATAATATCCATCTATTCCAGGTCCTTGAGAAGGACTCAATAGATGGATGAAAATGTCATATCCAGTCTAAACTGCTGGCTGACTGTACAACAAATAATAATCCTTTCCATGGACACCCTCTTGTCATGGGAAAGCATCTTGTGATGCTTGATTACTCCCAACCCCCACAACAGGTTGGGAGTTATGCTGGCAGTAGTGTATTCTACTCTCAGGGTCATCCATGCCAGATAGCCTGAGAGAAAGAGCCAGACTAAGTGTGTCCATCAAGCTGTTTAATATGGTGAGAAACAAACAAACAAACAAAAATAATCATATACCAGAACAATCAATGCTCAAGCCAACAAGGACCATGTCAGATGTTAAGAGTTTGAGGGCATCTGTTGATAAGTGGGCAACAGAATTCAAAAGTTACTGCCTAGCCTTGTATCAGGAACTACTAGGACCTAGCCTTATAGGGAGAACAACTACAGACAAGACAAAAGTATATTGTGTTTGAAAATTGCACATTATGGCCTGATGTTATAAATCAAAATCAACAAAGTAGGGATTCTTAAAGTGAATGTTTGAACATTGGAAAATAATTTAACCAGACTCAATCATCACTGAACAACAAATAGAAGATGAAAGGAGATTCTTTCCAGAAATAAAATATTCAAGGATACAAAATTGAAAGAGATTCATGGAAATTGTGAAAATAGAAGCCCCCCTCAAAGAAATAGTAATAGAAGAATAATAGAAGAAACTCAGATGACAATTGCAAATGTAAAGGAAATGAAATGAAATGAAATAATAACTTACAGGAAGTAATAATTTGTGCCAGAACAGACAAACACTGAAACAGTCTATGAAATGATACTCCTCTGAATAAGAAGAATTAAAAATATGGTGCATACAGAATTAGCAGTAGAAAGACAAAGACTGACAGCATTTAAAGTACTGTAGTGCTCAAAAAAGCCTGTAATGAAGAATGTGAATAAGGTGCTTGCAAGAATTAAAATATCATCATAAAACAAACCACAGCTTGCCTACAGTACAGTAATGAGTATTAAAATTAGAAAACCAACAGCAAAGTCATATTCAAACCTATTTGGAGGCCAAAATAAATAGGAAACCATCTGACAGGAGAGGCAGGAATTTATGGCCAAAGAAAGAAAGTTAGGGAGGGGCCCCTACTGGATCTAACAATTAAAACTGGTGGGCAGGAAGTTTGTACTTTCAGACTTGCAAGATTCCGTTAATATAGCCTTCCAATAAAGTAGATTTTGATCATCTAGTCTTGTTTTCTGTCTGCTTTATCAGGGAAGGCCAACATTGATCTTGCAGATCTGATGGTTTCCCAGGCAGCATCATTTCTCTTCTCAAGGTTATCCATGCCATTCCATTACATCAGTCTCCAAAATGATTCACTGGAACATCTGTAATCTGTTATCATGTGCCAGTAATGAAAAATTGGCGGGAACATAGAATTGAAAAAGTACTTCAGAATGAGCAGTTTAAATTACTGTGTAATACAAACTGATAGTTTTAACTACTGACAGTCTTGACTACACACCAGATTTAACTGTGTTTAAAAAGGAAAAAAAATGTATGGATAACTGGTGTAATGAATAGAAAACAAAGAATTGGAGAAGATCACAAAAAATCAAGGTCAGAAAATTGAAATTCAAAGATTAGGTTATAAATTGGTGATAGTGGTTCCAGTGATTATCGGCACACTGGGTACCATATCAGAAAATCAGAAAATCTTGGCTGATGCTTAGAATATCTACACTTTGATAAAATTTCCTTCTGTCAATTACAAAAGACTAACTTGGATCTGTACATATACTACTCCAATACTTTATGACCCCCTAGATTCTTGGGGAAAAAATCGATACCAATATTAGCTAAATAAATTATGTGCCATTTCTGATTTGAAATGTGCTTCTTCAGTTACTAATGCTTTTTGTTTGGAGACACCATAAAATGTATGTACATAAAGTTGTGACGCTGAGCTTTATTTATTTAATTTATTGTTTTAATTAGTTTATGTTCTGATAAAACTCAAGATGGTTACCCAATCAATTTTTTTTAAAAAAAAAACCAATTAAATTAAAACATCAATTTAAACAATAAACTAGGGATGATTTCTCTTTGTTATCTCTAACATTTTCAAGCTAAAAATTATAAGAGAAACAAAATATTGGAGAATTGTTCATATTCCTTTAATAAACATAAATCTTTATTTTTACATGTTATAGTTATCTGACCAAGAGGAAAGAATATTATCACTTAAAGTTATTTCTAGAAGAGGTTAAAAAACTGGAGTTTGCTTCTGAGATGAGAAAGAAAATGGGAAGAAGAGGGAAATCTCTATGTATACTCTAATTAGTTTAAAAATAATCACTTTTATTGTTTGAAGCTTACAGAATTCTATAACATAAACCTTGGACTAAGTTGCTAGTCATTTTACTTGATATTTTTTTACTTGTCTTTTATGCAGAAAATATTGGCAAAACTTTGGGGTGACAAAAATAATATGAATGTGCCAGATTATAAATCTACTCCCTAAATTGTGCTGAAACTTTGAGACTATCTGAAAAATCCATACATTATGGTAATTCTTCTTTTAAGAATATGGAATCCTACTTTAACATTGTTTTAGCTTCAAGGCTCCTGTGTAATTTCTAAAACAGACATTGGACTAAGATTTAATAATTGCTTACTCTAAAGTAAGTAAAAATCCTCCCTATATGGTGCCAATAATATTCCTGAAAATTTCTACTTCAGTGGCTAAATATGACTCTTTTGTTTATTTTAGCAAGAAAAAAGAGAGAACAGATTAGATTGGAAATTCCTATGTGTAGTAAGTTTCCTGCCCAGATCTGTAGATAAAATTAAAGATTAATAGAATTATATACATCATGCTGACAGGTATTATATTTGTTTTATTTGGGTATATTTATTACTTTCTCTTAGTGACTGGTTCTATATTTATCACAAAATATAATATTTTTCTCAAGAATATTTCAAAATAGCTGCTATGCATTCATCACTATTTTTTTTTCCATACAAGCTTTACAAAAATGGAAAAGTACTGAAAAATCTTCATTAAAATAAACAAGAATTAATGATTTTTTTACCCATTGTCTGTTTAAGGGTTTCATTAGAAACAAATATCTATTTGTATTTTCACTAGTACAAATAGCACATAGATCTCAGAATGTTCTGATATCATTTTTTTTCCAAAATGGAAGAAGTTTTTCCCATTTCAATAATCAGGGTACTGAATATATTTAGCATGTGGAAGTGAGTGTAAAGAGAACAGGACATTTTGTTTTATCCGCATTTGCAAATGAACAAAAAACAGATTTGTAATTTCAGAATCAGAATGCAGAAAAGAATAACAGACTTCAGTTTTTACTCAACAATGATCTAGTGTGTGTGTGTTGTGTGTGGTGCGTGTGTGTATGTGAGTTGTATAATGCATTTCATTCATTACAAAATGTTTCTCTATGGAAAAATGAGTGGGTGACTTCAATCATTGCTCAGGTAAGAAAACTGAGTGTGAATGAAGATAAATATAAATATGGAAATATTTATTTTATGGTTTGTTCTACTGCCTTACAGAATCCAGAATGGTTTTCCCCAATAAACAGGGATTGACAAGTGACAAAACACATTGTAATATAAACTCTGCCCATTGTATACATTGTGGTACAAGTGCCAAATGACAAAACTCCCATTTTGAGATCCATACTGAGTTTCTGACAAACAATTCAGCCTTCTCTACTAACAGAACAATTATTGTCAGTGAAATAGCTGGTTATCTACTGCACATTTCCAAAATCAGCTCTGGAGGTTGGAGTTCATCCATGTCCTTGGAAGTAAATGGGAATTACTGAATAATAAAATTTGCTCATTACTAAAGGCAGTCTGCTTTTCTGATTGTATAAATAGTCAAGGCAGCTCACCATAAAAGAAAATACAAAATGTGAACCTCATCAATAAACTTTTGTCTGTTACAAAAGTTTAAACCCATGTCACACTGGCCAACGGATGCAAAAAGGACACAGCGGATGAGCAAAATGTTCCATCCGTTGTTATCCGCTCTCAAAAGGGGCAAAAATTTGCATAACTGGAGCGGATAACATGGACGCGGGGAGGACGCAGGGCGGATGCAAAGTGGCTGTGGAACGGAAGCCCAGCGGATGGAAGCGGATGGGAGCAGATGGCGCAACCGCAGGGCTTCCGGGGGGGCTCAGCGAAGCGGACGTGGAACGGATACAGCGGATGCAGAGCGGATGCCGAATGGATGAAGCGGATGCACAGCGGAAGGCTAGAGGATGCACAGCAGAAGCCTAGAGGATGCCTGGCGTTAATTGCGCATGTGGGAAGGATGCATTGCGTCAGCCCCGCGGATATAACGGAAGCAGCTCGGAAGTAGGTCGCCATTCAGAGGAAAGACCTGCTGCCGGAAGAATTGGCTGCCCTTGCCTGCCCTGCCTGCATGTCTGCCTGCAAGCCTTGCTGCCAGCCTTGCTGCCACCCTCCCTGCCACCCTCCCTGCCAGCCAGCAACCCCACAACCATGCTGAAGCACAACAAACCTCAGCCATCTGCTGCCAGCCCTTGCAAGAGGGACAGGGCTACCATCCCGCCCCCTGGCCCTCACTCTGGTTCTGCTGGGGCTTCTGCAGCACAGGCTCGCTTTTCTGGGGCTGGGGCTTCTGCTGCTTCTGCTTTTGGAGGAGCTGATGACA
This sequence comes from Laticauda colubrina, assembly GCA_015471245.1. Lineage (NCBI taxonomy): Eukaryota > Metazoa > Chordata > Lepidosauria > Squamata > Elapidae > Laticauda > Laticauda colubrina. Next base: position 33,539,179 of record BLBF01000017.1, read on the forward strand.
AGCACTCCAGCACCAGCCACCTCCACAGCACCTGCACCCTTCACCCCTGAGACTGAGAGACCAAGAGGAGTGCCAGAGACTCATTTTTGTTTCATAGCTTCTTGTTAATAAAGTCTATTTTTGATTCACACACTTGCTTCATTTCTTTTTTTTAATAATGTCTTGCTGGAAACTTTTATAAATGGTTTAAGCCTTTGCTTGCTTGTGGGATAGGTTAAGATAGTTGTGGGATGGACAGGAATACCTGTGGGATGGGCAGGGATACCTTTGGAATGGGTAATAGCTGTGGGATAGATAAACCATGTTAGGGATAACATTGTTCACCCTAACTGTATTAGGTGAAATACTAACTATGAATCATAGTTAATGTATGCAGCTTTAACTGTAAAATAGCAACTGTGGGTGTGGTTATGAAAACCATATAAAAGTAGCAAGGCTACAGCTTGCTCGCTCTCTCTCTGGCTTTGATGATCCCTGATTACTGCTTGGAAGCAAGACTGCATTGCTCGAACGGGAGAGACAACAACAGACTGATTTATGTGAACTGACAATAGGATATTCTACATGGACTTTGCTAACTGAATATCCCTGAATGGACTGACTACATGGTAAATGAATATTGGACTGTTTTTGACGATGCTATAAACTTATACTGGAATAAAATATATTCTTGATAGCACAAGCGTATCTGTTATTTTTACTGTATGTTAATAAACATACAAGCTTAGCTCACTCATTTATCTGTGTGCCTATCTGACTAACGCTGCACATTCTGTTTAGCTTGTCTACCTAACCCTGGTTGGGGAACCCAGGCTTAACAAACCTCCAGTGCAAGCATAGTGGGACTGTATGGTCCACCCTCCCAGGTGCCACACCTGTGGCCCTTTATTATCAATAACAATGTAATCATTGATCCACACATTTCAACATAAACACAACTCTTTATTAAACGCCCTGTTCATTGTAGCCCAACCAAACATACATGGCCCAATCTCATCCGTGTGATGAGACAGGCTGAAGGAAGCATCCATTAAGCATCTATCATCCTGTCTTGCCACTCCACTGCTCCAGCTGGGGAGTTGCACCGGTGTTTCAGGAGGTTGCGCTGCTTCTTCACCTCACGTGAGCCTCTGTTGGGGCCTTGCACATCCTCAGTGTCGATCAGGTTTTGCCCTTGCCTCCATTCCCCAGGCTCCATGTCCCCATTGCCTTGTTGAAGGTCCACAAGCCTGTTCTGCAAGACTGGGTAGCGGGTGCGCATGAGATTGTGCAGGATGCAGCAAGCTTCCACGATCCTCCTCATGGTCTCTGGGCTATGCTGCATGTTGGTGAGAAGTACCTGGAACCTGTTGGCCAGGATGCCAAAGGCGTTCTCCACCACCCATCTTGCCCTGAACAGCCTGTAGTTGAAGATCCTCTCTTCACGGGTGAGGTATTTGGAGGTGTAGGGCTTCATGAGGTAGGTTGTGAGGGAGAAGGCGTCATTCCCCACGATGAAGTAGGTCACATCTTGTGTGTCGTTGGGCAGCGGGTCTGGATCTGGGAAGCCCACCATGAGGTTGCTTTCCAGCCCCTCCTTGAGGTGACTGGCTTTGTATACCTGGGCATCTGAAGATGAGCCGTTGCCTGAAGTATTGATGTACATGAACTTGTAGTCAGCATCGACCATGGCAAAGAGGATGATGCTGAAGAAGCCCTTGTAGTTGTGATAAGTGGACCCCAACTTGGCCGGCGCTTTGCAGGCCACGTGCTTGCCATCTATGGCTCCAACGGTGTGGGGGAAGTTCCACTTCTGATACCACTGCTCTGCAACTTTCTTCCATCCTTCTTCAGTGGAGGGGCACTGGAGGAGCTCCTCCTTGTATTCTTCGATGATGGCCTGCACCACTTCTCTGACAACAAAGCTGATGATGCTGGATGGTACCCTCCATCCATACTGTATGCTGCTGTAGGTGGTCCCTGAGGCCAGGTGGCGCAGAGTGAGTGCCATCTTGAGTCCAGGTTCCAGGCTGGGTGGGAAGTTGGTGTTTGTCTTAGTCAACCTGGGTGTCAGCCGCTGCACAACTTCGTCAAACGTGGCTGGAGGCATCCTCATGAAGTTCTGGAACGCCCGAGCGTCTTCGCTCCTGAGCTCCACCATCAGCTTGTTGTACAGTCCGTCCTCTGCTCTTCTGGCGAACCATCTTTGGACCCAGACTTTTTTTGGGTGGCTCCTTTTCTTCCCCTAGTAGAGTTCACAGAGCCTGTAGATGGTTTCGCACTGTTGCAGAAGGATGGTGGCTGCCGAAAGGATTTTGTCACAATCCACGGTGGACATGACTGGATGCTGTGGAAGAGGAAGAGTCAGATGAAGGCTGCAGAGGTCTGCACAGCTAGGCTGCTGGTCTGAAAGTGAGATGCAGACGAGTTGCTCCCCCTTTTTATAGGCAGTGTAGGTGTCCCTTTGCATCCACTAGGCATCCTCTAGGCATCTCTAGACATCCTTAATATCTGATATAGGTCCCCTCTGCGAACGTTTTTTCCGCTTTAAACGCTTTGTTTCTATTCTGCATCCGCTAGGCATCCGCTAGGCATCCGCTAGGCATCCGCTAGGCATCCGTTCTGCATCCGTTCTGCATCCGTTCCGCTTCCTCCCTGCGTCCGGGCGGATGCGAGTTGCACGGATGCCTAGCGGATGCCTAGCGGATATAGCGGATGCATAACGGATGCATAACGGATGCATAACGGATGCGGAGCGGATGCGGAGCGGATGCAGAATGGATGAACTGGATACATTTTCCGCGCAAAAGTTTTAGGCAGCTCAAAACTTTCGGAGCGGATGAAACGTCCATAAACGGATGCTGGATGGATAGAGAGGAATCCAAACGGAGGCAGTGAGTACATCGCATTTTCCAACGGATAGCAAGGTTTTTTGTCCATTTTACATCCTCTTTGCATCCGTTGGTTCAGTGTGACATGGGCTTTAAATAATCATCAAGATTGTATGTCCTTCTCAGTTTCAAGCTAATACTGAAAAACCTGTTGGCCTCTTTTTTTGGGGGGGGAGGGGGGGTAGAGGATCAAATTGTTCTCTGTCAAGTCAATTTAAAGACCAAAAAAGATAAAATGAAACTGAAAGAATGTCAGATTAAAAAGTCAGCATTGCAATATTCTAATTTCCTTTTTACAACTCTTTCTAAAATAGCATACTATATCACTGGGCAGATGGAAAGAGGTGACATTCCTTTATATCGCCAAACATACTGAGCACTGCATATCATCAGTGCCATACCAGGCACTGCATATCATTTTCCTTCTGGATTGTATATAGTCAAAAACAGGCAGAAGTCTGAATTGTCATTTTTCAAAAGCTCAAAGTATTGTTTGGCAACTCCCAGTTATTGAGACAGTTTGTTTCCCTTTTTGCTTTTTTAATATAATATTGTATTTCCAAAGGACATTATTTCCTTACTTAAGTAAGTAAGTAAGATAGCTTAAAACGAAACAACTTTTCTACTAATGGAAATTAAATTGAAAGGAAAAACAAACAAACATTTCCACCTGATGAAAATTAAATTGGAGAGAAGCTGGAGAACATAAATTCATGGTTAGGAGTGAGGCAAACAAATCCTTCATCAAAACTCATCTTGGAAAATTACTCAGAAGATCTATTGTATAAAAGATAAATGCATTTTAACATAGGCATACAGGAATCCAATAAATAGGGTTAAGTATGTGTTCATGTATGTGCATGCATCGCAGTATGTGTGTTTTCTACAAAGCTATATTTAATGTTTAAATCCATAATTCGATACATTTAGCTGCTGAGAATTTTCATCGGAATATTTGGAAAACTACAAAATCTCTTGGTAAAAGGGAGACAGACAGAGGAGGCCATAAGATATGAATCTGGTTATTTTGCTTATACTCAGGCATAGCCTGAATTTTTCAAGCATTCCTATGACAGAATGGGATGTTTAGACATGGACTCTTGGTCATGCCCATTTCACTCTGTGCCGCATGTCACAGCTGCTACCAGTCTGACTTTCCTCTTCTGCTAACCCTCTACTGCAATTCTTTTTTTAAAAAAACAAGTTTTATTCAATTTTCCACATTATAAAAACATCTCTTTTTAGTGGACAGCATGATTACAGGTTTCACATATACATACAAATATGACCATAGTTACATATTCAATTTTTGTATTCTTATCTGAACAATGCTTTTATATCTTTTCTGTTTTATTATATTATTCCAAATGCTTACCTCTTATTTAATTCATCTATATTAAATTCATAATTATTATACTTTAATACTTTTAACTGTGACATTTGTATATTTCATCTTACATTCTAATTGGTTACACTCCTTCAAAAAAATAGTTTCCCCCCAAATTATCAATTTAAGTGTGCCACCTCAAAGTACTATATATTCATTAATCATCTTCCCTTTTAAATCTCATTAAACATTTAACCTTTTATTACCTAAAGCTTTAGAATTAATAATCTCTTTAAACGACATAGCATATATAAATCAGATTCTGCATGGTTTTTCACTGTCTTAATTTCATAAGATTTGTTTACAATTTCAAAAAAGGAGACATATTAATCTACTCATTTAATCCTAAACCCTGATGTTAATTCCATTTCAGCTCTCCTCCTACATCATTTCATTTATTCAGTATATTTAATACACATATTCCATTAATTATTCCATTCCTAATTCAATACATTTAATAAACATATTCCATATTCCATTAGTTATCGCTACACATGAAAGAAAAGAGCTTAGACTCCAATACAAAAGAAATTATAGTTCTACTTTCCATTTTGTCAATCAATATGTCCTTAATTCATAACTTTAGACCTCCTAACCTTGCAGAATCCCTTTTTAAAATATTAATTAGTTATTGTCTTTATGTATTCTAAATAAACAATTCCTTTTCATTTTTTGCAATTCCCATATTTCGTTGTTTCCAAATCCTGCTTCTTATCCCATCTTTTCCCTTTCATTCTCCTCTTTTTTTTGTCACTCCGGTTTTTATCTCTCTCCTTATTTATAGCTTCCTTCCACCCTTCAATTTTCTGCTGGTTCTGTTTATCTTTTTTAATTTTGTAGATATTCCCTTTTTTATTTAACTTCTTATGTCTCATGTTTTTATTTCCCACTTTTCTCCTTCTTTTCAGAGTTCTTTGTTCCCGATGATAGTTAAAAATGGCCTCTTCTGTAGTTCTTATATTGTATCAATATACTTTAATATTTTTTTTAGAAGCAGAGTCTTTTAACAACAAAACAAATTAATTTTAACTCTTTCTTATCACAAATTTTCACCCCTTTTTTTCCCTCTGTTCGGAGATTTTTAAACAACAGTGATCCAAAAAAGATCAAATACAATTAATCCAAATTAGTCAAATACTTCCTTCTTTCAGCTTCTACCTTTTCTGGTTCAAAGCCCCACTGCTGTCAAAGAAAAAATCATGCCCTTTTTTATTCCTCCTTTCTCTTCACCATTTAAAGTCTTTTTTTTAAAAAAAAATTCTTAAATATTAATCCTGGGGTACCTTTTAGTTATAACGTCCTGTTTCTCCTGATGTCCACTCCTTTCTCTCTCCTGCACAGTCTTATTCTTGTCTTACTCTTCCCCTTCAGGATGGCCATTTTAGACCACTGCTTCAGACGTCTTTAGGAGGGAGCTTTGCCAAGGGAAGGGGTTTGCAACCCCCCTGTACCTGGCTGATGGCCTCCCCTTCCTCCGCTGCCCTACAAGGTGGCTTCTGCCTCAGATCTAGCTGGTCAGGGCTCTCGGACAAAGAAGCACAGACCAAAGCCACAGACAATTGCGGTCAGCAGTCTGTTCTCGGGGAAGTCCAAAACCAGAAAGCACCCTCTATGGCAATTCTTCACCACTACTGCTTCCCCAGCCCTCTTTCCCCAGCCTTTTATGCCAGCCATTTTCCCGAGGCACATTCCTACCCTAGCAATTCAACAAAGCACATCCTTCCCCTCAGGGGCTCTGGGGGTATGGCTCATGCAATGGGGCCAGTGGTTGGAAGAATCGTGAGGTATGGGATGTGTGACGGGATGATGGCTGTGAAGATGGTGGGGCTTGGGGGTGTCTCACTCAATGGGCTGCTGGTAGGGGATCCAATAGGGTGGATTAAGATTCAGAACAAGGGCACTCACAGAATCAGGCAGGCCTACCTCACCTCCCTGTACAAGTCTAGATTGCCTGGTGATCTGCCATCTAAGTACTCTTTCTGGGGATACTTTTTCAGATTGACCTATAAAGGCAATAGGGTTGATTAAGTCTTGGGACATGGGAACTCGCACAGTCATGCTTATCTCACAATGTTGTTGTAGGAAAGGGCAGGATAGAATACTATTAGTTGCAAAGTCATGACCCCATGGACAACATTCCTCCAAGCCTTCCTATCCTCGACTATCCACCGAGTCCATTTAAGGCTCACACCAACTGCTTCAGTGACTCCATCCAGCCACCTCATTCTCTGCCATCCTCTTCTTCTTTTGCCCTCAATTGTTCCCAGCATTGGGCTTTTTTCCAGTGAGTCCTTCCTTCTCAAAGTATTTGAGTTTCATCTTCAGGATCTGGCCTTCTAAAGACCAGTCAGTGTTGATCTCCTCCAGGACTGACCGGTTTGATTGCCTTGCAGTCCAAGGTACTTGCATGAGTCTTCTCCAGCACCATAGTTCAAAGGCCTTAATTCTTTGACGCTCAGCCTTCCTTATGGTCCAACTTTCACAGCCATACATTGCAACTGTATAGATACAGTTGCAGTACATTTTAATATTTTTTAAAAAATCCTACCACTTGTCTCACCACCGGGCCAGGATTCCAGACATGCATGTCTGACAGAAGATGAGGCAGGCCTACCTGGCTCTGCGAATACCCCTGTCCTTAGTCTTAATTAGATGGTTCAGACATTTTAAACAAGTTGCTACTTGTACTTCTCCTTCAGGCATATAGGCTTGAGCCCCAAGATGACTTTTCCCTTGAAGTTTTCAGTTTACTAAGTTGATTTAGAAGTAGAATTCAACTTGCAACATACTGTTTCCAATATTACACATATGAATAAGGCATCTGAATTTATATTGTCCCTAATTATAATAGTGTTTTTTCATCAGACAATTCATTATAAAAGATTCTCAAGAAAGATGAGGCCAGTGTAGTGGGCTCACAAACTAATTTTATTTAGGTTGTAGTCCACATAGATGCAACAAACAGAGAAACAAAACCTTTAAGCAACCTTCAAATTTGTAGAGATATAAATACTTTGTTTTGTCTAGTTTGGAATACCACCTTAGGGAATACAGCATTTATTGCAAATATCCTGAAAAGTACATATTGGACAAAAGCATTGCAAGTGTATTTTCTTGAAGTGGATTTATTTTTGAAAATAAAAGAAACCAATACATGAGAATAAAGAACAATAAAAATAAATCTATTCCTTAATCTTTTTGTGATTGAAACCTTGTCAAACCAAGAAAACAACTAATAAATTATATCTTGGTAGCCCTGTACAAAATTTATTTTTATAGAAAAATAAACTGTAGGTTTTCAGTATGCAAGGATATTTCATGATTTAGCTAGCTGATAACACAGAAACCACAGGTCCCTTTCGATCATATTCTTAGTAACTTTTACAATGAGGATCAACTGAGGAAAATATTTCCTAAAGTATTATTTTTGTAAATGTTCAGGAATAATGAAGATGATAGTGGACAGGGTCCTTGCTGTTGTCAGTGCAATCATCTGTCGATTAGAGCCCTGTCCCTCCTAGTTGGTGAAAGCCTCTGGAATGGTGACTGCCAGGTGGTTCAGGCACTGATACATTTTTTATTGCTGGAGGAGATCTTTCCGGGATCCTTTAAGGAGGCTCTGGTTCATCCCCCCCTCAAAAAAAATCTCTTGATCCCATCTGTCTGGACAATTTCCATCCAGTCTCCCATCTTTCTTTTTTAGATAAGATAATAGAGAAGGTAGTTGCATGGCAGCCTCAAAGGGGCCTGGATGAAACAAATTATCTAGACTTCTTCCAGTAGGTTTTTAGGCTCCTAATGGAATAGAAATGACATTGGTCAGCCTTGTTGATGATCTCCAGCAAGAGTGGGATGGGAATAATGCATCCATTCTTAGTCTCTTTGACCATGGAGTGATCAATGCCATTAACCATGGTGTTATTTTGGGCTGGCTGCATGGTTTGGGACTGCGCTACCCCAGACATACTCAGTGAGGGATTTTGGAATTCACCTGGATTTGCAACTCCTGCTCAATGAGCAGATTGTAATTGTGGCTAGGAGAGCCTTTGCATAACTTCATGTTGTGTGCCAGGTGCACACTTTCCTGTATCAGGAATTGCTGCACTCAAGCCCTAATCATCTCACATCTGGACTACTGCAATGCACTTTATGTGGGGAGGAATATTCATACTCAATTTATGAGTATCCAGAAGCTTCAGCTGATACAGAACACAGCTGTGCAGATAGTTGCTGAGACACCTATGATTGCTCATGTTACACCACTGTTCCGCAAGCTGCACCGGTTTCCGGTGGCTTCCAGGCCCAAGGTCAAGATGCTGGTTACCACTTTTGAATCTGAGCAACCATGTCACTTCAGTGGGACACTCTTGTCCAATTCATGCCAGGTGAGATGTGATTTCACTGTCAGCTTCTCCATTGACACTGCTTGTCAGAAGGTGTTTGTGAAGATTACAAATAATGATCACATGATAGCGGGAAGTTATCGTAAATGTGAGGATTGCTTGTAAAGTGCCTTTTTCAGTGTTGTCATAACAATTGCTAAACAGGACACTCATGAAGCGAGGACTGCCTGTATTATCAAAACGGAAAACCAGAAATCCAAGAGAGAATGAATGGGGATGGAGCGAGGCACCCTGGAGGAGGGCAGAATAGCAGCCATCATGAACAGGAACAGTCTGTGTTGCAGTGTTTTGCAAGTCTAATTGTGGTTTCAAATTAGCAACAAAGAACTAATCTTAAAAAAACTCTGCCTGTGCTAAGATAATAAAGCAAAAGCTCATCACAGAGTTAAAAAGTGCTTAGTACAATTGTTTTTTTTGCATGAATACTCTAGTAGCCACATTATGACTTGCCTTTAGTGAAAATATAAACAAGAACCAGACCATTTCTTAACAAATTATTGGAGAGGGATGCAATTCTGGCAGTTTTTGTATGGGTGGAAGGGGTTCTCCTGTGCAGATGGAGGCTTCTTCTTTTTTTTTTAACTGCAGCTGGTCAGGCAAGCATTTCTTTTCTGTTTGAAATAGCCTCGCCTACTCATAGAACAGCAAATAAACTTTGGAAACCCTCTAGTTACAGGAGAGCAGTTCCCTGCCTGTGCAAATGGCATCTCAGCCTGCTTCAAGTCATTTTTCAGGGGCTTCAAGAGACAGATCAGCTAGATTATTGCTTCCTTATTTAATAAAGTGCTGGATTTTGTTTCCCTGACAGCTTAGCAAATAAACTTTAGTAATATAAGAATGGAGGGAAAGCCAAATCAAAATGAGATGGAAGACAAGGGGATTCTAAAATGGTAAACAATCATTTGAATTACAATACCAAAATGCTGTTATTGTTTGTACAAAAAAAACAAAAAAACACCAGGTGATAGGAGGAGAGGTTACTTTTTACCTGCTTTTATTGCAACTACAAACACAACTGTATTGCAGTTGCAAAAGAAAATGGCTATTGCCAAGAGGGAGAGTGTAACTTCATATGGCCATTGTCAAGAGGGACAGTATAACTTTCCCATTCTAGCATACTGTATTATATTGAATAAAAAGCTATTTATCATTATAACCAAGTGGCACAAATCAGCTCTTCCTTCCACATGGAAAAACATTTCTTATATGTCATCCAGCCATATAAATACATAATGAAAATTCTTGGCTGGGGAAAGAAAAAAGGAATAACTAATCCATGGGGCTGTGTAGCATCAAAGAGAACCATGGAGAAAAGGAGTTGAAAGAGATCCATTGGTGGTGTGGAAAGGAAACCTCATGAGGACAGTAGTGTCACCCAAGCAGGAAAAGCCCGAAGGGAACATCAGGCCAGCCATAAAACAAACTTGCATCGGAAAAGGAATCAAATAAAAGTGTTCTGTATGTAAAATGGATGACTCCAAATCTACCATTCTGATTGGCTAAGGGAAAAGAACAGTGGATTGGTTCACTAGGAACCAATCCAAAGAGCTACCAAAAAGGCGGCAAATCTAAATAGCTGCCATTGGCTGCAAGCAGGCAAGCCAGCCTGTATAAAAGGGCTGGCCCCGGCTTCAGCCGGCGTTCCGTTACTGACTGTATATAATAAAAGTATTTGTTGTTGGAACCCGGTCTACCTCGTGTGTTTTCCGAACAAAACACTGGCGATGAGGGTGGGATCGTCCTGAACGGAACAAAACCTGCACATGGTGATAGAAGCCCAGACTGCAACTAAGATGTCTGGAAACAACGCACCGCCCGCACCCTTCAATCCCAACGAAGAGGATTGGGATTCCTATGCTGATCGCTTCCAAATGTACTTGGAGAGCAACGAAATGGAAGGCATTTCCGAACAACGAAAGAGAGCCGTGTTCCTGACGCACTGCGGAACAACCGTCTTTAAAATGGCAAAAGCCCTCGCCAAGCCTCGGGACGTTAAACAATTAACGTGGACAGAATTACAGAGACTCCTGAAAGCACACTACGCCCCGATGGTGTCTAATTTAATAAAGCGACATGAATTCTACCGAAGAGACCAGAGAGAGGGAGAAACCGTTGCCGACTTCGTCACTGCACTCAGACAAATTGGGGGTGAGTGTGAATTCTCAAACATAGACGAGGCAATGAGAGATCGCGTGGTGTTGGGCCTGAGAGACTCAACCGCACAGAGTAAAATGCTCAACAAGCCCAACATCACCGTTACCGAAGCCATTGCGGAAGCCACAGCCGCTGAAGCTACGAAAAAATCCGCAGTGACTCTTAAGAAAATGAACACGCACGGCGATGAAACATCAGCCAAAGAGAAAAAGCATCCTGCCACCACGACCCATTATGAAGAGTCGGGCGAAACAAACGAATCAAGCGAGGAGGACGACGAGGTCCACCGTTTGCTCACAAACAAGAAAGAGCGCGAAAGGAGAAAGTGGCGGGAATGCGCTGGCTGCGGAGGAAACCATCCACGAGCCGAATGCAGATTCCTCGATGCCATCTGCCGACATTGCAGAAAAAGAGGGCACATCGAGAAGGTCTGCAGAAATAAAAAATCTTAAAACCCGACGAGACGCAGAAATTCCCCAACACGAGCCGAGCCAAATCGAGCCGAAAGAAAATGGCAACAAGAAAAGCGAGCCAATACACACCAAACTGTCATTATCCAAAGCTCCCAGATGGAAAGTGGAAGAAAAATTAAAATCGTCGTAGAAATCGAGGGAAAACACTGCAAGATGGAAGTGGACTCGGGGTCCTTCCTCTCCATGGTATCGTGGGACACAATTAAACAGTTAGTCCCAGGTATCAAGACCAAAGACTTGATGAAGCAGCACCTAACCCTCAAAGACTATCAGGGAAACCAAATCCCTGTGATGGGCAAAGGACATTTTCAAGTTGCCTACAAAAACCACATCAAAGTGCTTCCACTGACCATAGTCAACCAAGACAGACCAAGCCTCCTGGGCATCGAGTGGTTCGCGCCATTGGGCATCGGGATGACCGGGGTCGATCGAGTAACCACAACCGGCTGGGAAGACGACCTCGTCAGAGAATTCCACGACGTGTTTGACGGATCACTGGGCAAGTACCGGGGAAACCCTATTTCTTTCAATTTAAACCCCCAAATAGCCCCACGAAGAATAAAAGCCAGGCGAGTTCCTTTTACACTAAAGGCAAAAATAGAGGAACAGCTGGAAAAATTAGTAGCCCAAGGGGTGTTAGAACCTGTGGACCATGCCAAGTGGGAAACGCCTATCGTCACACCCATTAAACCAGACGGGTCCATCAGAATCTGTGGTGACTATAAGGCTACCCTGAACCACGCATTACAACCAAGCGCATACCCGGTGCCCGTAGTCCAGCATTTGCTCCATTCCCTGGGAAATGGCAAAGTTTTCGCCAAACTCGACTTGGCACAAGCCTATCAACAACTCCCAGTAGACCCAGAAACAGCAGAAGCGCAGACTATTGTCACCCACAAAGGCGCATTCAAATGCCACCGACTCCAATTTGGAGTAAGCGTAGCCCCTGGCGTCTTCCAGAGTCTAATGGAACGCCTTCTAAATGGCATACAAGGAGTCGTTCCCTATTTCGACGACGTCCTAATCTCGGCCAGAGATGAAACACAATTAAGGAACAGACTAAAAAAGGTTCTGACTAAGTTTAGAGAATCTGGCCTCAAGGTTAAAAGAGAGAAGTGCTGTCTAGTTAAAAACTACGTCGAATTCCTGGGCTACTCAATAGACGGAGAGGGCATCCACCCCACAGAGAAAAAAGTTAAGGCGATAAATGACGCTCCTGAACCTAAAAATAAAACGGAACTCCAAGCGTTCTTAGGATTAATTAATTTCTATAATGTATTCCTGCCAAACAAAGCCACTATAGCAGAACCGCTACACCGCCTGCTAGACAAAAAGGCTACTTGGACTTGGGGTTACAAAGAAAAAAAAGCCTTCCAAAATATTAAAAGACTGCTAACATCAACAAACGTTCTCATCCAATTTAGCGACACTCTGCCATTAACAGTGACCTGCGACGCCTCACCATATGGAGTAGGTGCCGTCCTGAGCCACCAACTACCGGATGGCAGAGAAGCACCCGTCGCATATTATTCTAGGACTCTATCAAAAACCGAGCGGAATTATAGCCAATTGGACAGGGAAGCTCTAGCAATTGTCGCTGGAGTAAAACGTTTCCACGAATATGTATATGGGAGGACTTTTCGAATTATAACGGATCACAAGCCGTTAATGGGGATTTTGGCGGGAAACAAGCCAACACCTAACATACTTTCACCCAGAATGACGAGATGGTCAGAGTTCCTGGTGGCCTATTCCTACACTCTGACACACCGACCAGGGAAACAAATTTCCCATGCGGACGCTTTGAGCAGAGCGCCTTTGCCAACAACCGACACAGACCCGGCACCAACGATGACAGCGTTACAAATCGAGACATGCCCCGATCTACCCATATCAGCGTATGATGTCGCAAGAGCCACCGCGAAAGACTCATTGACTGCCCGCGTTCTTAGCTGGGTAGGTAAAGGCTGGCCGGAGAATCTAAAAACTGAAAATTCCAAACCTTTCCGGTCCAGACAGACTGAACTTTCCATCCAAAAGGGGTGTTTGTTGTGGGGTGATCGGGTAGTAATCCCTGCTAAACTGCAGCCCAGGGTTCTTAGGCTTTTACATGAAGGGCACCCCGGAATGGTTAAGATGAAAAGCCTCGCCAGAAGTTACGTGTGGTGGCCGGGTATTGATAAGGACATAGAGTATTGGGTAAGCTCATGCCACAAATGCCAGACAATTAGACCATCCCCACCAAAAGCACCCGTTAAGGACTGGGAAACCCCTCGAGGACCGTGGTCAAGAATACACATTGACTTCGCGGGGCCTACCAAGGGGCATACTTTTCTGATTGTCGTTGATGCCTATTCCAATTGGCTTGAAGTAAAAATCATGCCATCAACGACAACAGAAGCCGTAATTAAGCAACTAGACAGCCTGTTTGCCACCCATGGCATACCAGACATTCTCGTGTCAGATAATGGGCCACAGCTAACCAGCATACCATTTGAGCAATACCTAGCCTCCCTAGGTATAAGACATGCACTAACCGCGCCGGCTCACCCGGCTGCGAAAGGCAGGGCGGAGAGAATGGTCCGGTTTACAAAAGAAGGGTTAGAACGAATGGACGCTGGAGATATACAACAAAAAGTAAACCGGTTGCTCACACTCCAGCACATAACACCTAGCACTATCACAAATAAATCACCAGCGGAACTACTCATGGGGCGAAAATTGAGATCTCACCTGGATAGGTTACACCCAAATTTCACCCTAGAAAACCCCCCTGACTCCTCAACACGGTTCAGACAATTCGAGACAGACAATTTAGTTTACGCTAAAAATTTCTCCGGGGACCCGGTATGGCTACCCGGGCAAATTATCCAGACTACAGGCCCCAAATCCTACCGGGTAAAATTAGACGATGGGAGGGAATGGAAGCGGCACATAGACCAGCTTCGATCTCGAATTTTGGAAAGAACCGCGGACTTAAAAACATTCACAAAAGAACACGGCGAAATGCAAACCGAGGTGGGGGGGGAAAGGCGAGAAACGAATAAAGAACTTTTTAAAAATAAAACTAACATTCAAAATGACCAAAAAGAGCCAACAAAAGACTCACCGTTTGAAGAGACCCACGAAAAGAGATCTTCGGAAGGGGCCAGCCAAGCCAGCTCGACCTGCCCCGAGGAAACGGGAGGGAGCGGCAGAACCGCCGGCCTAAGAAACTCAGGCGGCGGTAAAATGGCCGACTCACCCTTCCAGACGGTTCCAGAGAGGAGGACGGACGACACAGCAGCCCCATCCGAACCGGTCGAAGTCTTCACTGGAAATGAACCGCGCAGGTCAGGTCGAGCCCGGAAAAGCCTCACCTACCTGCGAGACTACGTCACCACGTAGGACTGAACTAAGGAGGGAGGGGTGTTCTGTATGTAAAGTGGATGACTCCAAATCTACCATTCTGATTGGCTAAGGGAAAAGAACAGTGGATTGGTTCACTAGGAACCAATCCAAAGAGCTACCAAAAAGGCGGCAAATCTAAATAGCTGCCATTGGCTGCAAGCAGGCAAGCCAGCCTGTATAAAAGGGCTGGCCCCGGCTTCAGCCGGCGTTCCGTTACTGACTGTATATAATAAAAGTATTTGTTGTTGGAACCCGGTCTACCTCGTGTGTTTTCCGAACAAAACAGTGCCTTTAGACAAAAGCCAAATAATTAAGAAAACTAGGGAAACAAGAAAAGAAAACCCTTACAAACACAAGACATGCCAAATCAGCAAAAACAAACAGACAAAAGACAGAAAATAAATTACAAAGGAGACAGACAAGAGATTGCCACAAAACAAATAGAAAAAACCATTATAAAGCTAAAAGAGATTAAGAAAGAACCGATAATACAATAAAGCCACCCCGCAGAGTTTGTCTTCTGTACCTCATGAAGTTTGCACTTCAGCGGAAATAAACTCTGTTAGGATTTTTAAACATTAAACATTAAACACTAAACACAATTAATGAGCATTCACACACAAAAGGAGAAAAAGGTATAAAGACCAGGGACTTACCATACGAAGTTAGCAAGCTAGCCCAGGAACGCAGCCTCGCTATCTCTCGCCTTCCTGAAAAAATAAAAAGATCCAGCTTTCAAGCAGTTGTCCGTATCCTTGCGCCGGAGCTCTCCCAGTGGGAAAATTCAAATCCTCAGAAGAAAGGCACTTTGACAGCCTTTCAACAGTGGAAACAAGTAGGAGTGATGTGCTTATTTGATGTGTTTGCTTTCTTTAAAAACAGGACTGAAAGAAGGTGTAAAGTAAAATATTGGTGGCTGGAAGAAAGCAAGTAGTTCGATTGCTCTATTCAGGCACAGAGCTTTTTAAAAATCACTATTTTGATCTCTCTAAATTCATTTGTTTCTGGACTGTATTGGGGTTTATCGCCTCCATTTTGAAAGATCCTTCAGTTTTATCATAGTAGGCAGACTCATTTCTTTCCTGCCAGGAAATAGGATACATTTACACAATTAGATGGGAAATTTTTTTTGATTTTATGTATATAGCATATTTGTATGAATTTAGATAGTATGTATAAGACATATATGTATAGATGGGGATGCAATATTATACATAAATGGGTGGAAAGGCCTTAGAGAAAGCAAAAATGACAGGTACATCCAGCTGTTAGAAGTCCAGAGTAGCTTTGCTTAGAAAGGAAATGCAAGAATATTGAAGGCATTTCTGCCCCCAAATGATCCCAGTTCAAAAGACGCTCTGGACCTTTGTGATCCCATTATGTTAGCTGAGTTTGGCAGCTATTCCAATTTATTTTGGATCAGCTGTGGTTAACCTGAATTAAACAAAAAGAAAAACAAAAAGCAACCAGGCCACAAATATTGCCTTCTTTCTTTTTTTGCAAAACTGAAGCCCTGCAGAATGACTTGGGAGGAGGGGGTTAATTCTCTGTGAAAAGTAATCTTGCTTCAGCCTTCCACTCATTTCCTGATCTTCAGTTATTTTTCTAAATCAGGAGTGTCAAACTCACATCGGCACAAAAGCATCATGTGATGTATTGGGACTTTTTTCCCCTTTACTAAATCAGGTATGGGCATGGCTGGTGTGTGATGCATCTGGCCCATGGGCCAGGAGTTTGACAGCCCTGTACTAAATGCTTTAGCAATATTTAATATTAGGAAATAATTATCTAGGAAATATTGGACTTCCCTTCCTCTCTTCTGCCTTTTCTCTCTTTCTTTGTGTGTAGTTGGCACAGATAGGTAGGTGCATCTGGAAGTGGCATAGAAAAATGCACTCATTTCTGGACTATGTCACTTCTCCAGCTGTTCATTCATGGGTCTGATGCTTCTGTTCCAATTTAAATCAGTTATAAATGCCATTCAAGTATGTTTTCACTCAGTGTTAAATATTTTTATTATTTTTCCTCTCCCAAGTCTTAACATAGATTTTAAAATGTATGAGATAATGTTTGTGTTGAAAAATAAATTGCATTGGCTGTGATCTACAAAGGATGCTAACAAGATAATAAATAAATCTGCAAGTGAATTTGGGAATTGCATTTGTGGGTACTTGTAGCATATGAAGTTTTAATGACCTGGGCTGGATGTTGTTCAGCTGGCAGGAGTTGGTATAAAGAGAGAGCCAAAGAGAGAAGAAGCTCACTTCTGGTTTCGAAAGGAAACTATGATGTTATGAGGCCTGAGTGAGCTACTCTGTAGAGATGTAGAGCAGGTGTCCCATTGGTCCAGTGTAGAGCTTTGGGGGGACATCACCTCATCAGTTTCTGGTGGCAGGGAACATGCTGCCTATCTGATTAAAATAGGAGAGGATAAAAGGAGAACAAACAAACTGGAGAGAAAAGTTGAAGAGTAAAATTACCATATGTAAGTATACACGTTTCAATTCTTGGCTGGAAAGGGAGAAGATAGAACCAAGAATGTCTCTGCTCTGGAAGAAGGAAAGTGAAGAGGATATCTCCATCCAAGATCTGCTGATTACATAGGATATCCTAATACAATACCCAAGATTGGAAGTGGGGTGGCTCATTGGTCATTGGTGAATCTCTGGTGTCTGGGGAAGGATTAGAGAGAAGATACTTAAAGAGATTTTCCCCCAATTGAGAGTAGTTTTTTGGCTAAGCAGAGGCAGCAGAAAGTCAAACTGTGCTAAATCCAGCCTACTCTATCTTTCCATTTTTTTTTCTCTTGAAAAGCTCAGAAAGATCAAATGAAAGAGAAAGGAAGCAGAGGAGGTAGAGGGGGAATAGAAGAAAGTTAGAATGACTGACGAGACACAACAGAGAGCTTTCTCATGAAAACCAAGGTCATCTCTAATGGCAACAGATAAAGTTGGGGAAGAAATGCCTAGAAAGCCCACCAAGTAACCTAATTGGCCAACATGAGCTGTGACACTTGGGGATGGGGTTATTTCCTTGTTTAATTATACTGAAACCATGGGAAAGATTTAGATTTGGTTTTCCTTTGAAGCTGTGCCAATATGATGTATTCAATAAAGAAGATCTCTGAGAAAGATCCTAGTCTCAGAGTTCTGCTTTTCTTGGGTTTGTTAGTAGAAGCCCTGACAAGTACACTGTTAGAATTTGCAGAAGTTGCATTCCTCAAGGAACATTGTCTCGGAGCTTTTTCTGACCATGCAGAAAGAGAAAATATGCTTTGGTGTTAAGTGGGAAGAGGGCACTGCCTGATCCAACTGGTGCTAATGAGATTGAGAGATCTAGGCGTGGAGGGATTCAAGTGAGAAGGCTCTGCTACTCTCTGGCAGTATCAATCCTGTGGAACAATCTTCCATTGAAGATTATTCAGCCCACTGAATGCTTCTGTGAAGGAAATGTCTCAAGATATAGTCATAAAATGGGGCAAAGCTCATTTAACAAATTTCTCATTTAGCAACATAAACTTTGGGCTGAATTGTGGTCATATGTTGAGGACCTCTACTTGTTTCAGAGAGCTTGTAGAAATAAAGTGCTGCGGTGTTTATTGTTTAGTGTTTACTGTAAAGCTCTTATGTGGATTTCATGCTACTGTGAAACTTTAAAAATGTGTTATTATGCTCCAAGTAAGCTGCCCAAAACATTTTGATTACAGCAAGTTAGAAACATGTCTAACAAACAAATTTCAACAAGTTTAAGAAGAAAACACATTTAAAATAAAAAATAAATTACATTTTTGCAATTAATTTTCATTGTGGGTTAGAGACTTAAATTTGAACCTTAATGTATAGAAAACCAAGAGCCAGGCATCTCATTGCTGAAATTGAGGAAAACTTCTTTTAATGTTTTCACTGTTACTGTTTTGTCTTCATCTAAAGATAGTATAATAATACAATTATAGTACATTCTAGGTTGGATTGGATACCATTGTCAATGGTGATGGATAAACAGGTAGAAAGGGAAGAAAGGACCTCTGTTTTGCTATTGATTGATCTGTTTTGCTATTGAAAGCCACAAAGGAACAACAATCATCTTGGCCTCAAAATCCTCATAATGGATAATTGGATAGTTCTTAGCAGTGGTGGGATTCAAATTTTTTTACTACTGGTTCTGTGGGCATAGCTTGGTAGGTGTGGGGTCGTGAGCATGGCCTGGTGGGCATGACAGGGGGAGGATACTGTAAAATCCCCATTTCTTCCCCATTCCTGGGGGAAGGTTTCTACAAAATCCCATTCCTTCCCCACCTCACTAACCTGATTTCCAGATCCGTTCTCCTTTGCAGGGTAACAAAAGAAAGCCCAGAAGATCAGCTGGGATTCAGGAGGCAAAGAATAAATGGGGACTGGGCCAATCAGAGGTGGTATTTGCCAATTTTCCGAACTACTCAAAATTTCCACTACCGGTTCTCCAGAACTGGTCAGAACCTGCTAAATACCACCTCTGGTTCTTAGATGGATTGTACAATATCAACAAGAAACAATGAATGGAAACTAACCAAAAAGAGAATCAGCCTAGAAATAAAGAGAAATTCACTTGACAGTTAGAACAATTAATCAGTGGAACAGCTTCTTCCAAAAGTTGTGGATGCTCCATCACTGGAGGTCTTTAAAAAGAGATTGGATAATCATTTGTCTGAAAAGGTCTAAGAACTCCTGCTTGATCAGGGGATTGGATGAGAGTCTCTTCCAACTCTGTTATTCCATTATTCAATTAACATGACTTTTTTCCTCATTTCAAAGAGAATTAAGATTTTAATCACTGTGCGTTGAACATTCTGTGTATTAGTTTCCATCCAGATTTGTAGATTCAGTGAATACCTATACAAATTTATAAACTCAAAGTAGTCTCAGATTGGATTCAGGAATCTAGATCACCACTTTTGCTGGTTGATTTCTATTGAAAACAATAAATGTGTATGTTTCTTTGTGTGTGTCCCTGTCTATACACTCTGTATGTGTGTATCTATATGTTCCATGTTTGACATAAATTAACCCCTTATGAGAGGAAGAAGTACCATGGATGGGCAGAAATTATTCTTGTCTTAGCTGCTATTATAATTTTAATGTTTTAATAATAATTAAACAATAATGGTTTTATTTATTGTTGTTTTAGATTTGTTGTAGGCCACCCAGCTATATAAATTAAATTAAATAATTCAACCTGAAAATACTGTGATCTAGAAGTATGCATCTTGTGAAAATTTTGCTTCTTAGCAGAAACAAAACACAGAAAATGGGTATGGGATGCAACCTGGGATGTAATCTGGGATTCAATCTTGCGATGCTGTCTGGGCCATGAGATTTCCATGCTTTTCTGGATCCAACTATCACTATAACTGCGTCTGGGCTATTGTTTAATGGTGTGTGACTGAGCAACTTCTGAAAAAAAAACATTTTTTTCTACGGAGCGGTGTGAAGTGAATGTCTCAAAGTAGTCAGCTAATTTTCTTGATGTGCATTTACCTGCAACCTCAATTTCTGTGAAGAGGAATTTGACATAGAGATATGAAGGGTGCACATTAGCTGCCTCTTATTCTTGTTGCATGTTACATAATGAATCGCATAAGAGGCGCTTGTACCTGTGGCTTGCATAAGAACTGTAGGTAGCAGAAAGTTGTGAACTGATTGATTCTCTAAGGAAAATGATGGCAGTACTTTCTTAAAGGGCAATGTAAATTCAATAAATTTAAAAGGAACTTAGAACAACTTGATTGTCACTTTGAATGTACACTAATCAGCATACATTAAAATGAAATTTTGTTGCATACAGCTCTCAAAAGACCTCCAATATACACTACATAAGCATGACTAAGTAAATAAATAAATACAAAATTATACATATACCCACATACATTATATAATGCGGATAAACAACACAGTCTAATTTGAATGTAGATGTGTACATAGCGAGAAAAATAAATTTTGCGGGTTTACCAGATGTATGGCATAAGGAACAAAGCTTTTACAGAATCTGAAAATCTTGCTCGAAATACTTCAAAGGCTCCTCCCAGAGGGGAGCAGCAGAAACAGACTGTGAATTGGGTATGTGGGGTCTCTAACAATGCTTTGAGCTCTAAGGACATAGTGCTTATAAGCAATATCTTATAAGCAATTGTTAAGTGAATCTGGTTTTGACTTTGTGATAAGGTAACAAGGTGATCATATGACCCTTGGCCACTGCAACCATCATACATATGAGTTAGTTGCCATGTAACTTAATTTTGATCACATGACCATGGCAATGTTGCAATGGTCATAAGTGTGAAAAATGGTCATACACAAGTCCCTTTTTTCAATGCCACTGTAACTTTGCACAATCACTAAATGAACTGTTCTAAGTCAAGGACTATCTGTAGTATATGATAAAGAGAATTCAGTGTTAGGAATGCTGTAACAAAAATGTAAATAAGTTGCTTTCATGTTATTATATTGATTTTAAAGATAGTCGATAATTCTGCCAGCTCATTAACTTTATTGAAACATGATTAAATATTTTGGACTCTCTACTTGCACAGGGTAGTGCCTACCTTGTGCATATGCATGCAGGAACATATTGGCAGCTGATACAATATTGTTTGACTATATCTGGATTTTTGTGTGTGTCTCAAGGCATAAGACTGAGCTATTTTTAATTATATTGCATACTGAAAGCTTTTAAAATATATTTCCTTTTTGGTTGGAGGCTCCTTATCTTTTTGGAGTCAAAATTGCTTTTCTAATCCTCCCACCTCATTATAATTCTGAAAATCACAATCTTGTTCCAAAGCTGACAGTGTACTAATTGAACAGGATGACACACTGTAGACAAACACTCCCAACTGCCAGCATTTCTCCTTAATTGCTTTTTGAGATTGTAGCTGATTAATTAATATTAATTAGTAGAGATGAATTAGAAGGAAAAAGTTATTGTAAGGATGTTAAATACAGTATAAAGCCTGCAACTGAATTGTTTCAGCTCAAACCTGCAAACTATTCAGTGCTTACAAATGTGGAAACCATTTTTTTTTTGGAGGGGGGGTTATGGGTTGCCTTTTTCTTACCACCCCAATACAGATTGAACCTTCCATTGCTAAGCAATGAAGTAATTAAGTGAGTCATGCCTGACATTACAATCTTTTTTTCCATGGTCATTAAATAAATCACATAAACAAATCCAGCAGCCCTATTGACTTTGCTTATTGGAAACACACTAAAAGCTCTCAGATAGTGATCATGGGATGCTGCAATGCCTAAAAATACATGCCAACTTCAAAGTCATCAAATTCTGATCATGTGACTAGTGCTGCTGCAGCAGCTAAATGCGAAGACAGGTCGTAAGTCCTTTTTATTCCCAGCACCATCATAACTTCAAACAGTGATTAAATGAATGATAGTAGGTCCAAGGTTATCTGTGATTATATAGTGTTACATATTTATAAATAAATAGATATAGTATTTATAGTATAGATATACTATAAATAGATATAGTATAAGTAGATATAAATAAAGCCATTCTGAAATTTATTTATTTATTTATTGAAAAAATGTTCTGGTAAAACTATTTCTATCAAAAGATATTCTAAGCATAATGGCTTTATAATATTGTTTTTTTAAAAAATAAATTTTTATTAGATCTAAACATTAAAAGCAGTGAACATGGTGTTTCTTCTTTGACATACATTTCTGTCCAATTTTTTACAGTTAAAAATAAAGAAAAGAATACATTTATATACGTTTATACATTTTTGTGTATCATTTTTCCAATAGAATAGAATAGAATTCTTTGTTGGCCAAGTGGGATTGGACACACAAGGAATTTATCTTCAGTGCAAATATTCTCAGTGTACATAAAAGAAAGATACATTCATCAAGAGTCAAGAAACATAAGGTACAACACTTAATAATAGTCATAGGGTACATTAAGCAATCAAATCATACTAGGAATAGTATGTGATAAATATAAATCATAAGGATACAAGCGACAAAGTTACAGTCATACAGTCACAAATTGGAGGGGATGGGTGATAAGGAGTGATGAGAAGATTAATAGTAATAGCAGTGCAGACTTTGTAAATAGTTGGACAGTGTTGAGGGAATTATTTGTTTAGCAAAGTGATGTCATTCAGAAAAAAACTGTCCTTGTGTCTAGTTGTTCTGGTGTGCAGTGCACTATAGCGTCGTCTTCATCTTCATATTTCTTTTTATCACTTCTCTACTTATTTTAAATCTATGAACACCCTTTTATGTCCCTCGATTTATAAAAATTGTTCCATATTTTGTAATATGGGATATTTTGAAGTCTCATTGCTTTAATTCAAGTGTTAGTCTGCCCAATTCGGTGCAATATAATATTTTCCCAATCAAGACACCTTCATTTGGAATCTCTCTTTCCAGTTTTGGGTGAACGTTATTCTTGTTGCAGTAATTATGTGTATCATTAAATAAGTATCAGCTTTGTTTATATTCCCTTCCATTATTCCTAATAAAAACATATCTGGTGTGTGCTGAATTGCCCCCTCATTTATTTTAGTGATGACCAAATTTTTCGCCGAAAAACCTATGCTTTTTTGCAGGTCTGCCATATATGATCATAAGTACCCTGTGTTTTCATGCATTTCCAGCAATTGGGAGATTGGTTACCATACATTCTAGCTAGTCTGGTAGGTGGGAAATGCCACCTGTAAAACATCTTATAAAGGTTTTCTTTGTATGATGTTGCTAACATGATTTTTTTGTTCCGATCCCAAATTTGCTGCCATTAGTCTAAGTTGATAGTGTGTCCAAAATCCTTAGCCCAAGTCACCATGGTTTCTTTTACTTGTTCTTCATATAATTTATAACATAGTAGATATCTATAAATACTTTTTATTTGTTTAGTTTCTGGTCTCAGTAGTATTTTGTTCAATGCTGTATCTTGTCAACTAATCCCCCATTCCTTTTTATCTTTTCTGTACCTGGACTGTATTTGAAGGTAAGCCCACCATTCCAAGACTATTCCCTGGTAATTCAGGCCATTTCTCTGTTTTAGTTGGCTTTTCTCAAACAAGATATCTTTCTATGTGATGGCTTTTGTGCAGTTATATAAGTTTGGGCATATTATTGCTTCAAGTGTAACCAACTTGGGACTTCCATATAGTGTTGACATTTTATTTTGTGCCTGGTCAAGATTAAGGCCTGTTGAATTTTGTGTTTTAGAAAGTAATGGTGAGTTGTGTTTTTTCAGGGCCATAAATTGACCCCTTTTCAGCATAACCAATAATTTCCCTGTTGTATATCATGGCCTTTTGTTGTTCAATGTTATCCATTCCTTAATACAAGTCAAGGCAGCTGCCTGGTAATACAATTCCCATTCTGGGAAACCAAGTCGTCCTCTTTCTTTAACATTCTGTAAAGATTTCAGTTTGATCCTAGCCCTCTTTTCCTTCCAGATGAAATTTAATGTTAATTTGTTCAAATCTTTAAATAATGTTTTATCCAATTTAATCGGTATGTTTTGAAACAAAAATATACTTTTGGTAGAATATTCATTTTAATTGCTGAGATTCTGACTAATAACAATAATCTTAAATTGCTCCAATTTTTTAAATCTTCTTTAACTTGTCTTAATAATTTCTCATAGTTATCTTCTTTGAGCATCAAACGTGCTGATATAATAATTCCCAAGTGCCTTATTTTTTTAGTAATTCATCCAGTTTGCACCTTACCTCTGAACCCCTCCTTCCCCCTCCTTCCAAGGTGTGTCATCAGTCACATTCCCCAGTGAAGAGTTTCACGAGTTGTAGAAGTCACTGCCTCTGACCGTTACTGTTTTCTGTGGAGATGGCCTTGAATTTGGCCATCTAGGATGTGTGTTGTTTTAACTGAGGTGCAAATTCCTCAATGCAGCTATGAGGCTCAGTTCCCCATCCCCCTACTTATGGCAGCTCGGGAGCAGGTTAGAGAAGCTCCACAAGTTGACACAAGGCTTGTCACATTTTCCCAATTGAAACTATGGTTAAATCTGTCTTTGTGTTGTGAAATTAAAGAATTTTTATCATGTCTTCTGTCTGCCAGTTGGTGTTCATGGATGCCTTCTGCCAATCTCCTGCCTATTTGTCCTACATAGTGTTTGTTGCAGTTCTTACACTGTATGTTGTAGATGACTCAGTTTTTTTTCTTCTGGGGTTGCTGGGCCTTTTGGTTTGTTTAGGATGTTTTCACCTATCCTTTGCATTTCATCTGTGACCCAGAGACTGCCACTTAAATAAACAACAAAAAAAAATTTCACCTGATGCTTGATAAAATTTATACAACAAACATAACTAGTTTGTTCTTTCTAATATTATAAAGCATTAAGAAAATCTCCTATTTCCTCTCACCATATCTAATATAAAATTCCAAAAGAAAATCTAAAATGTATATCCATTAATAATACATGTTTTAATATATAGAATCTATCCTGACACAAAGCTTTTTGGAAATGCCACTTCTTAACAAGGCATCTCAAAAATAATCAAGGATTGAGCAAAGTGCTGGAGAATCTGGATGTTTGGAAACAGGAAATTCCATGAAGGAAGCTGACTGACAAGTCCTGTTCTGACAGCATGCTTACCTATGTTAATGAGAGGTTAATCATATTGTGGTTATGCTGAAAAGGGGTCAATTTATCTAATCAACATCTTCCATGCAGTTAGATTTAACCGAAACAGATCTAGCTATGCATGGGATACAACTAATTGCCCAATTACTCATGCCTTTGGAATATCTAGACTTGATTTAATGACCCAGCTTGCATATTTAGATAACTTCCCTGCAACTAACAGCATCTTTTAGAATCTTCAAACCAGGGCTATGGAGCGAGACATGATGTCCCAGATGTGCTCAGTTGGATTCAGGTCTGGGGAATGGGCAGGCCAGTCCATAGCACCAATGCCTTTGTTGAGGTAATTCCCCATTAGGAGAATGAGTGCATACAGGGAGACGTATTTGAGAGTAGTGTTTGAATAATACACATACAGCACACAGATACATTATACAGTAAATGTAGGTTTTTACTTCAAGAAACATTAAGCAAAGTCCAAACAAACAATCCAAAGTCATTCATAGATAAGATCAGTCATTTTTCATCCAGGGATAATCAATAACAAAGTCCAGTGTCAAAAACAGTTCAGTATCAGACTTACATCAAATCCAGGAATATCAGTCAATTAGGAAAAATGGAACAACGGCAATACTTTCCAACAGAAGGAAACAGAGATACACTCACATTCTCTTCTGAGACTCAGACTCAGACTAAAACAACCCAGGTTTCTGGCTCCATCTTAGGGCCATTTTAGAAACCACACCCAACTACAGTTTTTCATTTTCTTAAAGATACAGTTTTAAAATGTCTATCCTGGTTTGTATATTTCTAACCCAAATACCTGTTAGGTGACTTGTATTCCTAACAGCCTTCGTCTTGCAGGAACTGCTGACACACTCCAGCCACATGAGGTCTAGCATTGTCTTGCATTAGGAGGAACCAGGGCCAACCTCACCAGCATATGGTCCAACAAGGGGTCTGAGGATCTCATTTCAGTACCTAATGGCAGTCAGGCTAGCTCTGGTGAGCACATGGAGGGCTGTACAGCCCCCTAAAGAAATGCCACCCCACACTATTATTGACCCACTGCCAAACCAGTCATGCTGGAGGATGTTGCAGGCAGCAGAACGTTCTCCATGGCATCTCCAGACCTGTCATGCCTGTCATCTGCTCAGTGTGAACCTGCTTTCATCTGTGAATAGCACAGTGCTCCAGTGGTTAATTTGCCAATCTTGGTGTTCTTTGGCAAATGCCAAACGTGCTGCACAGTGTTGGGCTGTAAGCACAACCCCTACCTGTGGATGTCAGACCCACAAACCACCCTCATGGAGTCTGTTTCTGACCATTTTAGCAGCCACATGCACATTTGTGGCCTGCTGGAGGCATTTTGCAGGGCTCTGGCAGTGCTCCTCCTGTCCCTCCTTGCATAAAGGCGGAGGTAGAGGTCCTGATGCTGGGTTGTTGCCCTCCTACGGCCTCCTTCACGTCTCCTGATGTACTGGCCTGTCTCCTGGTAGCGCATCCATGCTCTGGACACTACGCTGACAGAAACCGCAAACTTTCTTGCCACAGCTCTCATTGATGTGCCATCCTGGATGAGCTGCACTACCTGAGCCACTTGTGTGGGTTGTAGACTCCGTCTCATGCTACCACTAGAGCGAAAGCACCGCCAACATTCAAAAGTGACCAAACCATCAGCCAGAAAGCATAGAAACTGAGAAGTAGTCTGTGGTCACCACCTGCAGAACTACTCCTTTATTGGGAATGTCTTGCTAATTGCCTTTGCTTTCTACCTGTTGTCTATTCCATTTGCACAACAGCATGTCAAATTGATTGTCAATCAATGTTGCTACCTTAGTAGACAGTTTGATTTCACAGAAGTGTGATTGACTTGAAGTTACATTGTGTTGTTTAAGTGTTCCGTTTATTTTTTTGAGCAGTGTACATTCCCATCCTGAACCAAATGGACTCTGATAGTCTTGCAGGCATTCATTACATTTGTCAAGAAATACATTAAACCAAGGGATAGTACATATTCTGCTATTATTTCCATTTCTCATCATTCTTACAGCATCTTTTGTTTTTAACCTTCATCACCTATCATGGCCGTGATAGATTTAGACTTTCACACAATGCTTTGCATCACAGCCAAAATGACACTGGCGTGAGATATAGCATTTCCTGCTAATGATGGGGACTGTATTGGCCACATCGGTTATTTTGCCCAGCTTGTCCCAAGTAAACATTGTGCTCCAAAAGAGGATAAATATTTAAGATTCAAAGACTCCTATAAACTCTGGCTATCTCATTCTTCACATTTCTTGGAAATTGTCCCTGGTAGCACAAGTAAGGGCTTTTTATTAAGCTCTTTTTATAATCAGTATACTCACACTAATTTCTAAGATATTCTAGAGGTGATCTTGCAAGCTAACATAGTTCTGTCCACATTCCAACCAAATGGCATGTGGTTGGATAACTCATTATCATATATTCAAGATTCTGATATTTTTCCTTCAATACCTTTTAGGTTCTATCTAAAAAAATAATTGATAGCTTTTAGGTCATATCTTCTAAAATTAACAAAACTATTGGTGAAATTATCTCTCTGTAAATGTTTTCTCATTTTTATTCCAGATCATTTTTTTTCCTTTAGACACACAGCAAACTATTTTTATTTTATAAAAATGAATATGCCAGGAAATAATTGCTGAGTTATTGACAAATATGTCAAACTAATAAAAAGAATCAGCTAGATTCAATTTGCATTGTGAGCAAAATATTTATTCAGTGGGAATGAGGGTGAGGTCTTTTTTAAAAAAACAACAACATGAACTATAATTTCACAGTGACTTCTTGGCAGGTTCCGTACTTTTAATAAATTAAATATGAAATAAGGCAAGTTACAGTTTTGTATATATAACAAAAACTATTATAGAAATAGATTTGGAAAGCAGGTTTGTAAAATCTACAGATTATATAGAAAATGCTTTGTAATTATCCCTAAGAATTTATAACAATAATTATATTTTTATTTATGAGCAAAACAGCCTAATTATTTTGTTATAGTTTTATAATATTGTTAAAACTTTAGTCTTGTTTCTTAAGAAAGAATGTTACATTAAAACAAAGAGGAACACAATACAAAAATACAAAAAATAATGTACTAAATGCATTAAGAGTCTAGAATTTTTCAGTTGAAAGTCTTCCAACTCTTGGTGTTTTAAATTATTGTGCATATTCCTACAGTACATTATATACAGTTAATGGTAGATGTTACTCACTCAAAGAAAATTTAATGGTTTTTAATGGTTAAAATTTTAATGTGAATTTGTAAGAACAGCATTCTTCCTAGCAGAACAGACTTGAAGTGGAAAGTTGTAAGACCTTTTGCAAATAAGCTTTTTTCTTTATTGATAAATGAAAGTCTTTTTCTGAAGAGTATCCACCTCTTCTTGGCAGGTGGTAAGGATTATCTTAATCCTCAACAACATAAAAAGCTTTGTTCTGTAAAATTGCATTGCCATAAATCTCATTTTATATTTCCATGCCCCCAAAACTGCAGCTGTTACATACTAGTGTAACCAAGAGTTTCTGCTTTAAACAATGGTTACACTCCAGAGTGTCTTTACCCAGGGAAGGGTACTTCTACTTGTCAACCAATAATTTCTACCACTTTCTTTCTCAGTATCACCCTACATCTGTGTGCAGCCTCCATACATTTCACATTGTTTCAATGGATTCTTTGACCATCACAAATGGCTTATGGATGTACAATGGTCTGGTAGTGGATGTAAAAACCTTTATTTTGGCCACATAATGTTTTCTGTGTTTTCAGGTTCCAAATGAGTTGTTCTAAATGTACTATTGAAATATAATCCATTACTATTGAAATATATACATTAATAACAGCTAAAAAGGTCAATTTTAAATATTTCTGAACTCCTGAAATTTGAAGGCATTCAGTATTAAGTATGATCCAACATTTTCCCAATAATTGAAAAAGAAGTATCTGATTACAGGAGGGGAAAAATGATTAGAGGACAACCAAACTGATTGGGGAAGCATTCAAAGCTCCTTTTAAAGAAAAAACAGTGGGAATCTTTGATAACTTTTAACTTAAGAAAAAGGATGTCAAAGAAGGGCATGTGATAATGATAGATAAAATTGTGCCTGGCAGGGAGGAAGTGGACAGAGAAGAGACTTTGGTCTGCATTTTCAGACTCCAAGCCAGTATTGTTCTAAATGTGCTACTGAAATATAATTGATTACTTCATTTATACTTCCTGTATGAAAACAATAGGACAGGGAATATTTAGATTAAATGAACATCAGTGTATATAGGAAGGGTAAGTTTAGAAAAGGAAACACTTTTTCATAAAGTACACCTTAGAAATCATTATAAGAATTGGTGATCCCTACTGACCTGGATGTCTTTAAAAGAAGTTTAGATAATTTCATGGAAGAGCATTTCATCAAGGGCTATCAACCATGATGGCTCCATGTTCCAACTGCGCTGAGATGATATTGTTTCAAATACCATTTGAACAAACAGCACTGGGAGAGAGAAACCCAGCAGGATATGGAAACGGTTGTTCCCCATCTCCTGCTTTAGAGCATCTCATAAACAACTTGAAGGTAACTCTGTGAAACAAAATGGGAAGAAACTAAGATGGGGGAGCTATTCTTACATTCTATAAATGTTGATTTTGCAGAATTTCACTTTGTGTGAAAATATACCTTTGTCATTAACCTATTTGAACTAAAAAATGCATTGTTTGTTTGTTTTCCTCTTCTGCATTACATGTTTGTGTCATATGAGATTGATGGTTCTTAAATTGCTTAGATTTTTCTTCTTTTCTGTTTATTCAGTTTTGAATTAATTCCCCCCATAATATAAGAATTATGGTCTAATTTATTTCAACTAAAAATGTTGCTGTCTCATTTATTTCCTATTTGCTTCTTCACATAGTGTTGTAGATGCAGTTATTTTTCAGTTCAGGGTGTCTTTTTCCTTATTGCATTATTTATTAGTTTAAGATGACTCTTGCTGAGTCAGGAAAGAAGTTGTCATAAGAGACTAATATGCTGTCCTTCCAAGAATATTGGAGAAATTTGAAGTAGGTTTAAACAGTGAAAAGTGTGGGATGAATGGAAGATTTTTCACCATTCTGAATAGAGAAAGGTCATTGGTTGGGTTCTGATTCAGAAAATACCCCAAACACCTCAGGTCCTTCCTGATTTTTCCGATGTGGATGTCATTTCACTAACAGTATTGGAAAATTTCTATCATTTGAACCTGAAAAATTAATTCCAGATACACCTTGTAATAACTGTAGTAGTTGTGATGGCAGCAGTAATGTGAATTAGAAAAATCTGAACTAGATCTCAGGGGAAAAGTTTTTCTGCATTTCTTTACATTAATGCCATCCAGAGTTTTCTGTCCATATATGATAGCTCTCAATTAATCTGTTGTCAAAGTTATATTAATAAATACAAGCATGTATTCACTTTGTAGTGATAAAGAATTTTCACTCACATTTACATTCCTGAATAAATGGCTTTAGGTACTGTGTTTCTCACATTATAAGGCTGGGACTTATATTTTTTTGACCCCCGAAAAAACGGCTAGGCCCGCCTGTCCTCCTTCCCTGTGGCAGAGCTCTCACCAAGGCAGTGAGCACCTCCCCACCGGACCCTCTGCTCATCCTGCCAGGGCCACGCCAGAGCCGAGTGGGCTGGGCAGAGCCGGGAAAGCGAGCTGCAAGTGCATGCATGTCTCCTCCTGCCCCTCGTTCCCAAATCTCACCCGGGCAAGCAGAACTTCGCTTACTGTGCAAAGCCGTGGCTTTCTCACCTCTCAGCAAGCAGAAGGAACTGGCTGCAGCCTCCTTCTCCTCAGCCGCAGTGCAGACCTTGCAGGGAGGGAGAGAGAGAGAGAGGGAGAGATCCTCAGGGGTCCGGTTGCAGGGAGGAGCCCTGACTGGCCGCACGTGGCTGCGCCAAACGCCGTGGCAGCAAGGGAGAAGGAAAAGCAATGGTGGCAGAAGGTCTCCCGATATGAAGTGCCCCACCAACGCAGGCAGCACCATATCCAGGCATGCAAGTGCTTCCTAAATGCAAGCCCCCCCACCATTCCCCCCCCATTTCACATGTTTAATATGGGCCTTAATTTGGGGGGAGGGGCTTTATTCAATTTTATAAATTGAATGCCTATAAAACATGATGGGGCTTCCTATTGGTGGAGGCCATATTGTTGGAGAAACACGGTATGTAATTTGTACTGTCCATGCTCACTAACAAAAGCTAGATGAAAAATATAATTTTGTGACAATAAGAGTGATGAGTTTGGCAGCATCTCTTACTGAATACAGGGTACACATTTTTTTCTGCAAAATACTATTAATATTGGATTATTTCAAAGCATTGGAACAATGATTTCTCTGATGGAGGACATAGACTCCAAATTGACCTGAAGTCAATTTTTACTTATTTATTTGATTAAAGAGGCTATATGATCGTACAGCTCAAGCAATTATAACTCTGGATAGTGCATCATTGAAAAATAGCAAGAAAATAGTACAAGTAAATTCCTTGGATTCTTGAGAAACTAAAAGAGCATAATCAAGGGCAGCTGTAGAAGTTACTACTGCAATTTCATATTAAATCAGTCTTTACTTTAGTCATCGATTAGCATAAGGCACAGGCAAGACATATCGTTAATAAAAGAAGACATAGAAACATAAAAGATGTAAAATATATAGGGGGAAATGAAAGCTCAATGCTGATAGACTGGGGACTCACTTAGCTATAAGCTATACAGTTAGACACTTAGCAGGAGCTAGAAGTCATTAGTGAATTTTGAGCATCGGCAGAAGAATCCGGCAACACTGTATGTTGTGACAGGGTTGATGTCTGAAAGAAGGAAGGAAATGTAAAAGTTGAACCATGTGTTCTGGATATCTTTATAGAAATAGGGGATAGATTGGTGCAAATATTTCTGGAAAAAAAAGCAGAGAAGAACATATGGTGTTGTTTCTAGATGTTAAAAAGTGTTGCTGTTCCAAGAAGGCTATCATTCTTCAAAAATGGATGAAGAGAATGTGCGCCAAAGTAAAGCATTTTTTGTGCTTTATAACTTCCTCTTGTATTAGGTATGAGAAAGGTAGAATTCCTGAGATATTCACTGAAGAAGTTCAAGGACCCTAGCTGGCTTGGATTCACATTTTATAGAACAATTAAGATTCAATTAATTAGAGCAATTTTTTTTATCATAACCTGTATCATGTAGGGGAGATGGAGATTTTAGTCACAACTGCATGTTTCCAATTATATTGAAAATCATTATTCATTGGAGGGAGGAATTCCAGGGGAGTAAAATAAAGAGTCTAAACCAAACATGGCCAGTTATGCTCTCACCTCCACTTTTGTAAAATCTCTCTCCAAAAACAGGGTAGAACTGGAGATGCAATTGGGGAGTTGAACAACAGCTTTTAAGAACGTTCATTGAGCAAGATTCAGTGGAGAAAAATTGGAAATGAACCTATTTGACTACTCTAGAGAGGCTGAGTTAGTGGCTTGACTTCATATATGCTGCGTCATATATTGACTTCATATATGCTTCATATATCATATATTGACTTCATATATGCTGGGTCACCTTAAAGTCATGGAATCAATTATTAACCAATCCATTATCCTCCACTTAGAAACAAACAACCTACTCTCCAATAAACAATTTGGTTTCAGAAAAATCTATCCTGTAATCTACAACTCTTTCACTGCAAAAACATATGGACTACACAACTCGATCAGGACAAAACAAAAGATGCAATCTACATAGACTTCTGTAAAGCCTTTGATTCAGTGGTACACAACAAACTACTCCTAAAACTAAAATCTTATGGTATCTCTGGATAATTGCATAACTGGATAGAAGCATTCCTGTCAAACAGACAACAAATGGTCAAAATTGGGAGTGTCCTATCAAAATCTGTACCTGTCAATCGTGGTGTCCCCCAAGGCAGTGTTCTAGGACCAACTCTCTTCATACTCTACATAATGACCTCTGGGATCATATTAAGTGCAACTGCGTTCTTTTCGCTGATAATGTAAAGCTGTTCAACACTTCAGACAATTCTGCTACCCTTCAAAAAGATCTTGACTATGTATCAGAATGGTCAAACAAATGGCAACTTCAAATCTCAACAAATAAATGCTCTGTCTTACATATTGGCAAAAAAAAAAAATCAGAAAATAAAATACAAGATGAATAATCAAGACCTCCAAGCTCTGTAAAGGACCTTGGAATACTCATCTCTAATGATCTAAGTGGTCGAGCCCACTGTAATTACATAGCCAAAGAGGCATTAAGAGTTGTTAACCTAATCCTACATAGCTTTTTCTCTGGTAATATCACACTACTAATGAGAGCATACAAAACATTTGCTAGACCAATACTCGAATACAGCTCATCAGTCTGGAACCCACATTACTATCTGATATTGGCACAGTTGAGAAAGTCCAGAAATATTTCACAAGAAGAGTTCTCCACTCCTCTACTCGTTGTAGAATACCTGATGCCACCAGACTTGAAATTCTAGACCTAGAAAACCTTTTAATTGCACTGTCTTTGGTCTGATCTAAGTATGGTATATAAAATCATACATTGCAATGACTTACCTTTCAATGAATACTTCAGCTTCAACTATAACAACACAAGAGCACACAATAGATACAAACTCAAGATTAACCGCACCAGACTTGATTGCAGGAAATATGACTTCAGCAACAGAGTGGTCAATGTCTGGAATACTCCATCTGACTCTGTCGTTTCTTTTCCAAACCCCAAAAACTTTAACTTTAGACTGTCTGCTATTGATCTCACTCCTTTCCTAAGAGGTCTGTAGAAGGCCTGCATAAGCGCACCAACGTGCCTACTGTCCCTGTTCTATTGTTTATTTTATTTTTCTTATATGCATCCATTTCATGCATTTATAACTATGTACGCACTTATACCTATTATCTTGTAAGCGATTGACAAATCAAATAAATAAATAAAATAAATAAAATATAATAGCTATGGCTTTATTTTGGCTGTCTCTTGCTCTAAGGTTATTCCAGATGAACTTCTGTATGCACTTTACATAGTGCATTACAGAGGTAGTCCTCAACTAATGTACATAGTGCATTACAGAGGTAGTCCTCAACTTATGACCACAATTGAGTCCAACATTTCTGTAGCTGAATGAGACTTTATTTAAGTGAGTTTTGTCCCATTTTACAACCTTTCTTGCCACAGTTGTCAAATGACTCACTGCCATTGTTAAGTTAGTAACGCAGTTGTAAAGTAAATCTGGCTTCCCCAATGACTTTGTTTGTCAGAACATTGCAAAAGGTGATTACATGACCCTGGCACACTGCAGTTGTCATGACTATGAATCAGTTGCCAAGTGGCTGAATTTTTATCACATGACCATGAGGATTTTGCCATTGAAATAAACTGTTGTAATTTGGGGATTATCAGTAATGTAGTTCCTATGAACTTTCCTATTGCACACGGAAGGAAGGACTATTCCCAAATATTTGAAGCATAAAACCTGCTTGATCTTGTGGTCATTAAAGGCCCGGTCCCACTGGCCGATAGACGCAAAACGTATGCATAAAGGACACAGTGGACAAGCAAAATTTTGGGGGTGGCTCCATCCGTTGTCATCCGCTCCAAAAACTGGTGAAAATTTGCATAAACAGAACAGAAAAGAACGGACGTGGGAAGTATATAGCGGGGATGTTAAATGGATGTTCATCGGAAGCCTAGCGGATGAAAGCGGATGGAAGCGGATAACACCTCCGAAGGGGTTCCGGGGGAGAATTTCAAAGCGGATGCATAGTGGAAGAGGCGGATGCATAGCGGATGAAGCAGATGCATCACGGAAACCTATAGGAAACAAAGAGGATGCTGCGCGGATGCAAAGCATTCACATATCGGATGCAAAGCATTCACTGAGCATGCGGGGAGTATGAATTGTGTCAGCTCCACAGATATAAAAGGATGCAGCATGCATGCAGTCAGCATACAGGGGAAAGACGTGCTGCCACATACATCTTGCAGGAACACCATGGTTCGTCAGTCAGGCAAGAAGAGGAAGCCCATGCCTACTCGTTCAAGCCCTGGCAAGGTGAAGAAGGCCAGAACCAGCATCCTAACCCCTGGTACTGACTCTGAAGCTGCTGCTGCTGCTGCTGCTGCTGCTGCTGCTGCTGCTGCTGCTGCTGCTGCTGCGATGGACCAGCCCCAAGGCCCTCAAAGCCCTGCTGATGAAGGCTCTGCTGCTCAAGCCCCTGAAGGCCCTGCTGAAGCCCTTGCCAGAGGGAGGAAGAGGCAAGGGAAGGAGAAGGGAGAGAGGAAACAGTACACCATTTTCAAGGAACATGAGGATGAGGTGCTAGAATGGCTGAGGGAGAACGAGTACCTCTGGAGAAAGGGCCACAGACTGTATCGGGACACCAAGAAGAAGCAGGCAGCTTGGAGAGACAAGGCAGAGAGCCTAGGGTACACTGCAGAAGTACTCCTGGGATGGTGGAAGCACATGCACACCTGGTATGGCAAGCTACACTTCCAGAAATCTGGGCAGGCCGCTGTCAAGCTCACTGACCGGGAGATGTACATCATGGCCAAGTGCAGTTTCCTGGAGGGTGAGATCCGCCAACAAGGAGCAGCTCCTCTGAGGCTCCTCTCCCTCAGACAGCCCACAGACAGCCAGTCCTCTTCCAGCCAGGCGCCAGCTATCCTGTCCAAGCAGGTGTCTTCAAAGGGCCCCACAGCAGAGACCCCCCCCTGACAGCTGCACTCCCCATGCCGGCGGACTTGGAGGATCCTGTGGAGGATGATGCCCTGCTATCACAAATGGTGGAAGAAGCAGCAGCCACCAGAGGCCAAGCCACCCCAGCTCCAGAGGATGCAGGCAGAGAGGCAGACTGGAGGGCCAGGACCACAGTGTGCTGTTAGAGATCAGGGACACAATGAAGACCAGCACAGAACTCTCTCAGCTGGTCCACTTGGACAGAGCATCCTCGGGCCGGAACACCTTCATCACCTACGTGAGCCAGACCCTGAGGGACCTACCCGAGGCCCAGTACCAGGTGATGAAGCAGAAGATCACAGCACTTCTGCACAACCCTCAAGGCCCAGCTGAAGCTGCTCTGACCCAGTCCAGGTCTGCTCCTCCAGCCCAGGCAATGTCACAGCTCTTCCACAGCTTTCAACAGCCCCTCACCTACCAAGGCTATGACTACCAGGACTTCCCACAGCAGAAGCAGAACTTCCCAGTCCAGGCCTAGGTTCATCAGACACCACAGACACCAGTCGTCACCCAGCTGCAGACCAGACAGCCCCACTACACTCCTCCAAACCCTTCCTCCACCCCACAGCCAAGCCCGTCAATGGACAATCTGTCATCAGTATTGGGCCTGACATCTCAAGTCCTTGATGAAGGACCTCTCAACCTCACAGGACTGAGTCAGCTCTCGGATAGCTTCCTAAACACACCACCACCTGTTGTACCCTCGGGGCCAAGCACCCCAATGGTGCCTCAGACCAGCACTCAAGCCCCAGCCACCTCCACAGTCCCTGCCCGCTTAGCAGCTGAGATTATGGACATGACTCAGAGTGACTGAGAATAGTGTCAGAGACTGAGTTTCTCACTTGTAAAGTTTATCTTTGCTTAAGACACTTTACTTGGTTCATTTTGCTTATTTAATAAAGTCATAAAGTTTTCCTAAGAAAGTTAATAAAGGTTATCTTTGCTTAAGACAGTTTACTTGGTTCATTTTTCTTACTTAATGAAGTGTTGGTGAAAACTTTGAAAAAATGGTTAAGCCTTTGCATGCTTGTGGGATAGATAAGGATAGTTGTGGGATAGATAAACCTCGAGTGCAACCATAGTGGGACTGTATGGTCCACCATTCCAGCGATCCAGATGATTTTCTCCCCCTTTTTATAGAAAATATCGGTTGTCCTCTATGGGGCCTTCTACATACTCTAGACATACTGCAGATATCCTAAATATACGAGATACATCCCAGATACAAATGTTTTGTCCTTTTTGAATACTTTATATACGAGATGCATACGTTTACATCCTTTCTATTTCCATGCTATTTCTATTTCACAGCTAACGCTGTGTAGACGTTCCTTGTACCCTTTATTTCCTCCCTCTTTCCATTTTCAGCTGCAGCGGATGTGGGTTGAGGGGATGGCCAGAGGATGCAGAGAGGATACAGCGGACGTTTAATGGATGATAATGGACATAGAACGTTTGTTGCCCGTATATGTCGTGGATGTACATCATACACGGCGGAAAGTTCATCTGTTCACAAAGTTTTGTGCAGCTCAAAACTTCTTGCGCAGATGAAATCGCAGTGGACGGATGCCCGACGGATAGAGCATATGAAACACATATGCAGTGAGTACACAATGGATGCATAGCATTTTCCAATGGATGGCAAGCTTTTTTTTACGTTTTACATTCTCTTTGCATCCATAAGTGCAGTGGGACCGGGCCTTTATAATCCATAAATGGTGCAATCTGTTTTGACACATGCTAGGATTTTGCTTTTCTAGTGGTCAAGTATCAGCTGTTTTTTTATGTCCAAGAGGAACCTTTGAAGTATTTCTACATCAGCTACATTTAGGGCTGAAAATGTATCTCCAGATACTTTTGGGGAGGAGAGAGATAAAAGTTCACTTTTGAGCTGGTTTCCAAGAGATTCAATGGAACAATTTATTGGTGGTGGGGGGAGGGATGGAATCTTTGCTTGGCACTCTTCCAGGTTTCAGTATACCATAAAATGTCCCAGGGGATTGCATCTTACTTTGACTAATGTATC
Source organism: Laticauda colubrina (assembly GCA_015471245.1). NCBI lineage: Eukaryota > Metazoa > Chordata > Lepidosauria > Squamata > Elapidae > Laticauda > Laticauda colubrina. The sequence goes on from BLBF01000017.1 coordinate 33,577,331, forward strand.
TTCATGTAGCATGTATATTAGGTATAACAAACAATGGCCAATCAAGGAGTCTCACACAATTTGATTATGAAAACAGCATAAAGAGAGGTTATATTGCAAGAAGAATATTTTTTTCAATGAGCTACAGAATTAGACACTAATAGATTATGAACTAGCCTTCCCTGAAGCCTGCCTATTCCTCTGCAGTTTGCAAGTAGATTCTAAGATTTCAATAAGGAAAAACTGGTAAACAATTCAATTTGTAGGTGTCTTGCACTGAACTTGTTATTTTTTTTTCAAGTTGATGAGTCTGTAATTTGCAGCCTAAGTTCCTGGGAACTTAACCATAAATGGCAATGGAAATATGAAACAAAGCCAAACTAGAAACCCAAAAGTCCAGATTCTTTTAAATAACCTCTGGTAGGATTGAGTTCTCACTGGGGCCTTTACTGTCTTATTTGGGCAACAAATTTAAAAGATTGTCACTTGCTTTTTTGTTGTAATTTTATCAAATATTACAATTAAAAAGATTAAAACTAATGCTATCTAAAAAAGAAAAAAATAGAAAGTGCAGAAAAGAAAAATAGAAAAAGCAAAAAATAAGTATAGAATAAGAAAATATATACAAAGAAATTAGTTCCCACTTTCATCTCAAGTATAAACAGTTTTAGTAATATATCACCTGTTAATATACATCAAATAATCCTTTTTTTCTATCCCGTCTCTTATTAAATAAATCTTCAACTCTTGGCACTTCAGTTCTGGTCAGCAAAAATTCTTTAAGGGTTACCAGAGATAATAAATATGTATTTTAAACTTGTTCAAATAAAGCTACTTTATATTCCTTACTTTTATTTTTAATAATATTGATCTTTAATCCCTTCAAATAATATCCTAGACCTTTATTTCTTTTCTTTTTTCTTTGTCCCTTCTCACAAAATTTTCAAAATTTTGATCTTGAACTTTGGACATTTGTTTTACTTGTATAAATCCAATATAGGAAAATGATCCTCTCTTTTGTTGTTATTTGTATATATCTTTCAATTTTATTTATTTGATTTCTATAGCTACCCATCTTGAAAAGCTGATTATGGGCAGCTGATATTTCATTAATGAGAAGACATCAGCTGATTTCATTTGTATATCCAGTGAATCATCTTTTTCTGTATTATTCCTATACAGCCTGTCATCTTTAAATTCACTTTCAGATGACTTTTGTTCTTGTGTGGTAAACCTTATTCCTCTTCCAATACAACTTTTAAACACAATCTGTCTATAATAGTGAACGCTCTGAAAATTAACTTTCTGTGTCCATTATTTACAAATATCCTTCAGTACATTTCAATAATTATAATCCTTCAATGATTGTAAAATTTACTTCCTTCTACTTCTCTCTAAGACTTCAAAGTTCCATCTGATCATTTTTTTCAAGAAATTAAAAACAATTTTTACACGGGAAGGAGTCTTATGATTGTTGTCACTTGTTTTGGGATGTTATCAATGATGATTAATTATTATCATTACCTACTATTATCACCACTGCCACCTCCTCTTCCTCACCCTCCTCCTCCCCTCACCCTCCTTATTTCAACAGAATGAAGTATCTTCTTTAAATTCAATTTTAACTTAAGAATGATTCCAATCACTTAATTTTGAGAATTACACATTATTCAGAAAGTTGGTCACTTAATATAATATTTTTATATGTTAGTACCATGGAATAGTGATCTTCGGGCAATCACTATCTCTAAACCCTAGGAAAATATAATGTGAAACTACTTTCAAAATCTTGCCCAAAAAAATTGCTTCAACTTATAGAGGAAGAGACCAGGACTCAATACCGACTTTACAAAGAGCAGTACTGGTGCAGTGGTTAGAATGCAATACTGCAGGCAAATTCCCTGTTCACTCCAGGCATTCAGTTCTGAACAACTCAGGGTTAACTCAGGTTTCCATCCTTCCAAGGTCAGTAAAATGAGGAGCTAGATTGATGGGGGCATTATGCTGACTGTGTAAATAGCTCAGAGAGGGTTGTAAAGCACTATGGGGTGGTATATAAGTCTAAGGGCTATTGTGATTAAGATACCCCAAAATATTTTATTTGAACTGCAAAGTTCAGCACTACCACCAAATAGCAGCCGAGTTAGCGATTTCTATATCTGTGATGGTGTGAGGTGGAAGCAGATAAAAAACCACCAAAAGATTCGTTGATCCAAGGAAAACAAGGTTTTATTCACGTGTCTGCAGAGATGGGTTCCCTCAGGCATTGAAGGAACACAGAGCAAAATTCAGGCAGCATTTTTATACCCTAACTGTCTGCCCCCTCGTACGAGGGCTTGGCTCACATTCTTTCTGTTTTCAAATTGACACATATATTTCGAAGTTTCAGACTAGCTCCCTATCTAGCAAAAGCAGTTACACAGTTTCTGACATTGCAGCACTTTATTACAATTCCCCATTGTTCTAGCCTTATCTTGTTTTTTCTCTTGTGCACAAACTGGAACACTTTCTTATTTAGCAGAGCTACTGAGTTTGAGACACACTTCCTTGTTCAATTCAATGGGCCATCCAACATGACTTCGGTTCTGCTCACAATTCCCCCTTTTTCTTTTTCCGCTCTTGTCTCAAACTCAAATAGCAGATCCTCTGCTTCTTTCAGAGTGATTTCTCTCTGATACATCATTAGAAGTTCTGCTTCCTGCTTCTTCTCAAATCTTGAACCCAAGGATTTCCCTATCTTCCCACACGTTGTTATTGCACCAGGGAGACACTGAACACAACAACACAACAATACACAGCATATAATAATCAATATAATTCCCATTATGGTAGATCTAAACCAAGTGGAACTGGGAAGCCAAGACCATAGTGCTCCCCACAGATCTGGCAAAGAGGAGTCACCTCTTTGTGATAATGGATTAGAGCGAATACGTTCTTCCATTACTTTTACTGTCTTTGTAATATTGGGTTGGAAATCATGGATGTATACACAGCAATGTGAATGAATCAGAGCACACACACACACCCTTTTGTAGCTAATACAATGTCTAAAGCATACCTATTTTGAAGAGCAACCTGTCTTACTTCAGAAAGCTCGGTGTTAATCATTTTAATATTCTTTATTGTATCATTGAACATTGTTACCATGAAGTTATTTAGAATATGTATATCTCGGTAGTTCATGGCTACTCCCAATGGTGTTATTATACCACGGGAGATTTGGGTCCAGAGTCTCCAGGTAAGGCCAGATTCCGAGTCTCTTTTATTATGTATCCGGCCTTGGGGAAGGCCATCAAGTTTATATATCACCGTTATCACATACCTGAGTGTACATGTGCCACTCCAGTAAGGTGGCATCTCCCTGTATGCATATTTCCCACACAATACCGACCTAAAGTTTTCCATAGCATGGGTCTGTTGTGATGTTCGGGTCCAATTGATCATTTCTTCAAAATGTATACACATCTGATACTGATCTTGATTAAAATAATCTAATTTATGATACTACAGGATGATGGCATATCAAAAGTCTTATTACATTTTTCCCAATCTCCTAAATGGAGCCCTCGAGTTTCATTTCTCCTAAAATACATATACGCCGTTTCCCTTAAATGAACAAAAATCCTTCCTGTTATATTTCGTTCTACACCATATTTTTCTGTCCCATGCCCCTGTGGTCTTAGTCTGTTCTGATCAAGTGGAATTGCGTGTAGGATTAATCCTTCACCTGTTCTTCCTGGCAGGTGCATGCATAACCAGCAATTGGTGATGTTCAAGGAATGTGAGACCTTCTTGAGATCCTTTATGAACACATTGTCATCCCACAAGTCTGTTCCCAAGTCACCTGCAGGTTCAACATATTGTGAACCTCTTTGATGTATTAATGTTGCAACAAATAGTCCTTTCCAGAGTTCAGCCGACATCTCCATGGTGGTTTCTGCTGGCTATTTCTTCAAGGTTACCTTTAACGGCTGACCGTCCACTGGGATTGCCTTCCAAGGTTTCTCAGGTTCCAGTGCTTTCTTGACTCTGATGTAATGCGTCCAGCCTCCTTCCCGAGTACGGACTGCAGATTCAGTCATCAGTAGCACCTGGTACGGACTTTCCCAGCTAGGTTGCAGTTTTTCACTTCTCCAAGTCTTTATCAGGACCCAGTCTCCAGCCTCGTGTGGGTGTTGGCTACCAGCCAAAGGTGGTCGTTGCACCAACAGTCCCTGTTTGTGAAGAGAAAGCAAAGACCGAGACAGTGCCAGCAAATATTTCTGAATGAACAAGTCCCTGAACTCTGGTATGGGATTGCCTAGTTTGGCCAAATAGGGTCTCCCCATCAGCATTTCAAAGGGAGAAACCCCTGTGTCTTTCCTTGGACAAGTTCTGATCCTAAGCAGAGCTAAGGGAAGATTCTTTGTCCATGGCAAGCCATTTTCAAGTTGTTGTTTGGTCAAGTGTTTCTTCAATTCTGCGTTCGCTTTTTCAATTTTTCCACTGGATTCTGGATACCATGGGGTGTGTAATTCCCATTTCACCCCCACCACCTCCATTACCCTTTGCAGAACCTTTTGGGTGAAATGAGTTCCCCTGTCTGAATCTATTGCTTCCATCATTCCATATTGTGGGATAATCTGTTCTAGTAAGATCTTGGTTATTGTGGGAGCTGTGGCTCTTCTAGTGGGATAAGCCTCTACCCACCCCATTAGTTGATCTTTGATCACAAGCAGGTATTTCCAACCCCCCTTTTCTGGAAACTCAGTGAAATCAATTTGTGCTCTCTGAAAAGGCCAACCCACTAGGGGTCACCCTCCCATCTCTTTCTTGCGTGCCACTTTCTTATTTACTTTCAAACAAATCAAACATTTCCAGCAGATGCTCTGAGCTACCGTCCACATCCTCAGACTCCAATAGTGAGGTTTAACGGACATGACCAAGGCCTCCGTTCCCCAATGTCCTCCTTCATGAACTTTCTCCAATATTCCCCTCATGACAATGGGTGACACCACCTTGACTCCCTCCGACGTCTTCCATCCCTCTGGGGTTTTGACACTCTTTCTCCAACTCCAACTTTTCCTTTTTCTCTGGCTCCCATTCCTCCCTCTCGTCCTCCTTTTCCAGTATTGGTATAGATACCATTACCAACTCTATCTCCCCTGTAGCTTCCTTCGCCCATTTGTCCGCCCATCAGTTTCCCACAACCTCCGGTGTGTTCCCCTTCTGATGTGTGCTCACATGGACAATTGATACTCGGCTGGGGAGTTGCAATGCCTCTAAGGCTTGTTCTACTAACTGCACTTGCTCTATTTGCTTCCCATCCGCCTTGATATACCCTCTTTCTTTCCAGATTTTCCCAAACGTGTGCACCACCCCCCATGCATACTTGGAATCAGTCCAAATCATTACTTCCATCCCCTCAGCCAATTCCAAGGCTCTGGTCAGGGCAAACAATTCACATTTCTGGGCTGAGCAAGCAGCTGGGAGTGACCCTTTCTCTATTACCTCACCTTCCCCGGTTACTATTGCAAACCCAGATTTTCACTTTCCATTTTCCACCCTGCTAGATCCATCTATAAACCACTTCTCTCCCTTCTCCAATGGAGTCTCTTCCAAGTCCTCTCTGACCTTCGTCATGAGATCCACTTGCAATAGACAATCATGGTCTTCCGGTTCCCACACCTGCCTTCTCCCCTCCAAGAATTCTGCTGGATTTAGATTCTTGTCTGTCCCTATTACCACATCAGGGCTGGTTCTCAAAATGGTTTCATACTTCAATATCCTCCCTTCGGTCATCCAAGTGGTAGCCAGCTGGCTCAACACTGGGTTGACCTGATGAGGCGAATGCACCACCAAAGCTCCCCCAAAGGTTAACTTTTTGCTCTCCACCACCAACATCACTGTTGCTACCACAGCCTGAACACAAACTGGCCATCCTTTCACAACCGGCTCCAAACCCTTGCTTAGGAAGGCTACCAGCTGGTACTGCCCCCCCCCCTCTTTTGGGCAAGGACTCCAACTGCTGTTCCCTGAGCCACCACCACATACAAATGAAATGGTAGTTTCAGGTTTGGCAAGGCTAAAACCAGAGCGGTTGACAAAGCCTTCTTCAGCTCTTCCCACCTTTGACTATCTCCCTCCTCCCATTCTATGTGCTCTCCCTTTCCAGGCAACTTTCTATGCAAAAACTGTACCAACACTGTGAATTGGTCTACCCAGATTCTACAATACCCCAATAATCCCAATGCTTTCCGCACCTCTGTCTTGTTCCTGGGAGGAGCCAAGCTCATGATCCCCTTCACCCTTTCAGGGTCCAAGGACCTCACCCCCTGCTGAATGTAATGTCCCAAATATTTCACCTTTTTTTCAACAAACTGAAGCTTCTCTTTTGAGACTTTCAGCCCCTGCTCCTTCAGCCAATTCAACAGACTCACAGAAGCCGCTCTCACTTCCTTCTCTTTCTCCCCAGTTAACAAGTCGTCCACATACTGAATTAGGGTGATTCCTTTCTCTCTCTCAAACGACACCAACTTTTCTTCCAATGCCTGTCCAAACAATAAAGGGCTCTCGGTATATCCCTGAGGAAGTACCGTCCACCTCAACTGCTGTTTCCTTCCACTCTCAGGATCATTCCATTCAAAGGCAAACAAGTCTCTACTCCCCTCCTCCAAGGGGCACGCCCAAAAGGCATCCTTCAGATCTATCACAGTAAACCATTTGTCTTTGGGAGGTATCCACCCCAAAATGGTATAGGGATCAGGAACCACTGGGAATCTCGGAACCACTATCTCATTGATCCTCCTCAAATCATTAACCAATCTGTACTTGCCATCCTTTTTTATTACTGCTAAAACCGGTGAATTGAATGATGACATAGTAGGTTCCAACAGTCCCTGTTTCAATAATCTGTCACTCACTGGTTTCAACCCTTCCCTACCTCTCTTACTCAGAATATATTGTGGAGTCCACAGTTTAGTTATTCCTGGTTGTATCTTCATCTGAATGGGCTGTATTGCCATCCTACTAACCCCTTCACCTCCTGCCCACACATCTGATGATATCTTCTCCTCATCTTCCGTTGTTAGCATACACATGCGAACTTCCTTCCTTCTATCCCACAATTCTATTCCAAAAACATCCAACAAGTCTCTTCCTAGCAAGTTCACCCCTGAATCCGGAATATACAATATTTCGGTTTCAGTAACCACATCATTCAATTCCAATCTCACCTCTTCCAAAATCTAGACCTCTTGGGATTTCCCACTCACCCCAACCACCTTTAAAGTCTGCTTTGACCTGCATGCTCCCTTTACCGGATCGCATACAGATGTCCGGCTTGCGCCGGTGTTGATCAGGAACAGCCGTTCCTGATGGTCAGGACCCACTAACACATTTACCAATGGCTCCCCGCGGGTCCCTCTTGGGGAGCCGGAACTTCCTTAATTGTATAGGGCATAGCTTCGTTCCTCTAGGGTTTTGGGACATTCGCGCCCAAAATGTCCCATTTCTACTCAAGTTCTACTCTGGGACGGCCATTGGAATCGACCACCTCGATTGCCCCCTGGACCTCCTCGCCTAACTGGGGGTCTCCACTCCCTGCTGGGAGATCTTTCATCTCTCCACCTTGGCCTCAGATCTGACATCTGGATCTCCCTGTTTCTCCTAACTTCATTCTTGGCTGCCGTTTGCACAGCAACTACCATCATCTGAGACTTCTGTTTGGTTTTAACTGAATCTTGGTTCACAAAAAGTTGTTGGGCTGCTCTCATCAAATCTGTCATGCCCAAATCAGTCCATCCCTCTGTCTTCTGGATCTTTTTCTGGATATCTGGCCATGCTTTGGTGACGAATTGCATCTTCAGGAGAGTCTCGAAGGCAGGGGTTTCTGGCTCCACTCAGGAGTACTTGGTTAACCCTTCACGGAGCCAAGTACAGAAATCCCCCGGGGACTCATCCTTTCCTTGTGTTATTTCAGATGCTTTGGTCAAGTTTTTCCCTTGAGGGATGGCCAATTTAATTCCTTCAATGATCATGCGTTTCATATCTCTCATGTGCTCCCTATGAGCGTTATTATTGATGTTCCAATTTGGATCGGCTATGGGGAACTTTGTGTCTACAGCCACTGCTCTCTGTTGCCCTGCATGTCTCCTATCCCAGGCAGCCATTGTTGCCCTCCGAATGAGGTTCCTCTCTTTGGGGGTGAAAAGATGTCCAAGAATATACATCAGTTCTTGGTATGTGTATTCACTGGGCCCCAGAAACAATTCCAACTGTTCCGCCACTTTATGAGCATTCTCATGGAGTTTTGGAAGGGTCTTTTTCAGATCCCGTAACTCAGCAGATTTTATGGGGACAGCCACGAAAACAGTGACTGGATTCCCCTGCGCATTCATACCATTTGGGACTTCTCTGACTGGGAAGGCCGACACGGGATTGGCTGACCTTCCTCCTAGAGGCAAATTCTCTAAGTCCTTGTTTAATTGAGCCAGTTCCCTTCTGAGTCCTGGATATGCAGGTGGAGGTGGAGCCTGGGCAACTGGAGCTGGTAGGGGCGGTGGTGCCAGGACTGCCGGAGCCGATGCTGGTGGACTCCCCATCCAGTCCTCAGTTTCGCTTTTCTCCACCTTGCTGACAAACAGTCCTACTTCTGTTTCTGGTGGAACTGGACCTTCAAAGTGAGCATGATACCATACCTCCTCATAGGGTATTTGCTCCTTCATCCAGTGTTTCACTATATACTCTTTCAACTGAGTTATCCAGTAAGTGCTGGTATTCCCTTTGGGATCCCAGTGGTAAGGAAACTCAGGGTCTACTAGGGGATACTTTGGCCACCTATATTGGCATAGGTAGATCATTTTCTTTTTCTCTAGACTCCGAGTGTAAGTCCTCAGATGGGGCAATAACCATTGTTGTCGTAGTTGACCCAATGGGGAGTCAGTTGGAATCAGCCTTCTCGGGGTCTTTTCTATCTCAATCCCGTTCCCTATTGGAACATCTCACACTTGCTTTGTCCCTTTCCCATTCTTCACACTGCCCACCAACAATCTCCCAGAGATTCCCAACTCAGGGATTTACACTGTCCTCCTGCAGTCGCTGGATTCCCAGAGTTTAAGGACAGTATATCCCTTCTTCTATCCTGAAAGGCAACAAACTCACCTAATACACCCCTGGTCTCCCGGAGATGAAAGGAGTGTGGGCATCCCCACTTCATGTGATCAACGACACTCCCAGAGCGTTAGGCTGGCTTCTTTCTCTCTTGTTTCCAAGGATCGTCTGCTGAGTGCAGTTACCCCAGGATCCAACTGAGACAAGGGAGGGGCCCCTCTACAATGGGAGGCGGTGGTGCCACACTTACCCAGTCGCCACACTTACCCACTTTTCTCCAGTCGAAATTCCATCGGGGCCTACGTTGAGCACTAAATTGTGAGGTGGAAGCAGATAAAAAACCACCAAAAGATTCATTGATCCAAGGAAAACAAGGTTTTATTCACGTGTCTGCAGAGACGGGTTCCCTCAGGCATTGAAGGAACACAGAGCAAAATTCAGGCAGCATTTTTATACCCTAACTGTCCGCCCCCTCGTACGAGGGCTTGGCTCACATTCTTTCTGTTTTCAAATTGACACATATATTTCAAAGATTCAGACTAGCTCCCTATCTAGCAAAAGCAATTACACGGTTTCTGACATCGCAGCACTTTATTACAGTTCCCCATTGTTCTAGCCTTATCTTGTTTTTTCTCTTGTGCACAAACTGGAACACTTTCTTATTTAGCAGAGCTACTGAGTTTGAGACACACTTCCTTATTCAATTCAATGGGCCATCCAACATGACTTCGGTTCTGCTCACAATGGGAAACCAACATGTGTGATGACAGACGTGCCACAGGGGGCATGCAGAGCCATTTGTGCCAGCATGCGAGCCACAGGCAAACTTATCTCACTGTGCATGCGCTCTCCTCATAGCTTATTTTCAGCTGGTTTGAGGCCTTTTTCAGCTTCCAGAGGCTTAAAAAAAGTCTCTGCAGGCTTTGCAGGCCGAAAAATAGGCTCATTTCATCACTTCCTATAATACCAGATGCGATGAAATGGGCCTATTATTCGGCCTGCAAAGCCTGCAGAGGCTTTTTTCAAATTTCTGGGAGGCCAAAAAAGACCTCAAACCAGCCAAAAATCAGCAGTAAGGCATAGTGCAGGTAAGGGGGTGGTGTGAGGAGGGGTGGCAGCATGGGTGGGGGCATTGTGCATGCATGCACAGGGGCCATGGGGGCATGCATTGCCTTCTAGGTGCTGGCACACGAATGTGCTCGTGCCAGCACATGCACAACTTTTGGCACAGGAGACCAAAAAGGTTAGCCACCACTGTTCTATATAGTTTTGCAGCTCTTTAGTTACCATCCCAATTTTTTTTGTGCTACTCAACTCTAATCTTAAGTAAATCACAATGAATGTTGTTTAAAAAAAATAAAAAATGTGATTATACAGAACAGAACATGAAATTAAAATATTTATTAATAAAGAGATTAAAATGAAAAGTGAAACAAGAAATATTTCTTATAAATCCTGATAAATAGACTCTGCCACAGGATACAGTACTTATTAGTAAGGCATTAGTAAAATGACCTTTAATGCTGGAAAGTCCATTAAAACAGTATAAAGTCTATTATAATAATCAGAGGTCTGCATGCTCTTAAGCAAAATTGCTTTAAAAAATTGAAAACTGACTACCTCTGACCTAATAGTACAACCATTTTTTTCTTAAATCTGATGATTTTCTTTTCCAGCTTGATTTCTAAGATCTCCAAGGATCAAGCTGAAGACTTTTTGTGCATGTCCTTAAGCTCAGTTTTTTAACACATGAACATTTGCACTCCCTCTTTTTTTTTAATTTGACCCTGAGATTGTAGTGGCGGTTGGATAAATTGAGGGTCACCTTAGTCAGCTCTGTGGCATATACATTTAGTAAGCTAATGTGATTTGACCTTTCAGTGCTATTTATATGGTTTCCTTGCTATAAAGTAAGTTTGAAAATGGTGACAGGCTGGATATACAGGATAATTAGTTTTTGTTCTCAATTCACAGAGGACTCCTTTCCTCTTCAGCCTTTTTATACCTGGTCATTATTGTTCTTGTCCCGAGTTGCTTCAAACATATGACCAATTCATTTGAAGTTGTTGTCTCTTATGTGCTAAAAATGGGCTGAAGAAGTTGATAACCTGTATGTCAATCAGTGGCAGCAGTTGTCATATAATGAAGGTTATAGAAACAAGAATTTTAGCATATACATACTGTACATATAGGGACAGAATTGAATAGCATGTGGAAAGTTTTGGTTAGACAAAAGAAGCAACAAATAAACTCCCTATTTTCTGCCAGGGTTAGGGTTAGAATGGGGTAGACAAGTATCACCCAAGATTCTCAATAAAAATAGCCAATGAAAATATGGACAGGGACACTACAAGCCACATCCACATAGACATAATTGGTGATATGGAGGGATACGTTTATAATGCCAAAAGAACTGCAGTGGGTAGTGCATGCAAACTAGTCATGGTCAAGGTCTGGAGCAGGGGTGAGATTCAAACTTTTTAATAACCAGTTCTGTGGGTGTGGCTAAGTTGGTGGGCATAGCTTGGAGGTCATGTTCTTGGCTGGGTGTGGCCAACTCAATATCACTCACATTGAGGCACGCATCTCCTTGCCTGGCCTCTCATGACTGTGGAGATGCTGCAACAGTCGTAAGTGTGAAAAATGTCATACGTCATTTAAGAAAAAAGTCACTTTTTTCAGTGCCATTGTAACTTTGAATGGTCACTCCACACAAGCAAAGTACCAGCAAAGGAAGGAAAAAAAAACTCCAGAGAAGTTCCAGAGACAGGAAGTCTAGTCCTGCCAAGAATGTAATAAGGGTTAACAGAGAGGCAGTTTCTGTAAGCAACACCAGAATGTTTCCTTCCTGCCTTCCTTACAGGATTAGGCTAGTAATTTCTTCTAACAACCAGTTCTCCGAACTGCTTAGAATGTTAACAACTGGTTCTAGAGAATAGGTACGAATTGGTAGAATCCCACCCCTGATCTGGAGTGAAGGAAAGGAAAATTATTGTGTATCACATTTTTAAAAAATTTCAAAGACTGTGAAACTGGATAACAGGATTTTAGATTGGTTTTTAGTCAAAATCCAAAGTACTCTACTTTAGAAAATTCCCAGAATTTTCAAGCCCCGTTGGGCATGGAATTTTCCAATAGAGACCTATAGACTGGAGTCTGGTATTAACTCTTTTTAGCCAAATTTATTTTAAATAGTTTCTGAGAACATGTGAGGAAAGATAATAATTTTAATTGGAAATCAGTGACATAATACCAAGTCCTGGGCACCCATGAAAATCAAACCTGTATCTAACTGTAAAAGTAGCTTTTGGGGGTCATTTTGGAACTGCAACAATTCTTTTATAAACTTGGACTGGACAAGTTCCAGGATATTATACTTTGTAAATGTACAGATCTGAACTTCATAAAGAAGCTGAGAAATAGCTTTAATTAAAAAAAAACAAAACCCAAAACCTTGCAGGCTACAAGAGTAAATGTGTTCTCTTTCAATGGAAAAATATCAAGATAGCTGAAGAGCTGTATTGAACAAAACCGGCCCAATAAGAGAAATGTGTGTCTCAAGATAAGGAGGTCTGGAACTGCACCCCAAGATACTGATAAGTATGTACCTGCTCTATTGGAATACCATTAATTTGCCATTTATGCATCCTATAGCCGTGCGTAAAAGCTACCACTTTCATTTTTGATAATGTATAACAAGTTGCTCTTCTAGGCAAAAAGAAGCCAATACCATCAATTCCCTTTTTAGTCCCACCTCAGACAAACAAAATTACTACATCATCTATGTATAACAAAAGCTGAAATTATATGATCTAATAATCCTGAAAAATGATCAGCAAAAGATGTAAGCGTTTGAATTATTGAATTACCCTATAAGTTAAAAAGTAAGGGTGTTGTTATACATCCTTGCCTTATCCCCTTCTGTCATAACAGTTGCAGAAATGCCCATAGGAGAACATACAATATTAGAATAAGGAGCCACCATAAGAGGGAATAATCTTTTACCTATTGAAGATCCCCTTAGTTTTCCCCTAGCATCTCCTTGGAAAGCAATTCAAAGCTGATTTGAGATTCACAAAGGCTGTGAAAAAGGAGTAGTTGGGTGATGAGCTATATTTTTGGTTGAAGGGTGCAGGACCAGTCAATGATCCAAGGCTGAATATTCTCCTCTGAATTTCACCTGCTCCTCAGTAACAATTTTAACAGTTTTAAATAAATATTTTGGATATATTTTGCTTTTTGTATTGAACAAGCTAATAGTTTTGTAATTGACAGGTCAATTAGTCTTATAGAAAGAGATGACGATCGCTTGATTATACTAATGTGCTCTTAATATAAGTAAATAAAACAGCCAGGACTGGACCCACCAATCTTTATTTTACCTTAGCATTTCTGGAGGGATGAAATCAACACCAGGAGTTTTCTTAGATTTTAATTGTATGATGAGGTGCTTAATCCTGGTAGCCATTCGGAATGTACATTACAATGAGGGACCACCACTGGGTTATTTGGTAGTTATAAGGGGAAAGTGCTCAGATAGTAGCTCTCTCAAATATCTGAAGATTTTTGACAGATTATACCTAAATATCCACCATAGGGAAGCAGTTAACCAGGTGCCAATATCAAGCAGGAGTCTTAAATTTATCTATTGCAATTAATCTCCTCCAATCCTCTCTCAATACCTCAGGTTTCTTGGATATTAAAAGAACTTTATATATCATCTTATTCTCTCTGGGTGATTGAAAGGAACCTGATGAGTTCTCAGATCAAAAAGTATATATTGCAGTGAGAAAGATATGCTTTGCTTTGTAACAATCTCTAAAATAATACCTTGATGTAAATGTGGAAAATGGGACTTGGAGAATATGGATGGTAAAGTAGTAATTTTGACAATATCTGTTCAAAAGTTTAACATTCACCTCGGGATAAATGCATCTGAATCCCTATGCTAGCAATATATGAAAAGGAAAACATTTATGATTTTATTACATTTAAATAAACATTTTAATGAGGATGGCAAAGTCATTCAAGGAACTAAAGATAAGAACAAAGGATTGGGTTTGTCAGACCTTTAGTTTGATGCAACATATTCTTCTCAGGCTCTACTTGTGGTTGTTAAATCGTTGCCAGTTACTGATGCCCATAAACAGTCGCCTTCCACAAATAAGTGGTGGGTTTTCCCTTGAAATTTGGTACTGCATAAGCTCAACATCCTTGGTAATCATCTAGTTTGCCTGTATCAATTGGCTATGCATAACTTTTCATTATTAAGCAATAAAAATATTTCAGTACTGTGAAATGCTTTGTAGATCTTCAGCCTTCATAGAAATGTCAGTGATGTTTCAGCTGTAGAAGATATCTACCTTTCCTGCTGTGACCCTTCTAGTATGTTGTGGACATAAGCAAAAAGTCTGAGGCAGTGGGAGAAAGGCTGCTTTGAGACTTGTGAGACAAAAGGAATCTTACAAGCGGAACTTTAAGACAACTCTCCATATTAAGGAATTTTGTCTTAGTAATGCGCCTCAGTTATATTTAAACATTCTCTTCTAGATGTATGACAAATATTATTCATTTGGAGTTTTTATATAAAGATGTTTTGAAAGCTTAAATACACTCACAGTGAAAATTGCTTATAAAATGTGAGCATTCCATTCACCAAATCTGAGCAGTTCCGTCTCCATCATAGGATGGAGGATGGAAAAAAAAGTGTGACAAAATTTCGAAGTGCTGAAAATTGCCTAAAATTATATAATCTTCCATGCAAAATTCTGTTAACAAGACAAACAGAATAAATATACATGAGTATCTCTTGCTCTGTTACACAAAACCTATACCATAATTTCCCCAAACATTCTGCTTTTGAATATTGCATTTCCAGCTGAAAAGAGAATAACCTAATATTGTCTTGTTTGAAAGTGACATAAAACAGGTGATTACTAATACATTTTGATCACTATACTATGCAGAGACTTGGAGAGAATATATACCTGGCACTACAGCCTTCTGTAACCATAACTATTTTATATAGATTGAAGTGTAAGAATATCGTCCCTTTTTATGAATCAATGAATAGACATATTTGAGCACATATTTTACAAACATCAGTTAGCTACTTCTTTGATAATAATAGACCCAGTCAGGTTGCAGCTGAAGGCATCACTGAAAAACAATCAGAGGTTAAAAAGCATTAATACATGGAAACTTAGCCTATTTGTTTGGGAATTTTTATTAGATCTGGAAATTTGAAAAGTGCCATTTCAACATTTTTCGGTTAAAATTCCCCTGGAAATGGTTCTATGCCATAAGTAATAGGTATAGGGTTGATACATTGTATAGTCTACACAATTATATATAATATGGTAGTAAGGAACCTAGGAAACTTAAGCTTTTCTTAATCAAATGTTCATTAAATAGCATCACTGAAACAATTATCCCTCTATTTTATTGTTCTTTGGAAGAGACAGCTGTGCAAAGTTAGGCTAAACAGTTGCATTTATATCAGTCAGCTAATATGACCTATTCTTAAAAGTTAATGTAAACTCCGAATATTCCAAACTACATTTGGGGAATATGCTGGATATAAAAAAAGATAGTTTTGGAAAGTCATATTGTAAGTAGGACTTTGAGGAAGAATGAATTCCATAGTTTTTCAATCTGGATTCAAACAGCCTCAGTTTATGCCCATAAAAAGAGGAAAACCCATCCACCCATGTAGTCCTCTGATATACTTAAAGTATACTCTAGTATCTCACTCTACATTAATATTACAAAAGTCTAAAATATTGCTGGTGGATATTATGATTCTTGGGGCTCATGTTCAATCTGGATCAGCAGATGGAGACTTTGTTTCAGGTTTGCCCTTTCAGGTCTTCAAGACATCAATTTTTAATTTTTATTTTCCATTTACTGTTCAGCATTCAGGGTTTCAAACTAACTGCACCATTTCCATCCTACGTGATTTTTTCTAAGCCTCATTACAATAAACAAGAGCAAAAGAGTAAGACATAATCTTTCCACACTGACATAAAAATGGGAAATTGCCCCAATCTCCAAAAATAAAAATTCCTCTTGAATATGCTCCTGATTTTTTTTAAATTTTCTTTTATGAAAATCTGGCTTCAAGAGCTCCCTTAAAGTGAAAAATGCTTGTTTTTTAATGGTAAGTGTTGTATATTAAACTAACTGAATATAAATATTAAATAGCAGATTTAAAATGTATAGAGTTGGTGATAAAAGTTACCTTAGCTGAAGTTTAGGTAGTGGTAGTAATAGTTTTCCAATGAAAAAAGCTTCCATGGAGAAATCTAACAAGTGTTTCAAATGTTAAATATTATATATTGTACATAATTGTAATCCTATGAAAAAAGATCATTGGAAATGCTCCATTGAATTTAACTGACTGGCAATTTCTTGACTGTGAAGTTCTTGATGCTGTCTGAGCTGGGTTGGATTCATGCAGATGTCTCATTACCGTCAGTGCTAGAGGTGAGTGGTATTTGCTCTGTTTATATACAGTAGCATCATGTCATTTTGCATTACTGTCTGGTTTGGCAGTATTACTGCTTCAGACAGGAAGGTGGTGCAGAGAGTGGTGAGGATGGCAGAAAAGATTATTGGTAGTTCACTTCTATTCAGGGCAAAACATATAAGTGATGCTTGAGCAGAGTCTGCAGGATCGTCTGGGATGCTAGGACCTGTTTTTCTTGTTACCTTCTGGGAGGAGGCTTTATGGTATCTGAAGCAGAACATCTATATCCAGTCACAGTTTAGTTCTATACAGCATCAAGCTTGTAAACTCTCAAGCATCCACTTTTTGCTATGTATTCAAAATGGACAGTGATTAATATATATCTATGTTTATGCCTGAAGGGACATGGTGGCTCAATGGCTAAGTTTGAGCTTGTCGATCAGAAGGTCAGCAGTTCAGTGGTTCAAATTCCTAGCGCCGTGTAATGGAGTGACCTCCCATTACTTCTTCCAGCTTCTGCCAACCTAGCAGTTTGAAAGCACATAAAAAATGCAAATAGAAAAATAGGGACCACTTTGATGGAAAGGCAACAGTGCTCCGTGCACCTTCAGAGTTTAGTCCTGCAGGCCACATGACCATGGAGATGTTTTTAGACAGTGCTGGATCTTTGACTTAGAAACAGAGATGAGCACTTCCCATAGAGCCAGAAACAACTAGCACGCATGTGCAGGGGAAATTTTACCTTTACATCTATGCCTATGCTATGTCAATGTCTATGTCTATGACTATATCTATCTATCTATCTATCTATCTATCTATCTATCTATCTATCTATCTATCTATCTATCTATCTATCTATCAATCTAGATGCTGTTCAGCTTTGTTCGGGTATCTTCCCACATCCTTATAGCTGTGCTTTTAAAATTGTAGCAACGTTTCAGCAGAATCTCATCTGCCATCATCAGGTTTTTGTATCATGTTTGTTTATGAGTCAGGCTCTTACAGTTATTTCAGTTTTAAATTTGGGGGTAGCCTATTGCTGTGCCAGAATGTTTTTTTCTCCATCCTGATGGGTTGGGAGTCTTGGTCTTTGTTTATTGGTCTTGGACTTTGCTGTGTTATGCTTGACTGGTGTTTCTAATATCTCCTAATATCTAATATCAACTTAAAAAGCACAGCTACAAGGACGTGGGAAAATACCCGAACAAAGCTGAAGAGCATACATTTAAATACCCGCGAAAATTTAAGAAATATACATATACATGTACATGTACATGTACATGTACATATACATATACATATACATATACATATACATATACATATACATATACATATACATATACATATACATAT
>BLBF01000017.1:33610953-33643172 GCA_015471245.1 Laticauda colubrina
CACACACACACACACACACACACACACACACACACACACACACACACCATTAGTTATAAAAGGCAGTCCAGACCAAGTAATAGATAGAAAGAATCAAGATAGAATAAGATCATGTGAAGTATTAATACTGTTTTATAAAATCTTAGTAAGATTTATAAAATCTTAGTAAGACTTGGACTACTGCATCCAGCTTTGGTCACCATATTATAAAAAAGATGTAGAGATTCTGGAAAGAGCACAGAAAAGAGCAACATAGACTATTAGGGAGCTGGAAGCTAAAACATATGAAGTCCAACTGCAGGAATTGGGTTTGTCTAGTCTAGTGAAAAGAAGGACAGGGGTGACATGAAAGTGATGTTCCAATATTTGAGGGACTGCCACAAAGAAGAGGGAGTTGTCTATTCTCCAATGCATCAAAATGCAAGACAAGAAACATTGATGGAAACTAATCAAGGAAAGAAGAAGGAGTAGAACGAAGGAGAAATTCCCCAAAACTTAACCAATGGAATGACTTGCTTTCAGATGCTGTGGGTGCTCCAATGCTGGAGGTTTTTAAGATTAGACAACCATTTGCCTAAAATGGTTCTGTCTGAGCAGGGGTTTGGATCAGACCTCCAAGGTCCTTTTCAACAATGTTATTCAGTTCTAAACTCTGTGGAAGACTAAGCATAATTTTTATTGAGATTGGTTGTAGTAACATAATTTTGCAAGTCTGATTGTGCCCTCTCATCTCCTTTTTATAACTAAGCAAATTAAGGAGATATCTGTATTGCTCATTGTGGATGTTGTTAATTACACAGTCAGGATTTGCCCAGCTCCTATTGGTCATCCAAGACCTCTTATTGCTTATCATTTGGTCCATAGATATGAAAAAGATTGGTAAATCTGAAAATATGCAAAGCTTGTTTTCCTGTATTTTGGCTACTTAAGGGAAAAACACCACACAGGCAGTCCTCAACTTACAATAGTTTATTTAGTGACTGTTCAAAGTTACAAGGGCAGTGAAAAAAGTGAGTTATGATCACTTTTCATATTTATAACCATTATTTATAACCATTAATAACCATTAATAGTTATTAGGAGGAGATAGGAACCTCTGTGGTGCATTGGTTAGAGTGCAGTACTGCAAGATACTTCTGCAGTCAATTGCTTACAATTTGACAGTTCAAATCCCACCAGGCTCAATGTTGACTCAGCCTTCCATCCTTCTGAGGTGGGTAAAATGAGGACCCAAATTGCTGGGGGCAATGCTGACTCTGTAAACTACTTAAAGAGGGCTGTAAAGCACTGTAAGGCCAACATATAAGTCTAAGTGCTATTGCTGTATTCAAAATTCAGACCCTTGGCAACTAACATATTTATGACAGTTGCAGTATCCCAGGATCATGTGATCACCTTTTGTAACATTCTGACAAGCTAAGTCAGCCAGATTCACTTAACAACCATGTTAATAAGTTAACAACTACAGGAATTCATTTAATAGCTGTGGCAAGAAAGGTTGTAAAATGGGCAAAACTCACTTCACAAATGACTCACCTAGCAACAGAAATGTTGGGCTCAATTATGGTTCTAAGTTGAGGACCATCTGTAATATGATATTGGGAAGAACTTCTGTTCCTCTAGTCAATACATCTTAAGAACTACATTATGAAAACAGAAGACTTCAAAGTCTAGAAATATTTGTAGTAGTTATTTTAAAAAAGTGTTTATGTTGGAGAGAGTAAGAATTCTTATTTTTCTTTTCTCAAAGTATTAGAAAGTGTTAGAACTTAAGCTCATTTAAAGAAGCCCAAATTATAAAATTCATGATAGGTAAAAAAAATACTTCTTTGAAAAGTAGAGTTTACCAATATAATGACCACTGATTGCAATGGCTACAAATGAATGAAGGATAAAATTCCCAGATTTAATGACTAATTTTACCTTCACTATCATATGCAATTGGGGCATGCTGGCTCAGCAGTTAAAGATGCTTGAAACAACAGCTGGAAAGCTCACAGTCCAGATTTGAGACCCAAGGGCCACATGACGAGGTGAGCTCCCATTACTTGCCCCTGCTTCTTCGAATCTAGCAGTTTGTAAACATGCAAATGCAAGCAGAAAAATAGATACCACTCCAGTAGGAAGGTGACAGTATTCCATGAACAGTATTCTATCAGGAAAATGGGGGCACACGGGGAGTTGCACATGCATGTGCAGAGATGCATGATGCAGAGAGGATCATGAGCACATGCATTAGGGGTGCAGGCATGCGTGTGCGTATGCATGTACTTTCAACACATGATGACAAAAAGGTTAGTCATCACTGCTATAGGATTTCCTGCTTCAGCAGGGGTTTGGACTAGAAGACCTCCAAGGTCCCTTCCAACTCTTGTTATACTGTTAAATGTTTTGCTCATAGTCATACTGGCCACATGTCCAGGGAAGCATCTTCAGACAACTCTGGCTTTCCTGGCTAGGAGACAGAGATGAGCACCGCTCCCTAGAATTGGACCTGACTGGACAGGGGAAACCTTTTCATTTACCTTTATCATAAGCAAAAGACAATTATTGCTCGTTCCTGGGAAAGTGAAAACATCCTGCTTGGGACCTTTTGGTTGGCATCTGGCTAACCAAACTAGCATTTGGAAGTTTCTATGGCAAAATAATACTGACTGAAATAAGCTCTTTGTTTTGATAAACAATGATTATTCCTGTATTTTTGTATGATTAATCTTGATTTGAATTTTTGGTACATCTTGATCTTTTTCTTGATCTCTTGATTTTTCTGAATTTGTACATTTAGTTTAACTTGATAGTATTCACCTGATTTTATGAAGAAAAAATAGAACTTTATCATTTATATGACAATGTAAAAGAAAAGGAAATTATAAGCTTGATAGCATGAATCTTTTTTCCAGAATAGGAAATATTTTCCTATTAATATTAAAATATTAATATTTTTCTATTAATTTGGAAATATTAGTCAATGTTTATTTGCATACAAAATCTGATTTCATTGCGAAGACCAATTCATTTGTTTGGAATTTGATAGACAGCCACAACCTGTCTGTCTATGGAATATCTTTCTTGTGACATCCAGACAGCTCAGATTTCTGTCATTTAATCTCAGTGAATGAATTAAAAGCCTCAAGCAATAACTGATAGCTTGTATTTATACATTCTTATATGTGTAAATACAAGCTATCAATTATTGCTTGAGGCTTTTAATTCATTCACTGAGATTAAATTATATTCAAAACATGACAGGAAGACCCTTTCTCTATGAACTTCGTATTTTTCTTCTATGTATGAATTCTGGAATGTGATTTTCAAAAGAGTCATTCTGTACTGATGCTAACCCTTTCTGCTAACCCTTTGTAATTGCCCACATTTTTTTCCTGAAACAGGTATCAACTTTAAAAAAAAGTCTCTTCAAACAGGATATGAAAGTATGGAATATTCTAGGAGTTGTAGTGTTTCAAACAGAGCTTTGCAAGAACATACCTGTATTGGAACACTACAGCTCCAGGAACTTTCTAGTGTCACTGGCTGTGAAACCATCTCCTTCATGACTAAAATAGGCAGGAAACCGATGACAATTACCACAGTATATTGTGAAAACATCCCAGTGTTGGAATAAGTGACAACTGGGACATATGGAACCATTTGTTATGTTGTGTGTTCTATCTTTATGTTTTGCTATGATTTGTGGGTAAATATGGGATTTAAATATGGGTAAACCATTCTTCCAAGTTCATTCACCATTCAGTTGAAATGGGTGAGTACTCTAAGCAAAGCAAAATGTGCATTTGATTAAACTAACATTCAAATGAGTACAGGTTTGTTCTTGCTTTTTTCAGATTAAGGTGGCAATTGCTATATGCTAAAGATCTGAACATTAAGATTTGACGTATTATGAAAATGTATTCTAATATTACCATGAAATCTCTTCTTTCCTTTTTCCTCATTCTTCAAATTGGAAGAAAATTATTCCCTTTCTCTTCATGTAACAATAATGTATTTGGTCTTGGCATTGTGAATGTCTATTACACAAAGAATTAGGATGTTTCATTGGGAAATCAGAAGTGAGATGTTCATATCTCTTGGCAATCTAATAGGGTCCTAGATTTGTCAGAAATAGCACTTAGATAGGACTTAACTTCCTTTGAGAACTGTCAGACTGATAAAGAGAAAGACAGATCAAGTGCAGATATGCAGGATTTTAAAAATCTTAGCATGTCTTGAGAGAGGAAAGCTTGCATCTTCATCATATCCCTAACTATCTCAAAACATGGAAAGGAACATATGGGAGGAGGTTCTTTTTCTTCTACTCTGACCCTAAGCCATGTTGAATTTATTACCAGCACTTTGAAGTGAGCTTAGAAGCAAACAGAGACAATTTAGTGCAATTTAAGTGCGATTAATAATAGCAGAGTCATAGTATCCAATTCCAATCAGCATAGCTGGCATATTTTGCCCAAACTCACTGGTGTGATCTTTAAAAGCAGTTGTGTATGCTACTCAAATTGCAGTGATCTAAAGCCCATGTCACACTGCACCAACGGATGCAAAGAGGATGTAAAATGGACAAAAAAGCTAGCCATCTGTTGGAAAATGCGATGCATCCTTTGTGTACACATTGCATACGTATTTCATACGCTCTATCCATCGAGCATCTGTCTACTGCTATTTCATCTGCTCAAAAAGTTTTGAGCTGCACAAAACTTTTTGAGTGGATGAACTTTCCACCGCGTACGATCTACATCCATGACACATATGGGCAACAAACGTTCTAAGTCCGTTGTCATCCGTTACACATCCGATGTATCCTCTCGGCATCCTCTGGACATCTGCGAACTCACATCCGCTGCAGCTGAAAATGGAAAGAGAGAGGAAGCGAAAGGTATGCGGAAAATCCACACAGCGTTAGTAGCACGGACATAGAAAGGATGAAAGTGGATGCAGCTCAGATATAAACCATTAAAACGGACAACACGTTCGTATATGGGATGTATCTGGGATATTTAGGATGTCTGGAGGATGTCTAGAGTATGTGGAAGGACACCTTCCACATTTTATAGGAAAACCAACATTTCCTATAAAAAGAGGGAGAAAATCACCTGGATCTCACTATCAGTCCAGCAGTCCTGGTGTGCAGACCTCTTCAGCCTTGCTCTTGCTCTTCAACATCATCCATTGATATCCACCATGGATCATCACACACTCCTTTTGGTAGCCGCCATCATTCAACACCAGAACCAAGCCCTCTTCAGACTGTTTCACCTTTTCTATGCAAGGAGAAGGAGACGTACAAGAGCTGTGTGGGTCCAAAGATAGATTGGGAGAAGAGTGGAGTTTGGACTGTATGACAAGCTGATGGTGGAGCTGAGGAATGAAGACCCTCGTGCATTCGAGCACTTCATGAGGATGCCACCAGCCATGTTTGACGAAGTTGTGGAGCATCTGAGACCCTGGTTGACCAAGGCAAACACCAATTTCTGTCCCAGCCTGGACCCTGGACTGAAGGTGGCACTGACTCTGCGCCACCTGGCCTCTGGAACCACATACAGGAGCAAGCAGTATGGCTGGAGGGTGCCACACAACACCATCAGCAAAGTGGTCAGAGAAGTGGTACAGGCCATCATTGAAGAATGGAGGAACTCCTCAGGTGTCCCACCACTGAAGAAGGCTGGAGACAACTTGCAGAAGAGTGGTATCAGAGGTGGAACTTTCCCCACACCGTTGGAGCCATAGATGGCAAGCATGTGGCCTGCAAAGCTCCAGCCAACTCAGGCTCCAGTTATTACAATGACAAGGGCTTCTTCAGTATCATCCTCTTTGCCATGGTTGATGCTGACTACAAGTTCATCTACATCGATGCTTCAGGCAACGGGTCAGCTTCAGATGCCCAGATTTAGAACACCAGTCACCTCAAGGAGGGGCTGGAACACAACCTCATCATGGGTTTTCCAGATCCAGACCCCCTACCCAACGACACACAAGATGTGCCCTACTTCATCGTGGGTGATGACGCCTTCTCCCTCAGAACCTACCTCATGAAGCCCTACACTTCAAGATACCTCACCCGTGAAGAGAGGATTTTCAACTACAGGCTGTCCAGGGCAAGACGGGTGGCGGAGAATGCCTTTGTCATCCTGGCCAACAGGTTCCAGGTACTTCTCACCACCATGAAGCATCGCCCACAGACCGTGAGGAGGATCGTGGAAGCTTGCTGCATCCTGCACAATCTCATGCGCACCCGCTACCCAGTGTTGCAGAACAGGCTTGTGGACTGTCAACAAGGCAATGGGGACATGGAGCCTGGTGAATGGAGGCAAGGACAAAACCTGATAGACACTGTGGATGTGCAAGGCCCCAACAGAGCTTCACGTGAAGGAAAGAAGAAGCGCAACCTCCTGAAACACTGATGCAATTCCCCAGCTGGAGCAGTGGAGTGGCAAGACAGGTTGATAGATGATTAATGGATGCTTCCTTGAGCCTGTCTCATCACACTGATGACATTGTGCCATGTACGTTGAGTGGCCTTACAATGAACAGGGAATTAATAAAGAGTTTTGTTTATGTTGAAATGTGTTGATCAATGATTAAATTGTTATTGATAATAAAGGGCCATATGTGTGGCAGCTGGGAGGGTGGACCATACAGTCCCACTATGCTTGCACTGGAGGTTTTTCTATTCCACAACTATCCTTACCCATCTCACAACTATCCTTATCCTACAGCTATCCTTACTCATCCCACAGCTGTCCATCCCACAGTTATCCTTACCAATCCCACAAGCATGCAAAGGCTTAACCCTTTTTTCAAAGTTTTCCCCAACACTTTATGAAGTAAAAAAAATGAACCAAGTGTGTGAAGCAAAGATAACCTTTATTAATAACAAACTGTGTGACTTTATTAAAAAGCAAAATGACCCAAGTAAAGTGTCTTAAGCAAAGATAAAGTGAACAGGTAACAACTCAGTCTCTGGCACTCTTCTCAGTCACTCTGAGGCGTGCCCATGGTCTCAGATGTAAAGGGGCCAGAGACTGTGGAAGTGGCTGTTGCTGGAGTGCTGGTCTGAGGCACCATTGGGGTGCCTGGCCCTGAGAGTACAACAGGAGATGGTGTGTGCAGGAAGCTCTCAGAGAGCTGACTCAGTCCTGTGAGGTTGAGAGGCCCTTCCTCAAGTACCTGGGATGTGTGGCCCAAGACTGATGACAGATGATCTGAGGAAGAGCTTGGCTGTGGGATGGAGGAAGGAGGAGTGTAGTGGGGCTGTCTGGTCTGCAGCTGGGTCAGGTGAGGTGTCTGTGGCATCTGTGGCATCCGAGGAACCTGGGTCTGGACTAGGAAGAGCTGCCTCTGCTGTGGGAAGTCCTGGTAGTGGTAGGCTTGGTAGGTGAGGGGCTCCTAAAATCCGTGGAAGGGCTGTGACATCGCCTGGGGTGGAGGAGCAGACCTGGAGTGGGTAGGAGCAGGTTCAGCTGGGCCTGGAGGGTAGTGCAGAAGAGATGTGATCCTCTCCTTCATCACCTGGTACTGGGCCTCGGGCATGTCCATGAGGGTCTGGCTCATGTACGTGATGAAGGGCTTGCGGTTAGAGGATGGTATGTCGAAGTGGACCAGCTGGGAGAGGAGATCTGTGCTGGCTTTGATTGTGTCTCTGATCTCCAAGAGGACAGTGTGGCTCTGTCCCTTTGGTCTGCTTCTCTGCCTGCTTTCTGTGGAGGTGGAGCTGGGGGTGGGGGTGGCTTGGTCTCTGGTGGCTGCTGCTTCTTGCTCCATCTGAGACAGGGGATCCTCCACGTCCTCTGGCATGGGGAGTGCTGTTGTGGGGGGGTCTCTGTCATGGGGCCCTCCAAAGACACCTGCCTGGACAAGGTAGCTGTCTCCTGGCTGGAAGAGGAGTGGCTCTCTGTGGGCTGTCTGAGGGAGAGGGTTGACAGAGGGACTGCTCCTCGGTGGCGAATCTCACCCTCCAGGAAGCTGCACCTGGCCATGACATAGGTCTCCCGGTCAGTGAGCTGGACAGCGGCCTGCCCAGATTTCTTCAGGTGCAGCTTGCCATACCAGGTGTGTATGTGCTTCCACCACCCAAGGAGTACATCTGAAGTGTAGCCCAGGCTCTCCGCCTTCTCTCTCCACGCTGCCTGCTTCCTCTTGGTGTCGCGATAGAGCCTGTGGCCCTTCCTCCACAGGTACTCGTTCTCCCCCAGCCATTCCAGCACCTCCTCCTCATGGTCTTTGGAAATGGAGTACTGTTTCCTCTCCCCCTTCTCCTTGCCTGGCCTTTTCCTCCCTCTCGCAGGGGCTTCAGGGCCTTCAGCAGCAGGGCTTTGAGGGCCTTGGGGCTGGTCCATCACAGCAGCAGCACCAGCAGAAGAAGCACCAGCACCAGCAGGAGAAGCACCAGCACCAGCAGGAGAAGCACCAGCAGCAGGAGAAGCACCACCACCAGCAGCAGCACCAGCAGAAGCAGCAGCACCAGCACCAGCAGCAGGAGAAGCACCAGCAGGAGAAGCACCAGCAGGAGAAGCACCAGCAGGACAAGCACCAGCAGCACCAGCAGGAGAAGCACCAGCACCAGCAACACCAGGAGCAGCAGCAGCAGAAGCAGAAGCACCGGCAGATTCAGAGTCAGCGCCAGGGAGTGGGATGGTGGTTCTGTCCTTCTTGCCAGGGCTGACAGGAGTAGGCACAGGCTTCCTCTTCTTCCCCATGGTGTTCTCTCATGATGTCTCTTCCTCTGAATGGTGACTCTTGCGAGCTGCCTCCTTTTATATCCACGTAGCTTATGCAATTCATCCTCCCCGCATGCGCAGTGAATGCTTTGCATCCACTACGCATCCGCTATGCATTCTATAGGCGTCCATGATGCATTCGCGTCATCCGCTACACATCCGCTACACATCCGCTCCTTCCGCTACATGTCTGCTTTGCTGTTCTCCCCCAGAAGCCCTGCCGATGTGTCATCCGCTTCCATCTGCTTCCATCCGCTTCCATCCGCTAGGCTTCCTACAAACATCCGCTTTACATCCCCGCTACATCCTCCCCATGTCCGTTCCTTTCCGTTGTTGTCCGCTCTGTTTATGCAAATTTGGGCCACTTTTGAGAGCGGATAACAACGGATGGAAAATTTGCTCGTCCGCTGTGTCCTTTTTACATATGTTTTGCATCCATTGGCCAGTGTGACCTAGCCTTAAATAGGAGGCATAGAACACTGCTTCCTCCTCTATTAGCAATCATAAGAAAGGATAGAAGTGAAGTAGCAGAGAATCACATGATTTAAGCAAGATACTTGGTTCATTTTTACAGGCTTTATAATAAAGAATATGTTCACATAGGAATGGCTTTTATTAAACACAGAATGAATAAATTGAGTTAAAATGTATTCTGAAGTTCTGTCCACTCTATTTTCTGAAAGGAACATTGTCCTTGTTTTATTATTGTTTAAATCAGTCACATGAATTAACTGTTCAGATGAGGTTGTAAGTGTTCCTTTGTTAAGTATAGATTAAGCAGGAAGTGTTTAAAAGCTTTTAGACAACAGTATAATCGTTTTGTGCAAAATGAAATGGTTTTGAATGTTAACTTTCTTATCAAAGTAAGTTTACTTTTATTAAGTACTCACAGTGTTGCTTGTAATAGCCCATTGAACAGGAAAATGCATTGATTGTAAGACAATGTAGACACATGTTCCTAAGACTTATTTTACTAATTCATTAATTAATAAAAAGAGTTAACAATATTGCAAGGCAGTTTATTTAAAAGTAGTTTTGAAATGTTGCTTCATAAAACATTAAATTTGAATGAAACAAAGAAATTGAATGAAATCACTTATTTAGTTCACCCCACATCCTGCTCCAAAATATTAGAAATGGTTACCTCTCTGTATGCACTAGTTTTTGCAAATTATTACATATAAAACATTTGTTTTTTAGAAAAATCTGCTTAAAATAGTAATTTAGACTTACACCATATTGCATCTAACAACACATAAATGTAAAGAGTTTATTTATTCATCATTGAACACCCCATTGTTAGAAATTATGAATGAAGTTATGTTAAAGAAGATGACACCCAAAACATGGTCAGAGGCTTATATTACACTTATTTTAAAGGAAGAGGCTGACCCGTTGCAAATTAAGAACTATAGACCTATTTCCTTATTGAATGCAGATTATAAAATCTTTGCTTCAATCTTAGCAGAAAGACTGAAAAAATATTTAAATAATTTTATTCATCCAGATCAAAATGGATTTCTGCCAAAGAGACAAATTAGAGACAATATGAGAGTAATTTTGGATACTTTGGAATATTATGAGGCTCATCCTGAAAAACAAATGGCTTTGATATTCCTAGATGCTCAAAAGGCATTTGACAACGTGAACTGGAGATTTATGTTATTACTATTGGAACAGATGGGCTTTGCCAGAAAATTTATTCAAGCAATAGAAGCCATATATAATAAACAGACAGCAAAGGTAATGATGGAGGGAGAATTTACAGATCTTATTAATATAAGAAGAGGCACAAGACAAGGATGTCCCCTATCTCCTTTATTATTCGTATTAACTTTGGAAGTGTTGAATAGAAATATTAGAGATGACAAAAATATAAAAGGAATGAAAATTAAAAAGAAAGAATTTAAACTACAAGCTTTTGCTGACGATTTAGCTTTTATTCTGGAAGACCCGTTAGAAACCGCTCCAAAGTTATTGGAAAAGACAGAGACATATGGTGAGATGGCTGGCTTGAAAATAAATAAAGATAAAACAAAGATTTTGACAAAAAAACATGTTATTGAGACAAAGAGAAGAACTGACAGATCTTTTGAAAATTCAAGTTACAAATAAGGTTAAGTATCTGGGGATATACTTGACAGCAAGATGTAGCACATTAAAAGAGAATAATTATATTAAAATCAAACAACAGATAATTACAGATTTGAAGAAATGGGAAAATTTACAATTGTCATTAATAGGGAGAATTTCAACAATTAAGATGAATATTTTACTTAGAATTTTATTTCTCTTTCAAACAATACCAATTAGACTTGGAAAAGACTATTTTGAAGATTTAAATAAAACTATGTTGAAGATTATATGGCAAGGTAAAAGAGCGAGAATAAAGTTAAAGCTTTTGCAAGGTGCTAGAATTAGAGGAGGTTTTGGCCTGCCTAATTGGGAATTGTATTATCAAGCTGCAAGTTTGATGTGGGTCAAAGAATGGATAACATTAAGAAAACATAGATTGTTGACATTAGAAGGACATGATTTACTGTTGGGCTGGCATGCTTTTTTATGGTACAAGGGAACTAAAACACAGGGGTATTTCAGAAGACATTATATACGGGAGTCTTTGTGGTTAAATTGGGAGAAGATAAAAAAACAATGTTACTTGAAAATTCCAGTTTGGTTATCGACTATTGAAGCATTTTCCTATCCTATGATCTATAAAAAGGAACAAACAGTTAGATATGGGGAACTGTTGGATAAAAAGGGTGGACTTAAAGTATCTATCCCACAGCTATTACCCATCCCACAGGTATCCTAACCCATCCCACAGCTATTACCCATTCCAAAGGTATCCCTGCCCATCCCACAGCTATCCTTACCCATCCCACAACCATGCAAAGGCTTAAACCATTTCTAAAAGTTTCCACCAGGACTTTATTTACTAAAATAAATGAAGCAAGTGTGTGAAGCAAAGATAATCTTTGTTAATAACAAGCTTTAAAAGAAAAATGACCCAAGTGTCCCAAGCAAAGATAAAGTCAACAGGTAGCCACCCAGTCTCTGGCACTCTTCTCAGTCACTCTGAGGTGTGCCCATAGTCTCAGGGGTGAAGGGTCCATGTGCTGTGGAGGTGGCTGCTGCTGGAGTGCTGGTCTGAGGCGCCATTGGGGTGCCTGGCCCCGAGAGGACAACAGGAGACAGTGTGTGGAGGAAGCTCTCAGAGAGCTGGCTCTGTCCTGTGGTGTTGAGAGCCCCTTCCTCCAGGACATGGGGTGTCATCCCCAATACCAATGACAGATGTTCTGAGGCCGGGCTTGGCTGTGGGGTGGAGGAAGGAGGAGTGTAGTGGGGATGTCTGGTCTGCAGCTGAGCAAGGTGAGGCGTGGGTGGCATCTGTGGTGTGGGTGGCATCTGTGGCATGGCTGGCATCGGTAGTGTGGCTGGCATCGGTGGTGTGGCTGGCATCGGTGGCATCGGTGGCACAGTGGAGTTCTATGTACCTGTACCTGGA
Organism: Laticauda colubrina; assembly: GCA_015471245.1. Taxonomy (NCBI): domain Eukaryota; kingdom Metazoa; phylum Chordata; class Lepidosauria; order Squamata; family Elapidae; genus Laticauda; species Laticauda colubrina. The sequence goes on from BLBF01000017.1 coordinate 33,623,188, forward strand.
CTGGGAAGGCTGCCTGTGCTGCTGGATCTCCTGGTAGCCGTAGCCTTGGTAGGTGAGGGCCTGTGGAAAGCCTTGGAAGGGCAGTGACATCACCTGGGGTGGAGGAGCAGACCTGGACTGAGTGGCAGTAGGTTCAGCTGGGTCTGGAGGGTTGTGAAGAAGACCGGTGATCCTGTCCTTGATCACCTGGTACTGTGATTCAGACATGTCTAGCAGGGTCTGGTTGACGTAGGTGAGGAAGGGCTTGCGGTTGGAGGATGGTATGTCGGTGTGTACCAGCTGAGAGAGGAGATCTACACTGCTTTTGATGGTGTCCCTGATCTCCAGCAGGACAGTGTGGCTCTGTCCCTCCGGTCTGGCTCTCTGCCTGCTTTCTGTGGAGGTGGAGCTGGGGTGGATGTGGGTTGTTCTCTGGTAGCAGTGCCCTCTCCTTGCTCCCACTGCGTCAGGGGGTCCTCCACGCACTCCGCCATAGGGAGTGCAGCTGTCGGGGGGTCTCCATCATGGCACGCTCCACAGATACCTGCCTGGACACAGGAGCTGACTCTTGGCCAGAAGAGGACTGGCTCTCTGCGGGCTGCCTGAGAGAGAGGGTTGTCAGAGGGGCTGCTCCTCAGTGGGGGATCTCACCCTCCAAGAAGCTGCACTTGGCCATCACGTCGGTCTCTTGGTCCGTCAGCTTGACCATGGCCTGGCCAGATTTCTTGAAGTGCAGCATCCCGTACCAGGTGTGCATGTGCTTCCACCAGCCGAGGAGCACCTCCAAAGTGTAGCCCAGGCTCTCCGCCTTCTCTCTCCAAGCAGCCTGCTTCCTTTTGGTGTCTCGATAGAGCCTGTGTCCCTTCCGCCAAAGATACTTGTTCTCCCTCAGCCATTCCAGCACCTCATCCTCATGTTCCTCTTTGATGGAGTATTGCCTCCTCTCCTCTTCTCATTCACGCATATGCCTCTTCCTCCCTCTTGCAGGGCCATGTGGGCCCTCATCAGAGGGGCTTCGAAGTTGTAGGGGCTGCTCCTCCACACCACCATCACCAGCAGCAGCAACAACAGCAGTAGCAGCAAAAGCAGGACCAGCAGCAACAGCAGGACCAGGATCAGCAGCAGCAGAGGAAGCAGCAGCAGCGCCAGCAGGACCAGGATCAGCAGCAGCAGGGTAAGCATCAGCAGGACCAGGAGTACCAGGAGTACCAGCAGGACCAGGAGCACCAGCAGGACCAGCAGGACCAGCAGGACCAGGAGCACCAGCAACACCAGCAACACCAGCAGGACCAGGAGCACCAGCAGGACCAGCAGGACCAGCAGGACCAGGCGCAGCACCAGCACAGTAAGCACCAGCAGAAGCACCAGTACCAGGAGCAGCACCAGCAGAGTAAGCCCCAGCAGAAGCCCCAGCACCAGGAGCAGCGCCAGCAGAGTAAGCACCAGCAGAAGCACTAGCACCAGGAGCAGCGCCAGCAGAGTAAGCACCAGCAGAAGCCCCAGCACCAGGAGCAGTGCCAGCAGAAGCTCCAGCACCAGAAGAGTCAGCCCGAGCAGCAGAAGCCCCAGCAGAAGCAGAGTCAGGGCCAGGGGGTGGGATGGTGGCCCTGTCCCTCTTGCCAGGGCTGGCAGCAGATGCCCCAGGCTTTCTCTTCTTCCCCATGGTTGTTGGCTGGCTGGAGCTGTGTGTGGCAGCAGGTCTTTCCTCTGAATGGTGACTGCTTGCGAGCTGCTTCCCTTTATATCCGCGGGGCTGATGCAATGCATCCTCCCCGCATGCACAGTGAATGCTCTGCATCCGCTAGGCATCCACTAGGCATCTGCTAGGCATCCACTCGGCATCCGTTCCTTCCATTGCGCGTCCGCTTCGCTGTGCTCCCCCAGAAGCCCTGCGGATGTGCCATCTACTTCCATCCGCGAGGCTTCCATGGAGCATCCGCTTTCCATCCTGGCTACGTCCTCCCCCCCTCCGTTCCTTTCCGTTGTTGTCCGCTCTGCTTATGCAAATTTGGGGCACTTTTGAGAGCGGATAACAACGGATGGAACATTTTCTCGTCCACTGTGTCCTTTTTACATACGTTTTGCATCCGTCGGCCAATGTGACAGGCCCTTAAAGAACAATTATTCTTTTCCTCAAGTCAATATCTGATGGCTACTTCTAATGTTCTGTTTTTCTTCTCATGTTATTGTTTGTAATTTTGTATCTTTTTTCTGTAAACTAAAATCTGGCATGAGCTCCTTTCTCCCATGCATTTAACTTCCTGATACACATCTGAGTAGGCTCAGTACTAGCTTTCTTCAATATCAATTTCGAATTTTGATTCAATTTCAATTTCAATATCGAAATGTCATCATTTCCTGTAGAATTTTAAATTTCTTAACTATTGGAATTTCCTGGTGGTACTCTGCTTGACCAAATTTGTTTACAATAGATGTTAGTCTAATTAAATTCCCTACACACAGCTGTTTCATGTTTCCTTGAAAGATTTGCAACTTCTTTCTAGAAAATGCATCTTAACCTTCTATCCGGTTGCCTGGGTAACAGTAGGAACAACAATATTATTTGTGTTGGTTCCCGCACTTCTTTTAACCCAAATATTCTCTGCAATATCAACAAGTTGAATCATTTTGATTTCAATCTAATTGCACCTGGATAATTTTAACATCAATTCTTCATTCACCTCTTCTACTGCTTCTATTTCTTTTATTTCTTCAATGTTATATTTAAGTCATGGGGTCAATCCACCAGGTTTCAGTTATACCTATTAAATTATATTTTCTTCTTGTAATAAGAGTTTGAGCTCATCTTGTTTATTTCCTATATTCTGAGGCACAATGGCCATGACCTTTATAAGCCAATGTTCTTTCTGATTTTTTATTTCATGGTTCACTTGAACCATTATAACCATTATAGCATTTCCAGATCTTTCCACAATATATTTTAGGGATTTGATCTGTTACATTCATAGGACTCAATTTAAAGCTCTTCTGATCAAGTTCACTAAGTTTCAGCGAATCAAGTTTTTGCCTCAGATCATCCCAAAACTACCATCCAGATAATTTGGACATGGTTCTAAACTAATTCTTTCCATAGATGCCGTTTCTAAGGTTAGTCATTGAACTGTAGAGTATTTATTTCTCTTTCCAGTTTCCTTACATGAAGTGGAAGTATGGAAGTATCATCTTAATTGTTAAATTCTTTTCCACATTTTCCAAGTTCATAAGAATAAACCTGGAATCATTTTTGTTATATAATTTATTATATTACATAACGAATTGTCAATAGCCTTAACAAATATTAGATGTTATTTTGTTCTACTTTATTTTTGCACCATCATTGATCATAATTAAGTTCTGTTCTATTATATATTTTAATTTGTGTTCCTGGTAAATAGCTATTATTTACAAATTGGTTGCGGTGATGCAAATATAATGTTGCAAAACAGACCAAAATTTTGCTGCCAATATCAACCACGTATTAGAAACTAAGTCATAAATCAAACATAATCTGACAGAGGAATAGGCAGCCATTTAGGCAAACTCAAGAAAGAGAAATAGAAGGCTGAACATACTCAAATCTGGAAACTGCAGAATTTTTAAAGCTGTTATGTGATTTAATTACTTGACAGCTTTATTTATATTGTACAGATTCGATTAGAGAGAGGGAGGGAGGGAGGGAGAGAGAGAAGTGAGATGATGATGATGATGATGATGATGATGATGATGATGATGATGATGGATGGAGGCATTTTTCTCCAATTTCCCCAGCATGTCATACATTTCAGTCCATCCACAACCCATTGAGAGAACATAATGTTGTGTTTGGAAGTCTTTACTTTAATTCAGGAATGTGCCATAGACCTGTACAATTTCCTCTTCTTTAACTAGATAGAAATTGTTTTCACACTATTGTATTATCTAGTTTTGTGCTTTAATGTTTAATGGTACTAAACATCATTCCTTTGCAATTTTGGTTTGTGTATAACCAAGTTAATTAAATCCGTTATATTTATGTCAGGGGGTATAGTTTATTTCATGATTGTTTGTCTTTAGAGACTACAATATATAGTTCCCTTAAGATTGTAACAGCTTCATTATCTTCCTGTTGTTTTCCATCACTGATTCAGAGAAGTGTGCATCTAATCTTAGACAAACCATGAAACAACTATGAGGAACTAGACAACCCATTTACTAGACAACCCATGACCTGTGTGGTCTTCAAATTAGAGGTATTTCCTTACTAGATTGCTCAGTGCCTTCAACAATTCTGGAAAATTGTACCTTGTAGTCCATGTTGAACTGTTTAGCACCAATATTGACTCTAGGAAATTTTGTATTTATACCATAAAATGCTTTATGATAATTTATTATAATGTTTTATAAAAATTTGCCAAATTGCAGTTCCATAGGAGTCATAGGTTCTGGATTTTGAATGTATTCTGTAAGTTAGCCCATTTTAAGAACTTTGGTTGTAAAAGTTTTTTCTTACGATGCACCATTTTATCCAGTTAATCCAGTTAAAGGCTATAGACACAAGAGTTTTTGCATATAGATTTCTTAAAAACCTAATATAGTATAATTTGGTGTAGGAAATTCACAAGTTCATAAGTCAGAGTTTTAAAAACTACATATTTATTCATTTTGTATACATGGATTGTTACTACCTTTTAAAAAAAGCAGATATCTCATATGGAACAAGACAGAGGGCAGGCCCACTACTTCTCTATGCAGAGAATAACTGAAGGTATGCAATTTGGTGGGATGAACATTTTATTCAGTTCAGTGTTTTGTAAAGAATTCAATGTCTTCTTCTTCAAAAGCAGGATGGAAATGGTGTAGAAATTTAAGATTCTTTCTCTATGAGCAAACAAATATATCCATTTATTTATAAGATCTAGCAGTCAGACCTAAAAACAATATTCCAAATGTGGCTCCCTAACAGATTTATGTAACACAAAGATATTACTAAAATGAGCCTAACCAAACTACAACCCACTGGATTTGAAGAAGATACCCGAAGCACTACAGATCCAAGCTGTGTTTGTCATTGGTCAGTCCAACTTAGAGTCACATTGTTTTAAGGAGAAAAAAGAAAAGAAAAAAGAAAGCAGCTTTTGGAAGTAGGATTCCCTGTCACCCTGGTCATCCTTTCCATTACCCCACAAAGAATTTTGCATTGATTGCTTGAATTGTTTTGGTCGCAGCTGGTTCATTGTCCCCAAAGGAGAAACATTTGTTTCTTCCTTGCTTATAAAATCTGAATTCTCTTCCTGGCTGGCACTTTTTGTGTTTTGTTTTGGACTCCATCAGTTTATAGCTTACAGTTGGCATCATGGAAGGGTTGAAGTAGTGCCTAGGAACCGATGGAAGGTTTTCACTATGTGTTAAGCTTCTTTCATTTTTATTCTATGAATTATGTTGAATATTCAATTTTCCTTTTCCCCTGCTTTCATAAAATGAAAAAAAAATATTCCCTTTGAGCTGTCCACTATAATTCTTAAAAGTTTTTTTTCTAATCTGTCATTGCCAGCTGTCAGCCCTTTGCAGTAGACCAAAGTTATGAATGCTAATTATATTAATTATTATAAAGTAGCAGAATATTGGAAGTCTGGCTATCCTCCCTCCTTCCTTGAGAAAAGTAGAGAGGGTCAACATGCAATATTTTCTCAAATTCCTTTCTGCCTCAATTTCAAATGTCTTTTGTCTGACTGTTGTTTTGGTTGGAGCTCTCCCTACTGCTTCTCAGAGCAGTAGCCCATTATAGCAGTACTGTTTCTAGGCAACTAAGCAAAAATGTATCACCTTTTAGTTTAGGAGATATTCAGCCATGTGATTATTTTTGAATTATAAGTGTATATCTGTGTTATTTCCCTTAGATTTTTTTAATTTTTGAGCCATAACTTTGCATTCACCCTCACTCCAAAGTTTCCATATCAATTTGCAAATTCAGCAAAATGAAAAAAGAAACCATCATTGCAAAAATGAAATTTTGCTTAATATGCTTGGTAATTTATCCTAATATTTATTTTTATATGCACAAAAAAGAACCACCCCCATCTTACAAAATTATGAAAAGTGCTGATTTCAGTGTGCAACTGCATTTCAGTTTGCACAGAGATTAAAATGATACGTAATAAATTCATCCTCTATTCTCAGTGGAATGTAATAGGGTTTAAATATGCTTCATTGAATTATGGTACGTTCATTGTTTTTGAACATCCTTCTCTCTATCATGGTGATGAATTCGGAATGAAAAGATAAAGCTGGTATTCCAAGTTATAATGCTTTTGAAGAACAATTGTAAGACTGACTAATCCACGACTGAAAGAGAATACAAAGAATATAACCCATAAAAATGCCTTCTAGGCAAAGTTCTATTTTCATAAAATAAAATGGGGTCTTCCACTTCAGCAAAATAAGTTTTATGCAATATAACAAGAGGGCAAGTGGCAGGTCAAGGCTTTTGTTTGAAGCATTGTTCAGAAATATGATTCAAAGAAAGTTACGTAAGCAATATTTATGATATAATCATTCCACAGAGGAGAAATATTTTTTCTGTAGATTGATTATAAGGTGAGCTTCCATAGCTAATCATAAAATAATAAGTTCTAGGACTGTTTTTTCCCCTTTTTAAATTTTCTTTTGATCTCATTTTCTTTTGCTTCCTGTTCTACCCTATGATGTGGAATGGTGCTTTTGCCTGCTGTCATCCAGCTGGACTTTTTATCTGGCCAAAGTTGGAAGGGAAGATATGGTTCCTTCCATTGGACCATGTCCTCTGCCACTGAAAAAAGAAAGAAATTAATCTTGGGAAGATTACAATTAATTACTATCACTTTAGAAAAATCTTGACGCATCAAAGTTATAACATTATTTTATCATCATAACATTTGATGTGAAGAACTGTTGAAGAAAGTATCAGGGTTTACTTTGATCTGTGTTTTTAATATAGCTGAGAATCTAATTGTTTCTGGAATTAACCTTCTCATGGTATGTGAGATTACCACAAAACATTGCTGGTTAGGGATTAAGGTAACTGCATCCAATTCATTTGGGCTGATAGAGTCAGGTTTAATTTATCAGTGTAGATTTGAGGGATCCTCTAACCTCTAAATAAATAACCACTTACACATCTAGGGCACTTGTAGTAAATATTAACTGGTGCAATCCTCTGTCTGAAAAAGAGATTCATGTGGAAAATAGATTGCATTTGAGCTGGCATACAGAATTTCAATAAGAAAGATCAAATGTTCCTGCTGTTCTTTTCCTTTTCCTTTTGAAGAGCTGGGCTTTTCCAGCAATAAGTAATATAAGATCAAAGAATGTATGATGTTTGTCTGTAGCTATTAAAAGAACTAAAATATCAGAATAGAACACCTACTTTTAATTACATATCTATATAGTGCAGCATTTTTCATGTAAATTTCAAATATCACAGAAATACATATGTATCCAGATCAGTATATTCCTTTAAAGAAATAAAAAGCAACTACTGTATCTGGCAATACTTTACAAGACAAGATTCAAGACTCAGATTACTTTGGAGATGACATCCCAATCCAAAGCAGAACTCTGCTTTCAAAAATTCCTTCACTGACTGAAAGGGTCAAAATAAATACCTCAATCTGAATCGCTCTCTTTGTTCTTAACACAGGGGTCTGCAACCTTAAACACTCAAAGAGCCATTTGGACCCATTTCCCACAGAAAAGAAAACACTGGGAGCCACAAAACCTGGGTGGTCCTGGCCAACTCAACATCACTCACCCCCACCCAGTCACAGGACCCCCTAGCCATGCCTACCCAGCCAGTCATTAGGGCAGAGAACCAGTTGTTAAAAAACACCGGGAACCACAAAACTCTATATATTTCTCTGTCTGGCTCCCTCTAACTCATTCCCTCTCCCCTCTCTCTCACTTTGTCTCTCTCTCCCTCTCTCCCTTTCTATCTCCCCCTCTATATATATATATCTCTGTCTCTCTCTTCCTCTCTCTCTCCCCCACTCTTTCTGTATCTCTCTATGTCTTTCTCTCTCCCTCTCTCCAGATAAGGAGTGACTGGGAGGGGAGGTCAAGGGGCAGAGCCAGCCAGTGGTGGGATCACCCAACAGAAAGCCACAGCAGAAGGTTCAAAGAGCTGCATGTGGTTCCAGAGCCACAGGTTCCCAATACCCATTTTAAGAGAATAACAGAGTTGGAATGAACCTTGGAGGTCTTCTAGTCTAACCCATTGCTCAGGCAGGAAATGTGATACCATTACAGACAAATGGTTGTCCAGTCTCTTTTTTAAAAACTTCCAGTGTTGGAGCATTCACAACTTCTGCAGGCAAATTGTTCCACTTATTAATTGTTCTAACTGTCAGGAAATCTCTCCTTAGTTCTAGGTTGCTTCTCTCTTTTATTAGTTTCAATCCATTGCTTTTGTCCTTGCTTTCATGTGATTTGGAGAACAGTTTGACTCCCTCTTCTTTGTGACAGCTCCTTTATTGGAACATTGCTGTCATATCACCCCTAGCCCTTCTTTTCATTAAACTAGACATCCAATTCCAACAACCATTCTTTATGTTTTAGCCTCCAGTCTTACAAATCTAAAACAGCAGTAAAGGGTAAAAAAACCACATTTGTTATGGGAAATACATATCCTATTTGTAACTTCAGATTTAAATGTAACTATTACATCTCCCTATCCTTGCCACTGTCATCCTGGTCATTCATTTTTTAATTCCAACACCTGAAAGAAAATAAATTACTTTTAATAATTGGTTATAACCCAAACCTGGTTCATCTAAAACAACCAAATCATCTTGAAGTTACAGTATAATTTTATTAGCATGCAAACAATAAAGCAGCACACACTGAGCTCCCAGCAAAGTATTAGCTTGCTCAGTAGCCTGGAATAAAAGCAGAACTGGAGTTTATATAGGTAGTCTGTGATTTATAACCATTTGTTTAATGACCTTCAAAGATATGATGCCACTGAAAAGGATGATGCTTTCACATTATGACTGTTTTCACATTTACAATCATGGCAGGATCTCTATGGTCACATGATCAAAATTTGGATGCTTGGCAATGGGTTCATATTTATGCAGTGTCCCAGTTGTGTGGTCACTTTTTGCAACCTTTTGACAACACAGCCAATGTGAAAGCCTGATTCACTTAGCAAATATTTTAATAACTTAGATAACAGCTGCAGTAATTCACTTAAGAACTGTGATAAAAGAAGGGTCATACAGTGGGGCAAAGTTCAATTAACAACTATCTTGCTTAGCAATGGACTCAATTGTGGTCATAAGTCTAGGACTATCTGTACATCTTTGGCCTATCATATTGTAAAGAGAAGACGAAGAAAAAGGCAGACATAATATATATTTCAGCATGACATCAAAATATTTTATAAACATATTTGGCTGCCCTGCTCAATACTTAGATCTTGCCACTAGGTCACCGATGTCAAACATGATTTCATTGAAGGCTGCATCAGGGTTGTGCTTGACCTGAGAGGGCATGGGGTGGGCATGGCCAGCTCAGTGTAACTGGAAGCTCCATTTTGAGCCATGTTGGCTGTTAGGAATATGAGTCTCCTAACAGGTATTTGGGTTAGAAATATATAAACCAGGACAAACATTTTAGTATTATCTCTTTAAGGGAATGCAAGAGCATGCAATTGGGTGTGGTTTCTCAAATGGCCTTAAGATGGAGCCAGAAACCTGGATTGTATTAGTCTGAGTCTCAGAAAAGAGAGTGTATCTTTATTTCCTTCTGTTGGAAAGTATTGCTATTGCTCCATTTTTCCTAATTGACTGATATTACTGGATTTAATGTTAAGTCTGATACTTAACTGTTTTTGACACTGGACTTTGTTACTGGAACATCCCTGGATTGAAAAACTGACTGATTAACCTGTGAATGACTTTTGGACTGCTTATTTTGGACTTTGCTTAAACCTTTCTGGAAGTAAAAACCTATATTAACTGTACAGTGTATCTGTGTACTGAGTGTGTATTATTCCAACACTACTCTCTATACGTCTCCCTGTATGCGCTCATTCTCCTAACGGGGAATTACCTCAACATCGGCTTCCTGCAGCTCTCTGCCAGTGAAAATGGAGCTCGGGAGGGCTGTGTGCAGCCTCTCTGAGCTCTGTTTTCACTGAAAGAGTTGCAGGAGGCCATCGCAGCCCAAAGGGGAGCCTGGGAGGGCCATGCGCAGCCCTCTAGAGCTCTTTTTGCTGGCAGAGGAACCACGGACCACTCCTTCACTTTTTCCAGGGCTGGCCCGTGGGCCAGATCTAAGAATTTGCAGGCGAGATCTGGTCCCTAGGCCTTGAGTTTGACACCCCTACACTAGGTCAATATTTCTATTGAAATATTGTACTGTTCAATTGTTCAATTCTACTGAACCCCTTAATCATTTCTGATTCCCCCTTGGGTGTCACTCAGGGCCAATTCAATCTGTGAATGTTTTTTTTTCAAGGCTACCAAGTGGTTCACATGCATTGTGTGTGGGGTGGTGGTGGACTATCATAGGTTTGATACGGAATGCAGCTGCACATGTATTGGGGGCTACCTACCACAAATGGGAATAACCAGGTAATATAACTTTTAATGGGCTTATTTCAATGGTCAAGTTTCACATATTCTTTATTCTTTGTAACAATAGGAATTACAGTCAACTTTATTTCGATTATTCCGTTACCTTTATTTGCTTCTAATTCCTAAACTGATTTCATAATTTAAATGATTTTATTGTGATGTTGAAATACTTGTGTTTATCCTTGTTTTAAGGAATAAGGATATAATGATACAGCATTTAACCTTGTTTCATGAAAATTTCATTTCATTTCATTATGTTTTTGTATTTCTCACAAAAATCTATTTTAAATTTTGCTGTAAACATTGATTTAAGCAGGAATGTATTGTTTTGCTTTAATTGTACTTCCCATGCAAAAGTTCATTGATACAGCCTGTTAACAGAAACTTAAACTCTCTCTTGACTATACAAGTAACTGTTATAATAATTTATTATCTCAGAGATTTGCTTATATATTTTGAGAAAGACTGATCAAACCCAAAATTCTCAGAATAGAATTTTGTCAGTTCTCTGGTTTAAAAATCAATATGTAGCTTTACTTATAAGTCTTATTTATAGATCTAACAATACTTTGAGTTACAGCAGGGTATCTTAAAGGGAAATGAAAAGCTTATAAAATATAAGAAATTAACATTGAAATACAGAAGACACCAAAAAAAATTTATCCATAATTATTAGAGCATTAGAAACTGTAACAAATAACAACTGAACCATTATTTGTCTGCATAGAGCTTGCAAAACACAATTTTTCTCAGAACTATGTTACATTTACTCTAAGCTAGCAACATTTAGTGAGCATTAGTCAGGAGAAAATGAAAATTATGATGATAATTATGACAATAATAACTTTGAAAACAAACTCATATAACACTAAAACTTAAAAGATACAAAATATCTCCTAGTTAGTTACTGTAATAGGAATTCACAGATTGAGTACAAATAACAGCACCACAAAGTAATATTAATGATGAAATTAATAAAGTAACATAATATCTGCAAAAATATTGTTTGTCTGCAAGCAAGAACTGTTTTGTGGAACCACAAAATAGGCAAGCAATAGAAAAATGAAGAAGCAAAAGTGTTCTGGGACTTTAGAATTCAAACAGATAAGCATCTGTCATCAGAGGTGGTATTTAGCAGGTTCTGACCAGTTCTGCAGAACCAGTAGCAGAAATTTTGAGTAGTTTGGAGACTCGGCAAACACCACCTCTGACTGGCCCTGCCTCTGTCTATTCTCTGCCTCCCGAGTCACAGCTGATTGGCTGGGTCTTCTTTTGTTGCCCTGCACAGGATAATGGAGCTGAAAAGCAGGTTAGTGGGATGGAGAGGGAATGGGGATTTTGCAGTAACCTTCTCCCAGGAGTGGGGAGGGAATTGAGATTTTGCAGTATCCGTCCTGTCATGCCACCAAGCCATGCCCACAGAACCGATAGTAAAAAAAAAATTGAATCGCACCATTGCCTGTCATATAACACCACAGACTTAATTGTAATAAGATAAATAGAAAAGTCTGGATAGTGGATATTATAGTACCTGGTCACAGCAGAAGCTGATCAACTGATCCAAATATTGTTAAATAAATGCTGTCATTGTAAATATTGCCATTGCATAATATGTGACAGATGATTTTTTTTTTTTTAATAAGTGTAGGTTAAACATTCATCTTCATCACCTACCAGTTGATTCAAAGTCAAAATACCCACTTCCATTAAATCTTTCCATTGAATATTTCCCCCAATTTTTAAAGTTACTTAAAATAAATATGGCATAGGAAAAACATCAAACCCCAAACTTGATATATTAGAATTATTGCTATGAGCCAATGTGGCCAATTTAATTTATTTGAGTTTCTTACAACTTTTAAAGTACCAAATCAATGTTTTACTGACATGAGATTAGGAATAGAAATTTCAGACTTACAGTAAGCAGCCATAAAATAATCATAGAATCTTATGTCTTGCCCCATTCTGAACTCTCTTTGATAATTTCAAAATTTCTGATTTCACAGTTGGGAGGTATAGAAACAAATTAAAAAAGAAGACAAAAGACATCTTTGATGTGTATTTCAAATACATTTTAGCAAAGAGCTTACACACAATGGTTTATTCAAAATTAATAATGAATAATTATTAACTAAATAATCCATATCAATCTAAAGTATAAAAGTATGGGGAACCAAAACTAGATCAAAACTTACTCCACAAACTTCCATATCAAAATCTTTGTTAATGCCAAAAAATAGCAGCTAAATTATATCTAATTAAAACAGGAATATCAATTAAACAACTGAAATCATATCAAACTCTGTCAGCCCATATACATCCAGGCTTAACTGGACCCATAATAATGAGAAAAACAAATTGACTTCCGGTTTGGCCTTCTTCGGTGAAAAACTAAAATCGCGATCATCTGCAGTTTTGATCCGTGCTCGCTGTTGAAATGCCCTGAGCCACCGGATTTGGGGCTGAAGCCACCCTGTAGGGGTGGAGAAGAAGGGGGAGCCATCAGCGGGTTTGAGAAGAGCCGCATCTCTTCTCCTCGGCTGGCCATTACTCCCTTTCTCAAAGGCGGTTGCAGCAGTGGTCAGAAATGGCCACCTCAAAGAAGAACCCAACCAGACAAGATTGTGCTGGAGGAAGTTTAAAGGAGAAGGTTTGATTTACTGGATTGAATGAAGAACATCTATATAAGGAAACTGGAACCTGAATTTTAAAGACTAATACTATTCCTAAAAAAGATTTTAAGCTGCGAAAGGGAAAGGGAAAAGAAACGGAATTGGCTTTTTTTCCTCTAACATCGACAGTTTTAACTGACTTGGAACATTAAGAAGAGATTCAAAAAAGAAATTGATACTAATCCACTTTGACATTAATAGACTATTTCTAGCTGAAAATAAAGTATCAAAGGGATAAAGATTCTTGGATAATTTAAAAACTTTCTTTTAAAAAATGAAAGAAAGCAGCAGAGGGAAAAAGGAAAAAAGAGGGTGGAATCTAGAAAATGGAGGAGACCACCTGGAACTTAAAAAAAAAATGATAGTGGAATTTTAACAAGGCTTGCAAAAGATACATTGTAGCTGAAACTTTGTTACAAGAGAACAAAGCCCCTGGAAAGAGAAAGTGAGAAAAGAAGCAAGAAACAGTTTTGGATTATTGGATGATTCCTAGAACTTTGGATGGAGGATCCTAATGAAATAAAATAAAATCAATTGGGGGTTGTTTTAATTTTTTTTAAATGACATCACTCCTTGAAGAGTTAAAAATGAGACTTAAAGAACAAAAAGAAGAAGCACAAGACAGAAGAAAATCTTTTGGCTTCATATTTCAATTTTTAGAAATGGACATCTTGAACTATGAAAGACAACAAGAAACTCTGGCAGAACAAGAAGGGCGGGACAACGAAGAAGCCATTTTCAATGACCAAGCAATTTTAAGTGGGGTAAAAAAGTAAAAGGGGAAGAGGGAGTTAAAAACGTAAGTACTGAAGCAACAAACAGGAAAAAAAAAGAGTAATTTGAAAAGTAATTATAATATCAGGAAGAAGCAGAAGGGAGGATCACAGAAGGGAGAATCAGATAGAAAAGGGAATAAAAAGGGGGGGAGAAGAAGAGAGGAAGAGAGAAAGGAAAAGTAGTTACAAAAGACAGAAACAAGATATAGAGGTACAGGAAAAATGTACAAGAATTAAAGGTATAAACCTATTTAAAAGACACAGAGACAATGGTTAAAATTTATCTTAAAGAGAGGATTCTGCAAAGGTGCATGGGAAATCATTGTTATATAATATGTTCAATGACTAAAGTGATAGAAAAAAATTCTATTGATGTGTAGTAGAATATTTGTTTGTAAAGAGAATAAGGCTCTCAATGATTTAAAAGGAACATTTAAAAAAAGACTGAAAAGGGTCCTGCATCTGATGCAGGAATGGGGCCAGGACTATCGGAGAGTGGAGTGCTGCCTTCCGAGCTTTTGGAGTCTTCAAGCAGTGAAGCAGAGGACCCCGGGGAGCCTGTGTCCAGTGCACTTAAAGGATAGAGCAGCTGAAGCAGCAAGGGTGACTCGGGAGTATGGCTGGAAGATAATTGCCCATAAGGGATAAAAACCAGCCCTCGGAGGTGTGCTCTAAAGAAGTTCTTTGAATTGAGTCCTCATTGAAGTCCTGAGAATTCCAGTTTGTTTTTGAAACTTGATATTTATCAGTAATTAGACTTCTGTTCTTGGCAGCCTTTTACAACCTTGAAAGGGCTTGCTTTTATCTCGGACAATTAGGTTTAAATGACTCTTGGCTGGGAATGCAAAGAATTCCCAGTGCTTCATTACAAAAAGGTTTGCTTTTATACACAGTTTGTGTTTGTTTAATTTGAACAAGTCTTGGGTCAGAACACTTTTCTGATTTAACAGAATTAAGGCCTGATCCCACTGGCCGACGGACGCAAAACGTGTGCATAAAGGACACAGCGGATGAGCAAAATTTCAGGGGTGGCTCCATCCATTGTCATCCGCTCCAAAAAGTGGCAAAAATTTGCATAAACAGAATGGAAAAGAACAGACGTGGGTAGCATGTAGCGGGGATGTTAAACAGATGTTCATAGGAAGCCTAGCGGATGGAAGCGGATGACACCTCCGAAGGGGTTCCAGGGGAGAATTTCGAAGCAGACGCATAGCGGAAGGGGCAGATGCATAGTGGATGAAGCGGATGCATCACGGACGCTGATAGGAAACAAAGGGGATGCCGTGCGGATGTATATTGGATGCAAAGTGTTCACTGAGCATGCAGGGAGTATGAACTGCATCAGCTCCGCGGATATAAAAGCATGCAGCACGGACACAGTCAGCATACAGGGGAAAGACGTGCTGCCGCATACATCTTGCAGGAACACCATGGTTCATCAGTCAGGCAAGAAGAGGAAGCCTGTGCCTACATGTTCAAGCCCTGGCAAGGTGAAGAAGGCCAGAACCAGCATCCCACCCCCTGGCATTGACTCTGAAGCTGCTGCTGCTGCTGCTGCTGCTGTGGTGGACCAGCCACAAAGCCCTGCTGCTGAAGGCCCTGCTGCTCAAGCCCCTGAAGGCCCTGCTCAAGCCCCTGCCAGAGGGAGCAAAAGGCCATGGAAGGAGAAGGGAGAGAGGAACAGTACACCATTTCCAAGGAGCATGAGGATGAGGTGCTGGAATGGCTGAGGGAGAACAAGTACCTCTGGAGAAAGGGCCACAGACTGTATCGGGACACCAAGAAGAAGCAGGCAGCTTGGAGAGACATGGCAGAGAGCCTGGGGTACAGTGCAGAAGTATTCCTTGGATGGTGGGAGCACATGCACACCTGGTATGGCAAGCTATACCTCCAGAAATCCGGGCAGGTCGCTGTCAAGCTCACTGACCGGGAGATGTACATCATGGCCAAGTGCAGTTTCCTGGAGGGTGAGATCCGCCACCAAGGAGCAGCCCCTCTGAGACCCCTCTCCCTCAGACAGCCCACAGACAGCCAGTCCTCTTCCAACCAGGAGCCAGCTACCCTGTCCAGGCAGGTGTCTTTGAAGGGCCCCACGGCAGAGACCCCCCCCCCCCGACAGCTGCACTCCCCATGCCAGAAGACTTGGAGGATCCCGTGGAGGATGATGCCCTGCTGTCACAAATGGAGGAAGAAGAAGCAGCCACCAGAGGCCAAGCCGCTGCCACCCCCACCCCCAGCTCCAGAGGATGCAGGCAGAGAGGCAGACTGGAGGGCCAGAACCACAGTGTGCTGTTGGAGATCAGGAACACAATGAAGAAGCCAATATAAATAGTGAAATGTGAAACTTACAAATCCATATATGAATGCTTTGTCCTGTATTCTGTTGCTGTTGTTATTATTTTATACAGTGATGATGATGATGATGATTGTTATTGTTATTATTATCTATTATACTGCCTTTCAGTGACTAATATTTCCTCTATACTGTGCTCTGCTATTTAACTATACAACTTTTGCCATAAGGATAGAGTTCTAAAAAATAAAGGATTTTCCTTAATTTTTTTTCAAGGTGGATGTTGAAACTTCTAGTATTGGTGCCCTCCTAAATTTAGGAATGGATATTTGGATTAAATATTATACAGTCTACAAAACAAAGGAAATTTGCTCTAAAAAAATCTAATCTACAGAGAGGCAAACAAATCTAATTGCCTTTGTAAATCCACAACTTGTTTAAAGTTTGACATGGCTTGCTTATAACTCAACATCACAAATATGACTTGACAAAAACCATAATTCTGCAACTTCAGGTAAATTAAGCTGATTCTAAGTTATCAGCCTAGATCAAGGGCCCTATGGCTATAGAAGGAAAAATGATTTCAATCAATTCATGGCCATGTGGAGGATTATATTCTAATTACATCAACTTCATGATAAAAGATTGTGCCAGCACCGTTGTTGCCAATCTAAGACAAGTACTGAATAAACAGAGCTTAGGACGAGCTAGAACAAAAGTATATATGAGTAGAAAAAAGAACTGAAGTTCACTAAACCAACAAACAGGAAGAGCAAACAGGAACTTAACAAGGAAGATTGACTAAGGAAAGAAAGAGAGGGAAAAGAATAAAAAACAGATAGTGCCTAAAGAAAATAAATTCCCATGCTCTGCTAAAGATAAGAGTTCTGTTCTGCCTGAAGAAAAATGACCAGCAGTAATGATCTGAGAGCCCACTATTGAAATGGACAAAAGCAGAGAACTGTTGTTTTGATAGCTTGCCATGAGAATTAATTGTTTTACTGACATTAACACTTGGAAAATAATAGAAATGCTTCCAAGACTCTTTAAGCCCACTGACAACTATCCCTTCCTCCTTATCCAGAACAAAACATACCAAATGTACCTGTTTCTCTGTTTTTGATACAATAGACTAGTTTACTTCACTAGTGGAAATGTATATATGATAGATAGGATTTTTTTAAAAAAAAAAACTTCCATGTCTGCTAAATGGAGCTGTTTTTCCCAACACTAAACAGCACATGACAGATGTGGTGGGAAAACCTTTATTAGCATTGAATGGGGTAGAAAAAGACAAAAAAATTTCTCTGCTTCAAAACCATATTACTCCATGCTATACATTTTGATCAAAAGAGTGTCAGGGAAAAGAAAATTGTTATCTTCTTCTCTGGACCTGTTTACCCTTTAATCAATCTGGAAATAATTTTAAAGGAAAACACAAAGAACAAATAGAAATGTTTAGATCTGTATATTTCTTGAACAAGGGCAGGGACTAGCAATGGTATCTGTGCATGGAATTTAGTTCATGAGCCATCAAACATTGACCTGTACTTTATAATTTAATCTATGGAGCATGAAGGCAGAGCAGAGATATCCTTAAGCAGATAAACAAGCTTGTAATCAGTGAATCAAAGGAAAAACTCTATAAAGTGTTGGAAAGTCATGGAAAATTCCAAGTGAGCAATACAAGTAATAGAAGGGGGAAACTACAGTTGAATAAAGTGATGCTTGAAAATAAAATGTTTTCATAGGCTTCATTTTTGTAATAAATATAGCAGCCTAAAGGCTCACTTAACGATTTCTTTTTCAGTTGCCTTCCAGAATTTCACCCCCAGGTCTCTGTTTCAGATACAGAAAAAAATATATTTAAGTTTTTCCTTGCAGCTAGAAAACCTCTTACAAATTACCATTTGGATCAGAAAAGAGCAGAGAAAGAATTAAATGCTGCAACTTTCTTTGTCTTATCAAACTTATGGTCCTGGGAATTTTTTTTCTTTTTCCTTTCCATCTTGAAAACTATCATAAAATTTAACATAATTTGATATTATATAGCAGTACACAATATCGAATATATTTATATTTCCTTTTGTTTTATGGTATGTGTACAAACCAATGCTATTGCATCATGTATTGGTATTCCAAATATGGCATATTTTTCTAAATAACTATACTCATATTCAATTTCACTGAATAATATTCTGAGTCACCAAGTTATTTTTTTTTTTTGAAAAGAATTTTATTAATCTTCTACAAACACACATGACATACAAAACATTAAAAACATCTGCTCTCATATATACTTCCGGTGTGTCGGTTGGTTCATCAGTTTTGTGCATTCATTTTGTAGTCTCAGTTACAGTTATATTGCATAACAATTCATATTGTCAATCCATATCCTAATATTACTAAAAAAAAGAGAAAAAAAATTTGACTATACTTTTAAGCATTCATGCTTTGTGAGATAACAATACTTTAAACAGTTTATTCTATAACAAATCATATAATCATAACAAATCAATCCTAAAAACCCTTTATAGATATAGTATTAATGTTCTATTATCGTATTTTATCATCTAGCCATTGATAAAAAAGATCCCAAATTTCATAAAATTGTTTATCTTCTTGCTCTCTAATTTCAAATGTCAATCTACTCATCTCAGCACATTCCAATATTTTCTTAATAATTTCTTCCTGTAATGGTATTTTCTCATTCTTCCAATTTTTAGCAAATACAATCCTAGCCGCAGTTAATACATTTACAATCAAATATTTCAAGTCTTTATTATATGTATCAGGTAAAATTCCCAATAAAAAGATCTCTGGTTTCAAGTCTATGTGTTTCTTTGTCATTTTTTCCAACCACATGTGAATTTTAGTCCAATATTTTCTGGCATCCTCACAAGTCCACCACATATGATAGTATGAGCCAGGTATCTGATGACATTTCCAACATTTTTCAGATTTGTTCTTGAACATTCTTGCTATTCTTGTCGGGGGGAAGTGCCACCTGTAAAACATCTTATACAAGTTTTCTTTATATGCTGTTGACATTGTCATTTTATAATTTTGAGACCACAATTTTTGCCATTTCTCTAAATCAATCCCATATCCAAAATTCTTCCCCCAAGCAATCATAGTTTCTTTAACTTGTTCTTCCTCTAACTTAATTCCCAATAAATAACCATATAATTTTTAATCACTTTCTCATCAGTACCCATCAATATCTTATCTAAATCAGTCTGTTTATCATAGAATCCTTCCGTTTTAAAATCTTCATCATATCTTGAGTGTATTTGCGCATATGAAAACCAATTCATCCTTATACCTTGTTCCTCTAAGTTTTGGATCGATTTAAGTCCACCCTTTTCATCCAACAATTCCCCATATCTAACTGTTTGTTCCTTTTTATAGATCATAGGATAGGAAAATGCTTCAATAGTCGATAACCAAACTGGAATTTTCAAATAACATTGTTTTTTTATCTTCTCCCAATTTAACCACAAAGACTCCCGTATATAATGTCTTCTGAAATACCCCTGTGTTTTAGTTCCCTTGTACCATAAAAAAGCATGCCAGCCCAACAGTAAATCATGTCCTTCTAATGTCAACAATCTATGCTTTCTTAATGTTATCCATTCTTTGACCCACATCAAACTTGCAGCTTGATAATACA
>BLBF01000017.1:33649309-33677734 GCA_015471245.1 Laticauda colubrina
TATTATTTCACCTAAACCAGTTAGGGTGAACAATGTTATCCCTAACAATCTGTCATTTTAAAAAAAGATTTAGGGAGAACCTTTCTATTTTGTTTTGTTGTTGTTGTTATATAATCCAATTTATTGTCCACAATTCCATTAAAGTCTTCCATCATAATTATATTAACATAGTCCAGTCTAATTATTTCCATATGTAGTTTTTTATAAAACTCTTCTTGTTTATCATTCGGAGGATAAATTGCAATCAGGAGTATTTTTCTATTATTGTCCATTATTTCCACCATTAATACTCTTCCGTCTTCATCCGTGTAAATCAGTTTTGCTGGGATATCCTCTTTAATGTAGAGAACCACTCCTCTTTTCTTACATTGAATCAAAGAAGTAAATATTTTCCCTAATTTTGGCTGTACTAACAATTTCTCATGTTGTTTTTTAATATGAACTTCTTGTAAGCAAATTATATCAAATTTTAATTTCTCTAATTTATGAAAGGTTTTCCTTCTTTTAACAGCTGAGTTAAGTCCATTTATATTCATTGTAATCAGTTTTTTTTCTTCCATGATTATGCTTTATATTTAGGTCTAACAGCTCTCGTAGCTCTCACTTCACATTGTTCTTTACTGTCTACCTGTCCACCTACAACTCCTTTCTCTTTTTCAATCTCCAGTTGTTCCTCCTGAAACTCAATTAATGAGACCTCTTTCTCTGCCTCCTCTCTTCTTCTTCCAAAAAATTCTGCGTAGAAAAGTTCTGCTTTTTCAATCGAATCAATTCTATGTCTCTGCTCTTGCCACGTAAAGATTAGTCCTTCTGGTATCAGCCATCTATAGTTCACTTCATTTTCCAGTAGCATTTTGGTCAGAAATCGGTATTCTCTTCTCATCTCTCTCACTCTTCTAGGTATTTGTTTTAAAACCACAATCTCTTTGCCTTTATATTTCAATGTTTTCTCTCTTACCATTTGTAATATTTGTGTTTTGATGGATTTTTTGGTAAATCTAATATGGACTTCCTTTGGTAATTTATTTCTCATCGCATATCTTGTATAAACTCGATATACTTCATCTACCCCATCCATCATCTTTTCCTCTGTAATTTCCAGAACATCTGCCAACATTTCTATCATTATCGCAACCAAATTTTCTCCTTTTTCCTCTTCTATATTTTGGAATCTAAGATAAAATTCTGACCTTTCCATCTCCCACCTCAACATCCCATTTTTTTCTTGTTCTACCACTGTTAATCTAGTGTCAATATTTCCAATCTTCTCCTCTCTTTGTTTTCCTTCTTCCTCAATTTTTTGGAATCTCTCCTCATACTTCCCCATCATTTGTTTAATATTTTCCACTTTTTCATCAGTCTTCTCTATTCTTTGTTCAATAGCATCTATTTTTATCTTAATATCTTGGATTCCTTGCATAATCATCTGTAAATTTACTTTTTCTTGTTCTTTATCTTGCTTCAACATTGTCTGAATTAAATGTTGTCCTTCAGATGGTGGGGAAGCAGAGGTAGAAGCAGAAATGCCGAATGATTTTGGTTTCCTGCTCATTTTAATGCTTCCAAAGCTTCAGATTCTCTTTGACTTTCAATCCAGCTGATAAAGTAGCCAATTATAGTCCAAAAAAAAATAATCCAATAATAAAAAGCCCAAAACCAAAGAAAAAAAAGGGAAAAAGGAAAAAGGAAGGTCTTCAGGTTCTTCTAGACCCTAGTCCAATTGAAATAATCCACCATAAAAAAGAAAAAATAGAAGAAAAAGAAAAAAAATAATCAAAAAAGAAAAACAAAGTGATCCAAAAACATAGATGGAAGAAGCAAAGAAGCAAAAAAAAAAAAAAAAAGAGCTCTGAGGCTTTCCCTTTAAAATAAAAAGCAAAAATACTAGAGTTAAAATTTACAAAAAGGCTGGCGAGTAGGAATTTCACAAGTATATATATATATATATATATGCACTGCACACTGCACTTTATTTCTTTATCCAAGGCTCTTATTATGACTCTCTTCTCCAGCAGCTTCAAAGCCAAGCCTCAAATGTTGAAATATTGATAAGAGTCCAGGAAAGCACCTGTAATAATATTTTACTGTGTTCTCCCTCTATCTTATCACATTAAAATGTCCTTGAAAAGGAGTGCTTATACATTTTTCTCCCCAGTTCAAATAAAATATTTTCAAGCCTCTAGTTGGCAGTGTTGCAACATCTCATAATACTCTTTCCCCCCCCCAGCCAGAAGAAAAAATATTTATAAAAAACTCAAACAAGAAGAAAAAAAAAAAGATAACCAAAGGGAGCCTCTAACCTAAAGAAAATTAAAAAAATCAAAAGAAGCATAAATATATATATAAGAGAAAATTCAATCCGGTTACCTACAAAGTCACATTAAAGTCCTCAGAAAAAAAAAAATAAGGAAAGAATCCAAGCCTCAATTTGACATCACTTAAAAAACGCCGCTCAACCAGTTCCAGTCAAACAAAAATAAAGTCACAGATTTCTTCTTTGTTCAGGATGTCCTTTCAAGTTTCAACCAATTTACAATACAAAAGAAGTTTCTCACCCAACCAACACACACTTGCTCAAGCCACTTTCTTTCTGGAGCTGTCCCGACTTCAGCAGCTTTGGAGGCTGCCTTTCCGCTGCCAGCAAAAGGGCTTCTCCCGGATCAAACCAGAGATTTTGCGATATCTCTGGGATCCTGGGACAGTGCCCTTCACAATCCCCGTCTCTACGGGATGGTTTAGGTCCATTAGGACCGACCAGGGGCGAAAATATCAGCTGCGATCTCAGAGCCCCGAAATCGCAGCTGTAACACCGAGACGAAGCTCCGCCTTCTCCCCCAAGTTATTTTTTGTTTTCTCTATTCAAACAATTATTACAAACAGTTATTTGCCATTAATCAATCACAATTTATTTATTAGATTTATTGGTCAGAACTAAAGATGATGAGGGAGGGAATAGGTTAAGCAAGGGAAAATGTAATTTTTTAAAAAAAATATTTATTTATTTGTCAAGCAATTATAAGATAACAGGTTTAAGTATAAACATAGTTATGAATACATGAAATGGATACATATAAGAAAAATAAAAAGAAACAATAGGACAGGGACTGTAAACATGTTGGTGCGCTTATGCAAGCCCCCTATAGATCTCTTACGAAAGGGGTGAGGTCAATAGTAGACAGTCTAAGGTTAAAGTTTTTGGAGTTTGGGGAAGAAACCACAGAGTCAGGTAGAGTATTTCCGGCATGTTATTAATCTATCAGCACCCATGATGTGAAGCCTCTCCCCCCATTTAACCCCCAAGCCTCCTAACAGAGCCAGTTCCCTAAGTTCTTGCAGAAGATCAGGAGGATTGGAGCCAACCTCACAATTACAATGGAAATGAATAGAGATAAAGGGGAACTAGAAATGTATTGCTAAACAATTAACTGCTACTATTGTCAAATGTTGAGAGCCAGATTGGTGTAATGGTTAAGGCATCAGGGCAGAAACTGGGAGACTGTGAGTTCTAGTCTCACCTTAGGTATGAAGCCAGTTGACAGACCTTGGACCAGTCACTCTTTCTCTTGCCTTAAGGAGGAGGCAAGAACAAACCATTGTTGAAAAACCTTGCCAAGGAAACACAAGGCCTTGTCCATGAGGTCTCTGAGAATTGAACACAGAATATTTTCATCTTCAAATGTAAAAGAAAACCATTTCACTATATAAATCTGCCTGGTGTGTTTTTAATTGTAGCATTAGATATTGCCGTTTTAAAAAATTTAAAGAATGATACAACTTATACAACTCCAAGAACAGTAGAAATGAATAACCTCAAAGATAACAGGATACCATTCAAACATAGAAAATAATAATGCAAAATATTCAACAAATCATCTTGGTCCTTAGACATTATCTGTATATACAAAACAGATGATGTTCATATCTTCCACTCTTTTAATCATTGCATCATGTAGGGCAGGGGTCTTCAAACTTGATAGCTTTAAGACTTGTGCCCTTCTACTCCCAGAATTCCTCCTTCAGTCATGTTAGTTAGCTCAGGAATTCTGGGAGTTGAAGTCCACAAGTCTTAAACTTGCAAATTTTGAAGACCCTTCATGTAGGGAGTGGGAATTCTGTGAAAAAATAGTCTTCAGTTTTTTCAGAATAAAAACAGTTAAAGGGTTTAATAGTAATAATCAGACAGAACTTAGCCAAAAGACATTAGCAGGAACATGGAATTTAGCTACATTGTTTAAGATTTCCTTATGCTTATCTGCCAATAGGAATATCACTTTCTAAAACCTGCCAGAACAGTTTACCATCAAACTTGGGACTCGATACATCTGAGCACCAAATGACTTTAATCACTTGGGATTAAATTAAGACTAATGTGCTGAGTCTATCTGCAGTTCTACATCCTTGCAATCTATATCTGCAATCTCCCACATTTCCTAAGCTAACTCTCTCTCTCTCTCTCTCTCTCTTTCTCTCTCTCTCTCTCTGTGTATGTATGTGTATGTGTGTGCGTGTGTGTCATTTTTTAGGACATCCTGAATTCTGGCATTGGATCTAAGATATCAGCAATCTCCCTGTTGTTAGGGAAAAAGTTTAATAGATTTTGTTTTAATCTTTCAAATTTTGGATGTAGAAGCATAAAATAAGCAAAAGCAAGAGAAAAAGAAAGATACATGTGCTTTTACTACATGTATAAGTATTTGGAGAATGAAGAGACAAAATGAAATAACTTGATAGCTGACATATGTTAAAATTAAAATGACAAGCAAATGCAAATAGGTCATGCAAGATGTTGAGCTGTTTTTTTATTCTATGAAGGTTCTAGCAAAGACATTTCCTAATTAATTACCATAGTACTTATGGGAATCATAATAAAAACTGCAACATCAAACATGCTTGTATAATTCAGTTCCAAATGTGGATTCTTCTTCTTTATCCTGTGATGTGTTTTCCCCCTCCCCCCAAAAAAAATCTGAGTATGTTATTTTGTTATATGTGATGTCAAGTCTGGTTTATCTTCTAGTTTAAAACAAATACAGTGAAAGTGAAACCCATTATTTTGGTCTCTTTTTTGTTCAAGCTTAGGGAAAGTATTTCTAACCTAGATATGTCTGAAAATTTTGATTTTCTCATTCAGTATAAGATGATCCATCACCAGTGGTAGAGACTTTCCATTACTGCAGCATTTGTGGACAGGAGACAATTAACTATGTTGGCACATATACTCTGTTGCAGTTCTGGAAAGGAATCTCTGCCTAAAGGTGAGTCATTTTCCATAAAAGATTTGATCTCTCTGTTGAAATAACATTCAACATTTATATACCATTTTTGATTTGATGAGGAATATTTTACAAAGGATATCTTAATAAACCCCACAATATCCCTGGAAAATACTTTCATTAATACATGGTGAAGCTGTGGGACATATTCCCAACTCACTTCTACCCTGAATTTCCACAAGTTAATTTGGAAGGAATAAAAGACTAATGCAGCTGACTGATAGTTTTGTAATATTTAATTAATAGAGAACCCTAATTACACAGAGTTCCCAATCTCCATGATAATTTCCTTTATTTCAACAGTCTTACATCTTTATGACATAACTTTCCTTTCATATTGAGGGCTGAAAAGTAGATTCTAGATCCCTCCCCTAAAATATGAAGTATTTCCACATTGAGGAGCCGTGGTGGCACAGTGCTTAGATTCCAGTATTGCAGGCTAATTCTGATGACTTCCAGGTGTTAGATCCTGCCTGGTTGAAGCTTGACTCAGCCTTCCATACTTCCGAGGTTGATAAAATGTGGATCCATATAGGGGCCAATCTGCTGATTCTGTAAACCACTTAGAGAAGGCTGTAAAACATTATGAAGAGGTATATAAGTCTAACTGCTATTGCTATTAAGAATTTATAATGTCATCAAGTCAGAGCTGTGGTACTACATGATAATGAAGACAGGCTTTGTGATTTTTCCAACAACCACATTTTCTATCCTCTGTCCTCTGTGCCTGAGATTGATGAAGACTATTTTTGACTATTTGCAGATGTATTTGGGCATGAAGGTATGGTCATGTCTCTTTGTAAGTAGGACTTTCAGAGAACTGTCAAACAATCAGAGTTTGCTCTATTTTCAAGCTAACCAATAACTCATGTCCTATCGTGCTTCTTCAGATTATAGAGATTGGAGGTATCATCACAAAAAAGTAAGAAAAATTACTAACCCCCCACTCCACCCTATGCATTTCCTGCACATATATTTTTGCCCATTCTTTGACAAAAATGTAAAGTAAATTTATGCAAGGGAGGATTGATTTCTATAAAAAGTAAACAAATGCACTGAAAAAAAACCTTATCTCCTTCAACTTGTAATACTTGCATACCAATAGTCTTGCTATCCATGCCAGAATATTGCTATGATAAGTGAATGGCACAGAGCGTGGGGTGGGGGAAGAATCAGAGAAAAAAGAGGCTGCTGTGAAACAAACACAAATATTTTCATTTCTCATCCTAGGAAGGATAAAATAGTGATATTCCCTTATTTCTAGGATGACGTTCACTGTATGGTACATGATGGTAACATGATAAAAGGGTATTAGCATAAGCATATGCAAACCTCATGATAACATCTTAAGAATTTAGGATAGTAACTTTATATAATTTGTTTAAGATGACATTTTAATCAATTCCTTTCCTGTTTTAAATTTTACATGCTTTTTTGTGGTTTCAATATTATTGTATACCATCTGGAGTGTGAGGGAGATGAACAGTTCTTAAATATGACAAATAAATAAATAATGTGATTGGTCAGTGGTCCAAGCTACCCAAAGTTTAAGATAACATCATATTCTGGGATATTCTTGGACATCAACACAGTAATAAATAGTAAGAAGTTAGGGCCTCCCACAGTATTATTTGTGTTGGACGCTAATACTATGGATTATTAAATAATGAAACTATAAATAATGCAATTTATTGAAGGATATTTTGTGTTAATGGCATATAAAGTAATCAAATACCTCTTGGTATTCAGTAGTTAAAATTAACAGTAATTGATTTAAAATAATTAATAATCTAAAGCCTAACACAGAGATTTAAAGCAATTGGCAACTGAACAAAGACATCTTTAATAGTTAACAGACTAGGAGATTAGTTACAATGCACAGTCTATGTGATTTTCCCACTGAGAGAAAAATGAAGAGTGAGTTAGTATGAGGATTCCTGCCAAAAGAATAAGATAGGAAGTTTAGAAATGTTTCCAGTTTTGGGCTATCTCAGAAACCTGGAGCTACCATAGTTAATATCAATGGCACTTAGATTCATATACCATATCATAATGTTTTACAGCCCTCTCTAAGCCATTTATGGAGTCAGCATATTGCCCCCAACAATCTGGTTCTCATTTTAGTGACCTTGGAAAGATAGAAGGCTGAATCAATCTTGAGCTGGTCAGGATCAAACTCCTGACAGTGGACAGTGAGTTAGCCTATGATACTGGATTTTAACCACTGCACCATTACAGCTCTTGTCCTTTGGCCCACTAGCTAAGGTAGCACAATGTCCTTGGCCCACTAGCAAAAGAAAAAAAGACAAGAAAATATTTTTAAGTGGGGGAGGGGAGATTTTGTAGAAGTTGGTGGATAAAATATAAGAAAAGGGCATGCAAAAAGATGTTACTTAACTTGAGTCATTTAGGAAAGGGGGGGAAATGGAATCATGACTTCCAGTCTGCTGTCTTTCATATGACAGAAGGAGGAGAGAAGGAAAAATGAACAAAGGCAAGGAAAGTTCCTCCAATTAAGAAAGGGGGTGTGGGGGGGAGACAGAATGAAAGAAGACTATTACTATTTACTATTTACTAAGGTTACTATTTTCTTCTCTAACTGGCTGAAAGGTCAAGCACCATCTTAAACTTTTCTTTGGCAAAATCATGAATGTACTGTGCAATCAAAAGAACCTTGATAGGACCTTCTCAATAATTATACTAATCAAAGTGCTTTTCTGAAGTCTTCTGTTTGACATCAGCAAAAGATAATAATACACTTTGAATTTTGGGATATTCAAATACTAGAATTATAGATTATTCTATGTTTCAAGATTCTGTATCCATACTTAATGTTCAGCATCAAAAAAAGAAGAAAATTTCAGAAATTAGGTCACTATATACAGTATATACATACAGTTTAAATTTTTCTTCCTTTTATGTTTCCCTTGGATAACACCAAGCTATTTCTATAGCAAAAGGATCTGAAGTCTACAGCTATTCTTGGAAATATGCTAAAGGTGGAAGCTTTATTTTGCAGTCTGGCAATTTGTTATATAATAAAAATGTTAACCCTTTTTGGGTATAGAGTTTAAATTTAATTATATTTGGTCTTTATGGTTTCACTATTTGAGCTTAAGCCCCTGTCACACTGAACCAACGGATGCAAAGAGGATGTAAAACAGACAAAAAAGCTTGCCATCCATTGTATACTCACTGCATACGTGTTCCATACGCTCTATCCGTAAAACATCCATCTACTGCTATTTCATCTACTCAAAAAGCACGTGGCCTGCAAAGCTCCAGCCAACTCAGGGTCCAATTATTTCAACTACAAGGGCTTCTTCAGTATCATCCTCTTTGCCATGGTTGATGCTGACTACAAATTCATGTACATCGATGCTTCAGGCAATGGGTCAGCTTCAGATGCCCAGATATACAATGCCAGTGACCTCAAGGGTGGGCTGGAACGCAACCTCATCATGGGCTTCCCAGATCCAGACCCCCTACCCAACGACACACAAGATGTGCCCTACTTCATCGTGGGTGATGAGGCCTTCTCCCTCAGAACCTACCTCATGAAGCCCTACACTTCCAGATACCTCACCCGTGAAGAGAGGATCTTCAACTACAGGCTGTCCAGGGCAAGACAGGTGGTGGAAAACGCCGTTGGCATCCTGGCCAACAGGTTCCAGGTACTTCTCACCACCATGCAGCATCACCCACAGACCGTGAGGAGCATCGTGGAAGCTTGCTTGGAATCCTGCACAATCTCATGCGCACCCGCTACCCAGTGTTGCAGAACAGGCCTGTGGACTGTCAACAATGCAATGGGGACATGCATCCTGGTGAATGGAGGCAAGGACTAAACCTGATAGACACTGTGGATGTGCAAGGCCCCAACAGAGCCTCACGTGAGGCAAAGAAGCAGTGCAACCTCCTGAAACACTGGTGCAACTCCCCAGCTGGAGCAGGGGAGTGGCAAGACAGGATGGTAGATGTTTAATGGATGCTTCCTTCAGCCTGTCTTATCACACTGATGACATTGTGCCAAGTATGTTGAGTGGCCTTACAATTAATAGGGCATTAATAAAGAGTTTTGTTTATGTTGAAATGTGTGGATCAATGTTAAATTGTTATTGATAATAAAGGGCCATATGTATGGAAGCTGGGAGAGTGGACCATACAGTCCCACTATGCTTGCACTGGAGCTTTATCTATCCCACAGCTATCCTTACCAATCCCACAGCTATCTATCCCACAGCTATCCTTACCCATCCCACAGCTATCATTACCCATCCCACGGCTATCCATTCCACAGCTATCCTTACCCGTCCCACAGTTATCCATCCCACAGCTATCCTTATCAATCCCACAAGCATGCAAAGGCTTAACCCTTTTTTCAAAGTTTTCACCAAAACTTTATTAAGTAAAAAAAATGAACCAAGTGTGTGAAGCAAAGATAACCTTTCTTAATAACTGTCTTAAGTGAACTGTATGACTTTATTAAAAAAGCAAAATGACCCAAGTAAAGTGTCTTTAAGCAAAGATAAGGTGAACAGGGAACAACTCAGTCTCTGGCACTCTTTTCAGTCACTCTGAGGTGTGCCCATGGTCTCAGATGTAAAGGGGCCAGGGACTGTGGAGGTGGCTGTTGCTGGAGTGCTGGTCTGAGGTGCCATTGGGGTGACTGGCCCCGAGAGTACAAAAGGAGATGGTGTGTTCAGGAAGCTCTCAGAGAGATGACTCAGTCCCGTGAGGTTGAGAGGCACTACCTCAAGGACCTGGGATGTGAGGCCCAAGTCTGATGACAGATGTTCTGAGGAAGGGCTTGGCTGTGGGGTGGAGGAAGGAGGAGTGTAGTGAGGCTGTCTGGTCTGCAGCTGGGTCAGCTGAGGCGTCTGTGGCGTCTGTGGTGTCCGAGGAACCTGGGTCTGGACTGGGAAGGGCTGCCTCTGCTGTGGGAAGTCCTGGTAGTGGTAGGCTTGGTAGGAGAGGGGCTGCTGAAATCCATGGAAGGGCTGCGACATCACCTGGGGTGGAGGAGCAGACCTGGAGTGGGTAGCAGTAGGTTCAGCTGAGCCTGGAGGGTGCTGCAGAAGAGCTGTGATCCTCTACTTCATCGCCTGGTACTGGGCCTCGGGCATGTCCATGAGGGTCTGGCCCACGTACGTGATGAAGGCCTTGCGGTTGGAGGATGGTATGTCAAAGTGGACCAGCTGGGAGAGGAGATCTGTGCTTGCTTTGATTGTGTCCCTGATCTCCAAGAGGACAATGTGGCTCTGTCCCTCTGGTCTGCCTCTCTGCCTGCTTTCTGTGGAAGTGGAGCTCGGGGTGGGGGTGGGTTGGTCTCTGGTAGCTGCCTCTTCTTGCTCCATCTGAGACAGGGAATCCTCCACATCCTCTGGCCTGGGGAGTGTAGCTGTGGGGGGGTCTCTGTCATGGGGCCCTCCAAAGACACCTGCCTGGACACGGTAGCTGTCTCCTGGCTGGATGAGGAGTGGCTCTCTGTGGGCTGTCTGAGGGAGAGGGTTGACAGAGGGGCTGCTCCTCAGTGGTGGATCTCACCCTCCAGGAAGCTGCACCTGGCCATGACATAGGTCTCCCGGTCAGTTAGCTTGACAGCGGCCTGCCCGGATCTCTTCAGGTGCAGCAACACCAGGAGCACCAGCAGCACCAGCAGCACCAGCACCAGCAGCTTCAGAGTCAGCGCCAGGGGGTGGGATGGTGGTTCTGTCCTTCTTGCTAGGGCTGGCAGGAGTAGGCACAGGCTTCCTCTTCTTCCCCATGGTGTTCTCTCAAGATGTCTCTGGCAGCAGGTCTTTCCTCTGAATGGTGACCTGCTTGCGAGCTGCATCCTTTTATATCCACGGAGCTTCCGCAATTCATCCTCCCCGCATGCGCAGTGAATGCTTTGCATCTGCTACGCATCCGCTATGCATCCTATAGGCGTCCGTGATGCATCCACGTCATCCGCTACGCATCCATTCCTTCTGCTACATGTCTGCTTCGCTGTTCTCCCTCGGAAGCTCTGCAGATGTGTCATCCGCTTCTATCCACTTTCATCTGCTAGGCTTCCTACGAACGTCCGCTTTACATCCCTGCTACATCCTCCCCACGTCCATTCCTTTCCGTTGTTGTCTGCTCTGTTTATGCAAATTTGGGGCACTTTTGAGAGCGGACAACAACAGTTGGAAAATTTGCTCATCCGCTGTGTCCTTTTTTACATACGTTTTGCTTCCGTTGGCCAGTGTGACCTAGCCTTTATATTGTTCTATATTGGATGTTTTTATTTCTGTAAACCATTAGCTCTCAGAAAATTATGCCAGTTTATAAATCAGAATAATTAATAAATATGATATTTCATGGGCAGAGTCCACAATGTATATGCAATCATTTCCCTGGGATACAAACTAGCTACCTCTCATTGTATGGCAATGAATTCCAAATGCTATTCAGTTAACCCTCCTCATTTTTTTCTTTTGCTGAAAAAGATCAGTGTTTGTTCGAGAGCTTCTCAACATAGCAACATTTTTAAGTAACAGATGGGCAATGGATTCTGGCAATGTAAAACTGAGCCCCCTGAATAAATTTTATTACAGAGTTATTTATTATTCAATTAATGACTACCTCATATCCTGATTCTAGGCATCTAACAATATTTAAAATCAAGATACAAACAACCTAAAACATTTATGCTTACAATAACAGCAAAGGTAAAACTAATGTGCCATAATCAACAACTTCAGAGGCTCCAAGTAACAATCTGAACTCTGTGTCAAGGAACACATCTAATCCTTCAAAGTTTTATGACATATCAACTGGCAGTATCAGAGTATTCTAATCAAGAGCAGACTGGTATTCCAAGGGACAGATGCTGTGACATAAAAGCATACTTTTAGATGATTAGTTTTAAGTGACAGGACCATCAGAGCATCTCTCCTGCTGAATTGAATGGGACAGTAGAAATGCTTGGAGAGAGATGATTTCACTATGGCATGAGGGCTTTGTAGGTAATATCCAGCAGTTTCAACTACATCCAAAAGCTCCCTGGCAGCCAATATCTGTCAGCTGCTTTCTTGTGCCTAACTATAATGTAGTGACAGTCTTCCATGAATGCTGATGAGGGTAGTTCAGGTGGGTAATATTTGGGGGAGAAATGAAAGTAATTTCTGTATCTCCCCAAGATGCTGCCTAAAGGTCACCTGGCTGGGAAAAGAAGGCAGCTGTATACCAACCTTGTTTGAAGTGACCATTCTAAAAACTTCTTGCTTGGACCTGAAAGGTCACAGGGGGTCAGCGATGTGAGGCACTTAAGGAAAGGAAAAGTTGAACACTGTGATTTTGGCATACTGTTCTCAGTTCTGGCTATGCATTAGTGCAATGCACTTGACTTCTAATAAAACTATACCTTTCTCAGCAAATAGAGCCAAGGATTGTTTCTATTGTTTTTTTCCACCATCACTCTACTAAACAAATTATTCCTCAACACTGTCCGAACTATTTACTAAGTCTGCATTACTATTACCATTAATCTTCTCATTGTTCCTATTACCCACCTCCTTCCACTTGTGACTATATGATTGTAACGTTGTTACAAACAGGAGATTGGTCTGTAATTTTCAACTAGGCTATCATTAAGTGTTGTACCTTATGATTCTTGATGGGTGTACCTTTTCTTTTTATGCACACTAAGAGCACATGCACCAAGACAAATTCCTTGTGTGTTTAATCACACTTGGCCAATAAAGAACTCATTGATTCATTTTATTTATAGTAGTGGTTTAAGTGGTGGCAAGTCTGACAATATCACACTGTGTATATACTGGTTTCTGTTTGGGGTAATACAATCCCATCCAGAACAAGTAATGAAAAAATCTCCAAATCCAGGGGTCCTTAAACCCCTCAGTCTTACTAAAGGCCCTGTCACACTGCCCAACAGATGCAAAACATTAACAACGGACGAGAAAAATGTTCCATCCATTGTTATCCGCTCTCAGAAGGGGCAAAAATTTGCATAACCAGAGCGGATAACACGGAAAGGAACGGACGCGGGGAGGATGCAGGGTGGATGGAAAGTGAATGCGGAACGGAAGCCCAGTGGATGGAAGCGGATGAGAGCGGATGGCGCATCCGCTAGGCTTCTGGGGGACCTCAGCAAAGCAGACACGGAACGGATACAGCGGATGCAGAACGGACGCCGAACAGATGAAGCGGATGCACAGCGGAAGCCTAGCGGATGCCGAGCGTTAATTGCGCATGCAGGGAGGATGCATTGCGTCAGCCCCGTGGATATAATGGAAGCAGCTCGGAAGCAGGTCGCCATTCAGAGGAAAGACCTGCTGCCGGACGGATTGACTGCCTTGCCTGCCCTGCCTGCATGTCTGCCTGCAAGCCTTGCTGCCAGCCTTGCTGCCAGCCTCCCTGCCACCCTTGCTGGCTGCCTGCCTGCCAGCCTTGCTGCCAGCCAGTCTGCCTGCAAGCCTTGGTGCCTGCCAGCCTGCCAGCCTTGGTTCATACCTGCCTGCCAGCCTTGGTGCCTGCCTGCCTGCCAGCCTTCCTGCCAGCCTCCCTGCAAGCCTTGGTGCCTGCCTCCCTGCCAGCCTTCCTGCCAGCCTTGGTGCCTGCCTCCCTGCCAGCCTTCCTGCCAGCCTTGCTTCCTGCCAGCCTCCCTGCCAGCCAGCAACCCCACAACCATGCGGAAGCACAGCAAGCCTCAGCGATCTGCTGCCAGCCCTTGCAAGAGGGACAGGGCTACCATTCCTCCCCCTGGCCCTCACTCTGGTTCTGCTGGGGCTTCTAGAGCACGGGCTCGCTCTTCTGGGGCTGGCGCTTCTGCTGCTTCTGCTTCTGGAGGAGCTGATCACAAGCACTCCAGCACCAGCCACCTCCACAGCACCTGGACCCTTCACCCCTGAGACTGAGCGACCAAGAGGAGTGCCAGAGACTCAGTTTTGTTTTATAGCTTCTTGTTAATAAAGTCTATTTATGATTCATACACTTGCTTCATTTCTTTTTTTTAATAAAGTCTTGGTGTAAACTTTTAGAAATGGTTTAAGCCTTTGCATGCTTGTGGGATGGGTTAAGATAGCAGTGGGATGGGCAGGGTTACCTTTGGGATGGGTAAGGATAGCAGTGGGATGGGCAGGGATACCTTTGGGATGGGCAGGGATATCTGTGGGATGGGCAGGGATACCTTTGGGATGGGTAATAGCTGTGGGATATATAAACCTCCAGTGCAAGCATAGTGGGACTATATGGTCCACCCTCCCAGGTGCCACACCTACGGCCCTTTATTATCAATAACAATTTATTCATTGATCCACACATTTGAACATAAACACAACTCTTTATTAAATGCCCTGTTCATTGTAGGCCTACCCAACATACATGGCCCAATCTCATCAGTGTGATGAGACAGGCTGAAGGAAGCATCCATTAAGCATCTATCATCCTGTCTTGCCACTCCACCGCTCCAGCTGGGGAGTTGCACCAGTGTTTCAGCAGGTTGCGCTGCTTCTTCCCTTCACATGAGGCTCTGTTGGGGCCTTGCACATCCTGAGTGTCCATCAGGTTTCGCCCTTGCCTCCATTCTCTAGGCTTCATGTCCCTATTGCCTTGCTGGAGGTCCACGAGCCTGTTCTGCAAGACTGGGTAGCGGGTGCGCATGAGATTGTGCAGGATGTAGCAAGCTTCCATGATCCTCCTCATGGTCTCTGGGCGATGCTGCATGGTGGCGAGAAGTACCTGGAACCTGTTGGCCAGGATGCCAAAGGCGTTATCCACCACCCGCCTTGCCCTGGACAGCCTGTAGTGGAAGATCCTCTCTTCACGGGTGAGGTATTTGGAGGTGTAGGGCTTCATGAGGTAGGTTGTGAGGGAAAAGGCATCATCCCCCACGATGAAGTAGGGCACATCTTGTGTGTTGTTGGGCAGGGGTTCTGGATCTGGGAAGCCCATGATGAGGTTGCGTTCCAGCCTACCCTTGAGGTCACTTGCGTTGTATACCTGGGCATCTGAAGATGAGCCGTTGCCTGAAGCATCGATGTACATGAACTTGTAGTCAGCATCGACCATGGCGAAGAGGATGATGCTGAAGAAGCCCTTGTAGTTGTGATAAGAGGACCCTGAGTTGGCTGGTGCTTTGCAGGCCATGTGCTTGCCATCAATGGCTCCAACGGTGTGTGGGAAGTTCCACCTCTGATACCACTGCTCTGCAACTTTCTTCCATCCTTCTTCAGTGGAGGGGCACTGGAGGAGCTTCTCCTTGTATTCTTCGATGATGGCCTGCACCACTTCTCTGACCACAATGCTGATGGTGTTGTGTGTCACCCTCCAGCCATACTGCATGCTCCTGTAGGTGGTCCCTGAGGCCAGGTGGAGCAGAGTGAGTGCCACCTTGAGCCCAGGTTCCAGGCTGGGCCGGAAGTTGGTGCTCTGCTTGCTCAACCTGGGTGTCAGCCGCTGCACAACTTCGTCAAACGTGGCTAGAGGCATCCTCATGAAGTTCTGGAATGCCCGAGTGTCTTTGTTCCTAAGCTCCACAATCAGCTTGTTGTACAGTCCATCCTCTGCTCTTCTGGTGAACCATCTTCGTACCCAGACACTTCTTGGCTGCCTCTTTTTCTTCCCGTAGTAGAGTTCACAGAGCCTGTAGATGGCTTCGCACTGTTGCAGAAGGATGATGGCTGCCAAAAGGACTTTGTTACGATCCATGGTGGACATGACTGGATGCTGTGGAAAAACAAGAGTCAGATGAAGGCTGCAGAGGTCTGCACCACAGGGCTGCTGTTCTGAAAGTGAGATCCAGATGAGTTGCTCCCCCTTTTTATAGGCAGTACAGGTGTCCCTTTGCATCCTCTAGGCATCCTCTAGGCATCCTCTAGACATCCTTAATATCCGAGATAGGTCCCCTCTGCGAATGTTTTTTTTGTTTTACATGCTTTGTTTCTGAGCTGCATCCATTCTGCATCCGTTCTGCGTCCATTCCGCTTCCTCCCTGCGTTCGAGTGGATGCGAGTTGCGCGGATGCAGAACGGATGCCTAGCGGATATAGCGGATGAGTAAAGGATGCAGAACGGATGCCTAGCGGATGCGTAGCGGATGCAGAACGGACGAACTGGATACATTTTCTGCGCAAAAGTTTTGATCAGCTCAAAATTTTCTGAGCTGATAAAACGTCCATAAACGGATGCTGGACGGATAGAGAGGAAGCAAAACGGAGGCAGTGAGTACAGAACGGATACATTGCGTTAACCAACGGATGGCAAGCTTTTTTGTCCGTTTTACATCCTCTTTGCATCCGTTGGTGCAGTGTGACATGGGCTTAAGATTTAGCTGAAGCCTATTATTTCCTATCCAGGCTTCCACAGCCTCTAGAGACCCTGCAACAAAATCCACAGTATCTCTTGGCTAATCTAGGGTATAGATAATCTACTTCCTCCACAATTCTTTGAAGCCTCAGAACAACCGCATTTTCAACCATCCTCAAAAGATTGAAGACAGAATGAAAATTGGCCAGGTTCAACAGTGGTTCCTTGATAGGGATTCTGTAAGAGTCAATAGGATCACTTCCTCTTTCACCACCTCCAAGATCCAACTTCCATGTCATTTTCTTCTCTAATTTGGAGGGATATGGTCTAACATGCAGGTGTTAAGCTTACATTTCTATAAGCCCAACTGAATCAAACTCATACTAGGCTGAATCTCATCCACTTCCATATGATCTGCATAAAGGCCAAAGTCCAGCTAGGAGAAAATCTAGATGATTTTGTCTGACAGATGCCTGGCATATATCTTGATAGTTCTGTCAAATTTATAAATTTTATTGGGTGCCCATCTTAACGTATGGTAACTCTGGGTGGCTGACAGTTACATATATAATTAGAAACATTAAAATACATTAAAACCAAGGAGACATGGAGAGGGCAGGGATGGAATGGGGGGAGATGGGATCTGTTATTACTCAATCAACCACATTCATTGCACTGTTCTCCCACTGGGCCTCCAAGCCAACTATCACAGTCATGTCTTTAGGTCCTTATGAAAAGATGGAATGGTTGAGGCCAACTTCACATCAGGGGGGCAAGATGTTCCAGAGGGCAGAAGCAACAGCACAGAAAGTCCTCCTCCTGGATCCTGCTAGCCAGAATAATTGAGCTGATGGAACCTGCATCATGGCTCATTTGCTGGTATAAAGTGATATGGGCCTATCCCAGAGGGATGAGACAGTTCCTCAAGTAACATGGACCCATACATGAAGGGCTTGAAAGGTGATCATCAACAGTTTGAATTGTACCGGGAAACAGGCTGACAACCAAACGGGACATTCAGAGATGGTATTCAGCAGGTTCTGACCAGTTCTGGAGAACCAGTAGCGGAAATTTTGAGTAGTTCGGAGAACTGGCAAATACCACCTGTGACTGGAGATTTTACAATATCCTTCCCCTGGCAGGCTAAGAAGCCACAGAACTGGTAGTAAAATAATTTGAATCTCACCACTGGGGACATTCTTAGGGGCCTAAAAACTACCACACTCTGTACCAGCTGTAGCTTCTGAATTCTCTTCAAGGATAGGCCCTTATATAGCACATTACAATAATCCAGCTATGAAATGACTAGGGACTGAATGACCGAACAAGGAATCCTAATCCAGGAAAGCTGGAACACAACACATAAGTTATGCAAAGGATCTCCTAGCCACGATTGCTACCTATTTTTCAAACAGGAGTTGCGAGTCCAGGAGAGAGTTCACAAGTTGTGAACTGTATCTTTCTGGGACAGTGCCATGCCATCCAGAGTCAAAGATGGCAAAGTCTCAGATATGGGAGCTCCATATATCCAAAGCCATTTGGCCTTACAAGGGCTCGGTCAAAACCTGTTGTCCCCCATCTAGGTCCCCACAGCTTCCAGAAACTGCAAGAGGGCAACCACAGCAGCACCAAGAATGGAAATATAGAGACAGCTATCCACTGGCATAATAATGGTGCAAAAATATTACTGTTTCATTGTCTGTAACACCGAACGATAAGCCTTATGGCAACTATGAGGCAGGAGAATCCTGACATCTTAATTGTGGCTGTAGCTTGTGCTTCATAAAATTCATTCCTTGTTGTCCTCCAGCAATGCTCTAGATATCTCTTATTGCATTTCATCCCCTTAGCTCCTCTGTAAACTAGAAAGAGACCCAGAATCCAAGGAATGGAAAAGGTTGCATAGGCATGAT
Organism: Laticauda colubrina; assembly: GCA_015471245.1. Lineage (NCBI taxonomy): Eukaryota > Metazoa > Chordata > Lepidosauria > Squamata > Elapidae > Laticauda > Laticauda colubrina. The sequence continues at coordinate 33,667,787 of BLBF01000017.1, forward strand.
CTCATCAAATGCCCCAGCAGCCTTATCATTTCAACTCATGATCAAGCCTTTAATAAAATATGCATCAGACCTTCAAGACCATCACTGCACTCCCTCTGGAATCAACAGGCATCTGGGTAGAATGATCAAATGGGGCCAGCTCTCCTGCAATAGGGAGCAGTTCTAGGTAATTCCAGGGCCACTAGACAGTGATCTGATCATGACAGAACAATTACATATGCTGGCAAGTTCATGCTGATGATGTACCTGGTTGAAAGCTGCCTTAAGTCTTGTCTATAAATTAATTTGTTACAACAGCTACAAAAGGAAAAGATCAGGAATGAAAAAGGAGCAGGGAGAGTAACAATGACTAACTCTATTTCTACAATTTCTATTTCAGTAAAATGTTTATTTAAATGGGGGAGGGGGAAAAAAACTGTGCATGGATAGCCCAGAAACCAAGTGCAGTCTGAAATCTCTCAGACATTACAAGCTCCTTGCAATCTGTTGCCATGAGGAACAATTTTCTGAACAACTTTCATAGTTGAATTAGTCCTGATGGACAGAACAAATATAAAGGGTAACACGCCAGCAGAAAAATATAAGAATTTTGCGCTACTAGCATTTTGACTGACCACCCACCTAATTTGGCTGAAGAATAGTTGAGATGCCTATCATTTGCCAGCAGGAAATCAGAAATGATTGTGCATGAAAATATAGTCTATAGGCAAAGTACAGGCCCAGCAAGTTTTTACTTATTGGCAGAAGCTCATCAACACAGCCTTTGATTATGATTGAGGAAGAAATGTTGGGTAGCTGTAAGCTGTTTACACAGTATGTATACATAGCCCTTTCACACTTTAAAACATGTGAACAATATTTAACAGAATGTTTAATTTTTAATTTGGTGGAAGCACCCTTATTCCCATTAAACCTGACAATCCTACAGGTATGATAATTGTTTCCAGTCTCGGGTGTTGCTGGATTGTGGGCACAACAAAGCTAATTATGCCAACAGATCAAACAATGCCCAATTAGTGGTTTTTGTTTTTGTTTTTGGCTATGGAAGGATGCTGGCTTTCATAATGCATGATAATAGTTAACTGCAATGAAGCAAGAGAAAAGAGAGAATGCCAAGACTTCAGAACTACATCTGCTCTCACTTTTTGATTGTATCAACGTGATAGAATCCAACTTGTGTGACAAAATAGCTATTTGATCTGCCATATAAATCTAGATGATATGTATCTAAGCCATTTTTGGACAAATAAAATAACTGTGTACATACATCGGCCAGTACAGGAAGTGATTGTTTCTACATCTATATTCTTCAATTGTTCCACTCCACTTAAAAGATGAACTGTGGCTGTGGGAGAAAAGTATGCATGAAAGCCCAGGAATATTGAAGAAAACTATAATTAATCATTTTGTTCCAGGTACAGTGAAGTTATTTAATTTTTATGTTTATTTACCCAGTTCACACTTCAAAAGCCTACAGGAAACCAAACTGATACTTTTTAGAATTTTGTGACAATCTGTGAGTCACAAAAATATGCACCTTAAGACAAACAATGCATAATATTATACTGAGGGAAAATTTCAAAAAGTACATATTCTAAAAGTGCATATAACACAAAGCAGAAAAGTTGTTCTATGTAATTATATACCAAATTTATATGTAAAACTTCCCTTTACCTCAACATATAAACTTTATAAAGTAATGCAGAACAATTGGGAAAGTGAAATGAACAGGATGAACATTGACAGATTTAACCACCATTTAATTATTCTCTATCAGTGATTAATTCTATCCCAACACCTCTCCATTAGTGCCAATAGAGGAACAAACATGACATTCAAATAATTAAAGTTGTAATAAAACAATTTATAAAAAGCAAAATAGAAATAAAGGCTTGGTTAGTTTGATAGAATAATAGAAAGTTCTGTTTGCTGCAAGATGGTATCACAATATATAACGAGGCAAGGGGCTTAGATAAAATATGTACAACGTAAGATTAAAGTAATCAGGTATATTTCACCCAGAAAGAGTTTAGGAAAGAAAATAATTATAATGATTTTAAAATTTTAGGAGACTGCGATGTAAGTGATAAAACAGATTAGTTCTCTATTGCTTGAGAGCGAAACTCAAAATAATGGCTTCAAACTAAAAGAAAGAACATGACAATGAAATATTGGGGGAATTACTGCATGGAAAATTAGTTTTGACAGTCAGACAGAGTAAGAAGAGCCTCAGAAGGCATCACATTATAATTTATTATAAACACTGTAACAGTCTGTTATTCTGCAGTGGTACATCAATCTAAATTAAGAATTCAGATGATAGTTTCAGAGCTTCTGATCCAAAAACCCACATGAGTACAGGCTCATGATTTGTTATTTATCTTATGGAAATGTTGATCTTGTGATTCAGTGTATGTGGCCTATGCTGTTTAAAAGATGGTGAGTTCCCATTTTGTATCATCACAGTCTTATAGCAATAGCAATGCCACTTAGCCTTATGTACTGCTTCATAGTGCTTTACAGCCAGAGGTGGTATTCAGCAGGTTCTGACCAGTTTTGGAGAAGCGGTAGTGGAAATTTTGAGTAGTTTGGAGAACCGGCAAATACCACCTCTGACTGGAGATTGTACAGTATCCTTCCTCTGCCACACCCACCAAGCCATGCCCAGTAAAAAAAATTGAATCCCACCACTGTTTACAGCCCTCTCTAAGTGGTTTACAGAATCAGCATATTGCCCCCAACAATCTGTCTCCTCATTTTACCAACCATGGAAGGCTGAGTCAAACCTTGAGCCGGTCAGATTCAAATTCCTGGCAGTAGGCAGAGTTAGCCTGCAATACTGCATTCTAACCACTGACCCACTATGGCTCATATGACCAGAGCAATTCCAGTATATAAACCTCATATAGATAATTTAGCTCATAAAATTTGTACTTCCATTTGATTACTCTTGAATTCTATATCCACTGATGATTCAATACAATCTTACAAATTATCTCCAATATGCTTATTATATATACATACACACACACACACGCATGTTTATACGATATATATATATGGTTGAGGGCTCCCAATTAATGCAGAAAAGCTAACACAAGTAAGCAGCAGTGATGATACATTGAAAACAGAGAATTTGAATCCTAAAGTACTCATTCTTCGGGGAGATATAAATGCAATAACACATATCTTAATGCTGACTTCTTAGTCCTAAATATGTTAATATAATCTATCTAGCAATACAGTAAATTGCCTTTTTGGCCTTTTTACCAGTCAACATACTGAACTATAAGTAGTTTTGATTCATAATTGAAAAGCCTGTACAGTATAACTGTGACTCTTTAACATTGTTTGAAAATAAATGAATGCCATACTCCAAAGACACTTATAAATAATTTTAAGAGGTAACAGATTAATGTCTTGTGAGCATCTTTCATGCTATAGAACAACTTGAGAAAATTGATTCATTAGTAAGAGTTCATAAAATGGTATGTGAATTATTAGGTATATACTATAAAAAGATTAAGATACTTCATGCAACAAGTATAAGACATAATCTATAAACCTGGAAATTTCAGAAGTGTTTCTGTATCCTACGTATGTTATTGTAACAATTTACAATTATTATTTAGATGTAATAGTCTGTTAAAACTGAGGAAGTGAGGACTTGCATTTAAATTCATAGAAAAGTTTGTAATATTTGATTGGGCTTCACTACAATCCTACAGAAATGTCTTAATCAGACAAGAGTTATTGTAGTCCATTATTCTTAGCCAGGATTCATTCCCAACTTTGTAATTCAAGATATTTTTAGCTGGTAGCCATGTCTGTACCTGTGGGAAGCATTTGTTGCTTCATGCAAATTATCTGTTTATAAAGATATACATATCTGCAAGACATATTGAACCATTAAAACAATAGGCAAAGTGATCCATATGTTCTTAAACAGCTCTGATTTCAGTCTTCAGAAAACCTCTAGCAACTGATAAGTACTGCACAATTAAAGTAACAATGGAGTCATGCATGCTATTTTTTGCTTTTATTTTGTTTTATATTCTTGTCTAATAAAGAAAAGTTATTCATTTATATATTTTCTATTTATTTCCTTGCTTCTTTGACTGGAAATTACCAATTTCGGTGTTAAATAGGATAGAACTGACCCAAACAGACTCTGTTGTAAACCAGGGGTCCTTGGACTCCTGTTCCAGGTGGCCGTCATGGTTAGCAATGCCTTTCAGTTGTGCACCTATTGCACCCATTCATGGACCAGGAAACTACTCTCCAGCATTCATGGCCCGGTCATATCTTGGATGGATTATTTTATGCATTGTACAGGAGCTGTCTTTGAAAAACACCTGGAAACTAAAGCTGGTGCAAAAAGTAGTGCAGGAGTAATGTGCATATCAAAATTAGTACGTTAAACATTTGCTCTGTGACCTTGATTGGTTATCAGTTAGTTTCCAGGCTCAATTTGAAGGGCTGGTTATGACTTATAAAGATCTACAAGACATGGAGATGGATTATTTGAAAGACCATCTCTCTCCAGTTATATTTATCCATTCCATTAGACCTGGCAAATAGGATATGTTATGGGTTACATTCACCAAGATTTTCATCTGACAGGAGCCAGGATCTGCAATGGCACCCATCTTCTAGAACAGCGGTTGCAACTTGTGGGCCGCAGCCCACAGGTGGGCCGTGGAAAAATTTTGGTGGGCCGGAGAAGAAATGGCTCCCAAAAGCAATTATTCTGGGCCATGCAGTTCTTGTGCCCCCTGGCTCTCCGAGGCACCCAAAGTCAGGCCCCTGAGATGCATGCGCCAACCAGCTCCTACACCCACCGGCAGCAACAACAGCAGTCCCCTCTCCCAGCCCCCACTGTCAGCTCATCCCCATTAGTTCTCTAGCTTTGAATTGCTCCTGACTCGCTTTCTCTTTCCTCTTCCCCCCACCCACATGCAGGCAGGAAAGGAAAGAGAGATGGAGCCATGCACAGCTCTTCCCTTTTCCAGCCCTTGCTGCCTCTCCCAACATCGAAGCCTCAGAAATGCAGGCAAAGCCGCCACAGTGGTAGCGTCCTGAGTTGCCTTAGCATGCTCGGTTAGTTAAGAATCGCCCTACCTAGAGAAGGAAGTGGTGCTGGAGGAGGAGGAGGCAGTAATGGAGAAGCAAGCAACTCAAGGCGCTAATGCTGTGGTGGCTTTGCCTGCGTTTCCAAGGCTTTGATGTTGGGAAAGGTAGCAAGGGCTGGAAAAGGGGAGAGCTGTGCACGGCTCTATCTCCCTTTCCTTTCCCGCCTGCACTTTGGTGAGGGGCAGGAAAGAGAGAGAGCTGGGAGCAATTCAAAGCTAGAAAACTAATGGAGAGATATATAATTTATATTTAACATAAAAATTATATTAAATATATTAGCTTTTTTTAAAAAAAATAGTATTAGTGGTCCTCGGGCTTTAAAAGTATGAGTTTGTTGGTCCCTGAGATCCAAAAGATTGGCGACCTCTGTTCTAGAACATTATCTTCCCTGAAGTTATATTGGGCCCAATCCTGCTGACCTTTAGGAAATTCCTGAAGATATGGCTGTGCCATCAGGACTGGGGATCCCTTAGAGGTTATGGAACTATAAGGTAGCTGTATTGTTTGTGAATTGTTAGTTGGCACTCTCCTATTTTTTTATGTCTTTGGTTAATCACTTTTCATCATTTAACTTTATATGATTATAATATTTTGCTGTAAGATGCCTACAATCACATATGTGGGAGAGGAGGAGGAGGAGGAGGAGGAGGAGGAGGAGGAGGAGGAAAAAAGTGTTGTGTTCACATGATGCAATATTTACCAGATATTTGATGCTGACTTTTAATTTACAGATGGCTATCCACAAGAAGAAATGGTTTACAGATGGAGAAAAAACTCAGTAGAAGCTGCAGATCAGAAATCTTGGAGACTTTATCAATTTGACTTCATGGGACTCAGAAATACTTCTGATGTTGTGCAAACATCAGCAGGTAATAAATAAAAATTTCCTGTCCTGGAGTGATAGTTGTACATCCTTATATTCTTGGTTTCATAAACATAAAATTACCATTCAGTACTCAAATGAATCCACTGCTTGACATGCCAATTCAAGAAAACATCTCTCCTGTACATGCACATCTATCTGGAGACAATGAGATAAAACCATTGAAAGATCCCAAGCTGAAACTTCTGAAGAATCTATGCTTCACTACTTCAAGCACCAGGTTCAGAAGAATGCTTGATTTCTTCACAGATGTTTTTTGTCAGCTCTAGTGTGAAGGAATGAATAGAGATATCTTTTTTTCTTTCCTTCATAATAATGCATTTAGAATGCAGGTGTCATCTAAATATATAAAAAGTAGATGAATTTCTCCAAATTATGATTCATTATCAGTGACTCTCAACTTAGTGTTTTATAAATTAATGGACAATTGAGAAATAACTGACCTTGGTAATTAAGTGAATGTTCATTTTCAGGAGCATTATTTTGACAATCAGATATGAGTGTAATCAGTTTTAAGTGAAGTGTTCCGTCATCCAGTGATATATAACTTTGGGATATTTGGTGATCTTTGAGCTTGGTGGTCTTCTTGCAGACATTTATTAATAATGGTTAACACTGATGATATGACCTAGCTTGATAATGAAACTTCTGCAAGAAGACCACCAAACACAAAGAACACTAAGGATAATTTAAGTGAGCTACAAATATTTTTTTTCTTTCTTTCTATCTATCTATCTATCTATCTATCTATCTATCTATCTATCTATCTATCTATCTATCTATCTATCTATCTATCTGTGTGTGTGCTGTTCAGCTTCCTTCGGGTATTATCCCACGTCATTGTAGTTGTGCTTTTAAAGTTATAGCAATGTTTCAGCAGAATCTCATCTGCCATCAGCAGGCTTCTGTATTTAGTTCATATACAGAAGCCTGTTGATGGCAGATGAGATTCTGCTGAAACATTGCTACAACTTTAAAAGTACAACTATAATGACATGGGATAATACCCAAAGGAAGCTGAATAGCACACATGTAAGTACCCGCAAAAACTAGCTTGCTGGTTTTGTAGCAACATCCTGGATTAGATAGATATTGGTCTGGCTCATTTAGATGATTAGGTGTTGCTCTTGTAGTAGTCCTGACCATCTATTAAATCAAAGGAGAGTTACAATTTTAATATATGTTCTGTTAGTATTTGAGAACATGTATGCATTAAAACCACTTACTGTGTTATTGCTGGATGTCATAACGAACAGCCCAGTTTATTGGATAATGTGCAGCCTTGACAGGTGCATTCTCAGGTCAGATATGGATTTCAATCTTATAAAAATCTGCCACTGTCATAAAGAAATCCAAGTCTTAAACAAGTCGATTGGATTTTTTTATTTCTGTCCATCTGTCTTTTCATTTTTCTTCCATTCTTTAATTGCTTAATAAATACATGAATAAATATTAATTGTAGCTATTTTTCATATTTTTGTCATTTAGTCTTGATGTTATTTTTCATTCATATGTCATATCATTTTTAAATATAGTCAAAGGAAATTGCAGGTAGCAAAATCACTGATAGTTGATTATTGTTGAACAGCCCGGAGTGTATTGTATTAGCTGAACCAGTTAAATAAGACATTTCCCTTATTATTCAATCTTTTCTCCAGGGTTTGGTAGGATGTGTTTTTCCTCTCCTCCAAAACATTTTAAAGACCTGGAAAATTGCCAAGGTAATGAATGCTTTTCCCCCCATTGCCCTTATCAACAGACTTTAATTTAAACTTAATGGAATTCATTTTAGCTTTAGCACAAACTATTGTCCAGCGTGATAGTAAATGCAGAAGTATGCATGGGGATCTATGGATTATTAACCACTTAGAAATTAGGATGCTTTTAATTGTGCTCAGGGAAGGAGTTCCAATCCTACTCATGGTTAAACTTTGTGAAGAGAATGCTATCCTGATACCAGCATAATATTTGTATATCGTAAATAAACCCAGGTTGGGAAGGAAAAAGAAAAAAGAAAATGCCACACTTTTCTAGATTGCTATGCAGGGATCCTTGTATAACTCATAGCGACAAAGCTTGTAACACAGACACAGGCTCTAATGCTACACCCATATTTCTCTGCTTTGAGAACTTAAGGATAGATAGACTAAATAAACCATTCTAAAAGCCATTAAGACAAGATAATGCTAAATATTGACTGGTCCAAACAAATGTACTCTTATTCCATAAGCGATTTTTTTCTTTTCTGATTGCTACATAGAGTTACAAATCTCCTTTATCTCCATGTCAATTTGAAATACCCTAAGATGTAGGAATGGTCTTAGGAATTTTTGGACTCCTAAACAAAAAGGTCACTAAGATCCCATATGAAAGACAGATCTTTATAAAGCTATTCCTCTTTTTGAGCTCATGATATTAAAGGCCCTGTCCCACTGCACTTACAGATGCAAAGAGGATGTAAAACATTAAAAAAAGCTTGCCATCCATTGGAAAACGCTATGCATCTGTTGTGTACTCATTGCATACATGTTTCATATGCTCTATCTGTCGAGAATCCGTCCACTGCGATTTCATCCGCACAAGAAGTTTTGAGCTGCACAAAACTTTGTGAACAGATGAACTTTCCGCTGTGTACGATGTAAATCCGCAACATACGAGCAACAAATGTTCTATGTCCATTTATCATCCGTTAAACATCCGCTGTATCCTCTCTGCATCCTCTGGGCATCCTTGCAACTCACATCCACTGCAGCTGAAAACGGAAAGAGGGAGGAAACAAAAGGTACACAGAACGTCTACACAGCGTTTGTAGCACGGAAATAGAAAGGATGCGCAGTGAATGGTTTGCATCCAATAAACATCTGCGTGGCATCCCCTTTCTTTCCTTTAGGCATACGTGATGCATCTGCTTCATCCGCTATGTGTCCACTTTTCAATTATCCCCCGGAACCCCTTTGGAGGTGTCATTCACTTCCATCCACTAGGCTTCCTATGAACATCCACTTAACATCCCTGCTACATACTACCCACGTCCATTCTTTTCCATTCTTTTCTGTTCTGTTTATGCAAATTTTCACCACTTTTTGGAGCGGATGACAACGGATGGAGCCACCCCTGAAATTTTGCTCGTCCGCTGTGTCCTTTATGCATACGTTTTGCATCCATCAGCCAGTGGGACTGGGCCTTAAGAAAGTTAATGAGGCACCTCATTGATTATCCGCTCTTGATACTGTTGTTCCTTTTACTGGAGATCTGAATTTTCTGAAGGGAACATGTTGAGGGTTTACTTACTAAAAATAGTCTGTATCTAATGTTGCTATATATCAAGCCTTGGAAGTACAGTAGTTATAATGCAGATTGCAAACTCTGACCACAGCCTAGAGCTCAATCCTGACAGGGCTCAAAGTTGACTCAGCCTTCTATCATTTCTAGGTTCATAAAATGAGAACCCAGATTGTTGTTGTCAATATGCTGGATCTATACCCACCCCAGAATTCTTTAAAGTACGATGGGGTGGCATATAAATCTATGTGCTATTGCTACAGTATGTATAAAACTCTCTTTGTAATGACCGGGTGAAATGGTGCATCATAAGGCAACAATTTTTGAATTGAGGTTCCTCAAATGGACAAACTTATAGAATGTGTTCAAGTCTGGAGCCCATGACTTTCTGACAGTATGAAATTTGGGGAAGTTGTGGCTGCTTTAGTGCTATTGGGTGCTACACTGCTGCTACACTGCTGGCAAAAAGAAAGTTTCTGCTTTCATTTGATCTTCATTTTCAACATCCATGACAGTTTCTTAGCCTATCTTACAATCCTTCACTCTCTCCCTTACCCAGCAGTAACCATTTTCCTACCTGCTGGGAAGGGAAGGGAAGGGAAGGGAAAGGAAAGGAAAGGAAAGGAAAGGAAAGGAAAGGAAAGGAAAGG
>BLBF01000017.1:33677744-33713761 GCA_015471245.1 Laticauda colubrina
AAAGGAAAGGAAAGGAAAGGAAAGGAAAGGAAAGGAAAGGAAAGGAAGGACAGGACAAGGAAGAAGGAATTTTTGCATACCTTTTCTGGTGTCATGGATCTGTTCCCGGACTCCTCTCCAGATGCAAGTTCAGAGAAGGAAGGTGACTTTGAGTCTTCAGATGAAAGCGTGGAGCTGAGTATTGGTCAGGATCAATGCTCAGAGAATGCTAGCCTGATGAAGCAGCCTCAGCTGAGTTGATCAGACGGGCAACAGGCTGAGGCTGAGGCAAGTTGGCCACAAGGCTCCAGGCTAGGAAGGAGAGCAGCTGCCAGCTGTTAGCAATGATGAGGTGGTGTCCACAACTCCTTCTGATCCAAGGACATGTAGAGTAGGGAGGAGAGAGGTACAATGCCAGTCAGCTAGACTACTCATGAGGAAGTAACCTTGCCTCTCATGAAGGGCTGCACCACTTAATTACTTAACTCAGCCCTGAAAACTTGAGTGTTGCTGAAGCAACATGCCCAGTTTTGTACCTTGTGTTGTTCATGCCATGTATCCTGGCCTGTTTGACTCATGCACTTCCTTCCTGGACTTCTTTCCTGGACTTTGTGTGTGCCCATTGGACTCGAGTACCCAGGGGCCAAGGACCTGTTTTGTTTTTATAACACATTAAGGTCATGAATATGCAACTGTATCAACAAGTTAACCCATACGCTTATCAGCAGTTACTTCTTATATCAATCCTAAATGAAATATTATAGCTGCATAAATTATTTCAAAAAGTTACACTTCTGTTGTGAGAAAAATTGGAATAAAAATTACTAGGTGACTAACTCCTAGAACTTAAAGCCACTCTTGTGTAACTGATGGCTGTTGTACTCTGGAAGTTACAAGTTAAACACAATCAAAACATTACAAATAATTCCAAAATTTTGCAGATCAATATATCATTGCAAGTCCTTTAGCCCTGACTTATCAGTAAAGTCTGATATTGTAATATGAAATGATGAATTCTTCAAAACTGAAATTAAACACATCAAGATATGTGTTTTCCTGCTGACACTGGAACACACTGTATTATAACAACAAAACACTGATATATAACAGTGATATGTGCAAACACATCAATAATGCATTTCAATTGATAAAGTCTAGTACCTTGCTAAAATGAAATAAACTTATCACTAAATCTTCTGATTATACAGTTCAGTGATCACTTACAAATGAAGTTAATGCATAAGCAAAAGACTAACATTTTGTGGATAGTTTCCAATTCTTAAAATAAGAATAAATTGAAAACTTTTCAAGATGCATATTTCTAAGAGCCACTGTGGCACAGTGGTTAGAGTACAGTACTGCAGGCTACTTCTGCTGACTGTTGACTGCCTGCAATTTGGCAGTTTGAATCTCACCAGGCTCAAGGTTGACTCAGCCTTCCATCCTTCCAAAGTCTGTAAAATGAGGAGCCAGATTGTTTGGGGACATAGAGCCATCTTTCTGGGCATGCCAGCCGTCACCTGTTGCTTTTCTGGTTTCAGGTGCTTCCCTGTGTATGTGCATGTGCACACACTCCAGTTTTGGCACTCGGTGCCGAAAAAGTTCGCCAACACTGTACTAGGGTTATTAGTACTAAAGTCCCATAATTATCTATTTATTTAGCACATGATACCAAAATAATAATGTAAGACTTTAAACAAATAAAGAAAATTATCTTTATTCCAAGAGCTGTACTAACTTAAGAATGACATTTATTTATATAAATGAATTCCTTGAATATTCTTGAATATTTTTCATGCATATATAATGAATATTTATTTCAGTTTTGCAAACTAATATTTAAATAACAGATCTAGAAGTTGTGTTGTAAATTGCAGGAACATGCACAAATATATTTTAGCTAAGTTAGCTAAAGTAGAAATGGTAAATATTTTGGGTAATACAAGCACTGAATTTGATATCTTTTATTTACAGACATTCATAATGTTAGTCTTATGATTATGGTTTATTAAGATTAAGGTGAAGGACCTAACTGAAAATAGAAGACAACAAAAAAGGGAAAGAAGAGGTTTGAATCCTGCATCTTTTAATTCACAAAGAACCTTCCAGGCAAGAATACAATTCCAGAAATGCACACTATGCATATAGAACAAGACAGGCCTAAACCCTGCAATATAAAATCAAAAAATAAAATGAATAGAATAATATCATAACATAGTAAAATAGAAGGGGAGTGGAATCCTAATTCATATATATCTCCTTGTTGTTCTTTGTAGGTATTTCCTTCTGATTTCCTCACTCTTCCTCTTGGTTGATTCACTTTCTACTACTTGGGGGGAGCAATCAAAATAAAATGGTATCTCTTCCTAGGATTGAAGACAAGCAAATACGAGCAACACTTATATAACACTCACAATAAAAGCAATTACTCTCTCTTCTTTTTCAAACCTTCAAAAGAGAGAATTTTTTTCTTTTTCTGATGGGTTGCTCAGAGTTCAGGTTTCCTGAGCTTTGCTGGTTTCTTGTCAACTATCCAGATTGAGAAGTGTAGACTGAATAGCATTGTTGCATCTGAACTTTATCAGGATGAGATTTCTCCCTTTTCTTACATTCTCTGAGGACTTTTTATACAGAGTCAGTAAGAAAGTATATTATTATTATTATTAATAATAATAATAATAATAATAATAATAATAATAATAATAATAATAATAATAATAATAATAATAATTCTTTAAGCATAAAAAATAGAACTGAACATTTAAAAATGTATCACAAATATCTATGACTGGCGCTGATGGTTGATATGGGTATCAACCAAGTATCTTCTTAAAATGTACGATGTTCTGAGTAGTGCAGTGTTTTGTAATTCCATGGGTGTTATTGCAGGAAGCTGCAATTTCTTGATGTATTTTGTAAAATTTTTGGATATGGTACCAAATGCCCTGATGACAAAGGGTATCACTATTACATGTTTCAACCATAACCATGTAGTTTCAATGGCCAGGTCGTGATATTTCGTGATTTTTTTTCCAGTTCTTTTTCTTCGACTCTGATGTCTCATAGTACCACAAGATCTTCACCATCTCATTTTTGAATTTTTTTTCCACTTTATGTTCCCATGACTTTTTGGATACAGGTAGGGTATATTTTTTACACAATGACCAGTGGATTAATTTAGCAATTCGATCATGTCTAGATTTGTAGCCAATTTGCTCAATTTTGCTGCACTCACATATTAAGTGTGAAACAGTTTCAACTTTGTCAGTGCAAAGTTGGCAGTTTGGATTGTCAGTGGATTTTTGTATCTTCGCTTTCATGGCATTAATTTGTAGTGCTTGTTCTTGAGCAGCAAGTATTAAACCTTCCGTTTCTTTCTTGATGGTTTCTCTCTTAAGCCATGCCCATGTCAAGTTGTTATCACATTTTCCTTCAATGTTTTTCATGTGCTGTCCATTAAAAGCTTTGGTTTTCCATACATTTAATCTATCATCCAGCTGTTTTTCCTTATATTACACCATTGTTTCTTTGTTCTTATAATGTTATTTGTTTTCATACCCTGCAGCAATTTTTCTGTACTTTGGTTTACGTAGTCATTCAAACCTCATTTTTCTTCTTCTACAGTTTCATGGATTTGCAATAGCCCTCTGCCCCCTATTCTTCTTGGCAAGTATAACCTGTCAATGTCATTTTGTGGATGTAAAGCATGGTACATATTCAAAAGTTTATGCAGGTTTATGCAGGTCCAGGTTTTCCAGTTTGGCCACAGTCCTGTTGATTATTCCAGTTGGGTAGCATATCACAGAAACTGCCCATGTATTAATGGCTTTAATTATGTTTCCAAAATTCAGTTTTGAATTTAATACTTTGTGGACCCTCCTGATGTATTCCTTTTGCATTGACAAAGATATTATCTGCTTTCAATATGCCTAAGTATTTGTAACCGTCATTCTTTGCTAATGCTTTCATGATGGTTCCATTTCCCAATTCTATTCCTTCTATTTTTTCCATTTTTCCTTGCTGCATGGATAATATAGCACATTTTTTCAAGTCCAAAGTTCATTCTGATGTCATTGCTGAACAATTGAACTGCGTTGACTATTGATTCAAGTTCAGTGGGACTTTTCACTCCTAGTTTTAAGTCATCCATGTATAGGTAGATGGTTTATCTTGCCATGTTGGGTTGAGTTTTGATGACCCAGTTTTTTGTTTCATAGGATTATTGTCATTGGAATTAATGCAATGTTGAACAGTGGTGGCAAAAGTGAGTCCCCTTGAAGATTCCTCATCTGATGTTGACTTCACCAATGTTCTTGCCCATTTGCTGTTAGAACTGTTTTCTAAAAAAAACCACTGCTTTTGCATACAGTATTTGCTTTCAAAAATGTACAAATATTTTCACTGACTTAAAATTTTTCAGACTGGCATTAATCCAGTGGTAGGGTAACATGTCAAATATTTAAATTTATTCTTCTTTGTTTTGCATTTTTAGTACCATTTTGTCAATGAGCACCTGATCTTTTGTTCCTCTTGTTGTTGTTTTTTTGTAATTTCTTTTTTGTTCTATTGGGTACAAACTGTTTTCCATCAGATGATTGAATACTGAATTTGCTGGTACTCTTGTAAAAAGTTTGAATGTTGTTGGCATACAAGTAATTGAGCGATGAGTTGCTTGGTTTTATGCCCTTTTGTAAATCTTTCATTATCAAGTATGTTCGGCCAGCTGTTAACCATTCTTCACGTGTTGCATTTTGAAGCATTTTATCAAATTGAGTTGCCATGTGGTGATGGAGGCAAGTCAGGTGTTTTAACCAGTATCCATGCAGTTCATCCAGGCCAATTGTGCTCCAGTTCTTGACTTTCTTTACTTGTTGTGCACCATATCAGTTGTTATTACAATAGTCTCCATTTTGTTTCATGTTGTTTGTTTTTTAATATCTTTGATCCAAGAGGCAATTTTATTGTGTTCCACTGGGTTTTCCCACAGTTGTTTCCAAAAATTCAAAGTTTTTTCTCTACATGGGTGAACATTAGTATAGACTCAATTTTCATCAAGTGACTGGTAGAAGAGGTATTGGTTTCTCCTGAACTGGACATTTTCACAATATTGTTTTATTCATCCTTTGTATCTTTCAATTTTCTTTGCTGTTGCTATTACACATTGTTTTAGTTCTTCCATAATTTCTGTTGTTTTTCCTCCAGGTTGTATTTTTTGTGTAAACTATTTTTCAGCTTTTTATTATTTAGTTTTCCTTCTTTCAAGTATTTCAAATTGCTAATAATAATAGTTATTATTATAATTATTATTATTATTATTTGGAATTTTTGTCTATTGAGTCATTATCAAGAACCTGGGATAGGAAAATCTGGTGGGGTTACAGATATCACAGGATGGAAGCAGAGATGGTATTCAGCAGGTTCTGACCAGTTCTGGAGAACTGGTAGTAGAAATTTTGAGTAGTTCACAGAACCGGCAAATACCACCTCTGACTGGAGATTTTACAGTATCCTTCCCCTGCCACACCCACCAAGCCACACCCACAGAATCAGTAGTAAAAAAATTTGAATCCCACCACTGGATGTATTTGTTTTGGAATTGCAGCCAAGGCATTTGTAACTATTGGTACTACCCTTGCTTGCCTTTGCCACAGTCATTTTATTTCTATTTGTAGGTCTTTGTGTTTTATTATCTTCTCTAATTCTTTCTCTTCTATTCTGCTATCCACTATCCAGACTTTTTTGTCTTTCTTATTGACAATTGTTAAGTCTGTGGTGTTATATGGCAGCTGCCTGTCTGTATGAATCTAAAGTCCCAGAGCAATTTAACTTCTTCATTTTCTATGACTTTCTCTATTTTATGGCCCTACCAGTTTTGCTTGCAAGCAAATGATATTTCTTGCAGATTTTTCCAATGCAACGTTGCTGCTCCTTTGTCATGCCAGTGCTAGCAATCAGTCTATATGACTTTCTTACAGCAGCTTATTAGGGGATCCACTGTTTCTTCAACTATATTACTATTGTTGTTGTTGTTGTAAACATATAGAGATTGCCAAATCCCTAATGACTCTTGCTATTTCACAGATAATTCATAACAAACAAAATACAAATAAAAGAATGCAATTAAAATGCCCACAAACTTATGAATAATATCAAATAAAGTTAATTTATCCAAACTACAATGGCTCTGGAGGTTCAGAGCTAAATACCCTCCTGTTCTGAGGAAACTCTAGAAGGCAGCTAGGGTGGACATTATGAGAAATAATTCCAAAGAATCAGAGCAGCCACTGAAGGCAGTACCTCTCCAATGTGGAATTCTGCTAACAGGATTTTTTTCCTGAATAGATTGAACTTGCTCAACTGATTCCAAGAGAGAAGATAATCCCGCAGATAAGTAGGCGCCAAGTCACATAGGACTTTAAGCCCATGTCACACTGGCCAACGGATGCAAAAAGGACACAGCAGACGAACAAAATGTTCCATCCGTTGTTATCTGCTCTCAAAAGGGGCAAAAATTTGCATAACCGGAGCGGATAACACGGACGCGGGGAGGACGCAGGGTGGATGCAAAGCGGATGCGGAACGGAAGCCCAGCGGATGGAAGCGGATGAGAGCGGATGGGAGTGGATGGCACATCCGCAGGGCTTCCGGGGGGCCTCAGTGAAGCGGACGCGGAACGGAAAGAGCGGATGCAGAGCGGACACCAAACGGATGAAGCGGATGCACAGCGGATGCACAGCGGATGCACAGCGGAAGCCTAATGGATGCCTGGCGTTAATTGCACATGCGGGGAGGATGCATTGGGTCAGCCCCGCGGATATAACGGAAGCAGCTCGGAAGCAGGTCGCCATTCAGAGGAAAGACCTGCTGCTGGACACATCGACTGCCTTGCCTGCCCTGCCTGCATGTCTGCCTGCCAGCCTTGCTGCCAGCCTTGCTACCAGCCTTGCTGCCAGCCGGTCTGCCAGCCAGTCTGCCTGCAAGCCTTCGTGCCTGCCTTCCTGCCAGCCTTGGTGCCTGCCTTCCTGCCAGCCTTCCTGCCAGCCTTCCTGCCAGCCTTCCTGCCAGCCTTGGTGCCTGCCTGCCTGCCAGCCTGCCTGCCAGCCTTGGTGCCTGCCTCCCTGCCAGCCTTCCTGCCAGCCTTGATTCCTGCCAGCCTCCCTGCCAGCCAGCAACCCCACAACCATGCGGAAGCACAACAAGCCTCAGCCATCTGCTGCCAGCCCTGGCAAGAGGGACAGGGCTACCATCCCGCCCTCTGGCCCTCACTCTGGTTCTGCTGGGACTTCTGCAGCACAGGCTCGCTCTACTGGGGCTGGGGCTTCTGCTGCTTCTGCTTCTGGAGGAGCTGATGACAAGCACTCCAGCACCAGCCACCTCCACAGCACCTGGACCCTTCACCCCTGGGACTGAGCGACCAAGAGGAGTACCAGAGACTCAGTTTTGTCTTATAGCTTGTTGTTAATAAAGTCTATTTATGATTCACATACTTGCTTCATTTCTTTTTTTTAATAAAGTCTTGCTGGAGACTTTTAGAAATGGTTTAAGCCTTTGCATGCTTGTGGGATGGGTTAAGATAGCTGTGGGATGGGTTAGGATACCTGTGGGATGGGTAATAGCTGTGGGATGGGTAACAGCTGTGGGATAGATAAACCTCCAGTGCAAGCATAGTGGGACTGTATGGTCCACCCTCCCATGTGCCACACCTACGGCCCTTTATTATCAATAATAATGTAATAATTATCCACACATGTCAACATAAACACAGCTCTTTATTAAACACCCTGTTCATTGTAGGCCAACCAAACATACATGGCCCAATCTCATCCGTGTGATGAGACAGGCTGAAGGAAGCATCCATTAAGCATCTACCATCCTATCTTGCCACTCCACTGCTCCAGCTGGGGAATTGCACCAGTGTTTCAGGAGGTTGCGCTGCTTCTTCGCTTCATGTGAGGCTCTGTTGTGGCCTTGCACATCCTCAGTGTCGATCAGGTTTCGCCCTTGCCTCCATTCCCCAGGCTCCATTCCCCATTGCCTTGTTGGAGGTCCACGAGCCTGTTCTGCAAGACTGGGTAGCGGGTGCACATGAGATTGTGCAGGATGCAGCAAGCTTCCATGATCCTCCTCACGGTCTCTGGGCAATGCTGCATGGTGGTGAGAAGTACCTGGAACCTGTTGGCCAGGATGCCAAAGGCGTTCTCCACCACCTGCCTTGCCCTGGACAGCCTGTAGTGGAAGATCCTCTCTTCACGGGTGAGGAGTCTGGAGGTGTAGGGCTTCATGAGGTAGGTTGTGAGGGAGAAGGCATCATCCTCCACGATGAAGTAGGGCACATCTTGTGTGTTGTTGGGCAGGGGTTCTGGATCTGGGAAGCCCACCATGATGTTGCCTTCCAGCTCCTCCTTGAGGTGACTGGCGTTGTATACCTGGGCATCTGAAGATGAGCCGTTGCCTGAAGCATCGATGTACATGAACTTGTAGTCAGCATCGACCATGGCGAAGAGGATGATGCTGAAGAAGCCCTTGGAATTGAAATAAGTGGACCCCGAGTTGGCTGGAGATTTGCAGGCACGTGCTTGCCATCTATGGCTCCAATGGTGTGTGGTAAGTTCCACTTCTGATACCACTGCTCTGCAACTTTCTTCCATCCTTCTTCAGTGGAGGGGTACTAGAGGAGCTCCTCCTTGTATTCTTCGATGATGGCCTGCACCACTTCTCTGACCACAATGCTGATGGTGTTGTGTGGGACCCTCCAGCCGTACTGCATGCTCCTGTAGGAGGTCCCTGAGGCCAGATGGCGCAGAGTGAGTGCCACCTTGAGCCCAGGTTCCAGGCTGGGCCGGAAGCTGGTGTTTGCCTTGGTCAACCTGGTTGTCAGGCACTGCACAACTTCATCAAACATGGCTGGAGGCATCCTCATGAAGTTCTGGAATGCCCGAGTGTCTTCATTCCTGAGCTCCACCATCAGCTTGTTGTACAGTCCGTCCTCTGCTCTTCTGGTGAACCATCTTCGGACCCAGGCTCTTTTTGGGTGGCTCCTTTTCTTCTCGCAGTAGTGTTCACAGAGCCTGCAGATGGCTTCGCACTGTTGCAGAACAATGGTGGCTGCCGAAAGGACTTTGTTACAATCCACGGTGGACATGACTGGATGCTGTGGAAGAGCAAGAGGCAGATGAAGGCTGCAGAGGTCTGCACCACTGGGCTGCTGTTCTGAAAGTGAGATGCAGGCGAGTTGCTCCCCCTTTTTATAGGCAGTATAGGTTTTCCGCTAGGCATCCTCTAGGCATCCTCTAGGCATCATGTAGACATCCTTAATATCCGAGATAGGTCCCCTCTGCGAATGTTTTTTCCATTTTAAATGCTTTGTTTCCGTTCTGCTTCTGTTCTGCATCCGTTCTGCATCTGTTCTGCATCCGTTCCGCTTCCTCCCCACATCCGGGCAGATGGAGTTGCGCGGATGCGCACTGGATGCCTAGCGGATATAGCGGATGTGTAACGGATGCATAACGGATGCGTAGCGGATGCGTAGCGGATGCAGAACGGATGAACTGGATACATTTTCCGCGCAAAAGTTTTAGGCAGCCCAAAACTTTCGGAGCGGATGAAACGTCCATAAACGGATGCTGGACGGATAGAGAGGAAGCCAAACGGAGGCAGTGAGTACATCGTGTTTTCAAATGGATGGCAAGCTTTTTTGTCCGTTTTACATCCTCTTTGCATCCGTTGGTTCAGTGTGACATGGGCTTTATAGGTTGGTATCAGCACTTTGAATTGGACCTATAAGTCCCTCCCACTTCAGGAGTCACCACTGGCTCACTAAATGTATCTGGGGAAAATCTATTCTGTTCACCTCCATTCTAGCAGAAGTCTTGAAAAGGTTTCTCAGGGAGAATCTCAAGCTGCAAACTGATATCAGATTGTGCTACCCCATCAAAAGACACAAGTATTTACTGACATATTTATGTCTCCTAGCTTGCAATATGATTAACAAAATTGTCATGTTTCCAGCTGGCATGGGATGCAATTTTAGACACATTTACCTAGAAAAAGCATTCAGTTTGGTGAGATCTTACTTTTGAGTACAGTATTAATAATTTTTATTCATTTCTCAAACAAGTAGCTTCATGAAAACAATACAATAGAAGAAAAAGATGCTATATTAGCATGTACATAAGCAAATATATCCATTAGGTAATTCTTTAAAATGAACATCTGTGCTTCCTTTTCATGCCAAATCCTAAATTGTATGTTGAAGATATTTCTTTTATGAATATTAATAGGTCTTATCTGTTTACAGAATGATTTACTGACATTTTTCAAAGCCCCACTGGCTCCCACTGAGTCTTAATGTGCATTAAGACAATGCTTGTCATATGAATGAACATAATTGGATAAATACTCTGGAGACTCAGCTTTTAATCAGGAGAAAACTCGGTACACTATGAGTTAATGAGGTTAACATCTTCAAAAATATTCATCTGATCAGTCCAGATTAATACTAGTTTACTGTTAATTTCAAATCCAACTTTACAGTCTAGCATGAAATTTGTACAGTTAGACCTTGATGTATTATCATAATTGGGACCAGAATTTCATTGCTAAGCAAAGGAGTCACACCCTATTTTACAATCTTTTTTTTTTTTGCCATGGTTGTCAAGCAAATCACTGCAGTTGTTAAGTGAATCTAGCTTTCCTTGTTGCCCTTGCTTGTTGGAAGCCAACTGGAAAGGTTGCAATTTGTGATCACATGATTCAGGCTGCTGTAACCATCGAAAATGCATACCAGTTGCCATGGTAAGGCTGCAATGGTCATTAGTGCAAAGACCAGTTGTCACTTTTTGCAGTGTCATAACTTTGAATAATCATTAAAAGAATGATTGTAAGACAAGGACTACCTGTACTGCAGGTGAAATTCAATACATGTGGATGCATACATTCTGCAATGAAGAGTAACATCATGTTCACATCAAATACCATGCTTCCTTTTATATTGTTAATCTGTAGATCTGTAACAATGTGCCCAGACTCAGAGCCACAGTCTTATTTTTTAGTTCTATGGTAAACCCTTATGTGCCATCTGATGGGTCTAGTTGTAGAGGGAAGGGTGCTCTGTAGCAATGGAGTATTGAGCTGTAATAGGCCAACAGCTTTTAGCCTCGCTAAGGATTTACAATATTTCCCACTTCCAACATATACATATTAAAGCATGGCATTCTATAAAAAAAAATAAACTGTGGTCAAATTTGGAAAGTTGTGGCTTTCCAACAGAAAACAACTTCTACCTTATTGGAAACACATAAGATCAGTTACTGAGGCCCAGCTGGATATCTGGCTCTAAAACCTTGTAGTCTTGCCATGTTGTGATTTTTTTTCCATTCCCATAAATATTTCAGGCTTCAACATACTAGATAGAATGGTGGCAAAAACCTTTGCTAAGAAATTAATCTGATTTTTTAAAATTATTTCTCTTCATTAAAACCCTTGCTCATAGGTGTCTGTGAAGAGTCTCAGACATCCAGGTCCTTTGGGACCTTACTTAGTTTCTCCTTGGGGAAACTAAGTTGAAAATAAGACATTGTTTCTCTCCCAAATGTGCTTTCTTGTGGTTTTGTTGATGCTTGAAGCATTAGCATGGAGATTACAGCTCTCGCATTTGAACTAATGATTTTTGTTATTGTTGTTAAATGCATGAGTTCCCCTCCCTACCTGGCATCATCCAGATATGCTGGCATTAAAATCCCTTGTTGGCTGGGAATTCTGGCTTTTGCAGGCTTATCAATATGGAGGACATCAGATGGGGATAAAGTGTTTCATAACAGAACCAAATTAAAAATATCTATTTCTTTTGTTTCATTTATTAATATGGGTTTTACAAAATAAATTTGGACAGGGATTATATTCAGTATAATCTTTGAGAACATTCAAGTGCCATAAGAATTCCTGGTGTCTGTCCTCCCCCCCATGAATTAGCTAATTATAACATCAAACATAGAACAGCAGCAATTATTGATTAGTAATTGCTATTGAAGATCGACAAACATAGTTTAATGGCAATTCCAGAGTAGGGTATCTGGTAGCATCCAGTATCTGATTCTTTTTCTTTATGCAAACTAAAACAATACAAATTGTCTCTGCAAGTCTGAGATGCCCTCAACAAGATGATTCTCAGTTCCTGCTTTTCCATTCACTCTCCTAGCTGATTTCTTTTCCAATGATCTATGTTGATGAAATGGACCTACTGAACATCCTGAATTGCTTGCTGTCCTAGTTTAGCTCTATGCATCACTTGAGCTCTCTTTGAATTTAGTGACAGGCTCTTCTGTATAGATAAGCATAGGAGTGTGCTATTAAAATGTAAATTAGCCTCAGTATCCCTGTTAATTTTAATTTCAGTATGCAGCTATATTAAGTGTAGCACTTGTGGACTACATTTTCAGATCTCTGAATCTTGCCTTCATTTGCATTCTTATTAAAAAATATAGCTATCTTTAATATAATGTACTACTGTTCTTGTTATGTTCTAAGTAAGAAGAATGTGTAATAAAAATGTAAATGTGGAAGCATTTTATCTATTACAAACATGACGATGCTCCCCAAAAGTTATTCTTCAGTGCAGACATTTGCTAAATCATTTGATTACAGCAGCTTCTACAAATATACATGCATACCTGAGTTTGTAAATGAGAAATGCAACTATAACATTCATTGACCTCAGGTCCTGTAGATATGTTGGATCATCCAGTGATACCATTTATTGATTATTATGATAGATGATCCCAAGAATTCAAGAGCTAGATTAATATTAATAAGGATGCACTGGTGAAAGCTTCCATTTAATTCACTTTTCTGGCATGCAGAAGGCAGCACTGTCAAATTGAGGTGGCCCATTTTTGAGTTTTATCAGCTAGACAGTTAGGTTTCCTATCATTGTTTGTACCTTGATCCTTTTCTTACTCTACCTAGTAGGTTGTTTTAAGTGGCTCACAATCATTTCTGACTAACAATTAACTTCCCATTGGAGTTCAAGAATTTCGTTTATCCATATAGGGAAAGTTTGTTTCCTGATTAGCAGAAAGCATCTGTTTAAGTCTCACACACTTAATGGGAATTTAAAGGCAGTGATTTTTCATGCTCTGTGAAATGTTTTTTAAAATATATCACCTTGGCAATGCAATTATCCAAAGAAATAGGGTTAAAAGACTGTTATTGTTTAGCAAGTGAGCTTAACAGCTAATGATCCATTAAGAGAAAATGTAAATGGTATTTCAGGTACAGTATAGTATTAGAGCGCAGTATCACAATGTGGTAAAGGCTGTCAAGTAGTTTCTAAGTCTCAATTGTAGCCTTACAAGACTTTTGGATTGTGTGAGGAACAATCCTTTCCTAACATTGTCCTACTGGAACTCTGCTTTTGTTTTTAATGTAATCTAACTGTTCATGTTTTGTATACCCTTTATATTTTCAAGAGAAGCAGAATTCTATTCAACTACTTATGCTATTATTTTTGTATGCTTGTTCTGGTATAGTGAAATATTTTTGTAGCTAATATCTATTGAGAATGTCTGCCTTAAGCTGAGCCAAAGCAATTCTTTTGAAGAACATTGTTGACAGTGAAGAACAACAATGTTGATGGTGCCAACATTTTTCCCTTTCAGTGTTTTTTCTACATAGCCACTGAAATTATTTCTTCTGCATTTCCTCAGTGATTGGCATTCCCCAATTGCCATCAGTGAGATTATTTCATGCCACATTTAATTGGCTGCAAGGTATTGTGCAGAATCCAATTTTAGGGATCATACTGGAAGGCCAGTGTGGCTAATCTGGGAAGGCAGAAGCAGAGGAAATGTCATCCAAGCCACAGAGGCAAGGGCATAGGAGGAGGCCAAGTCATGTTTGAATTAATGCTGCAATTCTAGAATTGCTTCAAGAGAATATAAGAGAGCTAGTTTGGTGTAGGGTAGTTAACATGTTTGCCTAGACCAACCTTAGGCATGAAAAAACAACTGGATGATCTAGAGCTAGTCAATCCTCAACTTTTTGTCATTTCCTTTCCTTAACTGATTTCCTTCAGCAAGAGTATTTGGCATTTCTTGATGTAGTCATTCATGTACTGCTCTTGGCAATACAACTGATCAATACCACTTTGTGGGTTTAAAGGATGGTTCATGTTCATTATTCTGATCCAAATATCAAGTTCTATGTGGTTCCAGTCAACAATTTGTGTTGTATATTGAATAACAGAGACTGTCCAGGTATTGATTCCTTTAATGATGTTTTTCACTATTTAGCTTTGATTTTGCTGAGTCCAAACATTTCGAAATAATTCTCAATACAGCAGGGGTGGCATTAAGTTGTTGTTTAGCTTTGTTGTTTTGGAACCTGGGCACTTTACTGTCACTGATGGAAAATTGAATTATGTTTTGTGTCAGAGAATTATGCAGGATGGGGTGTGATCAGAATCAAGATGAAGTGCAAATCTTTGTAGTAAATCTATTATGCAGAAAATCAGTGGTCACAATGATGTAGCAGTTACACAAAATAGCTTTCAATGATGTGCCATTACCCCACCTATGAATGTGACACTGTATTGACTTCATGACAAACAGCCAAACATGAATGAGAGATTCCAAATATCAGGAAAAGTAGTAAAACTAGTCACTATATGTTTATAATTTGTTCGGCTGTTAGTCATTACTATGTAATGCAATTCATTAATTATTCGCATTGACTGCTAAATTTCCTATTTAAAACAGAAACACTTTTTCTTTTCTAAAGATTTTTATACTTTGTGTGTTCCTATATTTTACATGTATTAATCAACAGTGGCTGAAAGTTATAGTAAAAGTTTCACAAGATTAGTACCAGCTCATTTAGTCTTTCTGAATAATTAAAACCAAATACCTGCCCTTGACAAACAGAAATGACAGGTTTTAAATCAAAATATGTATGAATGCTTTAATACAGGTGAAACTCCAAAAATTAGAAAATTGTGCAAAAGTTCATTTATTTCAGTAATGCAACTTAAAAGGTGAAACTAATATAGTTCAAGCCGTGATTTCTCATAGTTGTGATGATAATGGCTTACAGCTCATGAAAACCCCAAATCCACAATCTCAGAAAATTAGAATATTACATACAATCAATAAAACAAGGATTGTACATGGAATAATATCGGACCTCTGAAAAGTATAAGCATGCAGATGTACTCAGTACTTGGTTTGGGCCCCTTTTGCAGCAATTACTGCCTTGATGTGGTGTGGCAAGGAAGCTATCAGCCTGTGGCACTGCTGAGGTGTTATGGAAGATGCTTCAATAACGGCCTTCAGCTCTTCTGCATTGTTCAGCCTCATGTCTCTCATCTTTCTCTTGGCAATGCCCCATATATTCTCTATGGGGTTCAGGTCAGGTGAGTTTGCTGGCCAATCAAGCACAATAATCCCACAGTCATTGAATCAGATTTTGGTGCTTTTGGAAGTGTGGGCAGGCACCAAGTCCTGCTGGAAAATTAAGTCAGCATACCCATAAAGCTGGTCTGTAGAAGGAAGCATGAAGTGCTCCAACATCTCCTGGTAGACGGCTGCATTGACCCTGGACTTAATGAAGCACAGTGAACTAACCCCAGCAGATGACATGACTCCCCAAATCAACACAGACTGTGGAAACTTCACACTGGACTTCAAGCATCTTGCAGTGTGTGCCTCTCCATTCTTTCTCCAGAATTTGGGTCCTTGGTTTCTAAATGAGATGCAAAAGTTGCCCTTATCAGAAAAGAGGACTTTGGACCACTGAACAACAGACCAGGTCTGTTTTTCTTTAGTGCAGGTAAGACCCTTCTGACGTTGTTTGTTGTTCAGGAGCAGCTTGACAAGAGGAATACGACATTTGAAGCCCATGTCCAGGATCCGTCTGTGTGTGGTGGCTCTTGATGCACTGACTCCAGCCTCAGTCCACTCCTTGTGAACATCCCCAACACTTTTGAATGGCCTTTTCCTGACAATCCTCTCCAAGCTGCGGTCATCCCTCCTGCTTGTGCACCTTTTTCTTCCACACTTTTCCCTTCCACATAACTTTCTATTAATGTGCTTTGATGCATAAGGCTTTCCCTCCTTATGGAGGGTGTCAATGATGGTTTTCTGCACAACTGTCAAGTCAGCAGTCTTTCCCATGATTGTGATTCCTACTGAACCTGAGAAGGCATTTAAAGGCTCAGGAGCCCTTTGCAGATGTTATGGCTTAATTAGCTGATTAGAGAAAAGCACTTCGAGCCTAGAATATTGAACCTTTTCACAATATTCTAATTTTCTGAGATTGTGGATTTGGGGTTTTCATGAGCTGTAAGCCATGATCATCTCAATTATGACACATCACGGCTTGAACTATCTTGCTTTGCCATGTAATGAAACTACCTCATATATTAGGTTCACCTTTTAAGTTGCATTACTGAAATAAATGAACTTTTGCAAGATGTTCTAATTTTTTGAGTTTCACATGTGTATATAAAAGCAAACAAAAAAAACCTTAAATATGTTCAAAATAACTCCTTTTACATTTAGTATCCATCAATATTATTCTCATTTTTGTATGAAAAGAAAAATCACTGACAACCCAAACCTCTATTACCAAATAGTACAGTTAGA
Organism: Laticauda colubrina; assembly: GCA_015471245.1. NCBI lineage: Eukaryota > Metazoa > Chordata > Lepidosauria > Squamata > Elapidae > Laticauda > Laticauda colubrina. The sequence continues at coordinate 33,694,361 of BLBF01000017.1, forward strand.
TATTGATGCAGTTATTTATACAACTAATCACTCTTCAATCACAGAATTTTATTAATCCAGGCTTTCCAGAAGCTGAGCCTCTGCAGTTTCTATTCATTTGTACTTTGGGATATTCCATAGTGACCTGATAACTTCAGAAGTTCATGATATGTTATTCAGAAACTTGGTGTTCCTTGTAGAATGCACTGAATTAATCAACCATTCTATAGAAATCTCGATGGAGTAACATCAAGAGCAAGAGGAAGGTAATTGTGCAATGTACTATTTGATTTCCCCTTTCGATTTAGTTGAACTAATGGAACAAAAAATTTCTTTAATTTCCCCATCTTTTGTTGAAAAGATCAATCAAGAGAGGCAGACCAGAAAGGAAAACAATATTGTCTACCATGGTCCTTATCAGTCTCACTTTTCCTCAACAAAAGAATGTTTCATTTGGGATCATTGGGAGAGGAACAACTGACGTAAGGCAAGAGAGTATGAAATTAGTTTGCACACAAGCTAAAAGGAACTCCACTTGAAGGATTCCCTGTAGGTTTCATGAAGGAATTGGGGGGGCTCAATGCAATCTTGAACTCTAGCAGGGGAATTCATTCATCCTACACTTCTAGATTAACATTACAGATGGATTTAAGATTAGAGGAAAATATTTTTCTTGGGTCCCAATGAATTGTATAATTCAAACCTCTTAAATTGATTTTGGCCCCAATAATATAAACAAGAGAACATTTAAGCAGCTCTACTCTGAATAATGTCTTTGTCTATGAGATAAAGATAGTGCAGACATGATGAAATAGCAATTCTGAAAGCTATATAGCTCCAAAATTAATACAGAATGATAGAAGTGGTTAGAAAGGACCAGCAGGAAAAGGAATGGCAGAACTGAAGGTTGGAGTGAAAAGAAGAATCAGCATAGAAGAAAGTTTTCTGATTTGAAAAACCACTTATGACTTTTCAAGTTTTAAGTGAAAAACAAGCTACTTCTCCCAATGATCGAAAAAGGACATTGTACATTTCCAGCCTGTCAGGGTCTATATATGATCTATATAGAGCCAATTTGATATAGTGGTTAAGGCATCATCCCAGGAGACCCACAGTTATAAGACACAAGGCCAACTGAATGATCTTGGGACAGTCACCTTCTAAGAAGGATAGGGAGCAGGTAATAGCAAGCCCCTTCTGAAAAAAACCTTACTCTTCCCCCCCCCCCCCCAAAAAAAAAAAAAAAACGTCAGGGATTTGTCCAGGCAGCCACCAAGAATAAAGATTATTTCAAAAGCAGCAACAACAATAAAGATTCTACAAAAGTTTAGGAACTGTGAAACAATTGGCCTAAATAATACACGATTGATGGACAGCAGTCATTAGATAGGCATTGCTTAATGGCTATTTCTATTACAAATCAACCTGGTTATTTAGCCTAGATTTTTTTTCAAACAAACAAGCAAACTAAATAACTAGGGCAGTTTGGAGAGCATGACAATAAGTCAGCATTCCTTTTTAAAATTTCAATATTGTAAAATAGTTCAGAGGTTACTACCATAGATAAATACACAAAAACTTCCCTGGTGAAAGTAGAATAATAGGCATCTGCAGGACAAGGTGAGGGTGGTTTAAAAAAAAACATGTATCATACAATGAAAGTTCAAGCTTGCATTCTCTCCATATACATATTATCAAAAAAAAGTTTGCATTGTGTTGTCATTTTATTACTTCGATGTCATCATAGTTAGGAATGGGTGCCTACGCTAAAATATGAGCTATGGTTCTTTTTTTCTAAACATGGGGTGTCATTTTTCTTTCATGTCAGTCAAAGACATTTATATGAGGAATTTATAAGAGGAATTAGTTCTTAGTCAACATTTTTCTCTTAGCTTTTCCTTAACTGATTGCTAGATAATGAAGTCCTGTGCAGTAAGCAATGTGTGTACTGCATGAGTTTCTGCAATATATATCTATATTTCCTAAAGATCAGTTTCAAGATTTGGACACCATTTAAGAGACAAAGGGAGGCCAAATAGAGAGGTATTTACTTCAAGATTTAAAAGGACAAGCTATATTAGAATATATATTTCACAAATTCCTCAGAAGTACACCCCATTGAGTGTGCAAGAGCTGTCATTTTTAACATAACATTTTGCTAATGTTCAATAGAGTATAAATTTAAGATGATAAATTTAGGCAACAAAAAAGAAGAAAAAAGGTACAATTCATTCTTATGGGACACATGGCATAAAATATGCTATTTACAGAGTTTCTATGTGTTCCGCCTGGCAAAGACGTGCAGTAGACCAGGTTCCAACAAATAACTCTTTATTAGTTAACAGCAAACAGTAACGGAACATTGGCTCAAGCCGCGGCAGCCCTTTATATAGAGGCTTGCCTGCCGGCTTGTAGCCAATGACATTGTTTTAACTTTGCTGCCTTTGAGCGGCTCCTTGGATTGGTTCCTAATGAACCAATCCTTTACTGGCCTTTCTGACCAATCAGAAGAGACTACTTGAAACCTTCCAAGTTATACAGAACACTATGTAATACTTGTCTAAAAAATTATAACCATAAAAGAACATTTATTACCAAAAACAGAGTAAGTCATTATAATCTATGGTACACTTGAAGGAGGATTAGATTGCTAGTTCCCAGTGACAGTGAGCAAACTAATCATTACTGGTTAAACAGCCCTCTCCTATAAGCATATTTTTTCTCAGGACTTTGGCCCATAGTTATCTGCCCTCAGCTGCCATCCTAAGACCATCTGTTATGTTGGGCCCACCACAAGAATTACATCAGTTCAAGGAGAAGTGTATGAAACTTCAATATATACAATTTCCCTGATGTTAAGTACATTTTATACATTAATCTTTCCATATGTTCTTGGTTATCCATATTTCCAGTTAACAAGATACCTGACCTGAAAGTGTTTTTAATCATAGAAGTTATATTATAATCTTGGTGTTAGTATCAATCAAAGTTACTGTTGGTGATCCATTTAGTTCTTCCATATGCCCTTTCCAAAGCTCTTAATATTTATTGGATTATGTATGCCTCCAGGGGTTGGATTCAAATTTTTTAACAACTGGTTCTGTGGGCGTGGCTTAGTTGATGGGCATGGTTTGGTGGTTGTGTGACTGGCTGGGCGTGGCTAACTCACTATCACTCACATCAAGGCACGTATCTCCTCGCCTGGCCTCTCATGACTGTGGGGATGCTGAAAAAATCGTAAGTGTGAAAAACGGTTAGAAGTCACTTATTTCAGTGCCATTGTAACTTTGAATGGTCACTCCACACAAGCAAAGTACCAGCAAAGGAGGGGAAATAAACTCCAGAGAAGTTCCTGAGACAGGAAGTCTAGTCCTGCCAAGAATGTAATAAGAGTTAATGGAGAGGCAGTTTCTGTAAGCAACACCAGAATGTTTCCTTCCTGCATTCCTTACAGGATTAGGCCAGTAATTTCTTCTAACAACCAATTCTCCGAACTGCTTAGAATGTTAACAACTGGTTCTAGAGGTAGGTATGAACCTGTAGAATCCCGCCCCTGTATGTCTCCAATCTTGGACCTTCCATATCTGTTCGATTATAATTCCCAGTATAATTAACTGACATATGTCACTTTGGGTAATAGAATTTTTATGAGCATTGATTAATAGCTATTTAATGTTTGCCAATATAGCTTTTCTCATGAGCAACCATCAAAAATTCGATTAGTTATATGCTTGTGTCAGACAATTTCACTGTGGTTTGTTACACACATTTATTGTCCAAGTTTATTTGTCTACATTCATTTCCATACTCCTTGCCAGACACTAAATAAATAAATAAATCTGTAGTATATCCCTTCCACTCCAGAGAGATTGCATGAAGGTAAGCAGGGATGGGATTCAAATTTCTTAACAACCTGCTCTGTGGGCATGGCCTAATTTGTGGGTGTGGCTTGGTGGTCATGTGACTGGCTGGGCATGGCTTGTATGTAAATATTATAAATATTTATGTAAATATTGCATATTTTATAAAAAAGAGCAACTTTTACCCAAAATCAAGCAAAGCAGGCAGGCAGATTGAGTTGCTCGTAGAATCACAGATTCACTTGGAGATCTACCTTTCTGCAGTCTGCTGCCTGAGTCTGCACTGAAAAATACAAGCTTCAGTCTTAAAGCCCATGTCACACTGCACCAACAGATGCAAAGAGGATGTAAAACGGAGAGAAACATTTGCCATCTGTTGGTGAACGCGATGCATCCGTTCTGTACTCACTGCATGCGTGATTCATACCTTCTATCCGTCCAGCATCTATCTACTGAGAATTCATTTGCTCCAAAAGTTTTGAGCTGCACAAAACTTTTTGAGCAGATGAACTTTCCGCCGCATCCGTTCTACATCCGCGACACATACGGGGAACAAACGTTCTACATCCATCATCATCCGTTAAATGTCCACTGTATCCGCTCGGCATCCGCTGCGCATTCACACAACTTGCATGCGCTCCAGCGGAAAATGGAAAGAGGGAGGAAGTGAAACGGACGTGGAACGTCCGCACAGCGTTAGTAGCATAGACATTGAAAGGATGAAAGTGGATGCACCTTGGACATAAAAGATTAAAACGGAAAAAATGTTTGTATATGGGATGTATCTCGGATATTTAGGATGTCTACAGGATGTCTAGAGGATGCAGAAGGACACCTAGCAGAAAACCGATATTTCTTATAAAAAGGGGGAGGAAATCACCTGGATCTCACTTTCAGTCCAGCAGACATGGTGTGCAGACCTCTTCAGCCTTGCTCTTGCTCTTCTACATCATCTATTGATCTCCACCATGGATCATCACACACTCCTTTTGGTAGCCGCCATCATTCAACACCAGAACCAAGTCCTCTTCAGTCTGTTTCACCTTTTCTATGCAAAGAGAAGAAGGAGACATCCAAGAACTGTCTGGGTCCAACGATGGATTGGGAGAAGAGTGGAATTTGGACTCTATGACAAGCTGATGGTGGAGCTGAGGAATGAAGACACTCGGGCATTCCAGCACTTCATGAGGATGCCACCAACCATGTTTGACGAAGTTGTGGAGCGTCTGAGACCAGGTTGACCAAGCCGAGCACCAACTTCCGTCCCAGCCTGGATCCTGGGCTGAAGGTGGCACTGAATCTGCAGCACCTGGCCTCTGGGACCACATACAGAAACATTCCGTATGCCTGGAGGGTGCCACACAACACCATTAGCATTGTAGTCAGAAAAAGTGGTGCAGGCCATCATCGAAGAATACCTGGAGGAGCTCCTCCAGTGTCCCACCACTGAAGAAGGCTGGAGACAACTTGCAGAAGAGTGGTATCAGAGGTGGAACGTCCCCCACACCGTTGGAGCCATAGATGGGAAGCACGTGGCCTGCAAAGCTCCAGCCAACTCAGGGTCCACTTATCACAACTACAAGGGCTTCTTCAGCATCATCCTCTTTGCCATGGTTGATGCTGACTACAAGTTCATGTACATCGATGCTTCAGGCAACGACTCATCTTCAGATGCCCAGGTATACAACACAAGTGACCTCAAGGGTAGACTGGAACGCAACCTCATCATGGTCTTCCCAGATCCAGAACCCTTGCCCAACGACACACAAGATGTGCCCTACTTCATCGTGGGGGATGACGCCTTCTCCCTCAGAACCTACCTCATGAAGCTCTACACCTCCAGATGCCTCACCCGTGAAGAGAAGATCTTCAACTACAGGCTGTCCAGGGCAAGACGAGTGGTGGAGAATGCCTTTGGTATCCTGGCCAACAGGTTCCAGGTACTTCTCACCACCATGCAGCATCACCCAGAGACTGTGAGGAACATCGTGGAAGCTTGCTGCATCCTGCACAATCTCATGCGCACCCGCTACCCAGTGTTGCAGAATAGGCTTGTGGACCATCAACAAGGCAATGGGGACATGGAGCCTGGTGAATGGAGGCAAGGACAAAACCTGATAGACACTGTGGATGTGCAAGGCCCCAACAGAGCTTCACATGAAGGGAAGAAGCAGCGCAACCTCCTGAAACACTGGTGCAACTCCCCAGCTGGAGCAGTGGAGTGGCAAGATAGGACGGTAGATGCTTAATGGATGCTTCCTTCAGCCTGTCTCATCACACTGATGAAATTGTGCCATGTATGTTGAGTGGCCCTACAATGAACAGGGCTTTTAATAAAGAGTTGTGTTTATGTTGAAATGTGTTGATCAATGAATAAATTGTTATTAATAAAAAAGGGCCACACGTATGGCAGCTGGGAGGGTGGACCATATAGTCCCACTATGCTTGCACTGGAGGTTTATCCATCTCACAGCTATCCTTGCCCATCCCACAGCTATTATCCATTCCACAGCTATCCTTGCCCATCCCACAAGCATGCAAAGGCTTAACCATTTTCTAAAAGTTTCCACCAAGACTTTATTAAGTAAAAGAAATGAACCAAGTTTGTGAAGCAAAGATAACCTTTATCAATAACAAACTGTAAAAGCAAAATGACCCAAGTAAAGTGTCTCAAGCAAGGATAAAGTCAACAGGTAACAACTCAGTCTCTGGCACTGTTCTCAGTCACTCTGAGGCATGCCCATGGTCTCAGGTGTAAAGGGTCCAGGGACTGTGGAGGTGACAGTGGCTGGAGTGCTGGTCTGAGGTGCCATTGGGGTGCCTGGCCCCGAGAGGACAACAGGAGATGGTGTGTGCAGGAAGCTCTCAGAGAGCTGGCTCAGGCCCATGAGGTTGAGAGGCCCTTCCTCAAGGACCTGGGATGTGAGGCCCAAGATCGATGACAGATGTTCTGAGGACGGGCTTGGGTGTGGGGTGGAGGAAGGAGGAGTATAGTGGGGCTGTCTGGTCTGCAGCTGGGCGAGGTGAGGCATCGGTGGCATCGGTGGCATCGGTGGCATATACGGCGTTGGTGGCATCTGTGGTGTCGGTGGCATCTGTGGCGTCGGTGGCATTGGTGGCATCTGTGGCAGGTGATGAACCTGTGCCTGGACTGGGAAGGGCTGCCTCTGTTGAGGGAAGTCCTGGTAGGCATAGCCTTGGTAGGACAGGGGCTGTTGAAAGCCTTGGAAGGGCTGTGACATTGCCTGGGGTGGAGGAGAAGACATGGAGTGGGTGGGAGCAGGTTCAGCTGGGCCTGGAGGGTGGTGCGGAAGCGCAGTGATCCTCTCCTTCATCACCTGGTCTTGGGGCTCGGGCATGTCCATGAGGGTCTGGGTCATGTGGGTGAGGAAGGGCTTGCAGTTTGAGGATAGAATCTTGAAGTGTACCAGCTGAGAGAGGAGATTTGCGCTGTTCTTGATTGTGTCCCTGATCTCCAAGAGGACAGTGTGGCTCTGTCCCTCTGGTCTGCCTCTCTGCCTGCTTTCTGTGGAGGTGGAGCTGGGGGTGGGGGTGGGTAGGTTTCTGGTGGCTGCGGCCTCCTCTTGCTCCATCTGCATCAGGGGATCCTCCACATCCTCCGGCATGGGGTGTGCAGCTGTCGGGGGGATCTCTGTCGTGGGGTGCTCCGCAGACACCTGCCTGGACACACTGGCTGTTTCCTGGATGGAAGAGGACTGGCTGTCTGTGGGCTGTCTGAGGGAGAGGGTTGACAGAGGGGCTGCTCCTCGGTGGTGGATCTCACCCTGCAGGAAGCTGCACTTGGCCATGACGTAGGTCTCCCAGTCCGTGAGCTTGACAGTGGCCTGCCCGGATCTCTTCAGGTGCACCTTGCCATACCAGGTGTGCATATGTTTGCATACCAGGTGTGCCATACCAGGTGTGCATACCAGGACAACATCAGAAGTGTAGCCCAGGCTCTCCGCCTTCTCTCTCCAAGCCGCCTGCTTCCGCTTGGTGTCTCGATATAACCTGTGGCCCTTCCTCCACAGGTACTCATTCTCCCTCAGCCATTCGAGCACCTCCTCCTCATGGTCCTCTGCAATGGAGTACTTTTTCCTCTTTCCCTTCTCCTTCTCCTTTGATTGCCTCTTCCTCCCTCTGGCAGGGCCTTCTGGGCCCTCATCAGGGCTTTGAGGGCCTTTGGGCTGGTCCACCACACCAGCAGCACCAGCAGCAGTAGAAGCAGCAGTAGCAGCAGCAGCAGCAGCAGGACCAGCAGCAGGACCAGAAACAGAAGCACCAGCAACAGAAGCACCAGCACCAGCACCAGCACCAGCAGGAGAAGCACCAGCAGCACCAGCAGCACCAGCAGCAGCAGAGTCAGCGCCAGGGGATGGGATGGTGGTTCTGTCCTTCTTTCCAGGGCTGGCAGGATTAGGCACGGATGGAATTTTGCCCGTCCGCTGTGTCTTTTTTACATACGTTTTGCATCCGTCGGCCGATGTGACCTAGCCTTAAGGAAGGTTCAACTCTGCTTTTAGATTAGCTAGAAAGCAAGAAATCCAACAATGTCCTGTTTTCTAGCAACTCTAAATCTCCCAGCACAGCAGAACAGCTGATGCTCAGGGGGAAAAAAAGGAAAAAAATAGCAACTTACCAAATGCAGGCAAGTTTGATGGTGTGCATGCCAGGTAAGGAGTGAGTGGGCGGGGAGGGGAGGGACCAGTCAGTGCATGATTTGTTGGTTCTCTGAACTGGGCAGAATCACAACAACCGGTTCTACAGAACTGATCCGACCAGGTAGAATCCCACTCATGAAGGTAAGTGACCTGACTTGCTTTTTGTAATTCTTCACTAACATTCAGTAGAGTTTATATTAGGAATGGATATTTGAACAGCAAAAAGAAAAATGGATGCAATTCATTTGTGTACGATATAATGCCTAGAATATGTTGCTTATAGAATTTCACTGAAACAATCCTTGCCTAAAGAATTATAACCTTTAAAAGCATTTATTTACATTTTAGTGTTTGTGTTTTTATTTTGTTCACCATCTAAAGTTACTTCTGGTAGATGGAACAGGTAGATCAGGCAACCATATGAGTTTGTTTAATAAAGAAATAAAGAGATCACAGAAAGCAGAATTAAGATTCGGTTTGTGCCATATTAAAGGCAATATTAGAAATGTTTAGAGGCAATATCATAGGTTTACTAAGCAAAAATCCTTGGAACAGCCAAAAGGAACAAGGACAATAATCTTCCCACTTTGAAGACTGGAATCATTGGGGCTTCAAGGCAGGCAGTGATAACTGTTGGACTTTTGGCAGATTCACCAAAAAACGGGATTATGAGTGACAGATAGCTATCATTGCTGCATCACAAGGAAGACTTCATGGCCTCCACTTCTTCAATTCCTCATGGCCTCTATTAGTACTGAAGAGTCCTTTGATCTCCTCAGGACATAGAAATAGCATCTGATAATAGAGATGTATAGATCAGGACCAATCCATGTTGTTTATGACTTCACTTTTAACATTTCTGGTCCAATGTTTTATTCGTATATATACATTGAGATTTATAAATAATTTGTACTTGACCTAGAGCACTGAGTTAAGAAATATTTTACACTATAAAAGTATATTTGGGGGGGGGGAGCAGAGATTTCCTTGAACTGAGTTTGAATTCTAGTAATTTGGGGGTGGGAGTGGGGAGAGAGAAAGCACTTCCATGTTGTGATTTCTCCCTTGCCAGTTAGCCTTCTCTAAAGCCCCTGTCACACTGCACCAACGGATGGAAAGAGGATGTAAAACGGACAAAAAAGCTTGCCATCCGGTGGAAAACGTGATGTACTCACTGCCTCCGTTTTGCTTCCTCTCTATCCGTCCAGCATCCGTTTATTGACGTTTCATCTGCTCAGAAAGTTTTGAGCTGCTCAAAACTTTTGCGCGGAAAATGTATCCAATTTGTCCATTCTGCATTCACTATGCATCCGCTATGCATCCGTTACGCATCTGTTACGCATCCGCTATATCAGCTAGGCATCTGCTGCGCATCCGCGCAACTCGCATCCACTCGGACGCAGGGAGGAAGCGGAACGGATGCAGAACGGATGCAGAACGGATGCAAAACGGATGCAGCACGGAAACAAAGCGTTTAAAACGGAAAAAACGTTTGCAGAGGGGACCTATCTCGGATATTAAGGACGCCTAGAGAATACCTAGAGGATGCCTAGAGGATGCCTAGAGGATGCCTAGAGGATGCCTAGAGGATGCCTAGAGGATGCAAAGGGACACCTATACTGCCTATAAAAAGGGGGAGCAACTCACCTGCATCTCACTTTCAGACCAACAGCCCACCTGTGCAGACCTCTGCAGCTTTCATCTGACTCTTGCTCTTCCACAGCATCCAGTCATGTCCACCGTGGATCGTAACACAGTCCTTTTGGCAGCCACCATCCTTCTGCAACAGTGCGAAGCCATCTACAGGCTCTGTGAACTCTACTACGGGAGGAAAAAGAGGCGGCCAAGAAGCGGCTGGGTCCGAAGATGGATCGGGAAAAGAGCAGAGTACAGACTGTACAACAAGCTGATGGTGGAGCTCAGGAACGAAAACACTCGTGCATTCCAGAACTTCATGAGGATGCCTCCAGCCATGTTTGACGAAGTTGTGCAGCGCCTGACACCCAGGTTGACCAAGGCAAACACCAACTTCCGGCCCAGCCTGGAACCTGGGCTCAAGGTGGCACTCACTCTGCGCCACCTGGCCTCAGGGACAACCTACAGGAGAATGCAGTATGGCTGGAGGGTGCCACACAACACCATCAGCATTGTGGTCAGAGAAGTGGTGCAGGCCATCATTGAAGAATACAAGGAGGAGCTCCTCCAGTGCCCCTCCACTGAAGAAGGATGGAAGAAAGTTGCAGAGCAGTGGTATCAGAGGTGGAACTTCCCACACACCGTTGGAGCCATCGATGGCAAGCACGTGGCCTGCAAAGCACCAGCCAAGTCGGGGTCCACTTATTTCAACTACAAGGGCTTCTTCAGCATCATCCTCTTCACCATGGTCGATGCTGACTACAAGTTCATGTACATCGATGCAGGTGGTGAAGAACGCCTTTGGCATCCTGGCCAACAGGTTCCAGGAACTTCTCACCACCATGCAGCATCACCTAGAGACCGTGAGGAGGATCGTGGAAGCTTGCTACATCCTGCACAATCTCATGCGCACCCGCTACCCAGTCTTGCAGAACAGGCTCATGGACCTCCAGAAAGGCAATGGGGACATGGAGCCTGGGGAATGGAGACAAGGGCGAAACCTGATAGACACTGAGGATGTGCAAGGCCCCAACAGAGCCTCACGTGAAGGGAAGAAGCAGCACAACCTCCTGAGACACTGGTGCAACTCCCCAGCTGGAGCAGTGGAGTGGCAAGACAGGATAACAGATGATTAATGGGTGCTTCCTTCAGCCTGTCTCATCACACTGATGAGATTGGGCCATGTATGTTGGGTGGGCCTACAATGAACAGGGCATTTAATAAAGAGTTGTGTTTATGTTCAAATGTGTGGATCAATGCTTACTAATGAAGGGCCAAAGGTGTGGCACCTGGGAGGGTGGACCATACAGTCCCACTATGCTTGCACTGGAGGTTTATCTATCCCACAGCTATCTTAACCCATCCCAAAGGTATCCCTGCCCACCCCACTGCTATCTTAACCCATCCCACAAGCATGCAAAGGCTTAAACCAATTCTAAAAGTTTCCACCAAGACCCTATTAAAAAAAAGAAATGGAGCAAGTGTGTGAATCAAAGATAAACCTTATTGAACAACAAGCTGTAAAAAAAAATGACCCAAGTCAAGTGTCCAAATACATTCCACAGGTAGCCAGCTACCCAGTCTCTGGCGCTCTTATTGGTCACTCGGAGGTGTGCCCAGTCTCAGTGGTGAAGGGTCTAGGTGCTGTGGAAGTGGGTGGTGCTGGAGTGCTGGTCTGTATCGTCATGGGGGTGCCTAGTCCCGAGAGGACAACAGGGGACGGTGTGTTGAGGAAGCTCTCAGACAGCTGGCTCAGACCCGCGATGTTGAGAGGTACTTCCTCCATGCCATGGCATGTCAGCCCCAGTACTGATGACAGATGTACTGAGGGCGGGCTTGGCTGTGGGGTGGAGAAAGGAGTAGTGTTGTGGGGCTGTCTGGTCTGCAGCTGGGTGAGGACTGGCATGGGTGGCATCGCTGTCATCGGTGGCATCATTGTTGTGGGTGGCATCGGTGGCATCGGTGGCATCGGTGGCATCGGTGGAACCGGTGGCAACGGTGTTGTCCGATGACTCTGTGCCTGGACTGGGAAGGGCTGCTGCCTGTGCTGCTGGACCTCCTGGTAGCCGTAGCCCTGGTAGGTGAGGGGCTGTGGGAAGCCTTGGAATGGGAGGGACATCACCTGGGGTGGAGGAGCATGTAGACCTGGACTGGGTGGGAGCAGGTTCCTCTGGATCTGAAGGGTTGTGAAGCAGCTCGGTGATCCGGTCCTTCACCACCTGGTACTGGGATTCCTCCATGTTCTTGAGGGTCTGGTTTACATAGGTGAGGAAGGGCTTGCAGTTGGAGGATGAGGAGTCGGTGCTGACCAGCTGAGAGAGGAGATCTATGCTGGTGCAGATGGTGTCCCTGATCTCCAGGAGGACAGTGTGGCTCTGCCCCTCCTGCTGTCTGGCTCTCTGCCTTTCTGTGGAGGCGGAGCTGGGTGGTGGTGGATGCGGCTACGACTGTGGTGGACTCGATGTCTCCTTTCTCCCGCCGCACCAGGGAGTCCTCCATGCGCTCCACCACGGTTACAACACCTGTCCGCGGGTTCTCCACCGTGGCACGCTCCACCGAAACCTGCCTGGAGACAGGGACTGACTCTCGCCCGGAAGAGGACTGGCTCTCAGCAGGCTGCCGGAGAGAGAGGGTAGACAGAGGGGCTCCTGGTGCTCCTCGGTGGTGGATCTCACCCTCCAGGAAGCTGCACCTGGCCATGACGTAGGTCTCTCTGTCCGTCAGCTTAACCGTGGCCTGGCCAGATTTCTTCAGGTGCAGCTTCCCGTACCAGGTGTGCATGTGCTTCCACCAGCTGAGGAGCACCTCCGAAGTGTAACCCATACTCTCCGCCCTCTCTCTCCAAGCAGCCTGCTTCCTTTTGGTGTCCCTGTACAGCCGGTGTCCCTTCCGCCACAGATAGTCATTCTCTCTCAGCCACTCCAGCACCTCATCCTCGTGTTCCTCCTTGATGAAGTATTGCCTCCTCTCCCGTACCCGCATACGCCTCTTCCTCCCTTTGGCAGGACCAGATTGGCCCTCATCAGAGGGGCTCCCAGGTGGTAGGGGCTGCTCCTCCACACCAGCAGCAGCAGCAGGATCATCATCATCTTCTTCATCATCACCAGCAGGATCATAATCATCATCATCATCAGCAGCAGCAGCAGGATCAGCAGCAGCAGCAGCAGCAGCAGGATCAGAAGGACCAGGATCAGCAGCAGCAGAGTAAGCACCAGGAGCCCAAGCAGCAGCAGCAGCAGCAGCCCCAGCAGTACGAGCACGAGCTGGACCAGGAGCATGAGCAGGACCAGGAGCACGAGCAGGACGAGCAGGACGAGCAAGTCCAGGAGCACGAGCAGGACGAGCAGGACCAGCAGGACCAGCACGACCAGGAGCAGCTTCAGCAGAGTACGCAGCAGCAGAAGCACCACCGCCAGGAGCAGCTTCAGTAGAAGCTCCAGCACCAGAAGAGCGAGCCCAAGCAGCAGAAACCCCAGCAGAAGCAGAGTCAGGGAAAGGGGGCAGGAGGGTGGCCCTGTCCCTCTTTCCAGGGATGGCAGCAGGTTGCTGAGACGTTCGCTTCTTCCCCATGGTTGTGGGGTTGCTGGCTGGCAGGGAGGCTGGTAGGGAGGCTGGCAGGCACCAAGGCTGGCAGGAAGCCTGGCAGGAAGCCTGGCAGGAAGCCTGGCAGGAAGCCTGGCAGGAAGCCTGGCAGGAAGCCTGGCAGGGAGGCAGGCAGGCACCAAGGCTGGCAGGCAGACTGGCTGGCAGGGAGGCTGGCAGGCAGGCAGAGAGCAAGGCTGGCAGGGAGGCTGGCCAGGAGGCTTGGAGGCAGGCTGGCAGGAAGGCTGGCAGCAAGGCTTGCAGGAAGGCATGCAGGCAGGGCAGGCAAGGAGTCGATGTATCCTGCAGCAGGTCTTTCCTCCGAATGCTGGCCACGTGCGAGCTGCTTCCCTTTATATCCATGTGGCTTACGCAATGCATCCCCCCTGCATGCGCAATTAACGCCAGGCATCCATTAGGCTTCCGCTGTGCATCCGCTAGGCTTCCGCTCTGCATCCACTTCATCCGCTGTGCATCCGCTGTGCATCCGCTGTATCCGTTCCACGTCCGCTTTGCTGAGGTCCCCCAGAAGCCTAACGGATGCACCATCTGCTCCCATGCACTTCCATCCACTGGGCTTCCGTTCCGCATCCACTTTCCATCCACTCTGCATCCTCCCCGCGTCCGTGTTATCTGCTCCTGTTATGCAAATTTTTGCCCCTTTTGAGAGCGGATAACAACAGATGGAGCATTTTGCTAGTCCGTTGTGTCTGTTTTGCATCCGTTGGCCAGTGTGACAGGGCCTTAATGAAATGTCTTGATGATCCCCCACACAAATACACACCAAGTTTAACCCTCCTTAGCTTGGGATCAGTCAAAATTGCTAGGGCCTGTCCCTGGGTTAAAAAATAAATTACTCAGATTTTCATTCCATTTCTAACTTTTAAAAGCCATTGGTTAGAAAATACAAAAATGTCATGCAAAAATGAAATGTAAATTCCTCTAGCAAATACCAGGGTTTTTAAAGAACTCCTTTTGAACTATTTTTGAATATTTTAAAATATAAAAAATCACATCCATTTTTTTCCAAAATATTTATTTGGGCGAGAAGGTGACGATTGCCAAGAAAGTAGTTCTTTGTAAAAAAAATGTCTGGTCTGTGATAGATTTTTAATGCAAGTTTCAGTTCTATGCCAGGTTGTTCATCTCTTCTGCACAACATGGTACTTTTATTATCTGAAGGGGCTTTCATTTCAAACTACATCTTCATTAGTAGTGAATAAATATTTCAAGAAGTCAAAATATAGAAGAGAAAGAACAATGGGGACCTTTAAAGACATTTGAGGGTGCCCATTCCTAAGCTAGCATTTCCTTTCAACTTAAAAGATGAAATGAAATTGATTATGCACTAAATATCAGGTAGCAGCTTTTCAAACTTTAGACAGTGTCATTCAAGAAAACATTGACATTTTCCTTGAGCTGGTGAAAATGCTACAATCTGCTGTAGAGAAATGAAAGATTAGTGCCTCAGGAAGAGTGAGTGCCTCTAATGCAAATTACTCAATACTGACTCATGTCATATAAACGCCACTGAGTTGAAAGTAAAACCACATTTCTAAATGTCAGGGGGGAGGTTGTTTTACTCTATCATCCAAGGGATACAGTGGTTCTAAAAATAACATCAAATGTTTTAACAATGACAACATCTTAGTACTGTCCTGTGAGTGTGAGGAAATGCAAGCCTTTTTATAGCCATCATAAATACTACCTTCAATTTACAGTCATCAGCATAAATGCTTTTACCTAAATTGTTGTCAATCCATTTCAGTTCAGTTCACTCATTCCCACTGCTATAATTTATAATGGTATATTAATCTTTAATCAGAAAGTTGAGATTATTATGAAAACCACAAGGATTTATTTCAACTTGCAACCAAAAGTATGAAAGAGGCCATCATCACCTCTTCATTCATTCTTCTGGCAGTAGAAATCCAGTTTATTGCTGGCTCCCCACCAGTTCTTTCTAATTAGGAAATGTAAGGTACATTATTCCTCTATGTTCAGGATATTGAAATAAACAGTACCTGAGGTAGGGTAAAAGGGATCAATTCCACCTGTTTGAAAAGAACTGTGGTATTTTCTGACATTATCCAGCATTCACCATTTGATAGCAGGAGAGGAGCAAAATGTCAGATCCTCACAGCCACTTCTTGCACATTTAGAATGCAGTTTCATCCTTCTACCCCATGCTATAGTAAAGCAAAATGTGTTTTCTTGCTGGGTGTCAGAAACAGGGAGAACAGCCAGGTAGATAAGACCAAATAGTAAGTGCTTCTTGAAGATCAGTCAGGGCTGGGGATCAGATACCTTTGTAAGATAAGATCACCTGATTTTTTATTGTGATGGAAAATCTATGGGTAGTCAAAAAAAATCAAGATTCCAGTCAAATCTTTTAAAACTAACACATTTAGTTAAAATGCATTACCTATTTTTCCTGTCAAAATCTTTTTGAACTTTCTTTCTTCCATATGAATGACCTTATGAAAGGAGTTCAAAGGGAGAGAAAATTCCTGATTGTGTTCCTTTGTACAATTATAAAGAAAATGGACAACATTTTACTGCTGAACCATAGGGAAAACACTCAATCTGAAATGACTGTCAAAGACAGAAAGTAGGAATGAGGGAAGTTTGCTATAGTTCACACTAGCCAATTCAACACCATAATATGATGTTGTGATGTAAACCATGGCCTTTTGTACTTGCATCTTGATGTTAAACATAAGTATAGAAGTCACAAAGCTCATGTCTTGATATTGCAATGCATCCTTCATCATTTGCCACACATACACACTTATTCTCTGGGATGCCTATTGTAGGATTGTCAGTTAGAGTAAAAAGAAGGAGTTAGGTTTGTCTCAAGTACATTGAAAAGTAAAGCCCCTGTCACACTGCACCAACGGATGCAAAGAGGATGTAAAACGGACAAAAAAGCTTGCCATCTGTTGGTTAACGCGATGTACTCACTGCCTCCGTTTTGCTTCCTCTCCATCCGTCCAGCATCCATCTATTGACATTTCATCCGCTCAGAAAGTTTTGAGCTGCCCAAAACTTTTGCGCGGAAAATGTATCCAATTCGTCTGTTATGTATCCACTACGCATCTGCTACGCATCCGTTCTCATCTGTTACGCATCCGCTATATCCGGTAGGCATCCGCTGCACATCCACGCAACTCGCATCCGCCCGGACGCAGGGAGGAAGTGGAACGGACGCAGAACAGATGCAGAACGGATGCAGCATGGAAACAAAGCATTTAAAATGGAAAAAACATTCGCAGAGGGGACCTATCTCTCATATTAAGGATGTCTACAGGATGCTTAGAGGATGCCTAGAGGATGCCTAGAGGATGCAAAGGGACACCTATACTGCCTATAAAAAGGGGGAGCAACTCGTCTGGATCTCACTTTCAGAACAGAAGCCCTGTGGTGCGGACCTCTGCAGCCTTCATCTGCCTCTTCCACAGCATCCAGTCATGTCCACCGTGGATCGTAACACGGTCCTTTTGGCAGCCACCATCCTTCTGCAACAGTGCGAAGCCATCTACAGGCTCTGTGAACTGTACTACGGGAAGAAAAAGGGGCGGCCAAGAAGCGTCTGGGTATGAAGATGGTTCGCCAGAAGAGCAGAGGACGGACTGTACAACAAGCTGATGGTGGAGCTCAGGAACGAAGACACTCGGGCATTCCAGAACTTCATAGGATGCCTCCAGCCATGTTTGATGAAGTTGTGCAGCGCCTGACACCCAGGTTGACCAAGACAAACACCAACTTCTGGCCCAGCCTGGAACCTGGGCTCAAGGTGGCACTCACTCTGCACCACCTGCCATCAGGGACCACCTACAGGAGCATGAAGTACGGCTGGAGGGTGCCACCCAACACCATCAGCATTGTGGTCAGAGAAATGGTGCAGGCCATCATCGAAGAATACAAGGAGGAGCTCCTCCAGTGCCCCTCCACTGAAGAAGGATGGAAGAAAGTTGCAGAGCAGTGGTATCAGAGGTGGAACTTCCCACACACCATTGGAGCCATTGATGGCAAGCACATGGCCTGCAAAGCGCCAGCCAAGTTGGGGTCCACTTATCAGGGCTTCTTCAGCATCATCCTCTTCGCCATGGTCGATGCTGACTACAAGTTCATGTACATCGATGCTTCAGGCAGCGGCTCATCTTCAGATGCCCAGGTATACAACGCCAGTCACCTCAAGGAAGAGCTGGAAAGCAACCTCATGATGGGCTTCCCAGATCCAGAACCCCTGTCCAACGACACACAAGATGTGCCCTACTTCATCATGGGGGATGAGGCCTTCTCCCTCACAACCTACCTCATGAAGCCCTACACCTCCAAATACCTCACCCGTGAAGAGAGGATCTTCCACTACAGGCTGTCCAGGGCAAGGCAGGTGGTGGAGAATGCCTTTGGCATCCTGGCCAACAGGTTCCAGGTACTTCTCATCACCATGCAGCATCACCCTCAGACCGTGAGGAGGATCATGGAAGGAGGCTCGTGGACCTCCAGCAAGGCAATGGGGACATGGAGCCTGGGGAATGGAGGCAAGGGCGAAACCTGATAGACACTCAGGATGTGCAAGGCCACAACAGAACCTCACGTGAAGGGAAGAAGCAGCTCAACCTCCTGAAACACTGGTGCAACTCCCCAGCTGGAGCGGTGGAGTGGCAAGACGGGATGATAGATGCTTAATGGATGCTTCCTTCAGCCTGTCTCATCACACTGATGAGATTGGGCCATGTATGTTGAGTGGCCCGACAATGAACAGGGCATTTAATAAAGAGTTGTGTTTATGTTGACATGTGTGGATGATTGATTATATTGTTATTGATAATAAAGGGCCATAGGTGTGGCACCTGGGAGGGTGGATCATACAGTTCCACTATGCTTGCACTGGAGGCTTATCTATCCCACAGCTATTACCCATCCCAAAGGTATCCCTGCCCATCCCACTGCTATCTCAACCCATCCCACAGCTATCTTAACCCATCCCACAGCTATCTTAATCCATCCCACAAGTATGCAAAGGCTTAAACCATTTCTAAAAGTTTCCAGCAAGACTTTATTAAAAAAAAAGAAATGAAGCAAGTGTGTGAATCAAAAATAGACCTTATTAACAACAAGCTATAAGACAAAAATGAGTCTCTGGCACTCCTCTTGGTCGCTCAGTCTCAGGGGTGAAGGGTGCAGGTGCTGTGGAGGTGGCTGGTGCTGGAGTGCTTGTCATCAGCTCCTCCAGAAGCAGAAGCAGCAGAAGCCCCAGCCCCAGAAGAGCGAGCCCGTGCTGCAGAAGCCTCAGCAGAACCAGAGTGAGGGCCAGGGGGCAGGATGGTAGCCCTGTCCCTCTTGCAAGGGCTTGCAGCAGATGGCTGAGGCTTGCTGTGCTTCCGCATGATTGTGGGGTTGCTGGCTGGCAGGGAGGCTGGCAGAAACCAAGGCTGGCAGGGAGGCTGGCAGGGAGGCAGGCACCAAGGCTGGCAGGAAGGCAGGCCCTAAGGCTGGCAGGAAAGCTTGCAGGAAGGCTGGCAGGCAGGCAGGCACCAAGGCTGGCAGGAAGGCTGGCAGGGAGGCAGGAACCAAGGCTGGCAGGAAGGCTGGCAGGCAGGCAGGCACCAGGGCTTGCAGGCAGACATGAACCAAGGCTGGCAGGAAGGCAGGCAGCAAGGCTGGCAGGCAGACTG
>BLBF01000017.1:33713771-33756720 GCA_015471245.1 Laticauda colubrina
AACCAAGGCTGGCAGGAAGGCAGGCAGCAAGGCTGGCAGGCAGACTGGCTGGCAGCAAGGCTGGCAGGCAGGCAGGCAGCAAGGCTGGCAGGCAGGCAGGCAGCAAGGCTGGCAGCAAGGCTGGCAGGCAGGAAGACAGCAAGGCTGGCAGGGAGGCTGGCAGGGAGGCTGGCAGCAAGGCTTGCAGCAAGGCTGGCAGCAAGGCTTGCAGGCAGGCATGCAGGCAGGGCAGGGAAGGCTGTCAATCCGTCCGGCAGCAGGTCTTTCCTCTGAATGGTGACCTACTTCTGAGCTGCTTCCCTTTATATCCATGGGGCTTATGCAATGCATCCTCCCCGCATGAGCAATTAATGCTCAGCATCCATTAGGCTTCCGCTGTGCATCCGCTAGGCTTCCGCTGTGCATCTGCTTCATCCGCTGTGCATCCGCTGCATCCGTTCCGCGTCCGCTTTGCTGAGGTCCCCCGGAAGCCTAGCGGATGTGCCATCCACTCCCATCCGCTTCCATCCGCTGGGCTTCCGTTCCGCATCCGCTTTCCATCCGCTCTGCGTCCTCCCCCCGTCCGTGTTATCTGCTCCGGTTATGCAAATTTTTGCCCCTTTTGAGAGTGGATAACAACAGATGGAACATTTTGTTCGTCCGTTGTGTCCGTTTTGCATCCGTTGGGCAGTGTGACAGTGCCTTAAAATGGGATTTCCAGGTACCTAATAAGACTTCTTAGTCCAAACCCCCCTCTCCCCAAAGAATGAAACTCTTTGATAATTTCAACCTGGTAGCCTTGTATATATGGTTCAGTGAGACCTCCTTCAGCTTTGCAAAATGTTGTGTCGTGTATCTGGTCATCTATGGGCTGATGACTTACTTTGCCCCATGTTCTTTTAATTTTAAAAAATAGGGGGCTGACATGCTGCATGACAATCAAAATAAAACATATTTATATCCAAGAAGATCACTGAACTCATAGGGCTTTTGTGGGTAAACATTCTTCAAAAAATAAAATGGTAGAAAATGGTAGAAAACTAAATAGGGCATTGTTTAAAACAATCTTGCCAGCTTCCTTGTGAAGCAAGGAGAAAAAAAAGTAAGTAGGAAAGAATAAAATGAGTGTCAGGAATAGCACCATGACTTTTTTATTTGGCAGATGAGAGGTCTCTAACTGTCCACATCCAGTATTCAGTAATATTGTGATAGGGAAGGACCACCCAGGTAGCCATTTTGGGAAAGCAACCATAACATATTCTATAGGATAGGATAGGATAGGATAGGATAGGATAGGATAGGAGAGGATAGGATAGGAGAGGAGAGGAGAGGAGAGGAGAGGAGAGGAGAGAAGAGAAGAGAAGAGAAGAGAAGAGAAGAGAAGAGAAGAGAAGAGAATAGAATAGAATAGAATAGAATAGAATTCCTTACTGGCCAAGTGGACACATGAGAAATTTGTCTTCAGTGCATGTGCTTTCAGTGTACATAAAAATACATTCATCAAGAATCATAAGTTACATAAAGATACATAAAAATATGTTCACCAAGAATCATATGATGCAACATTTAATGATAGTCATAGGATACTAAATAAGCAATCAAAACATACTAGAAAAGTAAATAAAACAATATAAACTATAAAGATACAAGCAACAAGGTTATAATCATAAATGGGAGGAGATAGGTAATTGGAAGGAGGAGAATAATAATAGTAATACAGTTTTACTAAATAGTTTGATAGTGTTGCTAAGCAGAGTGATGGCATTCGGGGAAAAAACTGTTCTTGTGTCTAGTTGTTCTGGTGTGCAATGCCCTACAGCATTGTTTTGAGGGTAGAAATTGAAACAATTTATGTCCAGGATGTGAGGGGTCTGTAGATGTTTTCACAGCCCTCTTTTTGACTCGTGCACTATACAAATCCTCAATGGAAGGCAGGTTGGTAGCAATTGTTTTTTCTGCAGCTCTAATTATCCGTTGAAGTCCGTGTCTGTCTTGTTTGATTGCAGAGGCAAACCAGACAGTTATACAGGTGCAGATGACAGAGTCAGTAATTCCTCTGTAGGTTAGAAAGACATCCCCTTATCCAAAAAGATGGGGAAGGGATTGCGGCTGCTTATTGTCGGGAGAAGTGCAGAAATAAGCAAAGGAAAGAGGGCCAAATGAAGCAAAAAATCCAACCCTGGAAGAGAGAAGAAGCAGATAGGTCAGAGACAAAGGCATTGGACTGATGTGGTGGGGGTAATGACCTGAGTGCAGATTGGGATTGGCTTCAGCTGCTTTAAAATTTAAACTTTCATATAGCAATAGCACTTAAACTTATATACTGCTTTATTGTGCTTTTACAGCCCTCTCTAAGTGGTTTACAGAATCAGCCTATTGCCCCCAACAATTTGGGTCCTCATTTTACCCACCTCGGAAGGATGGGAGGCTGAGTCAACCTTGAGCCTGGTGGGATTTGAACCGCCAAATTGTAAGCAGCTGGCTGCAGAGGTAGCTTGCAATACTGAACTCCAATCACTGTGCCACAGAGGCTGCTTCTCCTTTATACAGCAACTCTCTAAATTTTCCCCAAGCCCTCTAGGCTTATACCCCAAAATCATTTGTTTCTATTTTCCAGTTCCTTAAAAGGTATGTAACCCAAGTAACGAATAAGTGAACATGAAATATTTGGATTTAAGGCAATTTAATTCCAGAGAAAATTCAAATATATTGAAAGAGACAGAGGGAAGAGGAAAACTCATATCTAATTTGTTTTACTGTTTAGTGCCATGTGAATGCTATTCTTTCCACTAGGCTGAGTATTTTAAGTATTTTGATTACTTTGTTCCACAGGTAGTCCTCGGCTTACAACCACAGTTGAGCCCAAAATTTCTATTGCTATGGAAAACATTTGTTCAGTGAATTTTGCCCCATTTTATTACCATTTCTTGCCACAGTTGTTAAATGAATCACTGCAGTTGTTAAGTTAGTAACATGGTTGTTAAGTGAATCTGCCTTCCTCGTTGACTTTGCTTGTCAGAAGGTTGCAAAAGGGGATCTTGTGTCCCTGGAACACTGTAATCATCATAAATATGAACCAGGTGCCAAGCATCCACATTTTGATCCCATGACCACGGGGATATTGCAATGGTTGTAAGTTTGAAAAATGGTCATAAATCACTTTTTTCAGTGTCGTTGTAACATCAAACAGTCACTAAATGAACCGTTGCAAATTGAAGACTACCTGTACTTTACTCTAAGTATCCCAATAAAACCTAATGCATAAAATAAGCAAGAAGACATTATCAAAAAATAGAAGTTAGTACTATTTTTCTTTTAAACCAATGACATAAAATGAGCAAGTACAATCAACCAAGAAGGCTCTGGGGAATATGTTGAGCCTAGATGTTTTATTTATAGTGCCTGCATTGATTGAAGTAACACAAAGGTCTACCTTTCACTTCAGTAGCCCTATTTCAGAGGAAATCTTATTTTGGATTAAGGAAAGGAGGAAAAGCAAAAGAGAGGAAAGGCAAAAGCTATACATAACTTCCAAACTATTGCATTTTGTTTACTTTTGCATTAAAACAATGATATCTTTCAATATGTATTTAAGTGAAATACTGTTGAGTAAAGTTCACAGCATAGACAGTCAACGAAAAAGTTTAAATACCCGGCAGTTTTAGAAGTGAAACAAATGTAGTAAGACTGTATTTAGGAATAATTCTCAGCAATGTTGGTTAATGATGAGACAATGTTGACTCAGCAAGAGAAATTGTGTTCCAGTGATGGGATTCCAAAAATTTTACTACCGGTTCTGTGGGTATGGCTTGGTGGGCGTGGCAGGGGAAAGATACTGTAAAATCTCTAGTCAGAGGTGGTATTTGCTGGTTCTCCGAACTTCTCAAATTTTCTGCTACCGGTTCTCCAGAACTGGTCAGAACTTGCTGAATACCACATCTGTTGGGTTCCCTTCCCCCCACCAAAAAGACTTTTTCCTTTGATTAGTTTCTTTCTTGGTTGTTTCTAGAGCCATAATGAAGTTGTGTTTTTTTTTTAAATCAGTTTGAATTGCAGCTAAATGGGAAACCATCCCAAGAACATATGGGTATGAAAATTGCATCCCTTTGAACAAACAGATTGAAAAAAAGCACTTATGTAGATAAAGGCTGAACAGAATATACTTATAACATGGAATGAGAGGAATAAAGAATATAGCCTTGAATGCAGTTGCTACTCCAGGATTTAATCTTCAAATCTATCCATTCTCTGGCAATTAAATTATATCCTTTACTATGATTCTTTATTATGCTTTTTGTTATGTGATAATTCCAAAATAGTCAATAGCAGTTATCACTTTGTTTTCCTATTGTTATAAATCATTGTTCCTCCATAAGAATTCCCACCATGATTCACATGATGAATAATAATAATTGAAAATTCAACGATTCAAGTTTCAGGGTTGAAACGAGGGGTCCTTGGTGTTCTTGGTCCTTGGTTGTTTTCTTGCAGATGTTTCATTACCCAAACAAGGTAATATCCTCAATGCAATTCAGGTCTCAACTCTAGTCTACAAATTTAGAAATAGAAGACATATTCTGTAGGGTTTTGAGTCCTGTATGCAATGTAATTTTTAAAGAAAACTTATTGAAATTGTAGATATTTTATAGCACTATAATTTTTACTAAGAATAGTAGCAGCAGAGAATTCTTTTGGAACCAATTCAGGTTTTGAGGCTGTTTTATGAGTCACACCCAGATAAAATATAGTGGCAATTGCTATAGTCTCTTTTCTTCCACGAACAAGCACAGTTGGTGAATCAACTAATGGTGATGAAAAAGTGCTCAGAACTCTATCGTTATTGAATCTCTAGGTCTGCCACTGTAGCTAATTGGATTTTTAATGGGCACAATGATTCACAAAGACTAGAGATTAGTCAATTGTATGAATGGAGAAGACTTGAAGTTTTGAACCTCATAATCCATCATTCTTTGCTTTTGGCAAAACTATTGGATGCTTTGAAATCCAAAATATTAGGAAGGCACTACTGACCTAGATATTTTATGTCTTTTTTTAAAAAAATGGCTACCACTAATACTTCTACTACTACTACCAGGAAACATTACAACAAAATTTTCATATAAGGAGGAAACTGTTAAACACTTCTGTATAAAACCTTTTACAAACTCCACAGAGATAATTCTGAAGAAAATCTCCTTGAAAGATGAAAGACAATCATCACATTCATTTATGCTACCACAGAATGAACTATTCCACAGAGAGATCTCTATCACAGAGCAAGCTCTAAATTCAGTAGGATATAAACAACTTTGACCTGCCAAAGGAGCACAACTAAAGTTGATACTTAATTATTGATGGTTAAATCTGCTTCCATAATCAATTGACTTATAATTAGCTACCTAATTAATAAATGAAACATTTTTCTTTTTCATATTCCTTATTTTGCTAACTTTGATATTATCTAAGATGTATAAGGGTCAAACAACCATAGTGAGTATGAACTTCTCTACACAGCTAAAATACCTTTCAAGTAGAAAGTTTTCTGGCACAACTAGAATTATCTTCAATTCAGAATGGCCATGAATGACATGGATTCATTCTGCACAAATTGGCTACAGCAATTTATTGATAACTCTGAACCTGTACAAACAGCATAACCCTGGTGCATTTAATACAACAATAGTGGTTGTATGGTGATGTTCCTCATCAATTACACCACTGTCCTCCCTGTGTGCTATTTTCTCTGTACCTCCATATCATAGAGTTGGCAAGACTTGGCAAGCTTTTCTTATTTTTCAGCTTACAGAGAAGTTAACTACTTCCACCATATAGTCCATTGAGAATGAATTTGAAAATTATTTATTTGGGAAATCTCAGGGCTGATGAACCAGTTCCCCATTGTTGTCAAGAAAACTATATCAAAATCTCTATATTAATTTGAAGGACACTTGGTCCTCCAGCCTATTGATCATGCCATCCAAGATATATAAGTGTTCTGTAATCAGGTAATGCTGAGGTTCAGTGTTAACATAGCAGATGGTTGTGGAAATATTATTTATTTGCATTTAACGACATTTCCAATGATATCAAGTTTTTATTATTGCAGGTGATTATATAGTCATGACTATATACTTTGAATTAAGTAGAAGAATGGGATACTTCACTATTCAAACATACATTCCCTGTATATTAACTGTTGTCCTATCCTGGGTATCATTTTGGATTAAAAAAGATGCTACACCAGCAAGAACAGCCCTAGGTAAGATAACTGAGCATAACATTTTCATTCATTCCTCAGCCTAATGAGGATTCTTTCTAATGTATTTCCAGTGAATAATTGTTTTATTTCAATAAATAGATAATCATGCTAACAAATATTTATATTCTGCAAGAATTCCCAGCCCCTGGTTGGAGAAGTATTTGAAAGATGAATCCTCATATCATTTTCCTGGTGTTCTACTATTAATCTCTTGGTTTTTGTATCTTCTTAGCTTTTCTTCCACTGTTGTTGATCACTCCACAGTGTCCAAAGTGATATGTGATAAACACTTCCTTAGCCCCATCTCCCCAAATTTGGCATCAGATGTCTATGGAGTTTCTCAGTCATCCATGTCATGATTGTCCCAAAGGTTCTTTTTCAAAAGGCTAGAAAGCTGAGCTTTCTTTGTGTTTGCTTGAAGACATGGCATTGGCATGAAATGTTCATCATAACTTTACTTCAGGTTGGATGCTGAACAAAAGATTATCAGGGGGAAAACAGTGTTTTTAAATAAATATTATTTGTACAATCATAATATTAAGTTAAATGCATAGGTTCTTATAAAGGGCGAGAACATCATTGTTCACCAATAATTTAACTAGATAACCAGTGAGCTTTTACTACTCCTTTTCCTGTTTTTAGACAACCAGTGAGCTTTTACTACTCCTTTTCTTGTTTTTAAGAATCCTAATCTAATCCTGATCACAATCCTTTTCTCTAGCAGTAAACATTTCATGATCATTATATAGTGTTTTCATTATATAGCTCTTGCGGGACCCTAACCCTTTAAAAGTTTTGATATTTCTAAAATTAGGCTTCTCCAAGCTCACTGGAAACTTCCTACTATGATCCTAGTTCCTAGCATACTTAATTTATAATATGTCCAATGTAAAAAAATTATCCCTGTTCCTATTGATCAGGATATTGTGGACTAATGGAGAAGAACACTTTATGGTTTTCAATTTTCTTTCTGTTATGGGAGTATGCTAAGAATGTGACTACAGTTCTATCAGAGATTAGTTTACCCAACAGCCTCTTTTACATAAGGATTTGTTAATTCTCAATAATCACTTCTCTGGATATATGTAGACAGAAAGAGATTTCCACCAATACTTATATGTTGCATTTTCCATTAAGTAGAGACTATTTTTCAGTTTATAAAAATGTGGCCTACTGGGACATGCAATCGGAATATCTGTAACCCTTTTTCCAACCCCTAAATAATTTGATTCTTGTTATGACTTTTCTGGGTCGCAATATTCTTAAACAATTTGTTTCTTGACAGCTTTGAATAAATCCTTCTTCATCTGCCTTGAGTGTCCATGTTTGGCATCAAATGCTTTGGTAAACAGCAGGGCATGGATTGTATAGAATAGTCATGAAACTTAGAAAGTAATTTTAAAATTTATTAGCTGCTAAACAAATCTGCATCATTACCTTCCATGCACTGCATGACAGGATGGTGATAGCTGGAGTAAGTGGCTACTTGATGTCCCAAATATTTGCTTCCTGCTAGCTAATACTCTTTTTCTGTAATTTTACTACTTATAGCTTCTTCCAACTGAAGCAAAGCTACTTACACACTAATGTGAACCAGACCCAATGTGTTTTCATCATATGTAAGCTTCCTTTGACGATCTCACAATCTCCTAAGAGAAGGCAAAGCATTTTATAAAAGAAAAGTGAAGAAAGGATATGTGTACTGCAAATGTGTACATGTTGTTTCACAGCAGAACACTGACTTAAAACTATCTTCTTCCTGCACTTCTTACTAAGTAATACTCCTCAAAGCTCTCACTTACTGTTTCAAATCTTAAAGGCTCTCACTGACTGAAACTAAATTGGAGATCACTGACTTATTTCCAATAAAAAATAAAAATTTGTTTGAGATTCAGAGATCTCTATATGAGCTAAACATGGCCCTCCTCTGGCTGACTCAGTGAAATGGAAAAGTCTTCACAATAAGCCACCATGGAAAAACAATTTCCTCTGTAAGATTTTATATATTTCAGGTATAAACTTACAAATGTAAGATATAAGAGCAATGTTCTCAAGAGCTGAGCAAAATCTTATATGAAATTTCTTACAATCCTGTGCCTAGTTTCATGCAAACCTTTGCATTATTTTCAAATTCTACCTACTTTCCACCATGTTGATTTTGGATCCACCAACCATTAACTGATGTAGGATTGCTAGTGGCA
Source organism: Laticauda colubrina (assembly GCA_015471245.1). Lineage (NCBI taxonomy): Eukaryota > Metazoa > Chordata > Lepidosauria > Squamata > Elapidae > Laticauda > Laticauda colubrina. Next base: position 33,722,211 of record BLBF01000017.1, read on the forward strand.
CCTGGTCTGCTGAAAGACTTATGAAATAGGTTTCATAATTGAAAAGCTTTCACATCTGGGCTCTCAGAGATGTAACATACAATTGTGAATATATGAGTAACTGCAATTAGAGCTTTCAAATATTGTACCTTACTTCTAAATGTAATGAACCAATTTTAGATGAGATCAGTAATCATGAGGGAAATCCACAGGCTGGCTTAAGGGGTTCTTTGGAACTTGTTCAAGAAGCCAGTATTAATGACAAAGGGCTAAAATAAGTGGAATTCAGAGTTTGTATTCATGAATGGCCTTGGAATGGAGTTACTGTTTTAGCTAAGTTAAAACTAAAACCACAATGTGATGGCACAGGAACTTTAGCATGCATTTTATTTTGCTCTTCCCTTTGAGATAGCTAGGAATCCTAACTGCATACTTTGTGCATATTGTGCAGCATTTTGATTACCAATATTTTCTGATCTGAGCAACTCAAATCTGATTCAAGAAACAGTTCACATATTGTCCATTTTCCCAGTAGATTTTTTTTTTTTTATTGTCACAGACTTACCCACGTGAATGCTCTGCTGGAAGTTTAAATAATAACTTGCATTCATATTCAGTGATAAAATATTTGGGCCTAAGCCTTTATCAATTGTTTAAAAGGCTATGGGAGGGAGTTGTTAATAATTAATAGGTTCAAAGTTTATAATCAATATTTGATATCCTCTGAAGTTTCAGTGAAAGAGGTTTCACAAGTGTGAACAGAGAAACAATTCAAGACCACTCTAAAAATGATTTTATACTTTAGTAGAATTTGTATGAAGCCCAGAGTTAATTGTTTTCATGTCTTCGACTATTATTCTATGGTTATAGAATATGGTTATAGAGCGTAAAACAAACATTTTAAACCATTTCTATCGGTGGCATATAAAAATCTGAGCTATCTAAACCTGTTCCCTTTTTAAATTAGGCAAAATGCTACAGAGAAGGAAAAATCAGACACAGTTCTAAGTAGCTTTTATTTCTCAAAAGTGTAGTATGAGAGAACAAACTCTTGAATTCCATTTTTATTACAAGTGTCTTCAATCCAAAATTAAAAGAAAATTAAATGTTTACATTTAAGTGGTTTTATAGAATTGACAAAAAGTCCTGGTCCTGATTTTTCCAGTAGCAATTTGTTATATCTCTCAATATATCCTATATTGCCAGTCTGACTCTGAGGAGGCATAGGCTGAAGTTAAATTGCCTGCCATAGTATTTTCATCTCAGTAATTGAATATTTTCTGACTTGTGGGAAATTTACAAGGTTGAAAGCATGAGGCATTGGAGGTATTGAATAAAAGATCCATATTTTACAAATTTTAGGGTTTTTTAATTTAGTTAAAGATTAAGAGTGTTAGAAGTAAAAAGGAAGGAATGTAAAATTAACTTATTTGATCAAAGTTAAAATGGGAGATTTTGTGCAATGTTCTGGTAACCCATTATGGACTATTTACAGACAACAGAAATCACAGTGTGGTTTAAGAAATCACAATATGATTCTGATTGTAAGTTTTGTCCATGTTTCAGGCAATAAACAAACTGAATTAATCAATATAGAAATACAAAAATGAAAACGAGATTTAAGAGTTTTGTAGTAAACTATCCTTTACTCTCCTATGTATAGTCATTGATTCACCTTACTTGTTCAACATAGCTGCAGGGGGTGGGGATATTTCAACAGAAATAGTAAAATAATGCCTGATTTCAAATATTTCAAGGGATTTTTGTCTGCAATTTAGCTTGCTGCTGAAAGTAACCTTAATGTTACTTAGTGAATTACTTGTTAAAGTTACTTAATATTATTTAACTAGAATGAATAGGGAAATTTACTGGGCCAAAAAAGTTCTGGATGTCACTCTTTTGATTCAGTTATGATCCATGACTGTAAATATTAATGTACCTGATAATAAATTTTAAAAATGCTGAGGCTTTGGGGAAGTGCTCCAACCGTATGAATTAAAGATTTCATCGGCTTTAGTGAACTCTTCATTTGCAATGCAGGATATATGATGTAATAAAGAATGCACAGGAAAATAATAATGAGCAGAGATATCAAATAATTTATTGAAGTATAGACAGCAGTTCCTGAAGCTTTCAATAATACAAATTTTGATGCATTTGCTTTCTTCATGTTTTTCAGACATTAAGAGTTCAGAAAAACACAGGTAGTCCTCAACTTACAACCGTTTGTTTAGTGATCATTCAAAGTTACAACTGCACTGGAAAAAGTGACTTAGGACTGTTTTTCACACTTATGACCATTGTAGCATGCTCATGGTCACGTGATCAAAATTTGGGCACTTGGTAATTGGCATGTATGTATATGACAGTTGCAGTGTCCCAGAGTCACAATTTGTGACTTTCCCAGATAGCTTCTGACAAGCAAAGTCAGTGGGCGGAGCCCCATAATTCACCTAACCCTTAACAAATATGGCAAAAAAGGTCATAAAAAGAGACACAATTCATTTAACAACTGTCTTGCTTAGCAACAGAAATTTTGGATTCAATTGCAGTCACAAGTATACTATATTCTAGGTGTCAGTTTTTTTGTTTCCAGACTTTTTCCCCACCCTACATTCATTTCAGTTTTTTTGATTGCAACAATCAGTTCAATTGGAAGGGGAGTTGAATCCATTCATTTGGATTAAATTGAAATGATATAACTAACATTTTGACATGGATGGGATTGCATATAGGTGGGTGGTTTCTGTCTATATTATTGAAGCATGTCACTTCTTGTGAGTTTACCGAAAATATTGTTCCCTTTCTAAATGTAGCTGTATGGCCATTTAAAACTCAATTGATGTCCTTTAAAATTTTATCCAGAAGATATAATCAGGAACAGAAATTCAAAAAGATCAAATTTCTTAAGAAATCCAGGTTATAGTCTAACAAATCTCATGCTCTAATAAGTAAGATTTTTTTTCTAAAATTGAAGATAGCTACATTTCTGGAAATATTACAAGAAAATTATGTTCTGTTGTCCAGGTATCACGACAGTATTAACCATGACAACTCTGAGCACCATTGCAAGAAATTCCTTGCCACGTGTTTCCTATGTCACTGCAATGGATCTTTTTGTGACCGTATGCTTCTTATTTGTCTTTGCTGCTTTGATGGAGTATGCAACTCTGAACTACTACTCAAGTTGCAGGAAGCCACACTGTGCAAAAAAGAAAAAGTCGGTAAGATAAAGTCCTATTGAAGATGGAGCATAGTTCTTCTGCATTACCACATAGATAAGTAATTAATTGGATTTAGACCTTAAATAAACACTTTGGCTAATGCTGTCTAATAGGAGTTCGCTGTAAGTGTCCTTTGTACTAGAAATCCACTGAAATTAGTGCACTGAAATTCTTTCACCACATTTATTTTATTTTTTTTCATTTTATCCCAACTGAAAGTGTTGGTCATGAGATATGCAGCAGTATAAATATGATTGATTGATAAATGCCTCTAGTATTTTAAGGTACTATACAGAAATTCAGGGTTTTGTATATGTAATGTAAAATGACCATGTCTAATAAATTATTGAATTAATTATAATAAATTCATAAATTAGAATGACAGTAGATCATCAAACTGACAAGGGTCTGGTCTTACAGGTAGTAACTGTTCAGTTCAGTCATGCCTCTACTGACAACCTCGCATTTAAATTCTACAATGATTTTACTCAAGCTAAAGTCCAACTGCTAGCAACAATTGCATTATTATTTTTTTAAAAAAAAATTTTTAAAAAAAAATTTTTTTAACAAACAAACATATACCAACAAAACACAAAACATAAAAAACATAAAATATCTTTTTGGACAGCAGTTTGATCCCGAGTTACATCTTTTTGTACAGACATAAATTCAAGTTCATGCTTACTTTTATATAGCAATTCCATTTCTTATTTACTATTTTACATTTTCTATATAGCTTCTCCCCTCTTTTCACTCTCTTAATTCTATTATATTTATTTCATCTCAATTTAAATCATTATACTTATATCTTTTGTCTGTCCTGTTTCAGCTGTCTATTATTTTTTCTCATTAACACAAAATTTCTTCTGTAATGACTGATTGGAGTATAATGCCTTGTCATACTTATCCTTCCCCTAGTTTTAAAGCTTAACATAACACATAATTTTCATTCAGATTCTGCGTAATACATTCTAAAAATAAACTCAATATTTTAAAACAGGAAAAAAAAATTTTTTTTTGATATATAATATAATTAAAACAACAATCCACAGTAATTGAAATTATATCATTAAAATTAATATTCATTTAAGTCTTAAACATTTTACACAATCCTTTCTAAATAAATATCATACTTCTATGGGAACACTTATAGATTTTGCTTAGTTACTTTCTTTAATTCAATTCTCTCATATTTAATTTCATTTATTTTATTTAAAAAAAAATTTTTTCGCTAAGTTACATTAAATATTTTGTCCCATTTTATAATCATATATTATTCCAATTTTCTAACATTATTTCAAATACAGATACAACAACACAATCTTATGTACCTTTGCAGAATCTCTTTTTCAGTTATATGTTTACCCATTATCTCTAAATAAAATCTGTTTCTTTACATCTAGTTTCAAACCTTTGTAGCTTCTCTTCCCTTCTTTCCTCCCTTGTTTCTCCCCTCTACCCTTTTTACCCCCTTGTCTCTTAATCTCCACCCTCTTGTGTATTCCTCTTTTCTGTTGCTTTTTGATATTGTGTCCACTTTTCACCTTGTTTTTCCCTTTTTTGGTTGTTTTTTTAAGTCTTAAATTCTCCATTCTCTTTCTCCTCTTTCCCCTTTCTTCCCCAAATAAAGTTGCTTGTTCATTAAGGATGGTTTCTTCTTCATCCCAATCTTCTTGTTCTTGTAGTTTCTCATATGTAGAAATTGCCATTTCTAAAAAATGAAAAATAGAGCCAAAAGAATCCTTCCCTTCTTGTTTCTCTTGGTTATATTTTATAAATTCCATTTTCAGTTCATCCATAAGTAATGCCATTGTAAAAAAAAAGAAAAAATTTAAACGACCCAAATGATTTTAATCATTCAAATAAGAATTTCCAAAAGTCCCAAAGTCACCAAGCAATCCAAATACACACAGTCTATTTCATTTAACACTTTCTTCTTTTTCTCACTTTTTTTTTCATTTTAATGCTTCAAAAAACTTCAAATTCTTTTTGACCTTCAATCCATCTGATAGAGTAGTCAATTATGATCCAAAATGGAAAAATCCAATAATAAAAAGGCCCAAAAAACCAAAGAAGAAAAAGGATAAAATAAAAAGCAAAAATAAAAATATTACTAAAATTGAAATATACAAAAAGGCTGGCGAGTAGAGGTTTCACAAGTATATATATATATATATATATATATATATATATACTGCACACTGCACTTTATTTATTTATCCAAGGCTCTTATTATGACTCTCTCCTCCAGCAGCTTCAAAACCAAGCCTCAAGTGTTGAAATATTGATAAGAGTCGAGGAAAACACCTGTAATAATATTTTTCTGTGCTCTCCCTCCATCTTATCACATTAAAATGTCCTTGAGAAGGAGTGTTTATACATTTCTCCCCAATTCAAATAAAGTACTTTCAAGCCTCTAGTTGGCAGTGTTGCAAGATCTCTTAATACTTTTTCCCCCCCCAGCCAGAAAAAAGAGTAATGTATACAAAACTCAGAGGAAAAGAAAAAAAAATCAAAGGGGGCCTCTATCCTAAAGAAAATTAAAAAATCAAAAGAAGCATAAAATATATATATAAGAAAAAATTCAATCTGGTTACCTACAAAGTCACATTAAAGTCCTCAGAAAAAAAAAAATAGTAAGGAAAGAATCCAAGCCTCAATTTGACATCACTTAAAAAAACGCCGCTCAACCAGATTCCAGTCAGACAAAAATAAAGCCACAGGTTTCTTCTTTGTTCAGGATATCCTTTCAGGTCTCAACCAATTTGCAATACAAAAGAAGTTTCTCACCCAGCCGACACACCCTCGCTCCAGCCACTTTCTTTTCGGAGCTGTCCCGACTTCAGCAGCTTTGGAGGCTGCCTTTCCACCGCCAGCAAAAGGGCTTCTCCCGGATCAAACCAGAGATTTGCGATATCTCTGGGATCCTGGGACTGTGCCCTTCACAATCCCCGTCTCTATGGGACGGTTTAGGTCCGTTAGGACCGACCAGGGGTGAAAATATCAGCTGAGATCTCAGAGCCCCGAGATCTCAGCTGTAGCACCGAGACGAAGCTCCGCCTTCTCACAACAATTGCATTATTTTGAAGTTGTTCCTTGCAAAACTTTAATCTGTAAATAATACTAATATCGACCATGAGAATCAGCAATGATTTGATGCCACATATTCAATCAATGTTAATATAGTTTTAAAACAAAGAAAATGTTTTAAAAGTAGAAAAACAGCAAATTCCTGGTTTGCTCATAAATGTATAGCCCTGCAAATTTCCATTCTTTTCCTGCTTGTTGCAACCTTTCCATCTTTATAAAACATGAATGTGAGATTGCTCACATCTGACTCCAAATAAAGTTTAGCAGACCCTTAAGTAGTATTGATGTTCATACAAATAGAAATGACCAGGCTATTAAAGCCCCATGATACAATGCTGCAAAATGTAATGATTTTGTAGTGAAGTAGAACCTATAATACAAACCTGGTTTTTGTTTCTTTGTTTGAACTAGTAGAATTTACTCCCATAGATCACTTCCCTGTTATCTAAAAAAAAATTAGAAAAAATAGCTACTTTTTTTTAAATCCCAGGTAATATATTCATTTATGCTCTGTAGGCAAGAAATCAATATTTGAAAACTCACTTCTACTTGAAATCAATACAAGGGTTAGAATTTGGACTGGTATTGGGGTAGGTTTATAAAAAAAATGGTGGGAACCACCTTTTTCCTTATGCTAATTGCAGCTACAGGTGAATCATATGGCTTGCTCTGCTGAGTTGAAGGTCACAATTTAAGCAATTCACAATGATATGCATGAAAAGGTAAAAGTGTATATGTTGTCTTGTATCTTGTTGTATAAAGTGGATACTTATCAAAAATAAATGGGATAAGATAAGGCAACTCTGTTCATGTTTACTCAATAGTAATCTTTCTGAATTAATGGAAGTAATTTTTGTAAACACACTGTTATGATATCTTTTACGATTTCCTAAATAATTAAAATATCAAAAATGTATTGTTTTATAACTTATGTTCTTATACTTTACTTTTTTATTTATTTGAGCTGCCTGATGTCAGCTTTGGTCACATGATGGTGAGTATGAATATTTTAAAACTTAGATATTTTATTTGTAAACATCTTATATTAAATACCGTTATAATTTTAATTAAACAAGTATTATTATTGCTCAGTCTTAAGAACCATGCCATCATAGTACGTCTTAAATCTGTATGTTCCTCTTACCTTTTCACATTGGGAAATCAATAAAATTGCCTTTGGGTTTTTGGGTAGTTTTCAAGTGCTACCTATAATAGCAATAGCAATAGCAATAGCAATAGCACTTCGACTTATATACTGCTTCCTAGTGCTTTACAGCCCTCTCGAAGTGGTTTACAGAGCCAGCAATTTCACCCTCATGATCTGGGTCCTCATAAATCCCTGACTGATCAAAAAGATTGCAACACAACATTTGTTTTAGACTTTGCACATCCCTGTTCTGTATCTGTTTCCAATCACTGCTTGATGTCAATGCAAGGAAATGTCTGGCAGAGCCTAATTCAATTTATACATTTTGAAGTTCCCCATGCATAGAGGTACAATAAGAAGCAAAATATTTTCTTAATACCAGTCCATATACAGAAAATCTGGCATATGTCTGTCTCACGTGTACACTGAAGCCAAGGTGAAGAAAAGCTCATGGGAACATGGCAGATAATAGGTGTCCTTTTATGTTTCTTTCATAGTGGTTTGCAAATAGGGAAACTTTAAACCTGAATGCCATCCCCAAAAAAATTGTGTTGGATACTCCATCTGCCAAAACCTACTTCCACTCACCAAAATATACTCTTCTATATTTCGTTGCTTTGTGACATTCAGATGTATGTATCTTGGCATATAAAGTGTCAAAGGAAAGCTGGACAACATGGTTTCTTTGGATTGCCTGTATTAGAAACAGGACACTTCAAGATTCCTGTGGTTGCCATAGTACAGCCTCTTTGTCTCTCTCTCTTTCTTGTTTTTTTGCAGAATTACTCTGTGTTAGAGATGAGACCTCCCCCAACAGTCATCGCACTGAACAATGCCATGTACTGGCAAGAATTTGAAGACAATTGTATCTATGAGTGTCTGGATGGGAAAGACTGTCAGAGTTTTTTCTGCTGTTATGAAGAATGCAAATCGGGTTCCTGGAGGAAAGGGCGGATCCACATAGACATCTTAGAACTTGACTCTTATTCCAGAGTCTTTTTCCCGACATCGTTCCTGCTTTTTAACCTGGTCTACTGGGTTGGATACCTCTATCTCTAGAAAACTGTGAAGAAAACTGTGTTTTTCCTACTTCTTATGGATGGGGAATATGTGAAAAGACAGATCCTGAATGTTTTCATTTGAAAGCCTGAAAAATCAACTTACTTTTTCTCATTCAAGAAAAAGAAGTTTTTATTTATTGTTTTGTCTAAAAGAAAAAAAAAGTCACTTCACATCTGAGATTTTTTGCTATAACTACACCTGACACGATCACATAACGAAGTTTATCTTAATTGTTCTCATACAATGGAGAAATTGCTGTTTTCTTTGGGTTACAGTTAACTATGTAGCATACAGATAAGCAAGATAGGGGTGTTTTGAATAGTCATTCTTACGTTACTTCTGTCTTTTAAACTTGTTCTGGAAGCAAATTTGTATTTGTACAAGTTCTCCACAACTGTGTTTTGAGGAGAATCTGAATTCAATGAAAAGTCACTTCAATTCACTTCACAGGTTTCAGAATGTTGTTTCTGGTCTTTTTCAGAGATGAAAAAGCATGATGTCAAAAAAAAACAAAACCCTTTACATTTGTTTTTCACAAAATTGTTATTTTTTTTATTTTTTTAAACACAGAGTTTAATATTCCACATATTGGGCAAATACTTCAGAATTGATTGCTGGAATAAACCTCTTGCAATGCTTAGTTTGCTTTTGGTACTGTGTAAGATGACTTTCTATGTAATAGTAGTGGAAAGGTATGATTCATTCCAAGCTATAAGATTAGTTTCTTCCATACTTTTACTATTTGTTTTCACTGATATATTCAGGGTAAAAAAGCCCTCTAGTTCCAGCCTGGATAAGAACTACTGTATCTGTGCTAATTAAAATCCATGTGCCTCAATCACTGTTCTGTGTAGGTTAAATTGCACATCCTATTTTTGCACCATTTGACTTGTGAGCTGGATTATTTCATTTAAATGACCGCAGAAGTCCTTGTTGTTAATATTCTCACCTGGTGAGTGATCTTTGGATGTCACAACAGTGGATTTTGTTCTTACCAGATCTGCAGGAGCCTTAAGGATGCAGACAGGATTTTCTTGGCAAGAAAATGAGATATTGGGAGTTTAATTAAAAGTTAAAAAAAATAGTGATGCAGAATCACTAGGATTTTTTTTAACTAGGAGATTTTAAACTGGAAAATGTATTTTGTACTTTTGGAACACATTTCAGATATTAAATTCCTGAAAATAATACATTCTTCTGTTGTAAAATATTCATTATAGACAAGTCCAATTCTAGAAGGCTAAGGTAAATGTCTCAATAGTTATTTATTTGATTATTTATTTGTATTTCTATCGCAAACAGTATATCTACTGTTAAAAAAACTTTGTTCTCCCTGCCTCCTTTCAAACTTATAGCTGATACCATCAAATGCCTTTTTTTCCCACTGTTAACCTGAGGACTCATTTTATGTGCTCCAAATATTTAAGTACCATGCACATTTCATTTTGTTTTATATTGTCTCATTTTTCCATGGAAAAATTAAAAACTTATTTATTTAAAGAAATGAATATTCAATATAAAAGGAAAGGAAAGTATTATTGTTTGGTAGTTAAATATGTTTTCTATGAAGACGGTATAAGTTTCAATTCTGGCTTTTTCAGATACAGCTGAAAAGAACTTCTGAACCACATAGAGATCTGCTGTTATTAAAACATGGCAGTTAGTTAGACCAATGATGATTTTATCTAAAATAAAGATGCTTCTACTGTCTATTACATATTCTAAATTCAGTTTTAGTAGGTAATGCTGCAGAATTGTAAATGCTAATTCAGTAAGATTGCTGGATTAAAAAATGTACTAAAATTTACCAAAAGCTTTCTAAAAATATACTTTTTTATTTTAGATGAGGAAAAAAATTAGCACACAATTTATTAACAGACATTGAAGTCTTTCAACTTAAATATGGATATCAGATTTTTTCCAGTTCTTTTCTTCTCAATTTTTATGAAACTTCAAGAACCAAAGTATTTTTTTTTTCAGAAAGATGTGTTTAATAATATATAGTAAAACTCATATAGTAAATACAAGACACTGTTACAAAAATAAACAATTACATGCAATAGCCTATGGCCTATGTAAATAGGGGAATATTTTTTTGGCAAAGGATCCTGTAAATCCTCAGCTAATGAAGTTAAATTGAATTTACTGCTTGTTGATATCAGGATTGAACTTTATTTTTAGGGTACTGCAAACTTAATTTGTTTAAACTAACTGGAAAGATGACACGGGGTAGAATAATTGCTGAGAATGGTCACACCATAGATAAAATGGCATTCTTTGTGTGCAATTTTATAACATATATAACCAGAACACATATTTCATAGGATAGGATTTGTATATTTGTCTCACTTTCCATTGTATATCATCTAAACAAGACATTTGATACAATCAAACAGAAAATAAAGTTATGCCCACCCTCCTGGTCTCTGAAATCAAAGCAGACATATTAATTTAGCCAAACTATTTTGTATATGTCTTGGTTAGTGTGAATGATAAAAAGGTTTTATTTCATGAACTCTAAAATCAGATAGAGACAAGTTGAACATAATTTACAACCCAATCAGACATTTTGGGATTCAAAATATTTTGAAACTACTTTTCTTCCAAGGAGTGTTGAAAAGTAGCAAATTTATTATTTATTATTTTTCAGAGGCAGTATGAGTGCAGCTGTCATTTGTTAAGCAGTGCTTATCAAAATGTCCAGCCATACACAATCAGTTGCATTCCTCATTTTCAGACTTGACATTCCTCATTTTCTGAATAACTCATGGGTGGAATCCAGACATGTTTCAATACCATTGGTTACATTGCAAATGATTTATATTTCCATAGCAATCAACTCTTTTTCTTCAGCATTTTCTTCTTATTTTTAGAAGCAGCTCACTGTTCCATGAACATTTTTTGTGGTCTTCAATCGCCAATATGAATTATTCTTTTTTAGTATCCACAAGGCAAGTCTAGGACAGTGATCTGTGAACAAAGTGCTATTGTTTCACAAAAATGCAATTTATGCCAGTATTGTTTATTTTTATTGTCTTATGAAACACTTCTCCTTGAGGAGTACAAACAGCCACAATTGAGCAGATGGAAACAAATTATGAAACTTTTCAATTAATTTATAAAGGTTCCTTATATAGTAATGGCTTTAGATTTTATTATTTTGTATTTTTCCCACATAATATAAAGGATCCCTTTTTATTTATTATTAATGCTATTTATTTAGAAATTTGTCTACATGGTCACTGAGAATCAATACTGACTTAATGGTACATAGTCAAACATAATCATTACTTAGATAATGCATTATCTAATTTTCATCATTAATAAGCAATCTCAACCTTGTTGAGATAAAAAAAATATTTTACAGCTTAAACCATGATAAAGGATAGCAAGAATGAAAACCCAACAGCAAGAGTAATTAACACTGACAAGTCTTCAGCTGATCTGAAAGCTTTCAAAGCTTGGTGTTGGCCCCAATGAATAGGAAGAGAATGCCATGATTGGAATATCTTTCTCTAAAAAAAGACATGGAGAATCTTTCTTGATCACACTCGCGATTGAGTGGTATACCAGAGACCAGGGTCCAAAAGGTGATCAGAAAAAGTGGATTACTTCTGAACAAAACTCAGATTTAACAGAGATAGTGTGCTTATTCTCATGAATTTAATAAATCCTGCACATTAAACTTGATATTTGAGGCTTCATATGTTCTCTTCCAATTAACCTAATCCAGAATTCTGCATTCATATAGCACAGTTCTTGATTATTGATGCAAGTTAGGGATCCAGTTACATTTTTTTTGTATCAAGCTTTTTTTTTCTTTCCTAATCTACAACTGTTGAGTACCTTGTAAGTAAACGATCTTGACCTACTTCATCCTTCTGCAATCTGATAACTCTAAAATGAATTGAAGCATATTCCTCATCATCCCAGCCAGCATTGTGTCTGCCATTCAGAGTAGAATTAAGGAAGTTGGTTTTATATGCAATTAATGCTTTACAAGTAATATTGGTAGCCTGTTTGTCTGTTAATGTTTGTCTGTTAATGTTTGTTTATTCATTTATTTATTTATATACCATATGTTCCAAATCAACAAGCTGATCCCCCACAATTAAACATAAAAAGAAAAGAATACTTAGTCTGTAGATGTACAACTTTGATCTATTGTGAATTTTCAAACAAGCTGCTGATAGTTTTATTATCAAATTGAGCATTTGTTGAGCACTTACTGCCTTGTAGAAGCACTCATATCTTTACAGGATTCACCTATTCAATTATCCTGACCTTAGGTCTTAATCTAATGCCCTCCCCCCAACAGTAAATAAAAATGGGTTGATTCATAAAGATTATTAAAAGTTAATGACACTACACAATATCCTATAGATTTAGGAGTCTGGGTGGAACTCAGAAATAACTTTCTAGAGTAAAAATGCAGTTGTCCCCTTAATTTCAATGAACTACCAAGGAAATTACACTAATTAAATGGTGCTATAGCCATATCCCAAAAGCTAAAATGCTGTACTCTTACTTTACATAGCCTTCCTTTATGTTACATCTGAGTTAAAGAGTTGAATTTTGTTTTGTTCTTATTTCAGACTACTTAGAGATGCAAAATAAGAAACCAAAAGCAAACTATCAAACCCAAATCCTTTTTAAATTCACAAGTTTTGCAAAAACTTGCAAAGAATTTCCAAATATTTTTAAAGTGAATTAAATAACTTACCATAATATTTGCACATGGAACGAATTCCATTGCTAAAACAAATGTGAGGCTAGGCAAGTATACTAAACACATTACATGCAAGTAAGTTATAAGTTGAAATATGCTCTTTGGCAGAATTGAAGCCTAGTTCCTTTCTATTACAGTCTCCAAGTCTCTGCATTGTGCAACTATCACAACAGAGGGAGCCTTTCCTTCTGCCTTCTCTCTAGCACTGATGCAATCTCTTAATTGATCTTATCATGGCACATCATGCCAAAGAAAGAGCTGAAGGCAACCAACAATGCTAGTGTTTGATATCATTGCTGATAAGATGTGACTTTCCATGCTGTGACTTCTTTACCTAATCATGTCAAAAATTCTCTTCCCATAGAGCCTAGAAGAATCAAGCTATGTATTTTTAAGTTACAGTTATTATAAACAAAACAAAACTTCAGTCACATATGGACTGAATCATATCACATATCACATATGACAGTCACATACTATCTGGAAGTTTTTCCTGAAAACCTTTGTTTATCTTATGCTATATAACTTAATAATAATTCTTGTAAATCCTGAAGGAGTTAACTGATTATTCACAAAGGGCACAAGCTGAATCTGTGAATTTCAATGTTCAGGAGTCTCTAGTTGTCAAGACATTGCCTAGAAATCTGGAAGTTGAATCCTAAACACATACTCATATACTCAGACTAGGAAAGATAAGTTGGATCAACCTATCTTCCTTCCTTCTCCCAGATACTATGAAGAAAGGTTTTTAAATTGCTAAGGACAATATTCAAGTGAATAAAGTTGTATCCATATATAACTAATTATTCTTCTTCATCGCCTACAGTACCAAGCTTGATAATACCAAAGATGAATCAGATGAATTGTCAAGGGATGCTTGAAGATCTTTCTATGTACATGTAACAATTAAAGGAGACATCCACACGAATGAGGGTAAATATACATATCCCAGGATAATGTTGCAGATTTCCAATCTGGGTCAGTCACCCGGACAAGAGGTTTAGTCTTCCAAGCTTTCAAACTCATGCTTGAGCCTATCCTCAGGGAATTTCTCTCTCACCAGAATGTGAGAGAAGTTCTCTGAGGATGCGCTACAGCCCAAGTCCAAAAGCTCAGAAAACTAAACCTGTGGTCCCAATGACTGACCCAGATTGGATCCTGAGAGGTCCACATTTCAGAGGCATTATTGATATAGAGTATGGAATAACCATCATCATCATGTGCATCTAAACATTTACATAAATCTGTCACTTGTACTGGAGCTTGCTTGTAGCAAAATATTGAACTAGATTACCTCACTTAAATCCAGAAAGACAGCTCTTTTCTTATGTTTCAGTTTGGATCATTGAGCATTTATAAGGTTTTCATGTAGAATGGCAATGCAGTTCTATTTCTCTGTAAATGGCTAACTGAAAAAGATAGATCGACTTCTCTAATGTAGGACTTTTCAAATATGTTGGCTTAAAATTCCCCTTATTTCCCCAAACCAGTACTGTAACTGGGGATCATAGGAATTACAATATATCTGGTACATCTACAAACTACAAACTTAAATTTTTCTCGACTGTTATCTATATTTTAATATACTGTATTTACCAGAATGAAAGAAGTGAGGAACATATTGATATATCCTCATCATTAATTAAGGATATAACTATAATTTTAAAAACACTAAAAATCAGGTTTAATAAGCATAAACTTGCAGTCAAAAATATTTTAAGACAGGGCCAAACAATATGCTTAAAATATTTTTGGTTAGAGAATTTATCCATAGGTGAGATGGGCAGCATACAAATTTTAAAAAATAAATAAATTTACAGAATCAAATTCCTTATTTTTTTTACTTGATATTCATTGCAAAGACTTTACCATAATACAAAAGATATAGAAACAGTACTAAGTTAAGCAATCCAATCAGAAAGAAAACCTTGGTAACCAGTGTTATGCTGCTTCTGTTATGCTTTATTTCATAACTATTTTGATTTGGACTGTCAATGAGACAACCAGGGGGAAAAATTAGTTAATTCCTTTTCAACATTATGTATCTCATCTTCGTTAACAATTCCGTTTGTGATATTCTAGTGAAATGAGAACTAAATTCTGTGCCCAATGTGCCTTGATTAATACAGGTAGCACTAGTATGCCAATATGCCATTCTAGCTTTGGTAGTCATTTTAGTAGTATCCATCGGGTTTTCCATAGAAAAACCAAGTCATTCCCAGTCACAACCAAGCATCTTTTGTTTCTTACGCTAGTGTTGCCAGCAGAAAGTTCCACCTAAGTGATGCATACACATCCAATTTTGTGTTAAAAGGTGGGGCTATGCATCTAGACTAATATTTATATTTGTATTTTGATTCTGACATTTGTATTTCTGAATATAAATAAAAGTGCATATTATCAGAACATGGTATATTGTAAGTTGGTTATTTTCTAGATCACATAAATGATTTCATAGTCTCTGTGAAATTAGCCATTGCATTTGGTATGTCACTCTTATTAATCCATTCTAGCATCTAATTTCTCATGTCCTACCTCTTTATCAGCAGCAGTACAAAGTTAGGTAAAAATCACTAAGGAATATATGCTACTGTTCTCAGATATTTGCAGTCTTACAGTTCAAAGGTAAGTTTCATTGGGTTCTAGCTGATATTTCGCCCTGGAGAATTGCAACTTTGATTTGCAACTTTTAACTAAATTAAAATGATTAAATCCTCTAAGGTGAAACTGATGTTTTGTGCTGGGAATTCATGGGCATGGCTTTTCTCAATCTGACATCACATCCAAGTCTTCCAAAATTTCATACTCTGCCTATGTTGGCTGAGAATTCAAAAACTTGTAGCCCCAGTTTATCCAGGGAAGTATGAGGATGGAATAGGATGATATAAACTAATTATGAACCGAGTACTGTACACTACAATCAAATAGGGTTCAGAAAATAAATTATACAGAAACAATTTTATATGATTGAAATGTAAATCCTTCAGGTCCATATTCATTTCAGATTTCCACAATACACCTTACATCCACATCACATGACATTAATGTTCCCCTGTAACAATTTTTGCATGCCATGTTCTCATATTGCCTTTATCTCATATCCATTCACGGCAGAGCCATCCATTAGTCCATGGATCAGTTGCAGGCACCCATCTATACCTCATCTATCTCATCTAGCTACTCAGTACTCATCAACTCCCACTCACCATGTTGGTGAGCTGTCTCATGACTAGGTTCTAAGAAATGGCTAAATCAATGACCCTAACCATATATCAAAACTTGCCTCCTCTATCAGGTCCAACCATCACACCATCATTAGATCGTAATTTATGCCTGTTTTAGTAATGAGCAGATGGTGCTTGATGAGAAGGAAATGAAGCCAGGGGAATCCATTCACTGATGTCCTTAAATCATCTTATATTAAAAAATTAAGAAAGAATCACCAATTGGCCTTGTTGCTGAAGCAGAATAAGATATGAATGTTGGGACAGTAAATGTTATTTCTTCCTACCAGCAAAAAATCTGGTATAGATTGCACTTTAATGAAACAATTCAGCTGTACCCAGTGATAATCACATTAGATATTAAAATATAGTGACAGATGTAGCTACGGTCTAATATTATTATCATTGTTACTTCACCATTTTCTTTTGAAAAATTCAAAGATTCACTTTTTGTGAGAGAAGCAGCTCTACAAATTTAAATAAATAAATTAAATAAATAAATTGTCATTATTTCCTCTGAGCTTCTGTGGGTCAGAGAAGCTGACTATTCTATTGGCTGCAACCATGCACTTTCCATTTAAAAACAGTCATATTAAATTTCTGTCCGAACTTGCTACAACAAGTTAAACGATAAAGCCATAATTGATTTTGAAAAAGAGCTGAAATCTCTTTCTATCTTTTGCAATGCAATTTGCTTTGTGTTGCTTAGGTGTTATCTGATCACTTCAAGGGATGAGAAGGCTCAGGGTGATGGCTCTGAATTAATGTTGTCTCCCTGGTCACTACCTAACAAATTGTGCATTCAAGTCCCCAGAAGCACCACAGTAAAGGAGAACATGCAATAACATTTATCTGTTCAGAGTCTGCTCTTCCAGTTGTTATTTATATTCAGCATTCATATCCCAGCTTTCTAATCAAGGCAGATTACAAAAAAAAGTAGAAGCAATATAAATGGAATCACTTAAAAATAAAGTTGGAGAATATTAAAAGAAAAAGTCCAGTTCCAAAGACATTTCAGCAATGGCACTGAAAAGCAGGGCTGAAATACTATTGTTGAATAATTTTAAAGTAATTTGTTGCTCTGTCTCCTCATCCAGTTAGGTTAACAGACTCCAGTCCCTCTGAATTCTGTTCATATAAGAATGTCAAATGACTTCTGGGCCTTCTGAAGTGGACATTTTCAATTGCCATTTCCATACTGTGTAATTCTCGCCTAATAGAGCTCCAGCAGTTAAAATTTGGTTATTGCATCTGGTATGGAAGGGGGCAGGCAGAGGAAATATGCTGAGATTGAAACTATCCATCAGGTGAATGCATTATTTTGTATATTTTCTTCATTGTATGCTGTTGATTTGCTGACTCTTTGGTTTAATTTCTGAGTAATCTATTATTTTTGAAAGGTTTTAAACATTCTAAACATTGTGAAATAAAAACACTTTTCAATTCAAAGCATGCAGTTCTCATGTGTGAAAAGTTCTGTTCAGAATTCAGATTTTGACCATCTTTATCACTTATCTGTCTAAAATTTTGCTGACTTTATTTATGGTTTATTTGATCTGTCTAGGATTGTGCTGATTTTATTTATGGATTATTTGTTTCTTTTACTCAATTTTGTAGATAGATGATAGATACAGTAGATTTAGAAAGAAGGAGAGGAGATGATAGAATATCCTACTGTGCAGTTAGAAGATAGAAGGAAATGGCATTTATGAAGTTCTAAGCCACCTTTTTTTAAAAAAAAAAATCAGAATTCCCATTGCTTGAAAGAAAATAGAAATATTGAGAGAATACTAAAAACTTGAACACCCTCTGTTAATTGTTGAGATTTTACTTTGTTATTTTTAGGAGTTGAGTTCAAAAAATACTACCAATGTGAATAGCTCAACTATTAGCATGGAAAGACTAATACTAATATTAATCAGGTGTTGGTTTTCTGAAAATTCTAAATAATCAAAATTTCCATAATATCTTAATATTCAAGTTGCTATTGAATTATTCAGAAAATTCTGGTCAGTGCTGACTATATTATAATTATAAAGTCAGAAGAACAGGATGAGTGTTCTAAGACTGACATTTAACAGATTTTGGAGAAGACATAAAAGCATTTTCCTACAAGTGTACTGTAGCAAGTTACAATATCTTGTTTTTATTGATTATAGTTTTATGCTATTATTTCATATCTTGAGAAACTTTGTTTAACAGAAACATAAAAGAAAAATATTTAAATCGATGTAATTGTCTTCAAATGTTTTTTTTTTACAGTTTTTAATATACCCAATAAAATGGATGTTTCTGGAAAAAAAGGAATAACAGAATAATATAATGTAAATACATACACTATAGTAAAAGCATAGTTTCTCTTGCAATGCTAGGGCAACAATGTGCATTGTCCTTACCTTTTGCAATCCTACTGATTCTGCAGCTCATTCACCATCATTTTCTCTAGGTAAATATAGTCAGAGAAACTTCTGGTCAAATTAGCCTACCAATTCAATGGCCACAACAATTTTAATAACATCAGTCATCAACAACTACAATATCATGTATTCATAGTGATTGCTCATATGCATGTGCGTCAGTGATGGGATTCAAAATTTTTACTACTGGTTGTGTGGGCGTGGCTTGGTGGGCATGGTGTAGCTTGGTGGGCATGGCACAGGGAGGATACTGTAAAATCTCCATTCCCACCCCACTCCTGTGGGAAGGTTACTGCAAAATCCCACTGCCCCCCCACCCCACTCCACTAACGTGCTTTCCAGTTCCATTCTCCTGTAAAGCGGCAACAAAAGAAGACCCAGCTGATCTGCTGGGACTCAGGAGGCAGAGAATAGATGGGGGCTGGGCCAGTCAGAAGTGGTATTTGCCAGTTCTCCAAACTCCTCAAAATTTCACTACTGGTTCTCCAGAACTGGTCAGAACCTGCTGAATACTACCTCTGATGTGTGTGTTTGTACACACAAATAAAACATATTAATTTAGTACAGTAAAGTGGCTCTTATTAGAAAAGATATAAGAAAAGCAAAATATAAAACCTCATTCTAAATTGAGAAGTAAGGACAAAGAGGAACCTTTGGCTAAGTCAACAGTAAAGTAAAATAGGGGGGAAAGGTAAAAGAAGTTAAAAACAATTATGATAAGCTGATGAGGAAAAACAAAAGCAATTGTTAAAATAATAAAAGGAAGTATCAAAATCAAGACAGTGTTAAAAATAATTAATAAAAAGCAGCAAAGGGAAGATTTAAAAAATCTTGGCCACAATTGGAACTAAATTTAATTAGATCAAATCAGGCCTAAGTATCTTCTCACTAAAGCCCATGTCACACTGAACCAACAGATGCAAAGAGGATGTAAAACGGACAAAAAAGCTTGCCATCCGTTGGTTAACACGATGTACTCACTGCCTCCGTTTTGCTTCCTCTCTATCCGTCCAGCATCCGTTTATGGACGTTTCATCCGCTCCAAAAGTTTTGGGCTGCCCAAAACTTTTGAGCGGAAAATGTATCCAGTTCGTCCATTCTGCATCCGCTACGCATCCATTACACATCCGCTACGCATCCGTTACGCATCCGCTATATCCTCTAGGCATCCATTCCGCATCCGCTATATCCTCTAGGCATCCGTTCCGCATCCGCGCAACTCGCATCCGCTCGGACTCAGGGAGGAAGCGGAACAGACGCAGAACGGATGCAGAACGGATGCAGAATGGATGCCAAGTGGAAACAAAGCGTTTAAAACGGAGAAAACATTCGCAGAGGGGACCTATCTCGGATATTAAGGATGTCTGCAGGATGCCTAGAGGATGCCTAGAGGATGCAAAGGGACCACTACACTGCCAATAAAAAGGGGGAGCAACTCGCCTGCATCTCACTTTCAGAACAGCAGCCAAGCTGTGCAGACCTCTGCAGCCTTCATCTGACTCTTCCTCTTCCACAGCATCCAGTCATATCCACCGTGGATTGTGACAAAGTCCTTTCGGCAGCCACCATCCTTCTGCAACAGTGCAAAACCATCTACAGGCTCTGTGAACTCTACTATGGGAAGAAAAAGAGGCACCCAAAAAAAGTCTGGGTCCAAAGATGGTTCGCCAGAAGAGCAGAGGACAGACTGTACAACAAGCTGATGGTGGAGCTCAGGAGCGAAGACACTCGGGCGTTCCAGAACTTCATGAGGATGCCTCCAGCCATGTTTGACGAAGTTGTGCAGCGCCTGACACCCAGGTTGACCAAGGCAAACACCAACTTCCGGCCCAGCCTGGAACCTGGGCTCAAGATGGCACTCACTCTGCACCACCTGGCCTCAGGGACCACCTACAGGAGCATGCAGTACGGCTGGAGGGTGCCACCCAGCACCATCAGCTTTGTTGTCAGAGAAGTGGTGCAGGCCATCATCGAAGAATACAAGGAGGAGCTCCTCCAGTGCCCCTCCACTGAAAGTTGCAGAGCAGTGGTATCAGAAGTGGAACTTCCCCCACACCATTGGAGCCATAGATGGCAAGCACGTGGCCTGCAAACCTCGAGCCACGTCGGGGTCCACTTATCACAACTACAAGGGCTTCTTCAGCATCATCCTCTTTGCCATGGTCGATGCTGATGACAAGTTCATGTACATCGATGCTTCAGGCAACGGCTCTTCTTCAGATGCCCAGGTATACAACGCCAGTCACCTCAAGGAGGGGCTGGAAAGCAACCTCATCGTGGGCTTCCCAGATCCAGACCCGCTGCCCAACGACACGCAATATATGCCCTACTTCATCGTGGGGGATGACGCCTTCTCCTTCACAACCTACCTCATGAAGCCATACACCTCCAAATACCTCACCCGTGAAGAGAGGATCTTCAACTACAGGCTGTTCAGGGCAAGACGGGTGGTGGAGAATGCCTTTGGCATCCTGGCCAACAGGTTCCAGGTACTTCTCACCAACATGCAGCATCGCCCAGAGACCATGAGGAGGATCGTGGAAGCTTACTGCATCCTGCACAATCTCATGTGCACCCGCTACCCAGTCTTGCAGAACAGGCTTGTGGACTGTCAACAAGGCAATGGGGACATGGAGCCTGGGGAATGGAGGCAAGGGCAAAACCTGATCGACACTGAGGATGTGCAAGGCCCCAACAGAGCCTCACGTGAGGCGAAGAAGCAGTGCAACCTCCTGAGACACTGGTGCAACTCCCCAACTGGAGCAGTGGAGTGGCAAGACAGAATGGTAAATGCTTAATGGATGCTTCCTTCAGCCTGTCTCATCACACGGATGAGATTGGGCCATGTATGTTTGGTTGGCCTACAATGAACAGGGCGTTTAATAAAGAGTTGTGTTTATGTTGACATGTGTGGATGATTGATTATATCGTCATTGATAATAAAGGTCTATATGTGTGGCAGCTGGGAGGGTGGACCATACAGTCCCACTATGCTTGCACTGGAGGTTTATCTATCCCACTGCTATCCTAACCCATCCCACAGCTATTACCCATCCCACAGGTATCCTAACCCATCCCAAAGCTATCCTTACCCATCCCACAAGCATTCAAAAGCTTAAGCCATTTCTAAAAGTTTTCACCAAGACTTTATTAAAAAAAAGAAATGAAGCAAGTGTGTGAATCATAAATAGACTTTATTAACAACAAGCTATAAAACAAAAATGAGTCTGGTCGCTCAGTCTCAGGGATGAAGGGTGCAGGTGCTGTGGAGGTGGCTGGTGCTGGAGTGCTTGTCATCAGCTCCTCCAAAAGCAGAAGCAGCAGAAGCCCCAGCCCCAGAAGAGCGAGCCCATGCTGCAGAAGCCCCAGCAGAACCAGAGTGAGGGCCAGGTGGCGGGATGGTAGCCCTGTCCCTCTTGCAAGGGCTGGCAGCAGATGGCTGAGGCTTGCTATGCTTCAGCATGGTTGTGGGGTTGCTGGCTGGCAGGGAGGGTGGCAGCAAGGCTGGCAGCAAGGCTTGCAGGCAGACATGCAGGCAGGGCAGGCAAGGCAGCCAATTCTTCCGGCAGCACGTCTTTCCTCTGAATGGCGACCTGCTTCCGAGCTGCTTCTGTTATATCCACGGGGCTGACGCAATGCATCCTCCCCACATGCGCAATTAATGCCAGGCATCCGCTGTGCATCTGCTGTGCATCCGCTGTGCATCCGCTTCATCTGCTCAGCGTCCGCTCTGCATCCGCTGTATCCGTTCTGCGTCTGCTTTGCTGAGGCCCCCCGGAAGCCTAGCGGACACGCCATCTGCTCTCATCCACTTCCATCCGCTGGGCTTCCGTTCTGCATCCACTTTGCATCCGCCCTGCGTCCTCCCCGCGTCCGTGTTATCCGCTCCGGTTAAGCAAATTTTTGCCCCTTTTGAGAGCGGATAACAACAGATGGAACATTTTGCTCGTCCGCTGTGTCCTTTTTGCATCCGTTGGCCAGTGTGACATGGGCTTAAAGTAACTGGAATAATTTGGTGTTAACTCAAATTGATTTTGGTTTCACTTTCAGCTACTTACTGCATAATTGAATTCACTAGTTGAATGGTTAATTTTTTTTCCATTCTAGGACATTGATTTCTATAAGAGAGTGAACCAAATATTAAAATTATTTGCTACTAAAACTGAAATAACTCTAAAATCTGTGTGTGCATTGATGCAGCTATTCATTATGCAGATTCATTTCCAAGATAATCAGAACAATTATAATCCTGTAAATCCTACATTATTCTATGATTCACAAAGTGTGGATTTCCTCTGTATATATCCCTACAGAGTTCCCCATAACAGTAATTTGACACAGAACACAATTTGTTAAAAAAAAGATTAAATTTTATTTTATTATTCTGTAAATAATACAAATAGAAAGAAAGCCTTTCTTATGTGCAGCTCTTTAGAGGAGTCACTCTGTTCCGTCCGGAAAAACGTGAAGTAGACTGGGTTCCAACAACAAAGTCTTTATTTTATAACACAGTTGAAAAATGGAACATTGGCTCAAGCTGCGGCAGCCTTTTATAGGTTTTCCTCTGCTGGCTTGTAGCCAATGACAGGTATTTAATATTTGCATCCTTTGAGCAGCTATGTGGATTGGTTCCTTTTGAACCAATCTCCATTCAAGTTCTTTAGCCAATCAGAAACCTGTATTTAGGAGTCTACTATACAGTACACCCCTCCCCTCTTGGCTTAGTCCTATGTGGTGACGTAGTCGCGCAGGTAGGTGGGGCTTCTTTTGACTCGACTGGACTTGCGCGGTTCATTCCTGTTGAAGACTTCGACCGGTTCGGATGAGGTTGCTGTCTCTCTTGTTCTTTCCCATGGAACCGCCTGGAAGGGTGAGTCAGCCATTTTACTGCCGCCTAGATTTCTTAGGCCGGTGGTGTTGCCACTCCCTCCTGGTCTCTCCGGGCAGGTCGAGCTGGCCTGACTGGCCCCTTCGTCTGGATTTTCCCCACGATTGTCTTCTAACAGTAAGTCTCTTTTATGCTCTTTTTGATTGCTATTGTATTCTGTATTTAATTTTAATGTTTCTTTATTATTCTCTCGTATTTCCCCCCCCTCTTCGGTTTGGTTTTCATCATTTTTTAATATTTGTGGTTTTGTGTTTGTACTTCTTTCAATGTTTCGGGAACGAAGCTGGTCTATGTGCCGCTTCCATTCCCTGCCGTCGTCTATGGTTAGTCGGTAGGACCGGGGGCCTGTAATTTGCGTGATTGTTCCTGGTAGCCATAATGGGTCCCCGGTAAAAATTTTTGCATAGACTAGGTCGCCTATTTCAAATGTCCTGAAACGGGTGGAGGAGTCGGGGGTTTTTTCTGGTGTATAGTTTGGGTGCAATCTGTCTAGATGCTACCTTAGTTTTCTCCCCATTAGTAGTTCCGCCTGACTTTTGTTTGTTATGGTACTGGGTGTGATATGCTGGAGGGTGAGCAGGCGATTTATTTTTTCTTGGACATCCCCAATGTCCATTCTTTCTAACCCTTCTTTTGCAAATCTAACCATTCTCTCTGCCCTGCCGTTCGCAGCCGGATGGGCCGGCGCAGTTAGGGCGTGTCTGATACCTAGGGAGGCTAGGTATTGTTCAAATTGAATGCTCGTTAACTGTGGCCCATTGTCGGACACTAGGACGTCTGGCAGGCCATGGGTCGCAAAGAGTTTGTCCAGTTGTTTAATAAGGGTTTCAGTTGTCGTAGATGGCATAATTTTAACCTCTAGCCAATTTGAGTATGCATCTACGACAATGAGGAAAGTATGTCCCTTAGTCGGACCCGCAAAGTCGATGTGGATTCGTGACCAGGGGCCTCGTGGGGTTTCCCAGTCCCTTATGGGTGCTTGTGGCGGGGAAGGCCTATTTCTTTGGAATTTGTTACACGAATTTACCCAGTATTCAATGTCCCTATCTATACCCGGCCACCAGACATAGCTTCTAGCAAGGCTTTTCATTTTAACAATTCCAGGGTGGCCTTCGTGAAGCATATTGAGTTCCCTCGTTTTTAATTTGGAGGGGATAACAACCCGATCACCCCATGACAAACAACTCTTTTGAATTGAAAGTTCAGTTTGTCTGGTCTGGAAAGGCTTAAAGTTCTCAGTTTTTTGGTTTTCCGGCCAGCCTTTACCTACCCAGTTCAGTACATGGGCAGTCAATGGGTCCTTTGCAGTGGCTCTGGCGACATCATTTGCAGATATGGGCAGATTTGGGCATGTCTCCATCTGCAAGGTGGTCATCGTTGGTGCCGGGTCTTCCTCTATAATTGGTAGCGGAGTTCTGCTCAAAACGTCTGCATGGGAGATTTGTTTCCCAGGGCGATGTGTTAGAGTATACGAGTAGGCTGCTAGGAATTCTGACCATCTCGTCATTCACGGGGATAAAATGTTCGGTGTTGGTTTGTTTCCCACCAAAATTCCAAGTAGCGGTTTATGGTCCGTTACTATTACAAATGTTCTTCCATATAGATATTCGTGGAATTCCGGCGATGATTGCCAGGGCTTCCCTGTCCAATTGACTATAATTTCGCTCGGCTTTAGACAGAGTCTTTGAATAGTATGCGACGGGTGCCTCTCTTCCATCTGGCAATTGGTGACTCAGGATGGCACCGACTCCAAATGGTGAGGTGTCGCAGGTTACCATCAATGGCAGTGTGTTG
This sequence comes from Laticauda colubrina, assembly GCA_015471245.1. Classification (NCBI taxonomy): domain Eukaryota; kingdom Metazoa; phylum Chordata; class Lepidosauria; order Squamata; family Elapidae; genus Laticauda; species Laticauda colubrina. The sequence continues at coordinate 33,747,765 of BLBF01000017.1, forward strand.
CTAAACTGGATAAGAACGGTGTTTGATGTTAGTAAGTTTTTTATTCTTTGGAAAGCTTTCTTTTCTCTATACCCCCAAGTCCAAATTGTTTTCTTATCCAGTAATCGGTGTAATGGCTCCGCTATTGTTGCTTTGTGGGGTAGGAACACATTATAAAAATGTATTAGTCCCAAAAATGCCTGCAGTTCAGTTTTATTCCTTGGTTCTGGGGAGTCTTTAATAGCTCTGACTTTTTTTTCGGTAGGGTGTATGCCCTCTCCATCTATCAAATATCCCAAAAATTCGACACATTCAGTCATTAGACAGCATTTTTCTTTCTTTACTTTAAGGCCAGATTCTCTGAATTTATTTAGGACATCTTTAAGTCTTTTCTTAAGCTGGGTCGCAACTTTGGCCGAAATTAGGATGTCGTCGAAGTATGGTACGACCCCTTTTATACCATTTAACAGGCATTCCATGAGACTCTGGAAAACACCTGGGGCTACGCTTACTCCAAATTGGAGTCTGTTGCATTTGAATGCCCCTTTGTGAGTCACTATTGTTTGTGCTTCAGCCGTTAAGGGGTCTACTGGGAGCTGTTGGTAAGCTTGCGCTAGGTCTAGTTTAGCAAAAACTTTTCCTCTCCCAAAGAGAGTGTAATAGGTGTTGCACGACGGGTAGCCTTGTAGTTGCCACAGATTCGAACCGACCCGGCTGGTTTAATCAGCGTTACAATTGGTGTTTCCCATTTAGCATGGTCGACCGGTTCTAAAACCCCTTGATCTATTAATTTATTTAGTTGTTCCTCTATTTTTGCTTTTAGAGCAAAGGGAACTCGTCTGGCCTTTAGTCTTTTAGGGGCTACCTGGGGTTCTAGACTAAAAGAAATTGGGGTCCCCCGATACCTGCCTAGGGAGCCGTCAAAAACGTCCTGGAATTCTTGGATAAGGTCTTCTTCCCAGTCGGTTGCGGCCACCCGGTCTACTCCGGTCATCCCAATGCCCAGTGGTGCGAACCATTCGATGCCCAGGAGGCTTGGTCAATCTCGGTCGACTATCGTTAATGATAGTACTGCGACATGTTGTCTGTAGGCGACTCGGAAATGTCCTAGGCCTACTACAGGAATTCGGTTTCCGTGATAGTCCTTGAGGGTTAGTTTTTGTCTCTGGAGTTCCTTGATCTTGATGTCTGGGAGCAGTTTTTTGATGGTGTCCCATGACATCATTGATAGGAAAGATCCAGTCAACCTCCATTTCGCAGGGGTTGTCTTCAATTTTTACAATTATTTTACCTTCTTCCCGCTTTCCGTCTGAACGCTTCCGATAGTGAAAGTCTGGTATGCTTTCTCGCAGTTAGTGGCTTGCTTGTTTCGCTGCCACTTTCTCTCAGATAGTTTTGGCTCAGTCTTTGCTGGGGAGTCGCTGCGTCTTTTTGGGCTGTAATTCTTTTTGTTCCTGCAGACTCTTTCGATATGCCCCCTTTTCTTGCATGCTCTGCAAATGGCATCGAGGAATCTGCAATCGGCTCGAAGATGGTTTCCCCCACAGCCAGCGCATTCCCGCCGATTTCTGTTTTCGTGCTCTTTCTTGTTGGCGTATAGGCGGTGGATTTTGTCATCTTCCTCCCCGGATTCTGACGTCTCGTCGAATTCTTCGTAGTGAATAGTGGTGGGAGATTCTTTTTTCCCTCTGGCCGGGCTTGTTTCGTCGTTGTTCGCGTTCATTTGTTTCATTTTATCTGCCGATTTTTTCACGGCTTTAGCGGCCGAGGCTTCTGCAATAGCTTCGGCTACTGATATGTTGGGTTTATTTAGTAGCTTGCTCTGTATATTAGAGTCTCTTAACTCCAATATTACTCGATCCCGCATCGCTTCATCTAAGTTCAGAAACTCGCACGCTCCCCTATTTGTCGGAGGGCTGCCACAAAATCAGCGATGGTTTCGCCTTCTTTCTGGTCTCTCCAATAAAACTCGTGCCGCTTTATTAGATTTGACACCACCGGTGCATAGTGGGCCTTTAATATTCTTTGGAGCTCTGTCCAAGTCAATTGTTTTACATCTTGGGGCTTCACCAAAGCCTTGGCCATTTTGAAGATTGCGGGCCCACAGTGTGTCAAGAAAACAGCTCTCTTGCGCTGGTCTGAGATTTCCTCCATCTCATTGCTCTCCAGGTACATCTGGAAACGGTCTACGTAGGATTACCAATCCTCTTCATTGGGATTGTAGGGTGCGGGCGGCACGTTGTTTCCAGCCATTGTTCTTCGTCTGGTTTTATCTGTCACCGCGTGCTCAGTCTCGCGTTTAGGATGATCCCATCCTCGTCGCCAGTGTTCTGTCCGGAAAAACGTGAGGTAGACCGGGTTCCAACAACAAAGTCTTTATTTTATAACACAGTTGAAAAACGGAACTTTGGCTCAAGCTGCGGCAGCCTTTTATAGATTTTTCTCTGCCGGCTTGTAGCCAATGACAAGTATTTAATATTTGCCGCCTTTGAGCAGCTATTTGGATTGGTTCCTTTTGAACCAATCCCCATTCAAGTTCTTTAGCCAATCAGAAACCTGTATTTAGGAGTCTACTATTCTTTATACAGAACACACTCAATGTATAAATTATTCATTATCAGTATTACATCGTTAAATCCAGCTGAACAAGCTTTAGTAAAGAATAACACCTTCACAGCAGCTTTGGTTTCATTTGAATTTCAACCTATTCAATAAGCTTTGAATAGCTTAAGCAATTGTGTCACCAATTCCACTGAAATACTTTGAAGGTACTTACTGCTGTGTTTGATTATTTTCATATTTGCAGAAATTGTTTCCATTTTTGGCAGCCTTTATTTGTTCTTGATAAACAGCTGTTGTTTCCGTTCAGTGAAATATGCCAAATATGCAACCTTTGAAATAATTCCACATGCAAAATTTTCTCTTAATATTTGGAACATTCATGTCATCGGTTGGAAAACTGACAAAAAGTCAAAATTATAGGGGAACTACAAAAGACAGAAATATTGGATTCATTTTTATTTGTCATTTACATGGCTGTCCATCTCACGGACAAGTGATTCTGGATGCAAACAACAAAGCTAAAAACATTGTATATAAATAAGGTTTAATGTTATTACTGAAAACTTTAAAATTATCAAAGGCACAAAGCTAAAAAAATAATAATAAAATCAGGCAAAGAGCAGGTGTTTACATTGGAAAAATTTTATTGTCACTTATTACAAAAATGCACTAATTATTTTCTCTAGCATTCAGTACATTATAATTTATTTCAACTATAAAGGAGCATTTATAATTTCCAGAAGCACTTTGAGGAGTGTTATTGGTTTCTTCCAATGAAATCCTAAACCAAAATAATATACTTTTTTTCTCATTGTAAAGAATCTTCCTATTTCCTTCAAGCAATGCACATCTTCTGATTCAATACAGTATTTTTCATATCCCAAAAGTGCTTTTTCAAATGACTGAAAATCTCCAAAAACCTTTTCTCTTCTTCATTTTTGCTTTTAGAAACCTCCACTTCCTTTCCTCCAAGGCTGTGCCAAATCTGAACTGATACTGGAAAACATCACAATGGTATATTTGGTATGGTAGTACAATAATATAAATTTAAAGTTTCCAGTATGTCATGACTGCCCACAGGATTAAATCAATAGTATCTGTAAATGTAGAAGAGAACAACAGGGGCAAGGCAACATTAAAAATGATGCTCAAACAGCACTGAACATAAAAACACTGAATAGCTCTAAGCGCTTGAATGTGGAGATTTATTTTGGGCAGTAATTTGTTCAGCTATATCAGATGTGCTATTCTGGAAGTCAGTATAGCTTCAAAACTGGAAAATAGCTTGTTAGTTTTATTTCAACAGTGAAGGAATAAAATTTTCGCTTGGATTATTTTTCAGAATAGAATAGAAAGTAACAGAACAGAACAGGATAAAATAGAATAGAATTCTCTATTAGCCAAGTGTGGTCAGACACACAAGAGATTTGTATCTGGTGCATAAACTCTCAGTGTGCATACAAGCAACAAGTAACAAAACGTGATTATAAAATTCAATCATCATAAATCATAAGATACAATACTCAGTGATAGTCACAGGTTACCAAATAAAAGCAATCAACATAAATCATAAGATAAAGCGACAGTAATAACATGCTAAAGAAATAAGTAATAGAAAAGATGAGAAGGATAATAGTAATATAGCCCTAATACCTGGTTTGACATCCTAGGACATAAGACAGTGTTGTGGGAATTAATTGTTTAGCAGAGTGATGGCATTGTGGGAGGAGTAAATCTATTTCTCTTCCTCTGTTTATAGTTTCCTCCTTTACTGTATCTAGTTGTGCAGAGGAATCGTCCTATGCTTTTCCCCATTTAATTCCATTTGATGAAAATAAGTTTGACATCAGTGACGGATTACAAAAAGTCAGCATGGTTGCTTCAAACATTCAGTCAAAGTTTTGACTTTAATTTTTATGTCTGTCACATACACAGCAAGTCTAAAATAGGTACCCAGCTTTGTGGACTGTGAAGATGGCAGAAGTTGCTGAAATGGCCAAATTGACCTGACTGATTAAAAAAGGAACAATAACTACTTTTATGAAAGACGACAAACCCTTTATGTACTTTTTGTTGAAGTTGGACAAATATGAACTGTATGATCTCAAGATGTACTGATTAAAAAGGGTTTTTTATTGAACGAAGGAAAGCATTATACATATATAATTTGGGAGAGTAGAAATGGTAATAATGATATTTGAAACTCTTTGAAGAAGATTGGAAGTTGCTTCCACAGATGTTTTTCTTTTTTACCTTCTCTTTCATTTTTATAGTAATTTTATTAAAAAATTAGAATTGCAATTATAAAATACAAAATGAAAAATAAAATATAGAAAGAAAATGGAATATGTAGAAAAGAAAAGGAAAACAGAAAAACAGAAAAAAATAGAATATAGTAAAGAAAAAGAAAATAAATATATTGTATATAGAAATGACTTTTCCTTCATCAGAAATAAAAACAATTCTAATAATTTATCATCATATTTTAAAATACAACAAATGGTATCTTCTTCCCATCTCTTATCTATAAATAAAGCCTTGTTATTAAAACAGCAAAAATCCAGTAAGGATTATCAGAGATTTTTGCATTTTATACATTTTTGCCTGAGACAAGCAGAGGGATATGTGAATGTCTAGTTTTTTCACAGTGAAATCATTCTTCAGAAGATTGAACCCCCCTTGACTTCTTAGATGCCAGTAAAAAAGAAAAACATCAGGCAAGAAGATATTCCATTAATTATTTTCAGTAGCAGTGGCACTGTTATTTTTAAATACCACTCTTGAAAACTTGTTGGAGAATTCCTCCTTTTCCTAGAGAAGTTAATAGAAAATTACCATCCAAATTTTCTGCCAAGAAGACATTTGATGGAGAATTTTGAAAGGCCATTTATCTCTAGCATCTTCTTTGCTAGAATGAGATCCTTCTTACATTATTCATATAAAAGTAATTCTCTTTTCCAGTATTGAAGATGTTACTAATGAAATGTCACCAAGAAAGCAACCAAGTTCAGAGTGCACAAAAGACCTCCACAGGCAAGATTCGTTTGTTAATAAAAAAGGTGAATCTTTGGAATACTTTTATTTTTCATGTTGAATTTTTATAATGCAGATTTATCCAAATTGACCAAAACAATTTCTGATTTGTATTTATAGATCTAATCAGCAAAATGCTTTTTCTTCAGACATTCAGATCACTTCCTCAGAATTGGCTGTATAATCAGTATTGATATACTGGCTGCAGTCTTAACAATGTAATAAAATGCAGATTCTATTTTAGATAGCAATACCACTTAGACTTATATACAACTCCATAATGCTTTACAGCCCTGTCTAACTGGTTGACAGAATCAGCTATGGCCCACCAAAATCTTGGTCCTCATTTTACCGATCTTGGAAGAATGGAAGGCTGAGTCAACTTTGAGCTGGTCAGGATTGAACTGATATTTGCCAGAGTTAGCTGGCAACATTGTACTTTAACAACTGCACTATGTACCATGACTCTTCAAATGATATATCATTTGGTTAAAATAAAAAAGATGGAGATAAATCAGAATTACAATATCACTATGGTATTTATGCAGCTTTATATTTTGTAGCTTCTTTAAATATGCTGTAATGTCTTGCAGTAGTTTTCAGTCCCCCTTGCAATATTCTGTGTAACTGTCTTTGCCTCACACACACACACACAACTTTTCACAACTGTTATCCTGCATTTGTTCTTTACTTTACAACAGTCTGAAGTATTTGTCATGATCTAACTTCTGTTCAAGCACGGTAGTCATCTGGATAAGCACTGAAATTATGATTGATGCTTAAGGATAGATAAATTAACATTTAAAAGAGAAGGAAGGGAGGGTCACTACAAGACCATATGAGGTAATTAAATCAAAACAACTGGGAGAGTGTGATGGAGGTATCCATTAAACCTCTATGGCAAGAGTTGGTGATAAATGACTTGAAGGCCATTTATCTATAAATGACTTGAAGGCCATATCTAGGAGGTATCCATTAAACCTCTATGGCAAGAGTTGGTGATAAATGACTTGAAGGCCAGTGACAGAGAATAATGTTCTTATTTGTTTTAGTAACAATTTATTTTATGTGAGTTAGTGGGTGGCTATTGACCACTGTTGCTTTTTTGGCTCCCTTACTCACACATGAAGACAAATAACTTCCATTTGCTTTGGTATCACAATAATTAAGTGATTCCACTCAGAAGAATGGTCTCTATCATGTCATTCTGTATCTTTTTTCTCCAAGTTCCTGTGACACATCCTGGAGCTATAATTACACACACTGTGTGGGTTTTAATTTCTCAATAAACTTTCTGCTACCCAGCAACACTTGCATCCGCAACAAAAAATGTCTCTGTCCTGGATAAGGATTTCCTCCAATACAATATTCCAAATGGCTGCTTCGGCTACAAGACCACCAAAAATGGATCTCTTGAGCAGTTATGAGATACACTTTGCTACCATAGATTGTAAGCTATGAAACTACTCCATGAGAATCAATACTGGGCTTGTATCTTATCTGAGCTTAATGTCTTAGGCTGGGAATTCCTTTCTATTAGAAGGAACATCTTTTGATATATTATTGGAAAGTCAGCCACTCTTTGAACTGCAATTTCTAGTAGATGAGTTTCACTTACTGGTTGAGACTGTTATTCTATCACATGATAGCAAAATAACCTTTCTTTCACCATTGTTTGCACAAAGAAACAGTCAAAAATAGCAGCCATGATCAACACACATTAAAAATTGGGATTTTGATCACTTGATAAAAGCCACCATCTCGATTTTTAACTCCGCTTTCTTTGGACACCCTTGTCTATATCAGTACAAATATTGACTGATTTCTTCCTTCTGATATTCAGTTCCCTTCTCACATCATTTAAGACATGATCTTATTAAAGCTTCCTGAGACATTTCCGTTTCACCTTCTATTAAACCAATGTGCTCTGTTGTCCTTTCTGTAAGGCAACCAAACTCTTACTTGAAGTAAGTGCTAACACTGGTGTGTCGTCTTTGGAGCAGCCCTAGAAGAAAATTATTGGCAGTTAACAATAACCAAGAATGATTTTGTTCTATAGTTGAGGAGAAGGAAAAACTAAAATGATATCTCCAATGGGAAAAGAAAAACCTCCTGTGCCTCCAAATGAACCTCTATCTTGACTTTCTACATAATGATTTCAAGATGCAGTTGACAGAAATTACAAAACAAAAAAGAAATAATAATCTGGAAAATATTGAGAAATGCATCTGAGACAGTGCAGTGCAGTTTCTGTGATGTTAGGAGAGTACAATTTATAGATCACATTCTTCTTCATCATCACTCCAAAGACTGCTAAAATTCATTTGCAAAATAAAAATTATGGCAGCACAATTTTAATGCCTTGGAAACAACAGAGCACATTGGATACAGAGCTATAACTTTATATAGACATTGCATATCTATTCTGGACTTTGAAAACCCTTTCAAAATCATCCAATGATGCCACCAGATCATTGACATTCCTTCTATGATCTCTTCTCTTCCTCAGATCTCTCAATCTATTGTGGACTGGAACTTTTGGCAGCAAAAACCAAAGTGACCAGTAGTAAAAGAAAATGGAAATTATGGCCCAAACATCTGGGAAAATGTAAGGAAAGAATCGTATACACTGAGCATTGATTGTTCTCAGCTTCACAAAAGAAATTCTTCCAAAAGGTTAGGTGCCAAGACTGAAGAAATAATCAAACTTTAAGTTGCCGTTCCAGTAAAAAGTTGACATTAAATACATTAAAATCATAGGAACCATATAGAACAAGAAGTATTGCAGTGCTTTATTTGCACAGAGGAAATGCCACTGGAAATATTGGGACTTTTGGCTAAAAAAAATATTGAAGTGTTGTTATCTAAATGGAAGGTTGTACGAAAGGGATTTGAAGGGATTTTATGAAGCACATCGACAGAGAAGAGGAAATGATGTGACCATGATTTGTTTGTTTTTCTTTTCACCTTTCAGGGTATTCTTGCAGAAAGCTCTGACAAGCAAATATATCTTGGATTAGAGCCGTATGAATTGTAGCTGTTTTGACAGCAAGTTGCTTGAAGCTAATAAAAATATTTGAGCTATGGCTGTCAGAATTATATGGGACTCCTTCACCCTTCACCCATCCTTTCCTCTCTTTTTATGTCATGTATCTATTATCTTATTTTCTCTAAGAACACCTTTAGGTGATTACCTCCAAAACTGGATCAAACCTGAAAAGCCAAAAAAAAAAAAAGGGTTACATAATTATAGTATCTTCTATCTTAAGGTGTAGAATATCAATACACTAGAAATAAGAAAAGAAAGGGGGAAAGAAAGAAAGAAAGAAAGAAAGAAAGAAAGAAAGAAAGAAAGAAAGAAAGAAAGAAAGAAAGAAAGAAA
>BLBF01000017.1:33772209-33825878 GCA_015471245.1 Laticauda colubrina
ATAAGATAAGATAAGATAAGATAAGATAAGATAAGATAAGATAAGATTAGATTAGATTAGATTAGATTAGATTAATTAGATTTCTTTATTGGCCAAATGTGATTGGAAACAAAAGGAATATGTCTGTAGTGCACAAACTTTCAGTGTGCATACAAAGAACGAGTGATAGGTCATAGATCATAGTTACAATCATTAATCATAAGATGCAAACAATAAGTGATAAATTGTAAGATACAAACAGTAAAAGATAGTAGGAATGATAAGAAGATGAAAAAAGATGAGAAATGAGAAGATGAGAAATATGAGAAGATAAGAAGGATAATATCAATATAGCCTACTACATCTTTAGGCCTAAGACAGTGCCATGGGAATTAGATATTCAGCAGAGAGATAGGACATGGGAAAAAACAATCTTTATGTTTAGTTGTTTTGGCATACAGTGCCCCAAAGTGGTGACCTGAGAGGAGAAGTTGAAACAGTTTATGTCCAGGATGATTGGGCATAATTAAGATTGTGAGAGAGTTAGAAAGTTTACAATCTAAACTATTTTTCTCATGATTAAAAAGGTTTTGTTTAAAAAAAATGAAAACATCTACAATACAACCTACCTCTTCTTCCAAAAACAAAATTTAATAAAACAACAACCTCCCAGCCTTATACTATGACATAAAGACTATTGGTTTCAACCCTGCTACCTGCCCTTTAAGAAATAACCTCATAAGAGGTTAACATCTTGTTAGACCACAGATAGTTTAGCATAACTAGTAGGGAACTCTGGAAAATAATGGTTTTCATTTATATGAGCTACCAATGCAGAGAAAAGGGATTATGTGAAATTATCCCTCTAGCACACACAGAGAAAAGAAATTTAAATGTGTGTAATGTCTGTCTAGAGTCGTTAATTTTTCCTTGGAGATCAACTAAATCCTGAAGCCGTGTGGTATGCTTTTATTTCACCTAACCTCCTCCAGTTTCTGATGTAATTCCAGTCTTTGATCAGTCTTTTTTGCCCATTCAGGAACAGAAGCCTCTTCTTCCATTTTCCCAGTGTTCTGCCTTTATCTTTTTAAAAAAAGAGACCTTTTTCTTCTCCAGAAGTGACAGCAGGGTGAAATCTGTCTTTGTCTGTATGCCAAAAAAAAACCAAACAAACCCACCACCAAAACTTGCCCATCTAGATGTGTATTCATATTCAGACACTGCCTGGCTGGAAGGTTGAGTAAGTAGGAAGCTAACCTACTCAGGGGTGGGATTCACATTTTTTTAACAACTGGTTCGGTGGGCGTGGCTTAGTTGGTGGTGTGGCTTGGCGATCATATTATTGGCTGGGCATGGCCAACTCAATATCACTCACATCGAGGCACGCATCTCCTCACCTGGCCTCTCACATGACTGTGGGGATGCTGCAACAGTTGTGAGTGTGAAAAAGGGTCATAAGTCACTTTTTTCAGTGCCATTGTAACTTTGCATGGTCACTCCACACAAGCAAAGTACCAGCAAAGGAAGATAAAAAAACTCCAGAGAAGTTCCTGAGACAGGAAGTCTAGTTCTGCCAAGAATGTAATAAGGTTTCACGGAGACTCAGTTTCTATTATAAGCAACACCAGAATGTTTCCTTCCTGCCTTCCTTACAGGATTCGGCCAGTCGTTTCTTCTAACAACTGGTTCTCCAAACTGCTTAGAATGTTAACAACCAGTTCTGGAGAATAGGAGCAAACTGGTAGTATCCCACCCCTGAACCTACTGTAATATCAAATACAAAAATGTTCTTCTATTATTTTGAACAGATGTCAGATCGTTTTTTACATTTGTCTTACTTTTTAAGATCAAAATATGGACAGCCTTCCAAGTTTTAATTTATTGTCTTTCTGGACAATTTTATACTAATTGGAATCTTGTGATGGTATATTTTTCAGCAGGCCAATATGGGGATCCTATTGTCACTCTCTACTTTGAACACAAAGAGGCAAACTATATAATAAGAAATTAGCCAATTGATTTTATTCACAGTTAAGTTTTATATTATCTGAAAGATCAAGGAAATTTTACTCCCCTTTTCACTTGTCTGCCATTCAAGCTACATGAGAAAGAATTAGCATTATTATCATTTTGAAAGCAATCTGATAGTTAGCATGCAGTGCTGGCCAATAGACTTGTATTTATAATACCTTGTCCCAGTGGTGGTAACACATCGCAAAAAATACGATCTTGTTGCTGCTTTTGTCATATTAATAGAGGCACCTCCTTCTTGCAGCTAATCAGACTTTCAATGATAGCATTCTGCCTATACTGAGTTTTCATTTATTCCTCATAACTTTTATGGTACCGAACATGATTGTTAATAATCATATTGGTTTGGAGCACCAGTAATCATGACCAGGCAATTAGCCTTAATAATATTGAGTTCCTTTGAGTCAGTTAATAGTCCTTCGGAATGCCAGATTTTTTCTATTGATCATGCCAAATAAGAATAAATTATCATTTTATTCTGTGTGTTGTTTTAAGCATTGCTACCACATGGCTATATAACAAATTTTCCATACAGAAAAAAAGACTGGCCTTCAAGTCTCCAGAGTCCTACTTTGGTTCTGTTTCCCTCATTAAATACTGCAAGTCAGCAGTCTCTGACTGTTATCTTTTTGGTTGTGACCCTCCAATTCTGGCATTCTTGGCCACAGGTGGAGATTCTTTTCTAATTGCTGTATGCAAGAATTTTAATTTACTTTCATGATTTTCACATAAACAGTATCATTTTTCTACATTTGTCTCTCCTGTTTGAGGACCATCATTTTAGTTTAAATGAACAAACATAATAGCATCTGGTAGACATAATTTTAAAACTTACAGTAGGGCTCATCAATGTTTGGGACATTTGTTTATTTAGAACATGTATATATAGTTTCCAATCTTATAAGCAACTCTGGGCAGCTCCCAATCCATTGTTTTCCATTCTTCATTTAGGCATATAATAATCTTGGCACACCGCACAGCCTTTTGTTCCCCCTGCTCATACATTTCTCTCCATATTTTTTCCCCCTCCACATACATTTCTCTCCATAAGGTGCTTTTATGAAAGTAATGTCATCTCTTCTGTAAATTATGTATTGATGCATGATCCTAGATTGCCTTATAAACATCCTTGATACTGCATTGGGATGCCAAAAGCATTACATAAAGCAAATACAGGAATACCATTTCTGAGAGATACCTCAGAGATGAAGAGGGCTCCTGTCGTAGTTGTGTACAGATCAGGGCCTCTGAGGCATCAGGGACAATTCCAAAAGGTTATCAAATGGCTTACATTTGGAGTGTTTGAAGTAATATAATTGACTTATTCTCTCTAATATTCCCCCTTCCCCTGCCATGTTGAGTGTTTGCATGCAATTTATTGAAGACTGATCCATACTTCAAGATGGTGGGTGGGTGGAATGTTATTGAGAGTAAGTCAGTTCTGTTTGCTTCAAACACTTCAAAGAGGAAGCCATTTGATGACCATTTGGAATCTTCTCTGAAGCCTCAGAGACCTTGAAATATTTTATACTATTATTTCCCATAATATAAACTTACAAGAGTGAATGGAGGTTATTCATTATTTCTGGACTAAAAGCTCCAATTAAAAAGGAGGTGCAATTTGAAAAATAAAACATTTGGAGGGAAAGTGGGTTGGATTAAAATAAGACAGAGAGAGGTTATATTCAACAAACAAAATGCAAAAATAATTAAAAATCTGTTGCCAGTCAGATTAAAAAAAATCTTAGCAGTTTTCTTTATCTCAGTTCCAAGCATTTTTTTCTTTTAGCTTTTTATATATCTCTCTTCTAGATCTGTTTTTGTTTAATTTTAATTATGTAAAAGTTATATTTTAATATGTTTTTCAAAAAATTGTAGATTCCTGCTATTCTTAAAGTTTAATGGGAATTACTTCAATTAAAAATAATGATAATTACATGCCCATAGAAGATTCCTTTCTTGTATACGTCCCCACTTACTTGTTTACCACTGTGTTTTTCATATAATAAGGCCAGGTCTTATTTTTTTTTCAGCCCTGAAAAGATGGCTAGACCGTGACTTAATTCCCCCCCTTGCATCCTCGGGTGGATGGTGATGGCTTGGATGTTAACCTCAGCGTTGGTGGGGTACTTTGTATCAGGGGACCTTCTGCCACCGTTGCTTTCCCTTCTCCCCATGCTGCCGTGGCAATGCCATGACATTTGGTGCAGCCATGCAGCATTTGGCACAGCCATGGGCATTTGGTGCAGCCACACACAGCCAGCCAGGGATCCTCCCTGCAACCCCAGCCCAGCGGAGACACTTGCCTTCAGGCGGTCCTGTCACCGCCTTCCTGGGCATTGTTCGAAGGCAAAGCCTATTCTTTTAAAAACGACACCCTACTACCGATACAACAAAACCTCCCCTGCCTGAGAGGGCAGCCCAACTCCATGTGGGGAGGTGAATCCCCCGGGGCCACAGTGCAGGATCAGCCCACCCCGGGAGAAGTGCCCAGCCGCCATCCCTGCCTGGCACCGGGCAGAGCGCGAAGAGCTTTGCCTGGGGCACCCAGTGCAGCTGATGGGCAGGCTGGGCAGAGCCAGGAAAGTGAGCTGTGGGTGCGCGCCTGCCTGCCAAGTGAAAGAGCCGGGCCGACCCGAGCTTGGCTTCCCAAGTCTCTCCAGCCCGACCCCGAAGGGACCACTGGGAGAGGCCGCCCGAGGCAATGGCAGTGCCCACCCATCCACAGACAGGGAGGAGAGGCAATGGCAGCACCTCTTCCTTGGCCAGCAGATCCAACGGAGAGAGCCTGAAGCTGCCCGTCCTTTCCACTCCTCGCCCAGCCCATCCTCACGCATCTCCAAACACGCCGACAGCTCCAAATGCTGCATCAGCATGGGCATTGGGCAGAGGCGCTTACTCAGCAGGGCTCAGCTTGGAGGAGGACGCGTCGCAGGCCATCGCCTTACCTCCCTGTCCACGGATGGGTGGCAGCTATCACTGCCTCGGGTGGCCTCTCCTGGTGGCCCCTTTGGGGTCGGGCTGGAGGGAGTTGGGAAGCCAAGCTCGGGTTGGCCCAGTTCTTTCGCTTGGCAGGAGGGCGTGTACCCGCGGCTCACTTTTTTGGCTCTGTCCAGCCCACCTGGTTCTGGTGTGGCCCTGGCAGGATGAGCGGAGGGCCCTGTGAGGAGGTGCTCGTTGCCTTGGCCAGAGCTGCACCACTGGGCAGGAAGGCCCACCTGTCAGCTGCACTGGGCGCCCCAGACAAAGCTCTTCATGCTCTGCCCATTGCCAGGCAGGGATGGTGGCTGGGCACTTCTCCTGGGGTGGGCTAATCCTGCGCTGCGTCCCGAGGAGATCTACCTCCCCATGTGGGGTTGGGCTGCCCTCTCAGGCAGGAGAGGCTTTGTCATACCAATGGTAGGGCATTGTTTTTAAAAGACTGGGCTTTGCCTTCGAATGATGCTCGGGAAGGTGGCGACAGGAGCGCCTGAATCCGAGTGTCTCCGCTGGGCTCCGGTTGCAGGGAGGAGCCCTGGCCGGCTGCGCATGGTTGCTCTGAACACCGCAGCAGCATGGGAAGAAGGGAAAGCAACAGTGGTGGAAGGTCTCCTGATTCGAAGTGCCCCACCAATGCCGAGGTCAACACAGGCAGCACCATATCTAGGTGTGCAACAAAAGTACTTCCTAATGGCAAGCCCCACCGCCATTCCCCCTCATTTCGCATGTTTTATTATAGGCCTTAATTTGGGGGGAGGGGCTTAAATTCATTTCATGCCAATAAAACATGCTGGGATTTCCCACTGAGGGAGGCTGTATTGTTTGGAGAAACATGGTATGTATGCAATGGAATGGCAGATGACATCATGATGGCTAAATCAAACATTACCCAATAATAAGAATGATTGTGGATATTTTACATGAGTGTATTTGAAGGCAAATTGCTAACCATTGAGTCCCCCCACCCCTTTGGCAAAATTTCTATGGCATTCTTGTAATAAATGATGTCAGTGTCACATTTTACAAATGTCATCATGTTGTTGGTTCCACCACCTGATTCCAGCTTGCTTGTTTTCCAAACAGAACATCTATCTTAAGGTTGAATAAAGAGCTTAGGTACTTCAATTGAAGATAATGAACTGAAGCAAAAGGTTGAAATGAGTGAATTCCTCTGTTTCTTTTATGGTGCCAAAGCTGCTGCAAGGTAAAATGAAGTTGAAATTATAGATTGCACTTGCCCTGAAAACAGGATTTCTTGTGATCAACCCTTCTGACTAGAGAGCTCGCTTTGTGTAGTGATTAAGGCACTAAGCTAGAAATTCAGAGACCCTGATTTCTAGTCCCATCGTAGCAGGGGTGGGATTCAAATTTTTTAACAACTGGTTCTGTGAGTGTGGTTTAGTTGGTGGGTGTGGTTTGGTGGTTATATGATTGGATGGGTGTAGCCAACTCAACATCACTCACATCAAGCAGTGTTTCTCCTCACCTGGCCTCTCATGAAAGTGGGGATGCTGCAATGGTCGTAAGTGTGGAAAATGGTCACAAGTCACTTTTTTCAGTGCCATTGTAACTTCGAATGGTCACTAAATAAATTGTTGTAAGTCAAGGAATACCTATACAAAACTACAAAAAGCTTCTTTGCTTGCAAAAAGCTGCCCTAAATACCAATCATTAAATCAAAAATACCTGCAAGTCGGAGTTACAAATCAGGCAGGGTGCCAGAACACCTTGAGGAATTAAAATAGTTAAAATGCAATGCTAACTATCAGCAGCCAACTCTTGCTCATAAAGTGAAACCCTTTAGCAGAGAGGTCATTTAAGCTCTCCAGGAAAAGCAATCCTTAGATCCATTTGCACCACTTAAAGATACCAGCTGGTCTCACTCACCTCACAAGATATCCAAAGGAAACCATCCAGATTTAAGGAAAGGCAGTAAAAAATCAGTGCCAAACTTGCATCCTGCCTCTTGGAAGTATACACTAGAAAGACAGTGCCAGGTACCACTAAAGCAGTGAAGGAAAACCCCTCCCCAGAAAGAAAAAGAAACCATGAGGCAGGAAAAAAATGTAAATGCAATACAAATAATTAAATCATAACAGTAGCTGTTGCTTGTTAAACCAGTTACCAGAACAAATAGACACAGGAACTAGCCAAATTTCTCAACCCAGTTTCTTTTCAGGAACAGAGAGAAACCTTTTTCCTTCCAAACAAAGCTAAACAGGGAAAATTTTCCCATCAGTAAATAGGATTAAAAGATTAAATGTCACCAAGGACAGAATTAAACTTCATTAAAAACCAGTTTTAGACCAAAACTCAGAAAGGGTGTGTAAAGGCCTGTCACACTGCCCAACGGATGCAAAACGGACACAACGGACGAGCAAAATGTTCCATCTGTTGTTATCCGCTCTCAAAAGGGGCAAAAATTTGCATAACCGGAGCGGATAACACGGACGGGGGGAGGACGCAGGGCGGATGGAAAGCGGATGCGGAACAGAAGCCCAGCGGATGGAAGCGGATGGGAGCAGATGGCACATCCGCTAGGCTTCCGGGGGGGCGCAGCAAAGCGGATGCGGAACGGATACAACGGATGCACAGCGGATGCACAGCAGATGAAGCGGATGCAGAGTGGAAGTCTAGCGGATGCACAGCGGAAGCCTAACGGATGCCGAGCATTAATTGCGCATGCGGGGAGGATGCATTGCGTAAGCCCCGCGGATATAAAGGGAAGCAGCTCAGAAGCAGGTCACCATTCAGAGGAAAGACCTGCTGCCGGACAGATTGACAGCCTTGCCTGCCCTGCCTGCATGCCTGCCTGCCAGCCTTGCTGCCAGCCTTGCTGCCAGCCTTGCTGCCAGCCTTGCTGCAAGCCTTGCTGCCAGCCTCCCTGCCAGCCTTGCTGACTGCCTGCCTGCCAGCCTTGCTGCCAGCCAATCTGCCTGCCAGCCTTGGTGCCTGCCTTCCTGCCAGCCTTGGTTCATGTCTGCCTGCCAGCCTTGGTGCCTGCCTCCCTGCCAGCCTTCCTACCAGCCTTCCTGCCAGCCTTGGTGCCCGCCTGCCTTCCAGCCTTGGTGCCTGCCTGCCTGCAAGCCTTGGTGCCTGCCTCCCTGCCAGCCTTCCTGCCAGCCTTGGTTCCTGCCAGCCTCCCTGCCAGCCAGCAACCCCACAACCATGCAGAAGCACAGCAAGCCTCAGCCATCTGCTGCCAGCCCTTGCAAGAGGGACAGGGCTACCATCCCACCCCCGGCCCTCACTCTGTTTCTGCTGGGGCTTCTGCAGCACGGGCTCACTCTTCTGGGGCTGGGGCTTCTGCTGCTTCTTCTTCTGGAGGAGCTGATGACAAGCACTCCAGCACCAGCCACCTCCACAGCACCTGGACCCTTCACCCCTGAGACTGAGTGACCAAGAGGAGTGCCAGAGACTCATTTTTGTTTTATAGCTTGTTGTTAATAAAGTCTATTTATGATTCACACACTTGCTTCATTTCTTTTTTTTAATAAAGTCTTGCTGGAAACTTTTAGAAATGGTTTAAGGCTTTGCATGCTTGTGGGATGGGTTAAGATAGCAGTGGGATGGGTTGAGATAGCAGTGGGATGGGCAGGGATACCTTTAGGATGGGTAATAGCTGTGGGATAGATAAACCTCCAGTGCAAGCATAGTGGGACGGGATGGTCCACCCTCCCAGGTGCCACACCTATGGCCCTTTATTATCAATAATAATGTAATAATCATCCACACATGTCAACACAAACACAACTCTTTTTTAAATGCTCTGATCATTGTAGGGCCACTCAACATACATGGCACAATCTCCTCAGTGGGATGAGACAGGCTGAAGGAAGCATCCATTAAGCATCTATCATCCTGTCTTGCCACTCCACCACTCCAGCTGGGGAGTTGAACCAGTGTTTCAGGAGGTTGCGCTGCTTCTTCCCTTCACATGAGGCTCTGTTGGGGCCTTGCACATCCTCAGTGTCTATCAGGTTTCGCCCTTGCCTCCATTCCCCAGGCTCCATGTCCCCATTGCCTTGCTGGAGGTCCACGAGCCTGTTCTACAAGACTGGGTAGCGGGTGTGCATGAGATTGTGCATGATGCAGCAAGCTTCCATGATCCTCCTCACGGTCTCTGGGCGATGCTGCATGGTGGTGAGAAGTACCTGGAACCTATTGGCCAGGATGCCAAAGGCGTTCTCCACCACCTGCCTTGCCCTGGACAGCCTGTAGTTGAAGATCCTCTCTTCACGGGTGAGGTATTTGGAGGTGTAGGGCTTCATGAGGTAGGTTGTGAGGGAGAAGGCATCATCCCCCATGATGAAGTAGGACTCATCTTGCATGTCATTGGGCAGGGGTTCTGGATCTGGGAAGACCACGATGAGGTTGCGTTCCAGCCCATGCTTGAGGTCACTTGCGTTGTATACCTGGGCATCTGAAGATGAGCTGTTGCCTGAAGCATCGATGTACATGAACTTGTAGTCAGCATCGACCATGGCGAAGAGGATGACGCTGAAGAAGCCCTTGTAGTTGAAATAAGTGGACCCCGACGTGGCTGGAGGTTTGCAGGCCACGTGCTTGCCATCTATGGCTCCAACGGTGTGTGGGAAGTTCCACCTCTGATACCACTGCTCTGCAACGTTCTTCCATCCTTCTTCAGTGGTGGGACACTGGAGGAGCTCCTCCTTGTATTCTTCGATGATGGCCTGCACCACTTCTCTGACCACAATGCTGATGGTGTTGGGTGGCACCCTCCAGCCATACTGCATGCTCCTGTAGGTGGTCCCTGAGGCCAGGTGGTGCAGAGTGAGTGCCACCTTGAGCCCACGTTCCAGGCTGGGCCGGAAGTTGGTGCTCTGCTTGGTCAACCTGGGTGTCAGCCACTGCACAACTTCATCAAACATGGCTGGAGGCATCCTCATGAAGTTCTGGAATGCACGAGTGTCTTCGTTCCTGAGCTCCACCATCAGCTTGTTGTACAGTCCGTCCTCTGCTCTTCTGGTGAACCATCTTCGTATCCAGACGCTTCTTGGCCGCCTCTTTTTCTTCCCATAGTAGAGTTCACAGAGCCTGTAGATGGCTTCACACTGTTGCACAGATGGCTTCGCACTGTGGCTGCCAAAAGGACTTTGTTACGATCCACGGTGGACATGACTGAATGCTGTGGAAGAGGAAGAGGCAGATGAAGGCTGCAGAGGTCTGCAGCTGGGCTGCTGTTCTGAAAGTGAGATGCAGACGAGTTGCTCCCCCTTTTTATAGGCAGTATAGGTGTCCCTTTGCATCCTCTAGGCATTCTCTAGGCATCCTGTAGACATCCTTAATATCTGAGATAGGTCCCCTCTGCAAAAGTATTTTCCATTTTACATGCTTTGTTTCCGTGCTGCATCCGCTAGGCATCCGTTCTGCATCCGTTCCGCATCCGTTCCGCTTCCTCCCTGCATCCGTTTACCGCTGGAGCAGATGGAGTTGCACGGATGTGCAGCGGATGCCTAGCGGATATAGCAGATGCGTAACAGATGCAGAACGGATGCCTTGCGGATGCGTAGCAGATGCAGAATGGACGAATTGGATACATTTTCCGCTCAAAAGTTTTGAGCAGCTCAAAACTTTCTGAGAGGATGAAATGTCCATAAACGGATGCTGGACAGATAGAGAGGAAGCAAAACGGAGGCAGTGAGTACAGAACGGATACATCGCGTTAACCAATGGATGGCAAGCTTTTTTGTCCATTTTACATCCTCTTTGCATCCGTTGGTGCAGTGTGACAGGGGCTTAAACTCTTGTTTGATTATCAATCTTTCTTGCTAGCCAAGAAGACTCATCTTGGTTCCTTGTCATTAAAAAGCTTTCCGCAGCTCTGCTTCATTATTCAGTGTTTCCAGGGAAATATTTCCTCCCAACAGCAGTGTGAAAAGCTTAAAACAACCCTTCCCCTTTAAGAAATACAATTCCCCATTAAGAAATACAAGCTCCACCTTGGAGGTCACCAGCAAGCAAACATGATGCTCCAGCTGGGAGGAGGTGTGGAGCCCTTCCTCTGGCCCATGAGAGCGGAGCAGGCAGGGCACCCACTTTCCCCACTGCTGTGGCAGTGATGACACTAGCTTGGAGGGATGTGCAAGCCTAATGTTTGGAGTCATGCTCGGTAAAGTTTGCAAGCGGGAGCCAGACCCTGGCCCATTTGCTTCAGTGTGGGATGGGAGTACAGAAGTGTCTCTCAGCGTTCAGCCATCTAAGACTCATTTGGGTGGGGAGGACAAGTGGCAGGGCCAGCCAGTGGTGGGATCACCTGACAGGGAGCCGCAGTGGAGGGATGAAAGAGTCCGTGTCTTGCTGACACCTGTCCAGTTACATACTGGGCTGGGCTGGGGTGACACTGTGCATGCCCACAGGGAAAGCTATGTGTGCCACCTCTGGCACATGCGCCATAGTTCACCACCAGGGGTCTAGTAAGTCACCAAAAGTCAACAATGACTGGAAGGAGCATACATGCACTTTCATATTATTGATCCTATTTGTTTATTTGTTGACCCCATCACTATATTTATATGTTCAGAACAGTGTGCGTAGAATTGTTTCCTTCATTTCCCCCAAATTATAGATAGTTTCCATTTAGCAAGCATAATTGTGACCAGCAACTTAGTCATTAAGTGAAAACATGACCATGCTTACTTTGCTTTACAGACCTGCAAAAGTCATAACTGCCAAGATCAGTAATAAAGTTTCTTTTTCATCTTCTCATAATTGTGAATTGTTGCTAAACAAAGAAATCACTTAACAAAATCTACCTGTAACCCAGGGACGTGGGTTTGCAACAAACAACTTGTCTCAAATTGCTCAAGAAACTTCCATGGCTGAGGATAAACTATCTAGTTCTTCCTAGTTCTGGCCCAATAATGGGCCCAAAATTTTCCCTTCAGAAAATTTCCCAATAATGGCTTCATTCCATTAAAGGGAAAAAGCAACCCATGAAATCTGGATTGGAAATTATAAAGCCAAGTTGAAATCACTGGAGCAAAAAGTGTTATTGATTTAATTTTATTACATGGATTTTGTTCTGGGGTTTAACTTTGAAGTATGGATGCCTATGGCTTTTGAGAATGGCTGATTGAATTCTTTCTTCTTTTATTTTCCTTCTATTTTCTCACAACCCCCTTCTTAGTCCTTTAATCGTGGTATAGACTAACACTTGCATTCCTAATGAATGTCAGTAATTCAACTTCTGACATTTAGAACCACCTTACCTGTCTGGTTAAGCACCTGATTTTTAAAAAGGCAGGAATATTGTCATATGCTTCCTCCTGAGCAAGCCAGCAGATAGTGTAAAAGGGTTGACTAAAAGGAGTAATTTATTTAGCATTGCTAAATAAGTTTTCCCAAGGCATTGTGGAAGAGGGTTTAGAATCCTCTTCATTGGAATCAGAAACCTAATTCACCATACATACATGCATGTTCATTTGCCCCATTACAATTAGTTTTGTATTAACTGGCAGATGTTGGAATGAATTATGTGTCCCAAATCAATTTATCAGGGGAAAATTATCTTCTAATCTCTCATCATAAAACTCAGCAAGCAAAGGAAAACAAGCTGTAATTAAAGACTTCAGAAGGAACCTTTCCCACCATGGATTAATGGCAAGAAGTTAGTTTGACTCCTGACCCTTCAAAGATTCTAGAGACAGGATCTTGTATTGAATGGCTTGTAATT
This sequence comes from Laticauda colubrina, assembly GCA_015471245.1. Taxonomy (NCBI): domain Eukaryota; kingdom Metazoa; phylum Chordata; class Lepidosauria; order Squamata; family Elapidae; genus Laticauda; species Laticauda colubrina. Next base: position 33,784,895 of record BLBF01000017.1, read on the forward strand.
TTAAAAGCCTTTCCTCATGATTAAAAGTGCTATAGAACTACGCAGTTTCAGCAGTTAAAATACCGCTGCAGTTCTACTCTCTCAATAAGAACCTAGCAGATCTCAAAGAGATAATAATAAACAATTTGGTTTTAGGAAAAAAGTATCATGTAATCTGCAACTCTTACACAGCAGAAAGATATGGACTACACAACTCGATCAGGGCAAAGCAATAGACACAATCTACATAGACTTCTGTAAAGCCTTTAACTCAGTGGTACACGACAAACTACTTCTAAAACTAAAATCTTATGGTATCTCTGGACACCTGCATAACTGGATAGAAGCATTCCTGTCAAACAGACAACAAATGGTCAAAATTGGGAGCGTCCTATCAAATACTGTACCCGTCAATAGTGGTGTCCCCCAAGGCAGTGTTCTAGCACCAACTCTCTTCATACTCTACATAAATGACCTCTGTGATCATATTAAGAGCAACTGTGTTCTCTTTGCTGATGATGTAAAGCTATTCAACACGATAGACAATACTGCTACCCTTCAAAAAGACCTTAACTATGTATCAGAATGGCAACAAATGGCAACTTCAAATCTCAACAAATAAATGCTCTGTCCTACATATTGGCCCAAAAAAAATCAGAAAATAAAATACAGGCTGAATACTCAAGACCTTGTTGATGATCCAAACCCTGTAAAGGATCTTGGAGTACTCATCTCAAATGACCTAAGTGCTAGAGCCCACTGTAATAGCCAAAAAGGCGTTAAGAGTTGTTAACCTAACCTTATGTAGCTTTTTCTCTGGTAATATTACACTAATAACTAGAGCATACAAAACATTTGCTAGACCAATACTCGAATACAGATCATCAGTCTGGAACCCACATTACGTATCTGATATTAACACAGTTGGAAAAGTTCAGAAATATTTCACAAGAGTTCTCCGCTCCTCTACTCGTTGCAGAATACCTTATGCCACCAGACTTGAAATTCTAGACCTAGAAAACCTAGAACTACACCGCCTTCAGTCCAATCTAAGTATAGTATATAAAATCATACATTGCAATGTCCTACCTGTCAATGAATACTTCAGCTTCAACCATAACAATACAAGAGCAAACAATAGATACAAACTCAAGGTTAATCATACCAAACTTGATTGCAGGAAATACAACTTCAGCAACAGAGTGGTCAATGTCTGGAATACTCTACCTGACTCTGTGGTTTTTTTCCCCAAACCCCAAAAACTTTAACATTAGACTGTCTACTATTGACCTCACCCCTTTCCTAAGAAGTCTGTAGGGGGCATGCATAAGCACACCAAGGTGCCTACCATCTCTGTCCTATTGTTTCTTTTATATATTTTTGTTTTTGTTATTTTTCTTATATGTATCCATGTATTCATAAGTATGTTTTTACTTATACCTATTATCTTGTAAGCAATTGACAAATTATAAAAAAATATTCTTTCCTCTGAGAAATAATAAATCATTCTGAATGGACTGGTAAGATATGCACTAAAGATTTTGATGGGCTGCTGAATGGAAATAAAAGATGGGCAAAATATAATGCTGGTAAACATTTCTTCTGAGTTTGTGGGAAAAACACTTTCTCTGTATAATAAATATTAATGTATTACTTCAGTTTGTGGTTAATCAGTCTTTCACAACATAAAAGGAGTTGCAACAAGAATTTGTCTTGTTTAGCAGAAGCTGGGTTTAAATTGGAAGTTTAATGTTATGGCAGAGACACTGATGTTTTCAGTCTGTTCTTTGATTGTACTATTTTGGTTTCATATTTATATAATTGCTAACATGATTTGCAAAGACGCGTAAGTTTTAAAGTTGTTAATGCTTTGCAAGTTTGTGTTAAAATTCTGGAATCTTTCCAAGTATGAAGAGTTTATGGACTTACCAATGGTCTGTAGCTAAATGGTCTGTAGCTAAATGGTCTGTAGCTAAAAGATTGCTTTATTCCAGTGGAAAGACTGTTATACTTGATTAAAAATCTAGGTAGAATATAAGATGAGGGTTTAGCCTCTGGATGTCATCTGATTTTTTATTGACATAGTGAAAAGTGCAATCAATAGCTCCCCATGTGGTTAAGGTTTAAGTTGCTATTTAATAGCAGAGTTTTAGGTTTTATATTTTTTCATTATGTATATTTTGTCAGTTTTTCTATGTTTATTTTGTGTTTTTTATTCTTTTTTTATATTTGGCTAACATTTTTGGGTTTTGATACAAAAGCAGTAAAATTTAAAAATACATAGGAGATCCCAAACCAATAATGAATTAGATGAAAACTTTGATTTTCATTGTGTTTGGGGAGTATGATGGTTTTCATTTGCTCCTGCTCATGTAAAGGCCCTGTCCCACTGAACTTACAGATGCAAAGAGGATGTAAAATGTCAAAAAAAACTTGCCATCCGTTGGAAAACACTATGCATCCATTGTGTACTCACTGCATTCGTGTTTCATAAGCTCTATCCATCGAGCATCCGTCCACTGAGATTTCATCCACGCAAAAAGTTTTCACCTGCACAAAATTTTTTGAACGGATGAACTTTCTGCCACATACAATGTACATCCGCGACATATATGGGCAACAAACGTTCTATGTCCGTTATCATCTGTTAAATGTCCGCTGTATCCTCTCTGCATCCTCTGGCCATCCCCTCAACTCACATCCTCTGCAGCTGAAAACAGAAAGAGGGAAGAAACAAAAGGTACATCGAACATCTACACAGCGTTAGTAGCACGGAAATAGAAAGGATGTAAGCGTATGCATCTCGTATATAAAGTATTAAAAATGGACAAAATGTTTGTATCTGGGATGTATCTTGTATATTTAGGATGTCTGGAGTATGTCTAGAGTATGTAGAAGGACACCTAGTGGACAACCGATATTTTCTATAAAAAGGGGGAGAAAATCATCTGGATCTCAGTATGAGTCCAGCAGCCGTGGTATACAGACCTCTTCACCCTACCTCTTCACCCTTCGTCTTGGTCTTCAACATCATCAATTGTTCTCTACCGTGGATGATGAAACAGTCCATATGATAGCTGCACTCTTTCATCACCAGAACCAAAACCTGTTCAGACTGTATCAAGTTTTACGCAGAAGGAGAGGAAGGAGATGTCCAAGACCTGTGTGGGTTCTAGGATGGATCGTGAGAAAATGGAGTTTGGACTATATGACCAGTTGATGGTGGAGCTGAGGAATGAAGACCCTCGTGCATTCCATCACTTCATGAGGATGCCACCAGCCATGTTTGACAAACTTGTACAGCATCTGAGACCCAGGTTGTCCTAACCTGGACCTTGGACTGAAGGTGGCACTGACTCTGCAGCACCTGGCCTCTGGAACCACATACAGAAACATGCAATACGGAGGGTGCCACACAACAGCATCAGCAAAGTGGTCAGAGAAGTGGTACAGGCCATCATTGAAGAATACGTGGAGGAGCTCCTCAGGTGCCCCACCACTGAACAAGACTGGAGAAAACTTGCAAAAGAGTAGTATCAGAGGTGGAACTTTCCCCACACCATTGGAGCCATAGATGGGAAGCACATGGCCTGCAAAGCTCCAGCCAACTCAGGGTCCACTTATTACAACTACAAGGGCTTCTTCAGTATCATCCTCTTTGCCATGGTTGATGCTAACTACAAGTTCATCTACATCGATGCTTCAGGCAATAGATCAGGTTCAGATGGCCAGGTATACAATGCAAGTGACCTCAAGGATGGGCTGGAACGCAACCTCATCATGGGTTTTCCAGGTCCAGACCCCCTACCCAATGACACACAAGATGTGCCCTACTTCATCGTTGGTGATGATGCGTTCTCCCTCAGAACCTACCCCATGAAGCCATACAGTACACCCGTGAAGAGAGGATCTTCAAATACAGGCTGTCCAGGGCAAGACAGGTGATGGAGAACGCCTTCAGCATCCTGGCCAACAGGTTCCAGATACTTCTCACCACCATGCAGCATGACCCAGAGACTGTGAGGAGCATCGTGGAAGCTTGCTGCATGCTGCACAATCTCATGCACACCCACTACCCCGTGTTGCAGAACAGACTTGTCGACCGTCAACAAGGGAATGGGGACATGGAGTCTGGTGAATGGAGGCAAGGACGTAACCTGATAGACACTATGGATGTACAAGGCCCCAAGAGAGCTTCACGTGAAGGGAAGAAGCAGCGCAACCTTCTGAGACACTGGTGCAACTCCCCAGCTGGAGCAGTGGAGTGGCAAGGCAGGATGATAGATGATTAATGGATGCTTCCTTGAGACTTGCTTCCTTGCATAACACTGATGAGATTGTGCCATGTATGTTGAGTGGTCCTACAATGAATAGGGCATTAATAAAGAGCTTTGTTTATTTTAAAATGTGTTGATCAGTGAATAAATTGTTATTGATAATAAAAGTCCATATGTGTGGCAGCTGGGATGGTGGACCATACATTCCCACTATGGTTGCACTGGAGGTTTATCTATCCCACAACTATCCTTATCTATCCCACAAGCATGCAAAGGCTTAACCATTTTTATAAAAGTTTTTACCAACACTTTATTAAGTAAACAAAATGAACCAAGTAAACTTTTATTAAGTGTCTTAAGCAAAGATAAACCTTATTAAACAAGTAAACAACTCAGTCTCTGAGACTATTCTGAGTCAGAATAGACTATTCTGTGTGCGTGCTGCATCCTTTTATATTCGCAGAGCGGATGCAATTCATACCCCCCGCATGCGCAGTGAACGCTTTGCATCCAGTATACATCTGTGCAGCATCCCCTTTGTTTCCTATAGGCGTACATGATGCATCCACTTCATCCGCTATGCGTCTGCTCTTCAAGGTAGGACAGGTCAAGAAATGGGCAGGATTCCAGGAAAGCTATTTACTGTATTACAGTAAGGCAGATAACAGAATCTTGAAATATTTTCCAAGTTTTCTGTCTCTTTCATCTTATTCTAAACAAAATTAAGGGATGGATTCTACCCCTCCCCATGTAATTTTTTCTACTATCCCTCCCTTAATGGCTCATACATTCCTACCCTATCCCCTGTGTCATGTCTAAATTTCCTTACATCTACAATTAGCTTTTGAAAAATGATAACAGGAAAGCATAAATGGCTGAATCCTGCATATTATGAAGCTACCTATATTATAAAGAAACAGGTCCTTGCCCATCACTGAGATGAAACTTTTTCAAATCTTGAGTCAGCAGAAAGCTAATTATGGTTACTGATAATTACCCAGAAAACTATATAAAACAATCAGAAAAGTACAATCATTAATTTTTTTGTCCCCATTGCTAATTCCTGTCCTCAATTGCCTTTGTTTCAAGTCACTGCAGTATTGTGTATTGCCTCCAAGATAATGAGTGACAAAGTCCAAAGTTCTATGTTTAAACTTCCTTTAGATGATACTTAGAAAAGCATGGAAACCTTATTTTAACACAAATACAACTAGGGACAAGTTGAAATTGCTTCATTTGTGAGCTGGTGGCAAAACAAAGGCAACATAAAACATGACAGAACAAAGATGTTGCAGGCAAATTTGAAGTTGCGAATGAGTATCCAGCTAAAAGAGTTTAAAAAGTTAGTATTTGTAATACAAAATTTGGTTAACTTAAAATCAAGCTGCATGGGAAAATCCGGATGTACTTCAGAAAATATTAGATTAGCTGTGTAAATTCTTGCTTTCTTAACTTTCAGCCATTTAAAATAATTGTTTTCAGCTAGCCATAATATTTTCTTTCTGCTTTGAAAGTTTTGACTTGATAATTTATGACCACCAGGAGCTACCAGGTCAGTATAGCAGAGAAGTTAATTATAGTACCAGCTAGGACCAAAGAGAGCTATATTCAGTTCCCTAGACAGTCATAAAGCTGGTTGAACCATTTTATTCTAATCACTAATTCTCAGTCTAAGTAACCTTACAAATTGCTTAAAAATCATATGAGATGGGGAGAATTGTGTATACCATATGAGATCTTGGGACTCATTGGGAAACTATTCATTTGGATCCTGGGTAACCCTAGATCACATTTATTCTCAAAGCAAATTAATTTGCATTAGTAAGTCCGTCCTCTGGTGGCCTCAGTGGAACTAGGAATACCTTCACCCTGGTTGATACTCTGGAATGCATTTTTCCTGATAACATTACTGCAGTTGGAAGCTATTCATTAGCCGATGGAGAAAAGATTCATTGCCTCTACTCCTGAGAGCATACCGGGCTTATCTTGGCTTTTAAAGAAAGATGCGAATTTTAGCAATTGTTGCAATGCACACAGAAGTATATGCAAGACAGGAGTTGGAAAGACATATTAATTTGAAAGCATAAATAATTCAGTTGGCTTGGAGGGCTTTGGCTTATTCTCACCTGCTGTTTGAGATAGTGGTAATGGTTTTTATAAAAGAGGCTTACAGTGCTTTAAAACATTAAGTCATCCTGCTGTGTGCTGCAGTTATTCATATCATTTTGAAATATTGCTTGTTTTGTGAGAGATACCTTGTGATCTCCCAATAATCCTGCTCTCTTTAAAGTCTGACTCCTGTCACTAGGTTGTGTGTATAATCTTCCGAGAGCACAGAAAGGATTTCACCAACTCTCTTCTGTTGCACTAATTTACTTGGACTAATTAGGAAAAAAAAGATGGGCAAAAAGGTCTGAAAGTTCTGCTTTTTTCAGTTTGGCACCAAAAGCTTATTTATGAAGACATTTAAAACAGGCAAAATTCCCTTCAGTGCATATTTTATATATAATTGACTAGTTCTAATGAGATTCAGATGATCCTATTTGGGGAACTCAGGATAAATCCCACATAAAAATCTACTGCAAGCTGCAAGCTTTTAGAGAGCTGGCAGACAAGAGATGTTAAGGGGGATAAAATGAAGAAAAATCTCAGGCTTTCCCAATGAATGGAATAAAGGACTAGCTTTATGTCATGAAACTTATATATCTTTGTTTCCAGAATAGCAGTTAAATAAGATGAGGAAAAATGGCTTTATTAAACTTATAACAAAGGCTTAATAAAGCAAGTAGCATGCAGGGAAGTAAGAAATTAAGAGTGTTTGTTTTTTACAAAAAAAAAAAAAGCAGCAGTAATAAGACTTACACACCACCCCATAGATAGCACTCACTGGGTGGATTACAAAATCAGCAAACAGTTGCCCCTAAACAGTCTGAATACCCATTTTACTGATCTTGAAAGGATGGAAAGTGACTTAACCCTGAGCCCTGTCAGAACTGAACTCCAGGCTGTGGACAGAAATTGCCTGCAATATTATATTCTATCAGCTGTGCCATCATAGCTCTTCTCTAGCCTATCCATAACTTTCCTAATGGGAAGAATAGTCTCATGTTCCAGAATAAATGTTTTCATTAGGCTTACAGCTGTTGATTCTGGAGGCAATATGGTGACCAGTAGCCAGTGAAAACCATATTGTCCATGAACTTGGCAACATCTCTTTAAAGCTATCCAGGGTGACAGCTAGGATATGAACGTCAATTGCTACTTCTGTTCTGTCTAACTAGGCATCATGAAGACTATAGTTGCACAGTTATCTGGATTTTAGATAGGAATTTTAGTTTGACTTGGAGCTGCACAAAGTTACCTGAAAGATAGGTAGTTATATAAATGTTCTAAAACAAAATAAATCTTTAAAACTACCAGGGAACATGGGGTTTAGGAGCCTGGGACTTGGTTCATGAGGAAAGAAAGACAGAGAGGAAGCACAATCCTATAAAATAAATTCCATAGCATGGCTGACCAAACAGGCATTTTTCTGCTTTCCCTTTAATTCTTAAAATATTTTAAAACAATTACTTATGCCTTCAACATAAATTGATCCTGTTACATAATTTGAGAATTGTAATAAATTATAAACCAAGATATAGGAAATTGTCCAAATTCTATAGGTTTGTGTCTAAGAAAACTTCTGGAAAATTTTACAATTTTTTCAGACATTCAGGACACATCCTGAATAATTCAATAGCCTTCAGTTTTTCATTTGAAGGAATAAAAAGGAATGTTCAAGCTTTGCACCTAATATTAGAGTTCAAAGCATTTCATCCATATGATCTCAACACCTTTACTAGAGCAATCCTATTAAACAGATCGATGTCTTCTGTCTTTATACTGCACAGTTCACATTAAAATGGGAGTCAAACAATAGTTAGATTAAGGCATCTTAATGAATTCTATATGAGACAACTGACCTAATTATTTCTTTGTTTTAAATATACTTAACATTTCTCACTGAGTAGTGATTTCTCCCTTGCTAGAAGTCTTCAAGCTAAGCACCTCTGAGAGAAAAGTGAAAAATAAATACAACAAATATAAATAGAGGGTAATAGCTGAGTTTTGCTATCAGCTGGCAAGTCAGGAGGATGATTGTTATGAGCAAAATTAAGAGAAATCTACCAGGCCCAGTTAGGAAACATGTAAAGTTTTTTGAAATGCCAGGATAAATGAAGTGTTTCAGGGTAACTGCTTCCTTTTTTCCCCCTGAACCAGTAAATATCCTTGAAAAGGTACTGGCTAATTAATCAAATCTCCCAATGGATATGTAGGGTTGAACTATGTAACTTACTCTAAGTGATTTTCTACAGTACTTGTGGAAGAATGCCTAGGATTAATAGCAATCACTATCTTACACCAGGAAGCCCAGTTATCTTGGATGAACAGAGTTCCATTTTCCCAAGGGAAAGAGACAGTTGCTTGCTGTATTGTGCAATAGTCTAACTTTGACTGTGTCTTAATTGCTTTCAGCCTCCAGTTACAGAATAGTTGAACTTTCCATTAGTTTTTCAGTAAGAGAAACAAGCGAAGGTAACTGGACTGAAAAAGGCTTTGAGAAGCCAGAGAATGAAGAATTGACAAAAAATTCACTTCTGGGCAAATGGCAAACTAAAGACTGTTCTGCTAAAAGTAGAGCCATCAACCATAGCAGAATGAAGAGCTGGCAAATAAACCTGCTCTTCATAATTCCTTTCCAGACAAAGAAGGATTTGAGATCACTCTGAATGAACCTAGAACTACAACGCCTTCAGTCCGATCTATGTATATTACATTGCAATGTCCTACCTGCCAATGAACACTTCAGCTTCAACCATAAAACAATAGATACAAACTCAAGGTAAACCACACCAAACTTGATTGCAAGAAACACGACTTCAGCCACAGAGTGGTCAATGTCTGGAATACTCTACCTGACTCTGTGGTTTCTTCCCCAATCCCCAAAATCTTTAACCTTAGACTGTCAACGATTGACCTCACCCCTTTCCTAATAGGTCTGTAAGGGGTGTGCATAAGCGCACCAATATGCCTACCGTCCCTGTCCTATTGTTTCTTTTTAGTTTTCTTATATGTATCCATTTCATGTATTCATAACTATGTCTATACTTATACCTGTTATCTTATAATCGCTTAACAAAATAAATAAATAAAAATAAAATAAATGAATTGCTCCAGATAGGAGCACCTCTCAAGAAGGCAACTTCTTGACGTGTTGTGGCCTCTAGAGTTCTGGGGGGTGAGAATCATCTTGCTCCAACAATAGTTTGCATGGTTGGCATGTTCACATATTTCTTTTTCTAATCGCTTTCAGAAATTGCTTTTCAGGAATCGTTGGATTGACAAGTCTCAAAACACCAAATGAGTTTTCTTCAGTTCTTAGCAAAATCTATTTCAAGTACATGTTTAAGGACTTTGTTTTTTTTTATTTTATTTTGAATAGGAGCAAAGTATGATTAGAATTTTGATTCTAATCTTTAATTCTAGAAAGCTATAAATGAAATAAGAGTCTCTATAGATTTGAAATAAGATGTTTGATTCAATTATAAGAATCATTCTCACAGGAAATGCTTATTTTTAATTATTTTACAAAAATATGATACAATGAGATTTTGAAGTTCTCTCATTCTATGGATGGATTGTGCTTAAAATCAGTTATCAAAAATGAGCCAGTTTTACCACACAACACTGATACTGTTCTGAAAGTGATTTACAAATGACAGGTTATAAGAATGACAAGGAAAAAGATTTAAAATGGGACATACAAAAGACACTGGGTGATATCTTAATAATTAAAAGAAATATACAAATAACAAGCCAAGAAAATGATCAGGATAACCTCCCGATACTGGATTTACACATACACACAAAAAAACAGCTTATTAAAGATTTGGAGAATTTTGTGAGAAAGGAGAAAGAAAAAAATGAAAAGAAATCAAGTTCTAGGACATTATCAAGGTTGTTAAAAATAAAAAAAATATAAAGTTGATTTATTTGATAAAGATTAAAATAGAGATATTATCTCTGGTAACCTTAATGGACTTTTTGTTGATAGGGAATAAAATTATTAAGTTTTAAGGATTTGTTTATTAACAAATAAATTATTTGTTTATTATTCTGTTCATTGATAACAGATGCAATATGGAAAAAGAGATAATTTGTTATATTTTAAGAAACATGCTAAGTTGCTAAAATGGTTTATACTTGTAATGAAGGGAAAAGCCATTTCTTTATATATTTCTTTTCTCATTCTTTACTGTATCCTTATTTTTTCTTTCTTTCTCTTCTATTTTTTCCTTTTCTGCACTTTCTATTTTTCCTTTTCTTTTTTAATTTTCATTTTACAATTGTAATTTTTAATAAAAATTACTATTAAAAAGATTTGCTAGAAAGAGGAACTAAAACAAGAAGAAACTTTAGCTGTTCAGTTTTCTTTACTGAAAAGGATGACAAATTATCATCCAATGAATGAATGATTCTCAGCTGGGTTTACAGGCAGGGGTGGGATTCTACCGGTTCTGTCCATTTCTGTAGAACCGGTTGCTCTGAAAAGCAGCAAACAGAGAGCATACATAGAACCGGTTTTATGTCTGCTGCTGTTTTGGCCCACCCACTCGCCCGGGCTCTTACCTGACCTTTATTTCCTGTGTTTTCAACCACAGCCGCTTTGCATGACACAGCTGCAGTTGAAAAAGCAGGGGAAAAGTGCTTTTTCAACCACTGTGCACTTGCACGTAGCACTGCTCAGCTGTCCGGGCAGCTCAGCAGGTTGTAAATGGTACAACTTGTGCAACACAGAGCGACAGAAACGGTAGTTTTACTGGTCGGATCCCATCCCTGCTATTTGTAACTCAGAGTTAAAATGAGGGATGCTTGGTTGTTTTCTTGCAGGCATTTCATTACCCAAACTAGGTAACAACATCAGTGCTAGCTGGAACATTCCTTTAAAATCTAGAGTTATAATGGATAACAATATTCAAAGAAATGTGTAGGAAAGCTGAATTTTGATCCAGGTTGTTTGAATGTTGCTTGAACTTTCCCTCTCCCTGAGGCAAATTTGACAGCATGAAAGTTTCTTTATACATTTTTTTATTATCCTACCCTCTTTTCCCAGAAATTATTGCCTAGGTTTTTCATTCTTGTTCTTCTGCAAAATAAAATGCAAACAGATGGCCCAGGAGACCAATATTTTGAAGTTACTATTCTTATTACTTTGTTTGCACATATATAACTAGTTTTTTGCTAGTAAATGTTTTTTGCTACCTCTACTTGTTTTTTAGAACTTTAAAAGTTGCTACTGTCATACCATATTGATGCTGAATTATCTTCTACGATATTTGGTGATATTGAATTTAGCCACATCAGTCAGTGATTGGAACCTTAAGTTTTCACATTTTTGAATCAGTAATTAATAGTCAACTATAACAACTTCACAAATGACAGTAAATACATATGTCCCAGGGTAATGTTGCAAGATCTAGTGTGAGTCAATCACTGGCGTACACTTCCAAGCTTTAATTAACAACAACTAAAAGCCACATACAATAAGGAACCAAATAAATACAATGTGTAGAAGAGCCCAGAGTACATTCCTGAGAAAGAGTTCTCTGATGATGGACTCCAGCATGAGCCCAAAAGCTTGGAAAAATGAACATTTGGTCCTACTGACCAAATCAAACTGGATCTTGCTATGACAACTTCAGTCACATCTTGAAAGTTATCTTCCCCAACTCATTGATTTTGTGTGCCAGTTAATATTTGGAAGTTGTAATTATGTATACTTACATTCACTATAGAAAACAATGCAAGTTCTGATATAGGGAAAAAATAACTCTAAAGAAGTCATCCTTTGAAGAAAACAGTCATATGAGGCAATTTCAATATTTATGCAGCATGGGAAGAGTTTGCCTTTTGTGATATTCATGGATTGAACATAGCAATGTTTACAAGGAGAAGCTATGTCTTTATTAAATTTGCAGAGTTGTTTTGCTTCATTATATTGATTACTTAAATTTCCACTTATTTCTGATCCAACCATGCAGTCACCATTAATACATGCATGTCACTGAGCAGTTTACACGATAATTTGCCTTTGTTGCAGAGTATTAATGTCGAGGCAGCTCTGTGTGAGAATTAATGTTTTTGTAAATTCAAATAAAGAAAAAAAAAATCTAGCAGAGAAAATCAATTCAGCTCCATGGTATATTGAGTTCATTTCATTCTGTTCTGCTTGTAGGAATTCTTGTGAAGCTTCAAAAAAAAAAAAGGCACAAATGTAATTCTTCTTTCTTTTAACATTGGTGCAATATAATTGAATCATTATCCATCATTCTGATGCACAGCGAAGATCATTGTTATCAAAGCTAGGTTGAAAGCAACCTTTCAAGATGGGGCAGAGGTTTGAAATCAAGAGGACAAGCTAGGAATCTGCAATGAAGAATGTATCAGGCAACACAATGGAGGAGGAAGGTAGAGATGTAGATTTACATTAAACTCAAGAGAGTTTTGTTACATAAGTCAAACAGGAAGGAAGCTTTTATATAGTCCTCCTCAGGGGTGGAATTCAAAAATTTTAACAACTGGTTCTGTGGGCGTGGCTTAGATGGTGGGTATGGCTTGGTGGTCATGTGACTGGGTGGGTGTGGCCAACTCAATATCATTCACATCGAGGCACGTATCTCCTTGCCTGGCCTTTCATGACTGTGGGGATGCTGCAACAGTCGTAAATGTGAAAAAGGGTCAGAAGTCACCTTCTTCAGTACCACTGTAACTTTGAATGGTCACTCCACACAAGCAAACTACCAGCAAAAGAGGGAAAGAAAACTCCATAGAGGTTCCAGAGACAGGAAGTCTAGTCCTACCAAGAATGTAATGAGGGTTAATGGAGAGGCAGTTTCTGTAAGCAACACCAAAATGTTTCCTTCCTGCCTTCCTTACAGGATTAGGCCAGTAATTTCTTCTACCAACCGATTCTTCAAACTGCTTAGAATGGTAACAGCTGATTCTAGCTAATAGGTGCAAACTGGTAGAATCCCACCCCTGGTCCTCTGTCTTTACTAGAAACAAAGCTTCACCTATGACTCAGCTTAGGGATGCATCTCCCTAAATTGCACACAAAATAAATGTTCCTAAATTGATTTTTTTTGCCAATTGTGCACATTGTATTCTTATATTTTCTCCATGTAGACTAATTTTAAAAATACCTCTTGGTAAGCCTGGGTTCCCCAACCAGGGTTAGGTAGACAAGCTAAACAGAATGTGCAGCGTTAGTCAGATAGGCACACAGATAAATGAGTGAGCTAAGCTTGTATGTATATTAACATACAATAAAAATAACAGATACGCTTGTGCTATCAAGAATATATTTTATTCCAGTATAAGTTTATGGCATAGTCAAATAACAGTCCAATATTCATTTACCATGTAGTCAGTCCATTCAGGGGTATTCAGTTAGCAAAGTCCATGTAGAATATCCTATGTCCGTTCACTTACAAATCAGTCCTTTGTTGTCTCTCCCGTTCGAGCAATGCAGTCTTGATTCCAAGCAGTAATCAGGGATCATCAAAGCCAGAGAGAGCGAGCAAGCCGTAGTCTTGCTACTTTTATATTGTTTTCTTAACCACTCCTTTAATTGCTATTTCCACAGTTAAAGCTGCATACACACTAACATACAGTAACTATGATTCATAGTTATTATTTCACCTAAACCAGTTAGGGTGAACAATGTTATCCCTAACACCTCTTTTAATATTTCTCACACAAGATTGACTTAATAGTGCCATAGCTATGTACTATATACTGAATATTTAGAATCTGGCACAAGCTTGTAATAAAATCAGGATGGGCAAAACTGGAAAAAAATTCTGCTTGGATATAAGTTGCATTCTTATGTGAACCAGATGCCCTGTAGCTTATTTACCTTATGTCCATACAGTTTGGTTAACTCATCAGGCTAGAAATTGGGGGACTGAATTCTGCCTTAGGCACAAAGCCATCTGGGTGACCTTGGATCAGTCATTGTCTGTCAGCCCAAGGAAGAAGGCACTGGAAAATCATTTCTGAAATATTGCAAAGAATACTGCAGTCACTAAGAGTCAGCCCTGATCAAAAGTAAAACACTCACATTTCTCCAAAAAAGAAGATCGTTCTGATCCAACTCCAAAACTGTAACCCTTGACATATACATCGACATACATATTTTCACAAACCTAATTATTTCTCCATTTTGAAAGTAATTATTTGAGGGAAGGGGTATCTTCTTTCTTCCTGTAAACATATTTGTTTTGGTAGTCACATCTGACCTTGAAGAACAGGATGGCAAGTAGAAGGGGTTCAGCCTTGAAAGATTGTTAGCAAAATCTTCTCTGGGGGTCATGAGGAAGAGAGATCTTGCCTTGCATTTGTAACCCCCATTGCTAGAGGCAGAGTAGCAAGAAGCTGAGAACACCATGCTTCATTTCCTACAATGCCCTTGAAATGCATGAATTAGCATTTTATCAGGGCATGATAGGATATTCACACTGGTAGCTGCCTAGGTTTAGTAACCTAATTTTGGAAATGGGAAACAGAAAAGTAGTTACAAATATGATAGGTTCCAAGGAAGGATGTTTATATGAATCTAAGTAGGACAATGCAATGAAAAAAATAGTCTCCTTCAAGTCAAATCAGTTCCTGGTGACTTTATGAACTTATCTATATAGTGTTTATAGAAACACCATGAGACTAGTTCACCATTGCCTACTTCTAAGATATTGTTTGATTAGGACTACCCTACAGTCATAATATTGTTTGATGTTTGGCAATACTATTCAAGTCCAACTTCCAACTCAGACAAAGTTAGCAAATACTCCCATCTGCTGAATAAATGAACAGATAGCTTATTCCAGTCAATCCTATGATAATGTGAACAGAAAAAGTCCAGTAGTTAATCTAACATGTATCAAAATGAAAAGTAAAAACTGAAGACCCTAGGAAATGTGGATTTCAGTGTAGCTTATTGAAGTAGATTTCCATAATACAGTTGAAACATTATGAAAATAATAATACGTTTGAATCCTTCTGTTGGACCATACACAAAGAATCTCTCTTCAAATTATTAAAACAAGTAGATATTCCTCTAAGCTTCTGTACCTGTTTTATAAATTGCTCCTAGCTATCTCTGCATGGATGTTCTCCTTCTCAAGATGTGTCCAATTCTGATCAATAATAGATTTGTGGTTAGGTGGGAAAGTTTTGCATGATGCATTAGATATAGATGGACAAAAGTATTTTTCTTTGTCAATATTTTACAATACTTGTATTAAGGAAATAAATTGCAGCTAACTTGCTGACCTATACATTCAAATCACATTGATTTACACTAAAGAAAAATCATATTGATTGACAGTTTAGGGCAATCTAGCATATCTCCTGAGGAAAAACATATCCACCTATTACAAAGCCAATGCTCAGAACTCATAATTTATAAGACAAAATGTAAAAGGATTCAGTAGCCAGCAAAACATAATACTTCACTTTAACTCTGGTGAATGAAATTCTGAACTAGAAAGCAATGCTCTAGATTAAGCCCCCATGAGATCAACAATATTGTATGAGAAATAAAAGATATGTGTTCTGATTCAATGGATGCTATTTAAAAAAAATAGCTTTTGAGGTTTTTTTTTTAATGATTTACAACATTGTCATAGCAATGTAACATCATAAACCAGTGTAAGTGACTTCTGGAGGATGAAAGGTGAACTAAAGATGTCTTCCCAAAAAGTGGAGCTGACAACTGCAGCAAAGAATGAAATCCAGTAAGCAGAACAGCTCTTTGAACCTCACCAGATAAATGAGAAGACCTGAAATCACCCACAATTGTTGCAGAGAATTCCTCCACACAGGTAGATTGCAGTAGCCCTGGCAGGTTTGGGGCAATTGGAGATGAAGGAAGAGCCATCTTGCTCAAACCGTGGTCAATGTCTTTGAAAGGACATTAAAGCCCATGTCACACTGCACCAACGGATGCAAAGAGGATGTAAAATGGACAAAAAAGCTTGCCACCCGTTGGTTAACGCGATGTATCCGTTCTGTACTCACTGCCTCCGTTTTGTTTCCTCTCTATCCGTCCAGCATCCGTTTATGGACGTTTCATCCGCTCCAAACGTTTTGGGTTGCCTAAAACTTTTGCGCAGAAAATGTATCCAGTTCGTCCGTTCTGCATCCGCTACGCATCCGCTACGCATCTGTTATGCATCCGCTATATCCGCTAGGCATCCGTTCTGCATCCACGCAACTCCATCCGCTCCAGCGGTAAACGGATGCAGGGAGGAAGCGGAACGGACACAGAATGGATGCAGAACGCATGCAGAACGCATGCAGCACGGAAACAAAGCGTTTAAAACAGAAAAACCATTCGCAGAGGGGACCTATCTCGGATATTAAGGATGTCTACAGGATGCCTAGAGGATGCCTAGAGGATGCCTAGTGGAAAACCTATACTGCCTATAAAAAGGGGGAGCAACTCGCTTGCATCGCACTTTCAGAACAGCAGCCCAGCGGTGCAGACCTCTGCAGCCTTCATCTGCCTCTTCCTCTTCCACAGCATCCAGTCATGTCCACCGTGGATTGTAACAAAGTCCTATCGGCAGCCACCATCGTTCTGCAACAGTGCGAAGCCATCTGCAGGCTCTGTGAACACTACTGCGAGAAGAAAAGGAGCCACCCAAAAAGAGTCTGAGTCCGAAGATGGTTCACCAGTAGAGCGGAGGACGGACTGTACAACAAGCTGATGGTGGAGCTCAGGAGCGAAAACACTCGGGCATTCCAGAACTTCATGAGGATGCCTCCAGCCATGTTTGACGAAGATGTGCAGCGCCTGACACCAAGGTTGACCAAGGCAGACACCAGCTTCCGGCCCAGCCTGGAACCTGGGCTCAAGGTGGCGCTCACTCTGCGCCACCTGGCCTCAGGGACCTCCTACAGGAGCATACAGAACGGCTGGAGGGTGCCATCCAACACCATCAGCATTGTGGTCAGAGAAGTGGTGCAGGCCATCATCGAAGAATACAAGGAGGAGCTCCTCTAGTACCCCTCCACTGAAGAAGGATGGAAGAAAGTTGCAGAGCAGTGGTATCAGAAGTGGAACTTACCACACACCGTTGGAGCCATAGATGGAAAGCACGTGGCCTGCAAATCTCCAGCCAAGTCGGGGTCCACTTATTTCAACTCCAAGGGCTTCTTCAGCATCATCCTCTTTGCCATGGTCAATGCTGACTACAAGTTCATGTACATCGATGCTTCAGGCAACGGCTCATCTTCAGATGCCCAGGTATACAACGCCAGTCACCTCAAGGAGGGGCTAGAACGCAACCTCATCGTGGGCTTCCCAGATCCAGAACCACTGCCCAACGACACACAAGATGTACTCTACTTCATCATGGGGGATGACGCCTTCTACCTCATGAAGCCAACCTACCTCATGAAGCCTACACCTCCAAATACCTCACCCGTGAAGAGAGGATCTTCAACTACAGGCTGTCCAGGGCAAGGCGGGTGGTGGAGAACGCCTTTGGCATCCTGGCCAACAGGTTCCAGGTACTTCTCACCACCATGCAGCATTGCCCAGAGACCGTGAGGAGGATCATGGAAGCTTGCTGCATCCTGCACAATCTCATGCGCACCCGCTACCCAGTCTTGCAGAACAGGCTCGTGGACCTCCAACAAGCCAATGGGGACATGGAGCCTGGGGAATGGAGGCAAGGGCGAAACCTGATCAACACTGAGGATGTGCAAGGCCCCAACAGAGCCTCAAATGGAGCGAAGAAGCAGCACAACCTCCTGAGACAATGGTGCAACTCCCCAGCTGAAGCAATGGAGTGGCAAGACAGGATGGTAGATGCTTAATGGATGCTTCCTTCAGCCTGTCTCATCACACTGATGAGATTGGGCCATGTATGTTTGGTTGGCCTACAATGAACAGGGCGTTTAATAAAGAGTTGTGTTTATGTTGACATGTGTGGATAATTATTACATTATTATTGATAATAAAGGGCTGTAGGTGTGGCACCTGGGAGGGTGGACCACACAGTCCCACTATGCTTGCACTGGAGGTTTATCTATCCCACAGCTATCCTAACCCATTCCACAGCTATTACCCATCCTAAAGGTATCCCTGCCCATCCCACTGCTATCTTAACCCATTCCACAAGCATGCAAAGCCTTAAACCATTTCTAAAAGTTTCCAGCAAGACTTTATTAAAAAAAAAGAAATGAAGCAAGTGTGTGAATCAATAATAGACTTTATTAACAACAAGCTATAAGACAAAAATGAGTCTCTGGCACTCCTCTTGGTCATTCAGTCCCAGGGGTGAAGGGTGCAGGTGCTGTGGAGGTGGCTGGTGCTGGAGTGCTTGTCATCAGCTCCTCCAGAAGAAGAAGCAGCAGAAGCCCCAGCCCCAGAAGAGCGAGCCCTTGTTGCAGAAGCCCCAGCAGAACCAGAGTGAGGGCAAGGGGACAGGATGGTAGCCCTGTCCCTCTTGCCAGGGCTGGCAGCAGATGGCTGAGGCTTGCTGTGCTTCCGCATGGTTGTGGGGTTGCTGGCTGGCAGGGAGGCTGGCAGAAACCAAGGCTGGCAGGGAGGCTGGCAGGGAGGCTGGCAGGGAGGCTGGCAGGAAGGCTGGCAGGAAGGCTGGCAGGCAGGCAGGCACTAAGGCTGGCAAGAAGGCTGGCAGGCAGATATGAACCAAGGCTGGCAGGAAGGCAGGCAGAAAGGCTGGCAGGCAGACTGGCTGGCAGCAAGGCTGGCAGGGAGGCTGGCAGCAAGGCTGGCAGGGAGGCTGGCAGAAAGGCTGGCAGCGAGGCTGGTAGCAAGGCTGGCAGCAAGGCTGGCAGGCAGACATGCAGGCAGGGCAGGCAAGGCAGTCGATGTGTCCGGCAGCAGGTCTTTCCTCTGAATGGCAATCTGCTTCCGAGCTGCTTCCCGTTATATCCACAGGGCTGATGCAATGCATCCTCCCTGCATGTGCAGTGAACGCCTGGCATCCGCTAGGCTTCCGCTCTGCATCCGCTTCATCTGTTCGGCGTCCGCTCTGCTTCCACTCTTTCCGTTCCGCGTCCGCTTCGCTGAGGCCCCCCGGAAGCCCTGCAGATGTGCCACCCACTCCCATCCGCTTCCATCCGCTGGGCTTCCATTCCGCATCCGCTTTGCATCCGCCCTGCGTCCTCCCCGCATCCGTGTTATCCGCTCTGGTTATGCAAATTTTTGCCCCTTTTGAGAGCGGATAACAGCGGATGGAACATTTTGCTCGTCCGCTGTGTTCTTTTTGCATCCGTTGGCCAGTGTGACATGGGCTTAAGTTCACATAGTTACTTTTCTAATTGCTTTTAGAACTTGTTTGTTAACCATCTTTCGGCTATTAGAAATCTTCAAATTAATAAGCTTGAAAGCAAAAGGTGAGTTTGCTTTCAATCCTTAATGAAAGAAAAATTAAGAAAAATATTAGTATAAGTTTAAGAATTTAAAAAAAACATTTTGAAAAATAAACAGTAAAATCAAAGTTAAAACTTTGATTTTACAAAACTACAAATGGACAAAGGTATAAATGAACAAATGATAAATTTGAAATAAGATTTTTGGAATTAATTATAAAGAATCCTCCTTGTGGAAAAATGCGTGAGTATTCATTTTTTAAAAAATAAAGTAAAATAAAGTAAAATAAAGTATAATAATATAATATTTTAAACATTGGACACCAAAGGAAACTAAAGATTTCAATCACTGGAGAACACATAAACGTGACTAACAGGTTTAGAACAGTGCAAACTATTCTAACACTAAAAATACTGAAGGAGACTTTTGAAAAATTGAGTCAAATGTTCATATGTCAACAGCCTATTTGCCTATTGTCTCTATAGACAGACTATATTTAAAAGTTGTTACAGAAGATAAGACACTTGAAAAAACAAACTGATAGTAGATTTACAATGGATAGGTTACAACAGTGATATATAAAAATATGTTGCTCTACACTACAATAGAAACCGGCTGTTTTATTAATTAAAAGGGACTGCAAATAATTTACCAATAGAGTGGCCTGGATAATTTTCCTATACTGGACTTAAAATGTTAAAGATTTGAAAAAGAAGAATGGAGATTTGAAGAATCTCTTGAGACATAACTAAGAACAAATGAAAATAACTCCAGCCCTAAGACATTATTTGAATGGACTAAAGATTATTAGAATTAAAAGAAAAAGATATAAAGCTGCTTTTTCATGAGGCAACTGGACTTTATTTTTTTCTTTTGAAGATGTTTCACGCTTGACTTCTCATCCAAGAAGCTTCTTCAGCTCTGACTGGATGATGAAGAATGGAAGAATTTCTATTCCTTGCAGACAGCTGATCATTTGCATTCTTTTAGAGGCCATTGTCAAAGCTGAGGAAGTGTTCTGACCCAACCAGGTTCCCAAAGAGCAAACACAGACAAAGGCAGCAGCCCCCACCTTTTAAGGTTTAACAACAAATTATGCTCCTTTACAGATAAAACTCTGCTTTCCACTAATTAGCTCTGACAAGAAAGAGCCTTGCCAAGGTGTTCGTCAATGCTGCCAAAAACCCAGAGATAAGAACTAATTTACAAGATTCTCCAAACACGAACTAAGATGTCCACAAGTTGAGCTTCAGAGCTTCTTTGCTTTCTGCAAAGAACACTTTTTCAAACCTGGCTTTTATTCTCCTGAGGGAGGGACCATTACCTTGCAGCTTTACTCCCAAGTCGCCTGTGCTGCTGTAATTGTTTTTTTCCTCTGAGTAATCCTTCGTGCATGTGCACGAAGAAAGCAGAGTGGCCCAATATTTCAAACGATTCAACTTCATGCTGAAACACATCCCTGGCAAAAAGAATTTCCTAGCTGACACCCTCTCCCGCATGCTCCGGTATCATCTGTTTACATAGCAACAAGAAAACTATAGATTGGAGAAAAGTTTTACTTCTTGTAGTAGTTATGAAAGTTGCTCAGAAAAATAATCTATTAAGGTTCATGATGGGTTTGTATGAACTTATACAGAAACTTCTGTGTAATCAAGAAGCCTTTTCACTAGAGATGGATTCTGTTCCGTCCAGAAAAACGCGAGGTAGACCAGGTTCCAACAGTAAAAGTCTTTATTTACAACAGTAAACATAAACTGAACAGTTTGGCTCTAGCCGCGGCAGCCTTTATATACGGCTTGCCTGCTGGCTTGTAGCCAATGACATTGGTTTGGTTTAACCGCCTTTTGGCGGTTCCTTTGGATTGGTTCCTAGTGAACCAATCCCTATGCTGGCTTTCTTAGCCAATCAGATTAGCGAATTTGGAGGAAACTATTTTCATACAGAACACCCCTCCCCTCTTGGCTTAGTCCTACATGGTGACGTAGTCACGCAGGTAGGTGGGGCTTCTTCTGACTCTACTGGACTTGCGCGGTTCATTTTCGCTGGAGACTTCAATGGGTTCGGATGGGGTTGCTGTCTCTCCGGCTCTTCTCCATGGAACTGCCTGGAAGGGTGAGTCAGCCATTTTGCTACCGCTTGAGTTTCTCAGGCCGGTGGTTTCGCCACTCCCTTCTGGTTTCTCCAGGCAGGTCGAGCTGGCTTGGCTGGCCCCTTCGACTGGATTTTTTCCGCAAGTTTCATTTAACCGTAAGTTTCTTTTTTGCTCTTTTTGTTTGTTAAGATGTTCTGGGTTTATTTTAAAAGGTTCTTTATTATTTTCTTGTATTTCACCCCCCCTCTTTAGTTTGATTTTCATCGTTTTTTATTATTTGTGGTTGTGAGTTTGTGTTTCTTTCAATGTTTTGGGAACGAAGTTGGTCTATGTGCCGCTTCCATTCCCTGCCATCCTCTACGGTTAGTCGGTAGGACCGGGGGCCTGTAATTTTTGTGATTTTGCCTGGAAGCCATATGGGGTCCCCAGTGAAATTTTTTGCGTAGACTAGGTCACCGATTCAAATGTTCGGAAACGGCTGGAGGAGTTGGGGGGTCTTTCCCACATATAATTTGGGTGTAACCTGCCTAATTGTGACCTAAGTTTTCTTCCCATTAATAATTCCATTGGGCTTTTGTTGGTTACGGTACTGGGTGTGATATGTTGGAGGGTGAGTAGGCGGTTAATTTTATCCTGGACATCCCCCATGTCCATTCTCTCTAAACTCTCTTTGGTAAACCTGACCATTCTCTCCGCCCTACCATTTGCAGCTGGGTGGGCCAGCGCGGTTAATGCATGGTGTATAGCTATGGAGGCTAGGTATTGTTTGAATTGGATGGCTGTTAATTGTGGCCCGTTGTCGGACACTAGGATGTCCAGCAATCCATGGGTTGCGAAAAGTTTGTCGAGTTGTTTAATGACTGCCTCAGTTGTCGTAGATGACATTACTACAACTTCCAGCCAATTTGAGTAAGCTTCTACAACAATTAAAAAGGTATGTCCCCTAGTAGGACCTGCGAAGTCAATGTGGATCCGAGACTAGGGGCCTTGTGGGGTCTCCCAGTCCCTTATGGGTGCTTGCGGTGGGGAAGGCCTGGTTTTTTGACATTTATTACAAGTAGTAACCCAGTATTCGATGTCTTTATCTATACCAGGCCACCAGATATAGCTTCTAGCAAGGCTTTCATTTTTACAATACCAGGGTGGCCTTCGTGAAGCATACCCAGTACTCTAGTTTGTAATTTAGGAGGGATAACTACCCCATCACCCCACAATAAACAACCTTTTTGAATTGAAAGTTCGGTTTGTCTGGTCCGGAAAGGTTTAAAGTTTTCAGTTTTTTGGTTTTCCGACCAGCCTTTACCTACCCAGTTTAATATGCGGGCAGTCACTGGTCCTTTGTGGTGGCTCTGGTGACATCGTTTGCAGATATTGGTCATTCGGGGCATGTCTCTATCTGTAGGGTGGTCATTGTCAGTGCCGGGTCTTCCTCTGTCGTTGGCAACGGTGCTCTGCTTAATGCGTCTGCATGGGAGATTTGCTTCCCGGGTCGATGCGTTAATGTGTAAGAGTATGCTGCTAGGAATTCTGACCATCTAGTCATTCGCAGGGATAAAATGTTCGGTGTAGGCTTGTTTCCCGCCAAAATTCCTAGTAACAGTTTATGGTCCGTTACTATCAAAAATGTTCTTCCATAGAGATATTCGTGGAAGCATTTCACTCCGGCGACGATTGCCAGGGCTTCTCTGTCTAGTTGACTATAGTTACGTTCTGTTTTAGACAGAGTCTTTGAGTAATAAGCGATGGGTGCCTCTCTCCCAAGTGCCTCTGGCAATTGGTGGCTCAGGATGGCACTGACTCCAAACGGTGAGGCGTTGCAGGTTACTGTCAATTGAAGTGTGTTACCAAATTGGATAAGAACGGTGTTTGATGTTAATAATTTTTTTATTTTCTGGAAAGCTTTTTGCTCTCTATGACCCCAAGTCCAATTAGTTTTTTTATCCAGTAAGCGGTGTAATGGTTCCGCTATTGTCGCTTTGTGGGGGAGGAATATGTTATAGAAATTTATTAGTCCCAAAAATGCCTGCAATTCTGTTTTGTTTCTTGGCTGTGGTGCGTCTTTAATGGCTTTGACTTTTTTTTCAGTAGGGTGTATACCCTCTCCGCCTATTAAGTAGCCCAGAAATTCGACGTGATCAGTCATTGAGCAGCATTGTTCTTTTTTAACCTTCAGGCCAGATTCTCTGAATTTTGTTAGTACATTTCTTAGTCTTTTTTCTAGTTGGGTCGTATCTTTAGCCGAAATTAGGACGTCATCAAAATATGGTACGACCCCTTTCATTCCATTTAATAGGCGTTCCATGAGGCTTTGGAACATGCCTGGGGCCACACTCACTCCAAACTGGAGTCTCTTGCACTTGAATGCCCCTTTGTGGGTCACTATTGTCTGTGCCTCGGCTGTTAAGGGGTCTACTGGAAGCTGTTGGTAAGCTTGTGCGAGATCTAGTTTAGCGAAAACTTTTCCTCCCCCTAGTGAGTGTAACAAATATTGTACGACTGGCACTGGGTATGCGCTTTGTTGCAGCGCATGGTTCAGGGTAGCCTTGTAGTCTCTGCAGATGCGTACCGACCTGTCAGATTTAACTGCTGTTCCTATTGGCGTCTCCCATTTAGCATGGTCAACAGGTTCCAAAACCCCTTGGTCAATTAATTTGTTTAATTGTTCCTCTATTTTTGCCTTTAATGCAAAAGGAACTCGTCTGGCCTTTAGTCTTCTAGGGGCCACCTGGGGGTCTAAACTAAAGGAGATTGGGGTCCCCCAATACCTGCCTAGGGAGCCATCGAAAACGTCCTGGAACTTGTGGATCAGGTTTTCTTCCCAGTCGGTTGCGGCCACCCGGTCTACTCCAGTCATTCCGATGCCCAATGGTGCAAACCATTCAATGCCCAGGAGGCTGGGTCGGTCTTGGTCGACTATTGTCAGGCAGGACTTCGACATGCTGCTTGTAGGTGACTCGGAAATGTCCTAGACCTACCACAGGGATTCGATTTCCTTGGTAGTCCTTCAGGGTTAATTTTTGTTTCTGGAGCTCTTTTAGCTTAATATTTTGGAACCAGTTGTTTAATTGTGTCCCATGACACCATTGACAGGAAAGACCCTGAATCGACCTCCATCTTGCAGGGGCTGCCTTCGATTTTTACGATTATTTTGACTTTTTTCCCACTTTCTGTCTGAGCACTTCCGATAGTGAAAGTTTGATGGGTCTTTTCTCAGTTACCGGCTCGTTTGTTTCACTGCCACTTTCTCTCGGTTTGTTTTGATTCAGCTTGTGGGGGAGAGTTACTGCGTCTGTTAGGGCTGTAATTTTTTCGATTCCTACAGACCTTCTCGATGTGTCCCCTCTTCTTACAAGCTCTGCAGATGGCATCAAGGAATCTGCAATTGGCTCGAGGGTGGTTCCCTCTGCAACCGGCGCATTCCCGCCAGTTTCTTTTTTCATGCCTTTTTTTGTTGGCGTATAGGCGATGGACCTCATCGTCTTCCTCTACGGATTCTGATGTCTTGTCAAAATCTTCGTGGTGTGTGGTGGCGGGAAATTGTTTCTTCCCTCTAGTTAGGCTTGCTTTGTCGTTGTTCGCGTTCATTTGTTTCAATGTGGCCGCTGACTTTTTCGCGGCTTCTGCGGCTGTGGCTTCTGCGATGGCTTCAGCTACGGTTATGTTGGGTTTATTTAGCAGCTTGCTTTGTAAATTAGAGTCTCTTAAACCCAATATTACTCGATCTCGCATCGCTTCGTCTAAGTTCAGGAACTCACATGCTCCCCCCAGTTGTCGGAGGGCTGCCACAAAATCAGTGATGGTCTCGCCTTCTTTTTGGTCTCTTAGGTAAAATTCATGCCGTTTGATGAGATTTGACACCACTTGTGCGTAATGAGCCTTCAACATTCGTTGGAGTTCGGGCCAGGTCATTTGCTTTACATCACTGGGCTTCGCTAATGCCTTGGCCATTTTGAAAATCATTGGCCCACAATGCGTTAAGAAGACAGCCCTCTTATGCTGGTCTGAGATCTCTTCCATCTCGTTACTTTCCAAGTACATTTGGAAACGGTCTACGTAGGATTCCCAATCCTCTTCATTGGGATTGAAGGGTGCGGGCGGTGCATTATTTCCAGCCATCGCTTCAAGCCTGGGTCTCAATTTGCTGCGTGCACAGCCTCATGTTTTAGGACGATCCCATCCTTGTCGCCAGTGTTCCGTCCGGAAAAACGCAAGGTAGACCGGGTTCCAACAGTAAAGGTCTTTATTTACAACAGTAAACATAAACGGAACAGTTTGGCTCTAGCCACGGCAGCCTTTATATATGGCTTGCCTGCTGGCTTGTAGCCAATGACATTGGTTTGATTTAACCGCCTTTTGGCGGTTCCTTTGGATTGGTTCCTAGTGAACCAATCCCTATGCTGGCTTTCTTAGCCAATCAGATTAGCGAATTTGGAGGAAACTATTTTCATACAGAACAGATTCTGCTAAAACTCCTAAGAGCTTTCAACTGAGTACATTCAAATTCAATCCAAACCTGTATTATCAGAGTACAATATGTGTATAATGAAATTGGCTGAGCCTCCAGTGATACATCAGCTTTCAATTAAGTATATTTCATAACCCTATTGCAAAATGTTGTACATATCTCCATTCTCCAAATTGTTTCTTTAATGACTAAAAATAAAAGAGGGATTGCCTACTAGTTTCCTGTACTTCATTTCTAGTCTGCTATTATGTATGAAAAAGATTTAAACTGGAATAATCAAAAGCTCCTCCTTTGAGACTGTCCATGCTAATGAACTACAATATTGTTTCCAGTGGCTCTGGAAAGTTTGATGTCTAGAGATTTAGATAATGTTTTCTCTTGAGTTATCTGCCTTTTTAAAGATTTCTTCCCTGTTCTTTATATATTTCTCTCCCTGCTCTTGCTGGATTTTAATCCCTGTTTTGTCATCAAACTTGTTCTGAATTTTGCTGATGTTTAATAAATAAAACCATATTTTTGCCAGCTGAACTGACTGCGATATATGTGATCTGGGTGTAGAGCTTAACGGGGAAAGTGTCGGGGATAAAATAAACTAAAAATGATCTATAATAAATTTTTAACAGTGCAGCCAAGCTAACAGGAATGTCAGAGGCAAATTGCATATGGATTCTTTTTTTCCCCATATCATTTTTCCTTCTTTATGAGTTTCTTTAAATTATTTGTTCATTTGCAATATTTTCACAGCAGTGATAAATCAAAGTGAAAAACAAACTGGGTTTAAAACTCTGTCAAGGATTTTGGAGTACTCATTTCTAATAATTTAAGTACTAGAGCCCACTGTAACTACATAGCCAAAAAGGAGTTAAGAGTTGTTAACCTAATCTTACATAGCTTTTTCTCTGGTAATATTACACTAATAATTAGAGCATACAAAACATTTGCTAGACCAATACTCGAATACAGATCATCAGTCTGGAATCCACATTACATATCTGACCTTAACACAGTTGAGAAAGTCCAGAAATATTTCACAAGAAGAGTTCTCCACTCCTCTACTCATTGCAGAATGCCTTATGCTACCAAACTTGAAATTCTAGACCTAGAAAATCTAGAACTTTGCCACCTTCGGTCCAGTCTAAGTATAGTATATAAAATCATACATTGCAATGTCCTACCTGTCAATGAATACTTTAGCTTCTACCATAACAACACAAGAGCAAACAATAGATACAAACTCAAGGTTAAACCATCACCCCCACTCCGATCCAACCTTGCATTTCAAAAAGCAGTTCCACCAAGTTAATAATCCAGTGCTTCTCAACCTAGGCAAGTATTGGAGAAAAATAGATACAATATGTATCACCTTTATTTTATGTTGAAATGGGCAGCGAGGTAGAAAACATCACATATTTTATTTCTTTGTTGCCCCTGCTCTTAAAAGCCAGGCATCAGTTGTTTCGGCTCCTTTTTTTCCCCCAGTGGCAATTTATCACACAATTCCTTCCTTTCCCCCCTTTGCCACTTTCTTCTTGTAATACCTGCTGAAGAATCAGGAAGAAAAGGGGGAGGGAACTGTGGATGCTTTTGGAACATTCTTCATAAAGAAGCTGCTATATTCTGAATTCTGTTGTTACCAGGGAGACAACAGCAAAAGTGACTTCATTTCAGAAACAGCTTTGCAACAACAATTTCAGTTTCTGAGCTTTATTTAGTTTCTGTCCATTTTGTTAGGCATCCTTCCCCACTCATCTTCTATCAATATTGTATAAATTAAGACATACAGAAGTTCCATGAAAGCAAATCTCTCTTTCCAGTTTGCGCCCCATGAGGTATAAACAACACAGCTGGAGAAGACATAAGTGACTTGTGTATATTAGATAGGAGAGATCAGACAGGTTTGGAGAGATTAATAGCACAGATCAGACTGGGAGAATTTGTTTGGGACAACTAATAAGGAAACATGGTCCAGACATCTCAATTGCAAACCTGAGACAAGGATAATCTCTTCGAGAAATACATAATAAAGTAAAGGGAAAAAATGAGAGTAACTGCATTTCAAAAGAGTCTCTGAGTTCTTCGACTTGAGGACTTGACAGCACAAGGAAACAATAGCCAATCACCATAGCCAATAGCATAGAATACTCCAAAACACATATTCTGGTGAAGAGAAGTTTTCTGAGGATGGGCTCCAGCCAGAGGTGGTATTCAGCAAGTTTTGACCAGTTCTGGAGAACCGTTAGTGGAAATTTTGAGTAGTTCAGAGAACCGGCAGATTCCACCTCTGACTAGAGATTTTACAGTATCCTTTCCCTGCCGTGCCCACCAAGCCATGCCCACAGAACCAGTAGTAAAAAATTTTGAATCCCACCACTGTCTCCAGCATGAGTCCAAAAGCTTAGAAGACTAAAACTCTGGTCCTGGTGACTGACCTAGATTGGATCTTGCAACGTTATCCTAGGACATGTATATTTGCCTTCATTCTCTTGGCTCAAATCCCTGAAGCTTCCTTTATATGGTATGGATGTGTTTCCTTGACCAATGGTATGAAAAAAGAAGCAAAAGGCACACTTTTCCTCACCTATATTGTTTTTCTTCTAGATATAAATGGGATAAAAAGGAAGCTATTTCACTTTCTGGAATCAAAGTTTTTACGTCTTTTATGTGTGGTGAACTTTAATGTTTTGTTCAGTCTGGGTTTACCAAAGACCCTCTTTGATCCATTTCCCATTTCTTTAATCCTCCTAAACAAGTAAGAGAAGTGCCACTTTTATTATTTTTTTCTCTCTTGGACTTGAAAGGGAAAATGTCAGATTTTTCTTGTCAAATTTACCTGGTTAAAACAAATAAATAAAAGCCCATGTGTCCATTCTTGAGCTGGCTAGCAATGTACTTACTAAAGGAAAAGAAAATTCATTATTCCACTGTTCTATCAGTAAATTTGTCAATCAATAAAAGACCAGCTTTCTTTAAAAAATGATAATGGAAATCAGTAATCAATGAGTAGAGGGGAGAGGACATTCCTTCCATAGGCCACAGCAACTAATTACAGTGGACATGTTTGCTTGCAAGGATTTGAAGTACAGCATATAAAATGGACATTATAGCTTGACTTGATACATGATGCAAAAATAATATTCTTATATGAATCCAGAAAATGCAGACAGAGTTAAATTAGCTTCTGGTTGTGGGATGGTTATATACTCCTATCTCCAGAAATATGGTTATCAAATGACTCATAACATGACAACACCCAATTTTAGATCTGGCAATCCTATAATCCTGAGACATTGCAACTGTTGTAAATATATGCCAGTTGCCACGCACCTGTATCGCAATCATGTGACCACAGAGATACTGTCACAATCATAAGTGTAAAGACTGGTTATAAATCACTTTTTCAGTGCTGTGGTAACTTTGAACAATCAGTAAAACAAAGATTGTAAATCAGTAGGTACTGAATCTAACCCAAGGGATACTTATGGAAAGGAAACTTTCCTCTTCCTGTGATGGCAGATTTCACAAATGGTGATTGGATTTTTTTAAATCAAGGGATGATAGAAGAGATTTAATAATTTATTAATGTTTCAATATTTTCCCCATGACTGTAAAAGTTAATTTCCCCCATTGACTGCCTCACAAAAGAGTCATTTATTTTCAAAAAGAAAATAATCCTCATCTCACAAATCAATGAAATCATAAGTAAGGCACATATTTGTTCTATATACTCGTTTTCTTTACAAGTACAAAAAATAAATCATGCAATGTGAAGCAGGAGAAATGGCAAAAGAGGGTTCAAAGCCATCAGTTAAATTGGTGGTTTCTCTGCTTAGCTGGAAATATAAAAACTCTCCAAATAAAAAAATGGAACTTGTATGATCTTCACCACATGGAAGACAACTTCTGTTCCCCTCAACTACTGTTACCTTGGCAGTAAATTAACACTGCACTATCACTGGGAAGCAAAAGCTTTTTACTAGAATATGACTTTACAGAAGATGTCAGCTGCCTAAAATTGATCAAATTTATGTTCTGTTAGTTTGCGATATGGAAGGCCTCTACACACTAATCACTTGAGCTGTCAGATAGAGATAGCATGATTAATTTTCCACATACTAGGACTTTTCTACTGCTGCTGCCCTGCATAAGAAACTGAAAGTTCACTCTTTCAGCTGGAAAGATACTTTCAAATCTCTTTTCCTCTGAAAAATTTTACAACTACAGCCAACTACGTTGACAGCAGAATTGGCTTATAAGTCTATTATAAACTTTTAAGGCACTATTTTGAATAATGGTAATTAAAATGTGTAGCTAAAGGCAGGCGATAATTCAACACCAGAACCAAGCCCTCTTCAGACTGTTTCACCTTTTCTACGCAAGGGGAAGAAGGTGACGTCCAAGAGCTGTGTGGGTCCGAGGATGGATCATGAGAAGAGTGGAGTTTGGACTCTATGATAAGCTGATGGTGGAGCTGAGGAATGAAGACCCTCGTGCATTCCAGCACTTCATGAGGATGCCACCAGCCATGTTTCACGAAGTTGTGGAGCGTCTGAGAAGCATCAGCAAAGTGGTCAGAGAAGTGGTGCAGGCCATCATAGAAGAATACATGGAGGAGCTCCTCCAGTGTCCCACCATTGAAGAAGGCTGGAGGAAAGTTGCAGAACAGTCGTATCAGAGGTGGAACTTTCCACACACCGTTGGAGCCATAGATGGGAAGCACGTGGCCTGCAAAGTTCCAGCCAACTCAGGGTCCTCTTATCACAACTACAAGGGCTTCTTCAGCATCATCCTCTTCGCCATGGTTGATGCTGACTACAAGTTCATCTACATCGATGCTTCAGGCAATGGGTCAGCTTTAGATAGCCAGGTATACAACGCCAGTCACCTCAAGGATGGGCTAGAACGCAACCTCATCATGTGTTTTCCAGATCCAGACCCCCTACCCAATGACATACAAGATGTGCCCTACTTCATCGTGGGTGATGACGCCTTCTCCCTCAGAACCTACCTCATGAAGCTGTACTGTTCAAGATACCTCACCCATGAAGAGAGAATCTTCAACTACAGGCTGTCCAGGGCAAGACGGGTGGTGGAGAACGCCTTTGGCATCCTGGCCACCAGGTTCCAGGTACTTCTCACCACCATGCAGCATCACCCAGGGACTGTGAGGAGCATGGTGGAAGCTTGCTGCATCCTGCACAATCTCATGAGCACCCGCTACCCAGTGTTGCAGAACAGACTTGTCGACCATCAACAAGGGAATGGGGACATGGAGCCTGGTGAATGGAGGCAAGGACAAAACCTGATAGACACTGTGGATGTACAAGGCCCCAACAGAGCTTCACATGAAGGGAAGAAGCAGCGCAACCTCCTGAAACACTGGTGCAACTCCCCAGCTGGAGCAGTGGAGTGGCAAGACAGGATGATAGATGCTTAATGGATGCTTCCTTGAGCCTGTCTCATAACACTGATGAGATTGTGCCATGTATGTTGAGTGGTCCTACAATGAATAGGGCATTAATAAAGAGCTTTGTTTATGTTGAAATGTGTTGATCAATGAATAAATTGTTATTGATAAAAAGGTCCATATGTGTGGCAGCTGGGAGGATGGACCATACAGTCCCACTATGCTTGCACTGGAGGTTTATCAATCCCACAACTTTCCTTACCCATCCCACAGCTATCCTTACCCATCCCACAACTATCCTTACCTATCCCACAAGCATGCAAAGGCTTAACCATTTTTTCAAAGTTTTCACCAACACTTTATTAAGTAAAAAAAATCAACCCAGTGTGTAAGCAAAGGTAACCTTTATTAATAACTGTCTTAAGTAAACTCTATGACTTTATTAAAAAAGCAAAATGAACCAAGTAAAGTGTCTTAAGCAAAGATAAAGTGAACAGGTAACAACTCAGTCTCTGGCACTATTCTCAGTCACTCTGAGGCATGTCCATGGTCTCAGCTGTCGAGCGGCCAGGGACTGTGGAGGTGGCTGTGGCTGGAGTGCTGGTCTGAGGTGCCATTGGGGTGCTTGGCCCCAAGAGTACAACAGGGGATGGTGTGTTCAGGAAGCTCTCAGAGAGCTGACTCAGTCCCGTGAGGTTGAGAGGCCCTTCCTCAAGTTCCTGGGATGTCAGGCACAATACTGATGACAGATTTTCTGTTGATGGGCTTGGCTGTGCGGTGGAGGAAGGAGGAGTGTAGTGGGGCTGTCTGGTCTGCAGCTGGGTGAGGTGAGGTGTCTGTGGTGTGCTATGAACCTGGGCCTGGACTGGAAAGGGCTGCCTCTGCTGTGGGAAGTCCTGGTACTCATAGCCTTGGTAGGTGAGGGGCTGTTGAAAGCTGTGGAAGGGCTGTGACATCGCCTGGGGTGGAGGAGCAGTCCTGGAGTAGGTAGGAGCAGGTTCAGCTGAGCCTGGAGGGTGGTGCAGAAGTGCTGTTATCTTCTCCTTCATCACCTGATACTGGGCCTTGGGCAGGTCCCTGAGGGTCTGGCTCACGTCCGTGATGAAGGGCTTGTGGTTCAAGGATGGTATATCGCTGTGGACCAGCTGAGAGAGAAGATCTGTGCTGGTCTTGATTGTGTCCCTGATCTCCAGCAGGACACCATGGCTCTGGCCCTCCAGTCTGCCTCTCTGCCTGCTTTCTGTGGAGCTGGAGCTGGGGGTGGGGGTGGGTTGTTCTCTGGCTGCTTCTTCTTCTTGCTCCATTTGAGACAGGGAATCCTCCATGTCCTCTGGCATGGGGAGTGCAGCTGTCGGGGGTCTCTGACGTGGGGCCCTCCAAAGACACCTGCCTGGACACAATAGCTGTCTCCTGGCTGGAAGAGGAGTGGCTCTCTTTGGGCTGTCTGAGGGAGAGGGTTGACAGAGGGGCTGCTCCTTGGTGGCGGATCTCACCCTCCAGGAAGCTGCACTTGGCCAAGATGTACATCTCCTGGTCAGTGAGCTTGACAGCGGCCTGGCCAGATTTCTTCAGGTGCAGCTTGATGATGCTTCCACCATCCCAGGAGTACATCTGAAGTGTAGCCCAAGCTCTCTGCCTTGTCTCTCCACGCTGCCTGCTTTCTCTTGGTGTCGTGATAGAGCTTGTGGCCCTTTCTCCACAAGTACTCGTTTTCCCTCAGCCATTCCAGCACCTCCTCCTCATGGTCCTCGGAAATGGAGTACTGTTTCCTATCTCCCTTCTCCTTGCCTTGCCTCTTCCTCCCTCTGGCAGGGGCTTCAGGGCCTTCAGCAGCAGGGCTTTGAGAGCCTTGGGGCTGGTCCACCACAGCAGCAGCACCAGCAGCAGGAGAAGTACCAGCAGCACCAGCAGGAGAAGCACCAGCAACACCAGCAGGAGAAGCACCAGCAGCACCAGCAACACCAGCAACACCAGCAGCAGCAACACCAGAAGCAGAAGCACCAGCAGCTTCAGAGTCAGCACCAGGGGATGGGATGGTGGTTCTGTCCTTCTTGCCAGGGCTGGCAGGAGTAGGCACAGGCTTTCTCTTCTTCCCTGACTGACGAACCATGGTCTTCTTTCAAGATGTCTCTGGCAGCAGTTCTTTCCTCTGAATGGTGACTGCTTGCGAGCTGCATCCTTTTATATCCATGGAGCTGACGCAATTCATCCTCCCCGCATGCGCAGTGACCGCTTTGCATCCGCTACGCATTCACTATGCATCTGCTATGCATCCTATAGGTGTCCATGATGCATCCGCATCATCCGCTATGCATCCGCTCCTTCCGCTACGCGTCTGCTTCGCTATTCTGCCCCCAAAGCCCTGCGGATATGTCATCCGCTTCCATCCGCTAGGCTTCCTACGAACATCCGCTTACCATCCCCGCTACGTACTACCCCCGTCTGTTCCTTTCCATTGTTTTCCGTTCTGCTTATGCAAATTTGGGGCACTTTTGAGAGCGGATAACAACAGATGGAGCCACCCCCGAAATTTTGCTCGTCTGCTGTGTCCTTTTTGCATACGTTTTGCATCCGTCCGCCAGTGTGACCTAGCCTTTAGTTATAGTAATAATCAATCCCTAGAAAAGTAAACTTTACATTTTACTTTTCAGTCAGATTCCACAATGTATTTTCTCCCTTTACTTCCATAATTTTTTTTTTTATGGTATCAAAAAATAAATAAATTAAAAAATAAAAAAGAAAGAAACAATCCGTTTTGCTTGGTCACTGATATTAATCTCATTTTTAAATCTCCTCACAATTTATTTCAATCATTTCAATATATATAATAAACATTAACTTTTCTTATAACAATAAAAATAAGAAAATGCATTCATCTTCTAAAAAGATATCAGTGCCCCTCTCTCCTCTCAATAAACTATATTCTATAATTTTTAATTGCAAAGTACATTATTATTACCCCTCATATCAATGCAGAATCCCCTCTTAATTCATTAGCCATTGTCCTGATTCATTCTAGTTAAAGAAAAATTTTCCTTTATTTTACAATTCCCATATTTCTTCCTTTCCTATTCCTGTTCCTCATTACCTCTTTTCCCTTTTGTTTTTCCAAATCTTTTCTCTTATTCTTAAAATACCGTCCTGGGGTACCTTTTAATTAATTGTTATGCCAAGTTGCCCGGTTCTTATGTTGTCCATCTCTTCCTTCTCTCCTGCCCAGATCTTAGTCCAACTAAGTCCTCCTCTTCAGGGTGGCCATTTTAGACCACCACTCAGTCGTCTTCAGGGGCAAAATTGTCTCGCGCAGGGAAGGGGGATGCGGCTCTCCTCAACCTGGCTGGTAGCTTCCCCGTAATCTGCTGCCTCTCCAAGGCAGCTTCAGGCCCTAATCACAGTGATTGGGGCTCTCCAACAAGAGAGAATGGACAGAAGCCGCAGACAGTCACAATTTCCGGTCCGTTGACGAGAAGGGCTTAACCCAGAGGCCAAACATGGCATTTTTAAGAGAAGTTCTCAGATCTCTTACTTGAAAATGTAAATAAATGCAAATGACATATATTTTATAAGCACTTCTTGATGATATTTTTGACTTTGGTAGAACCCATATAATATATCATTCATCCCACTCAAGTAAGTAAAGGAAGACCTTGGGCCATTGTTTTGACCAAAAGTATACTTTACTGACCAAAAGTGGTTGCAGAATTAGCAAAACGGAATCTGCCAAATTGGCACGCAAACAATATACTTAACTTTCATTTTCCCCAGGACTTCTCCCTCCCCCTTGTTTTTAGTCCTTGACCAATTGAAAAGTTGCAAGATGTTTGGGATCTTCTGTAACACTTGCTTCACCTCCACATTCTTTTCGGTGATCTTGGGCTGGTTTGGCATGTCTCACTCTCTGGGCAGACAATGCTTGGTTCCCAAACTGCCTCCCTATGTCCTCCCGCATGCCATTCCCCTCCCTCACCACCACCTCATTGCAAAAAAATCTGGTAGGGTGCAAAGCAATGCTAGCAGAATGACAGCCCTGACATTATAACTCTTTTATATAGACTACAAATGACCTGGTTCGTCAGGTTATATTAAGGCACATCATTTTTTCTGGCATGGATTCATATCTGTATAGAATTAAAAATCATTATCAAACTTGCAAAGCTAATTAAATAGATAAGAATGGGGGCATTCTTCAAATTGCATCCTACAACACAGGGATGTCCTTGGGCAGGAAAAGGGGCAGAAAAGTCAAGGGGCATCCAGTCTCTTATATGTCACTGTCCAGCCTGCATCAGGCTAATCAGAAACAAAAAATCAAATGAAAATAAATGAACATCATTCTCACAATACTACTGCATTGCTTTTATTTTGAAGGTGACTTTTTTTTCCAATTTCCTTATATGCCAGTTTCTCCTGTGGCCCCTTAGGAAAATTAATTGCCCCTGTTGAGGTAATTCCCTGTTAGGAGAATGAGCGCATACAGGGAGACGTATAGAGAGTACTGTTGGAATAACACACACACAGTACACAGATACACTGTACAGTAAATGTAGGTATTTACTTCCAGAAAGGTTTAAGCAAAGTCCAAAATAGGCAATCCAAAGTCATTCACAAGTTAAATCGGTCAGTTTTCAATCCAGGGATAATCCAAATATCAAAGTCCAGTGTCAAAAACAGTTCAGTATCAGACTTACATTAAATCCAGTAATATCAGTCAATTAGAAAAAATGGAGCAATGGCAATACTTTCCAACAGAAGGAAATAAAGATATACTCACACTCTCTTCTGAGATTCAGACTAAGACAATCTAGGTTTCTGGCTCCATTTTAAGGCCATTTGAGAAACCACACCCAATTGCATGCTCTTGCATTCCCTTAAAGAGACAGTATTAAAATGTCTATCCTGGCTTATATATTTCTAACCCAAATACCTGTTAGGTGACTTATATTCTTAACAGCCCCTGCAGCACCTTAGAGAAATATTTATTGTAACAACCTTTTATAGGCTTAATTATAATGTTTTACGAAAAATAAAATTTTAGCAAATATTTGTTTAATCAATACCAATGCTGGATTTTTCTAATTATCTTCCTGATAAAAATGTGATTAAAAATAAGCAATTTTAAAACCTACCAATATATCTCTTTTATTACAATTATATGGAGTAGGGCAAAAAACATTTAGAGCCATGGAATGTATTAAACTTGTCTGTCACTTATATGCTTAAATGTCTAGCATAATTGATGACATCTGTCATTAGACTAATCTTCTAAAAATAGAACATAATTCAATATAAACAGAAAGTCTTTGTGTCTAATAAAAACTGTAAGTAAAATTGATTCACATAATTTTCAATCAAATAAAATCCTCAAAAAAAGATCACTTAATTTTCTGGGCACTTTATCAAAACATTAAATATTGCATAAACTCTTTTCCCTGTCCTGTGTGGGCGATGTTTTTTATTCCTGAATAAGAACAGAGGTCAAAATTAAGCAGTTTATTTGTACAGGAGGAAGTCTGGCTCAACTCCATGATGTTGTAGTGACAAATCCCTAAAATAAATTTCTCAACATTTTCTGCATAGAATTTCCCTGAGATTTCATGCCAGGCAAGCAGCAAGGTAAAGACAAGGACAATGTCCAATGTTTATAGCATCAACAATGAAAAGAAAAAGATGATATCAGATGAACAGACATGTATTTAATAAATACATTATAATAATGCAGAAAAGAAAGACAGTTTGATATAGTGGTTAAGGACCCAGGCTAGGAAGAAAAAGGCGATCACGAATCATTGCTAAAAATAGCAAGAATTGTCTGCCAGGAGTCAACACTGACTGATAGAAAATAGGAGCAAGAAGGGAAGAGAAGAGAAGTTATGATATTATGAAATAATTGACATGGCTCTCTATTCCAGATTGCCTTCTAATATTTTGATGGAAGCATTCTCTCCGGGTTTCTTGAAATTGGTAATCCAAACTAAAGTTCTGAAAGTAGACATTTCAGTAGAAAATGAAAAAAAAAATGCTTTATGCAAAATCTGAGTGAAATCTGTGAAGTAATTGATGGTTTGCTAGTTAAATGTTGCCACTCTGATCTAAAGGATGACACTATACAGTATCACTTCTGGCACCATCAGTTACTGACATCTAAACTTTTATCACCTCCTATTAATGAATCAGGTATAAGGAGCTCAGGATTCAAGACACCTGAAATACAGAAGCACCATAGACATATTTTAGCAATTACCTGCTGACTTCCACTACCAATTTCAAGAAACCAAGAGAGAATGCATCCATCAAACTGTTAGAAGGCAATTTGGAATTCTTGAATGTGAGATACTATAGGGAGCTTTGTCAGTTTTTTTGGAAAGATTCTCAGTTATGCAATTAAGCACAAAGGTGTTTGTACATGACTTGTCTTCATAAATCCATAGATTGATAGATTGATTACATGCATACATACATATATCAATTACAAATGTGGACTTTGAAGTAAAAGGTACTCTTCCTCTATTAAAATTCAGCAACAATTTTTCTCCGAGTTAATGGGTCACATACATTTTAGAACATAAATCCAATTCACCCACTTTCATGTCAGTTTATGCTTATTTTTTACTCTCTCCAACAAAAGTTCAAAATAATATTTGAAATGCTTCCAAATTAAGATAAATTACTAGTTTCCAGCAGGAAAGTATTTTTTAAATAACAGCAGAACAAAAAACTTACCATTCTGAATCCTTCACAGCTATTGGGGCTGGCCGAGTGCCACATTGGGCTACAAAACATATTTCATTTTTATAAAAAAAAAAAGTACTGATACAAAGCTAAATGAAAAAATCCTAATCATATCTATTACATATTATATGCTATTATGTTAGTTTAGGATTGTAAAATGTGCTTATTTATGCATATTTCTTGACCTATGACCCAGGGTGCTGTACAATGAAATGCCAATAACCCTATAAAAATAGGCCATCAATAGAGTACAACTTAAAATAATTGCACCAGAGACAACTGAAGAGTCCAAAATGTCAGTCTGGTTCACAAATCTCTCTGATCCAAGGCTGGGGCTTTCTGGACCTTGGAAGGGTTCTATTTTATAGACCTAGTTCAGCAACAGAAAAAGTAGTTTTTTCAGTCAACCATGGTGATAATGGAACCCAGGACATGCCAAACCTGGCCAGGTCTTATTGTATGTGGAGAGATAATTAGAGATAATGAATTGGCATCCTTAGGTCTTAAAAGACTATGGTATCGTGCTATGTAACCGGTAACTGCCACTTCCTGTGTTGTTTCAATGCTGTATGTAAAACTAAAGTGTCTTCTCCAGAACACGAGGCCTGGGTAATTTAATATGGAAGATAAACTGTTCCCCAAGCAGCATATCCCCCTCTCCATGTCACTGAAATAGTCTAATGGAACAACATAGCCAATATGATTAGTTCCAGCTACCTCTCAGGAGTTACCAGAACATGATTGTACACAGTCACAAACTGCTTCCAGTTCTCTGGCTCCGGATTTTGCCTTGAAGTTGACTCCTGAAGCCTTTTCCAATAATAGATATAGCCACAAGGCAATGGAGGTTTGAAATCAGAGTTTCCCTTCTCCTAGAAGATGGTTCTACCATTTTATCTGCTGTTAGAGATTAAAGGTAGACACTGTCATAAATGATGAGGTCCTGAACCATGAAGAAGTTAAAAGGTGACAACTAATATTGCACCCAGAATTCCACTGATAACCAGCGCAGCTCACAAAGATGCAGTGTGACATGGTCATACTGAAATATGCTGTAAGTACAATAGAGCCATATTTCAGAGCAGATGTAGTTTCCAAGTTGCCTTCAAGGACAGCCCTCAGTAGAGTTCTTGGCAGTAATCCAAATTGCAGGTGATCCAGGCATGAATCTATTGTCTGATAGAGATATGACATACAAGATTAACATTGACTTTATCTAGTATGTAATAGAAGATAGGTTTGTACAGGTGTGATTTCATAGCATCACCTTTTCATTATTCCCCTTTCAATTCATTTTTCAATTCAATTTCCATTGAAATTGAATTGAGCTAATTCTCATTCAGAGATAATTCTCATTTGAACAAAATCAAAGAGATGATACCATCTCTGGCCATGGGAAAAATAAGAAACAGATGGAAACTCACTCCATTCCAAATGAGAATTGCTTTTATATATATTTACATGAAGTTACGGCGAGAAACATATGCAAAAATTGGAACACGAATTGCAGTAATAGTTTAGATGCATAGCAGTTGGTAACATTTTCTATAATAACTACTAAGTTTTGTCTACAATAAATTAGAAGTTTATGTTTAGTTGCATATTCAGCCAGATATTTAGACTGGGTTTGCCATTTTTAATCTACCTACTGAGCCTTCTCCAGGGTTCTTGGATAGGCCGTTATTGTTGATACTGTTAAAGGTTCATAGATTCAGTGGTGGGATTCAAAAAAAATTACTACTGTTTCTGTGGGTGTGGCTTGGTGGACGTGGCTTGGTGGGCATGGCTTGGTGGGCATGGCTTGGTGGGCATGGCAGCGGAAGGTTACTGCAAAGTTTCATCCTCATTCCCTCCCCACCCCACTAACCTGATTTCCAGCTCTGTTCTCCTGTGTAGGGCAACAAAAGAAGCTGGGACTCAGGAGTCAGAGAATAGATGGGGGTGGGACCAGTCAGAGGTGATACTTGCCGGTTCTCTGAACCAGTCAAAATTTCTGCTTCTGGTTCTCCAGAACTGGTCAGAACCTCCTGAATACCACCCTCTGCACAGGATGTAAGTTGTTCCAGGTAAAGTTGTCTTTTGCAATGAACTGATGGTGGTTTTGTTCAGGCTGATGGTCTTCAAGGTGATTATGATGCTGATGCTGATATAATAAACTTATACATCTGAGTCTATCTGCTTGTCTGCAACAGCTTCCTAAGAAACCTAAGGATAATATTGGGGAATGGGTAAAATAGCTTGATAATGAAAACGTATTGAATGTAACATATATGTGTTTATAAATGGTGGTGAGGTCTGATCCTCCTAGTGGTGCCACTGGATACTGCCCACCCACCAGAGTAAGTGCTGAACTGAACACAGACCAAACCAACATCAGGTGCAGGTAACAAGCCAGTCACACTGGGGGTGAGGTGTCATAACCCATGGATATACAGCCATCTCTGTCAAAATGCAGACATGACCCAGATGATATGTTTGATCATGCAAGATAGCATTTGTTGATCCAAAAAGCAGATCCTGTTCCTGTGGAAAAAAATGCTGAGGAGGAGGAGGAGGAGGAGGAGGAGGAGGAGGAGGAGGAGGAGGA
>BLBF01000017.1:33825888-33860406 GCA_015471245.1 Laticauda colubrina
AGAAGAAGAAGAAGAAGAAGAAGAAGAAGAAGAAGAAGAAGAAGAAGTTTATTGTTGTTGTTGCTGTTGCTGTTAATGAATCTTATGCTAACGATAAGTGCATCTGTATGATTCAGACATTCTAGAGCAGGGGTGTCAACCTCATGCTGGCCACACCCACGCCCAGTTTAGCAAAGAGGGGAAAAGTCTCAATGCGTCACGTTACACTGCCGTGATGTATTAGGACTTTTTTCCCCTTTGCTAAACCGGGTGTGGCCATGGCCAGTGTGTGATGCATCTGACCTGCGGACCGTGAGTCCGTCTCTTCTAGAGAGATATGTTAGTTTGTTGCAAAACTAACCTTAGGATGAAACAGTCCACTTTATCAGATCATGCTATTTTCTGTACTTACACATTACAATGAACACATATGAACACATAGCATAAAGTTATGCTTCATGGTTAAGTTTTCATATTTTCATTCTAAAAGCAGCCTCAGTGTTCACTGGAAATGAATTTAGACTATATTAAGGATATATGAGACCCACTTTGGTGTAGTAGTTAAGATGCTGGATTAGAAACTAGGAGACAATGAGTTCTAGTTCCACTTTAAGAATGAAAAACCAGGGGGATAACTTTGGGCCAGTCACTGTCAGCCGAGTCCACCTTTCAGGGTTGATGTTGTAGGGAAAATAGGAGGTGGAAGGAATATTAGGTATGTTTGCCACCTTAATTTACTTATAAAGTAATAAAGCTAGGATGAAAAATAAATAAAATTTATATTTTCTCTTCATGTGTCCTTTGTCTCTCATCACACTAATGTTGGTAAGTTACTCTTAACGTATAATTCCTTTTAACACTTCTAATGATTCCTCTTCTCTAGGTGTGCCTGGCTGAAAATGAAGGTACAATAAAATTATTTCAGGCTAACATAATTTGCAACAGACTTGTTTTCATGAAGTTGGCTTTCTGATATCAGAGATTGCATAACAAATAAGTGTCCGTAATTTTACAGTTCTTAGCAGCACCTCCATTGTAATTAGTACTTGAAAATATTTCTGATCCTAGGCACCTTCAAGCATGAATCCCTGAGATCAAATCTGGTTTATTCCTCATCTTTCTCCTTTAGGAAAAGTGACAGGAGCTGAAATATTAGGCAGTAAACACTTGAAGAGCTTTTCCTCTGCTGGCTTTCTTCCTTTCTGGCACCAGTTTGTTTTTGAGCAGCAAAAACTATCTGGTTTGTTATTTGCTTTGCCCAAAGAAAGTCTGGGTCAAATCCTGGGGAATTGGCAGTTGAAAGAAAATGTATTTCACTTCTTTTTCTATGAGAAGTTTCCATCAGGAAAAAAAGTGGAACGAGAAAGTCACTGGAGAAAAAACAGGGAGAGGGGATCCTCAAAGCCTTGAGTTTGAAATGTGGAAGCAGTCCATCTTATTACAAGTCTGAATAATGCACCTGAAATTCATTTGCACTGTCATTATCATCATTAAGCTGAGTTTATCTCACTACCTGAGTTTTTAATTAGTATTAAAGGACTTCAGCCAAACTAGGTGACAGCAGCTAGTAGATACTTTACTGCTGTTCTAGCTATTTTAAAAAGAGGACTTTTTCCCCTTCATTATTATTTTAATTCTTGCTGTAAGCTACTTTCATAACTATATACAGTAGAAAGGACATGACATAATTAAACAAGTATTATTAATGTAGGAAGAAAAAAGTTAAAGGCATAAATAAAAATTGGTAACTTGGTTTTGCTTATTTCTTATCATTTCTTCACATTTTATTAACATGACTATAGAGAGAGAGCAGATCCTCCAGGCTAGATGGCAGAGATATTCTGGACTGCAATTCCCATGGTGCATGATCCTTCAATCTGAAATAAATACAAAATAAAGAGATTTAAGTTGAAAAAATCTAATAACTTTGTTAGAATTTTTTTTAAATCCCTTTTTTGTATAGCACAGTATATAAGAAATGATAAACTTCTGTCCATCTTCAAAACTCAAAAGAATACATTATGTCCTAGGCGAAAGAGATTTCTATCATTTTCATCTTTTCTTCTTCACTTTCTGAATCTGAAATTATCTGACCTGTCATATTTTTGAACAGAAATTACTGCACATTTCTTTGTCCTTAATACTGATTTTGTCCCATGATTAACCCTGCCATTTCAAGTGATTTTTGCCTATTCATTACATACTCAACCATTGTCTCCAGTACAATCCAGCATAATGTTAAACACATCTAAAGCCTACTGCTTCTGGTCTGAAATGTAAGTGTGAATAGCTAAATTGCTACTAGTTAAGTTGTGATTATGTAAATTTCTTCATCCCCTTCTGATGAAATGAATTGTGATCCATGAAAAGTTGTTAAGATATCACAATAGTTTCCATTATTCTTTCTTTAATGC
Organism: Laticauda colubrina; assembly: GCA_015471245.1. Lineage (NCBI taxonomy): Eukaryota > Metazoa > Chordata > Lepidosauria > Squamata > Elapidae > Laticauda > Laticauda colubrina. The sequence continues at coordinate 33,828,282 of BLBF01000017.1, forward strand.
TAATGATTTAATACATTTATTCTTAGGTTAATCGAAAGCTTCATAATATTATATAAAGCAGTCACTGCAGACTCAAGTCCCTGAAATTACCTGTTTCTGGTCTCTAGTCTCTGTTTCATTAATAATTTTGATTATAAGAATAAAATCTAATGCAGATTAAATTTAAAGAAAAAAAAGAATAGAAAGGAGTAAAAAGTGCAACAAAAAAGAAGAAAAAGTAATAATAAAGGAGAAAAAATATATAGTCTTCCAACCATCACCACAAATTTTGAAAAAATTGTGATTTTTCATCCCCTCTAGGATTACTAATATTTATATTTTCATCAATATCTCATCTCTTATCTATAAATAAATTGATAAAGCATTAACTTTTCACTCTGGAATAAGAAGAAAGTGAATAAAGAGTTGCCAGAAGTAATAACATGCAGTAGCATGTAAAACAAGTAATAACCTTGTTTTAAGTTTGATTATAAAATCCATTTTGTTAGACATGCCATATTGCGAATATGGATAGATACAAACTCAGGTTGTGCCAAAAAAAACTTCTGTTATTTTCAACAAAAGCATCGCATAGAAGAAAAATAATAGGCAAACAATAATCACTGAGTCAAATCAAGAAAAGTGTTGGCAGAAGGACATAAGTGGCAATGATTCACTTATTTACAACTATTCTAAATATTTAAAGTAGACAATAGAATTTATGGTTTCAAATACACCACAAGACACAGTTTTAAACAGAATTGTATACAAATAATGAACATGTAATTGTTAAATGGTATAAACTTTTATTGAAATTTGAAACATAAAAAGAACAAATGAAAGAATATACGATAAAGTGGGATAGAATGTTTGGCTATAATATACAGATGGAACAATTGGAAACAATGTGGTTGAAAGGACTGAAATTTGCATTATATTATCATCTGTAAGAGATTTTTTATAAGAATGAACTGTTGGTATATGTTACCAGAGAAATTGTCTAGAATGTATAAAGGCATTTCAAAATTACATTGGAAATATGAAAAAAGGACATTTTCTCATGTTTGATGGACATGTAAAAAAGCTACATAATTTTGGATTCAAGTGTACACTCTAATTTAGATAATTTTAAAGATTAATGTATCTTTAAGACCAGAAATTTTTCTTTTGGGGTTGAAGCAGCTGAAAAAAATTCATGGAACTTTCATTATGTACATGATAACATTATAAGCAAGATTGTAAAAATGGAAAGATTCGACATTACCCACAATGATGGAATTTGCTAAGATGACTAAATTAATATCTTTGATCAGAAACAAAACAATATCTGTGCACATTGCAGATTGGAAATCCCTTATGGACATTTTGTGTAAAACAGAAAAAAAATGAACAGAAAACCTTTGCATTACCTTTAGTTCCTGCTCTTGTGTGAAATTTTCCAGGAATTCTTAATTTTCCCAGTTCTAATCCTAGTATTGCATATTTCTGATCTTTGGGTTCAGAATGTGAGAAACAGTAAAAATTTGAATTCTAACATGCAGAGAAAACTTTCTAAAAGTTTCCAGTAAATGGGTTGCTTACATATTTCAAGGCTCCATTAGTAAAATCACAGAGTACAGTCTGACTATAGAACTGATATGCAGCCTGTTAAATTGACTGCTTTGATTGAAGAAAAGTATACAATTAATTTTGTTTTTATTTGGAAACCACTTCTGAACTTAGTGCTTGAGGCAGAAAAAAATGAAACTTTGATATTGGGTTTTGCTAATTAGATAGGTTTGTTATTATAGAAATGGCTAATATATATTACTATGTGAAAGTAAAAAGCTGAGGTTATATGTATGTTATTACCTTATTCTAGTGCAGAGGTTCCCAACCCCAGGGCCAGGACCCACTACTGGGTTATGGCCTATTTGGAATTGGGACGTGTGAATGATTGTCCAGAGCATATGTGTGAACACGCAACTCAACTTGCATGATCAGCAGGCTGGTGGGCATTCATGCACATGAGTGCCAGCCCACCACTCACGCAAGTCAAGCTGCATACATGCATGTCAGCCCACCACAAATGCAAGGGCTGCAAGAGTGTGTGTGCATGTGCAAGCGTACCAATCTGCTGTGTGCACAAGTTGAGTTTGTGCAATCACTTGCACAGCCCAATTCTGAGTAGGCCATAGCCCAGTAGTTAACATTGGTTATTTCTGATATAGGAAGCTAAGATATTAAATAATATAAACATTACTGAATAACAAAAAAACTAAATATTCTTTTGATTATTGAAGTTTTTATAATAAATTATTAGCTCACTAACCATTGCTATTAGGCATATTTTTTATTTATGTATTGATCTGATTCCAATGTATACAGTAAAATAGTGTTGTCTACCTCAAGAGCAACTTAACCAAACAACAGTGGTCTTCTTTTAAAATCTTGTTTTCTTCTTTACTTAGATTATAAAACTGTAATGTAAACAAATAATTCAACATATTAAAATATTCCCAAAGCACCAGCTGGAATTGAGTTGTTCCAAAAACAGTTCTTCCCTTTATATATGCAAAATCTATTCATTAGATACTTGGCAACATTTTTCCCATATACCATGGAATGCTGCTATTGCAGATGCATTTTATGAATTTAATATTTTTGACACTGACAAGTCAGGTCTATGGTGAAACAAGGCAAAGCAAAGAAATATTTCATTCAAAAGACACTTAAATACATCCAGCTAACAATGGATTTACTTGAATGCTCTAAAACTGTTGAATGAAGAAGAAATGACAATTCCAGTGAAATATTTACTATGAAAGCACAAAGAGTGCATTTTTCACATGGAACATAATTTTATAGAGACAATGCTTTGAAGAAAATCCAGTTTTCAATAATAACGTGAACAGTCTTTCCAACTCAATAGACATAGCAATCATCATCCACTAATTAATTGATAAGTCTTGGTCTATCACCTAAAAATAATAATTCTACTTATTTCAGAGCACCATTCATATTTGTTAAGAACAGAATGGCTCATGTTTAATTATTCTTCAGTGAAGGATGAATACACTGTTCCAGTGGTGGGATTCAAGTAATTTATCAACTGGTTCTCCTAGTGATTGGTTGGGTGGGTTTGGTTTGGAAGTCATGTGGCTGTGTGGGCATGGCCAACTTGACATTGCTCATGGCAAGGTAGGGTGGCACCTTGCTGTGAGTGACATTGAGTTGGCCATGCCCACTCAGTCACATGACCAATGCTGCAGAGACAGGGTGATTTCCTACACACCTCCCACACACACACTGCTCTTAGACTGACAAAATAAAAACCCATCTAAAGATAGGGTCTGGCTGCAACTGACCATTGGACAATTTTCTTTCAGTGCTCATGCAGGGAATCCTGGGAGCAGCAGCATATTGCATGCTTTTCACTCCAAGCAGCCCAGTCTGGATAACACATGGCTGGGGTAGAGGAGGAGTCCTCCTTAACAGGCTCCAAACCATTGCTGCTGCTTCAAGCCTGGGTTCCTCATATGAGTTCTGGAAGTCCCGTACTCCTTGGAAAAGCCCACCCTCACAATTGCATGCCTGAAGCCAGAGCCGGGCTTGGAGGAGCAGCAAAAGTTTGAAGCTTGTTAAGGAGGACTGCTCCTCTGTCCCAGCCATGTGTTTTCCAGTGCGGGCTGCTTGGAGTGAAAAGCATGCCATATGCTGCTGCTCCCGGCATTCCTTGCATGAGTGCTGGAAAAAAAATGGTCAATGGTCAGCTAGCTGCAGTCAGAGGTGGGCTTGGAGCAACAGCAGATGGACTTCAGGGCAAACAATCTACTCCTCAAGCCCCAATGTCTGAACCCGTGAGCTGGAAGAGAGATTTTCGGTCATGTTGGTAAGTATGTATGGACTGAGTAGGCTTTTTGCTTCACACACACCCCCCTCCATCCCAATCCAGCACAGCACAGACAGCCCAATGGAGGTGGAAAATGGGGCATTACCATCGGCCCTTCTCTTCTTTTTCCCCTAGCATCCTTTTGTCACAATGCACCAGGCAGCTCAGCAGGCAGTCACAATCTTTATATGGGCTTTTTTTTTGTCATCCCAAGGGCAGGGGGAGGGGCTTGGAATGGTGCATAGGAAATCTGTCTCTGCAGCATCCATTGCTTGCCAGTGGGTAGGCAATGAGGAGGTGGTGGCAGGCAAGTGGGATGGGCCCTTGGGGACTGTGGGGAAGGCAGCAGGGAAGGCAGGCAATCAGGCTGGACCTCAGGGAAGGCAGGAAAACTGGCTGGGTGACGTGGGAGGCAGATGGGCCAGGATTTGGGCCTTGCTGCTTGCAGGCTCATCCAGGCTGCCAGGCAAATCAGGGCAGCTCAGCTACGCCACGCAGAGAGCGCTGAGTGGGATGCAGCCAAAAGCAGGAAAGCTGACTGCACCTCAGAGCCCATGTTGTTGAGGCAAGCAAGGGAGCCAGACAGAGAGCAGCAGCAGCTATGCTGGGTGAAGTGGATGAGATGAGGAGTGACTGGGCAAGGCAGGGTGGGGCCAGCCAGTGGTGGGATTTGCCGGTTCTCCAAACTGCACAAAATTGTAACTACCAGTTCACCTGAACTTGTCCGAACCAGCTGAATCCCATCACTGCACTGTTCTCCATTTCAAGATCTCCTTTCCAAACCAAAGGATCGAGACACTTTAATTCAGCAGATTATCTTTGGAAGAACAGAGAAAAAGAAACACAAAGATCATTTTGCTTTTCTCTACAGGAGGCCAGCCTTGAAGAAATGATTGTAGTATTTGACAGTGCTTTATAAAGAACAGCAATAAATAGAGGTAAATCTAGAGTGACAAAAGACAATGACAAGACATAGAAGGGGACATCCAAAATACTGAAAAGAAATAGACAAAAATTATATTGAAAATTAAAAAGTGGTCTACCATCCCTTATTAACATGGAGAGATGATTAATAGGTATGTATAGTCTAGCAAATAATAAACATGTACCTTTATATGACAATCACATACTAATTTATATGTAATAATTGAATGCATGATGGGAAAATATTACTTCAGTTTCCATTAGCCGATTCAATTTGTACATTACAAGTGAAACCCAAAATCAAAATGTAACTATCTTTAAATATATGCATTTTGATATGTCCATGTTTGAAAAATTATTCATTTAATTAGCTGATTTATACAGCCATCTGTCTCATATGCGACATAAAACACATAAAATATAACAAATAAAACACACAACAGCCAGGGATCACTATTAACATAACCAACATACTATTAACATAACATAACATAAGGGAAAGTGAGAAGAAGAAAAGCAAATGTAATTCAGGAAATAATCTACATAATGTGTTTGGGGAAAAGTTCATACAAAATATGCAGTGTTTATAAAATGGCACACAACAAATAAGGAAAAATGTGCATGAAAATGTGTGGACACTTTTAGAAAATGCGTAGACACTTTTAGAAAATGCAAAATGGTACAGACATAAAATAAGAAATTCAGGGTTAGAAGAAATCAAAAGCAATAGAAATTGAAATTGGGATATGATTTCATATTGGCTCTCTTGTACAAGTATGTGTGGATTGCATTGTCTGTTCTCAGGACTGAAAATTGGAGAGTCTATTTTCAGTTGATAGCATACAAATTCTTTTTTTAAACAAATTTTATTGATTTTACAATTAAAAAAAAAAAGACACAACAACATAATAACACGTACATAATTGAAGGGTGGGGGGGGGAAGGGAAAAAGGGGGATGGGAAAAGAGGACCGGGAAAAAAAAAAAAAAATACAGAAAAGAGATTTGTTAAAAATATTCTTACTTTCAACAATTTGTGAGATCTTTTCTTCCTTTGGTTTTACTATCTCTAAACACTTTATCTTTACAAGAATTTATACATCACTCATATAAATTTATCTTATTCTTTCTATCCTATATTATAAAATTCATCTTTGTTCTAACCACTTATACCAATAATTCCAGCTATTATAATATATTGAAGTTTCTTTGTTTTTTAGAGCTAATGTTAATCTGTCCATTTCTGCGCAGTTTGAAATTTTTTGGATAATCATCTCCTTTGTAGGAATCTGTGAGTGCTTCCAACACTGAGCAAAAGCCAACCTAGCTGCTGTTAATAGATGTAATATATTTTGTCTTTTTTGGGACTTGTTTGTCAAAAATCGCTCGTAGAAAAGACTCTGGTTTATATTCAATCTGTTCTTTAGTAATATCTTCTAGCCAATTTCTTATTATCTTCCAATATTTTTGGGCTTCTATGCATGACCACCACATGTGGAAAAAAGTTCCCTCTTTCTTTTTACATTTCCAACATTTTGGATTCATTTTGGGGCACATTTCCACCAGTCTCAAAGGAGGAAGGTGCCATCTATAAAACAGTTTATATGCATTTTCTTTGTATGCTACCAATTTTGTAATCTTATTATTACTTCCCCAGACTTTTTCCCATTCATTTAAAGTGATATTATGTCCTACATTCCTACTCCAAGCAATCATATTTCCTTTTACTATTTCTTCTTCTAATTCTACTTCAAGTAAACAATTGTAAAATCTAGTTATATTCTCTTTTCCTGATCCCATTAAAATTTTATCTAGCTGCTAGGGTTTATTACTAATTCCGAATTCTTTTCTATCCTGCTTATATCTACTATGAATTTGTAAATATGCCCATTGATCGATTTTAAATCCCCGTTCTTGAAGTTCTTGACAGGATTTCAAATTTCCTTGTACGTCTAATAAATCTTTATATTTGATCATTCTAGAAATATCCAAATTGTTTGGGTGAATCATTGCCTCCATTGTTGATAGCCAAATCGGTACTTTTAAATAGTGTTTTTTACGTATTTTTTTCCAATTAGTTACCAATGAGTCTCTAATTAAGTGTCTGTGAAAGTATTTCTGGGTAATTACCCAAGATAGCATACAAATTACCCAAGATAGCATACAAATTCTTAAGTAGAATTCTGGTATAACAAGATTAAAAACTGTCTAAGTAATGATTATAAAATTACTTGGCCTTTTCTTTATGAGCTGGCTTTGCAAATTATAAACATGACTCTTTACATATTTTCATTAAATTAGGAGCAAAAACATTGGGAAGAAATGTAATGGACTCCTATTCAGTTCTAAAATGCCAGGCTTCAAATATTTTTGGCAATTTTTTCCTGATTTTTATGGTAATACATAACACTATTCCATCAACATCAAACAAATATGGGTCTGTGCATATTATGCAGAGCAAATCATTAAAGCAATCACATTTTTCAAGCAAGAGCTTGTCATTTTTTTGTTCCCATTATAGTAAGTGAATTATTTAAAGTGCTCCCAGTTCAGTAGGATGGTCTTTCTCATTAGCATCAGTATTGCTCCTTACGATCATACATTTAACACAAAAGAGATCTTAAAAATACTTTCCTAATAACTTTTTTCTTTAATTTTTGTATAATATTGTAATTCTTTTTCACATTCTACCCTTCTTCAGTTTTCAAAAACTCTTGAGAATTGTACTGATGAGAGTTCAAAATTAATCACTTCACGTAAGTACATTTTCTCATACTGAACAACTTGGGGGTTATGATACAAGGGAATGGAAGAAGCCTTGTGAAATTTGTATAATTGTTATGTTCCATTAATTAATGATAACTATTAATTAATACCACTGAGTCTGTGTAGTAATATAAAAAAAATACACTCTGGGTTCTAGGATTTTACACATCAGGACATTGTAAAAATCACTTAATCATTAGCAGTTCTTAAAAGCAGGTAAATTCAATCTCAGATGAACAACAACATGTCATTATTTATTTTAAAATAAGAAAGCCCAAATAGAGAAGCACAGCTCTCTTGAAGTCCCATCACACCATTTCAATTGGGTTGAGGTCTGGACTTTGACTGGACCATTTCAACATTTTGATTTTCTTTTTTCAGCCATTCTGTTGAAGATTTGCTGGGGATCATTGTCCCATTACATGATCCAATGTTGGCCAAGCTTTAGCTGTCAGACAGATGGCCTCACATTTGACTCTAGAATACTTACCCATATTACCTCTTACAATACTAGACAACACAGTATCAACAGTAGAGACCTTCAAATTTCTAGGTTCTATATATCACAAGATCTAAAATGGACACCTAACATCAAAAACGTCGTCAAAAAAGGACAACATAGAATGTTCTTTTGTACCAACTTCGAAAGCTCAAACTGCCCAAGGAGCTGCTGATACAGTTCTACAGAGGAATTATTGAGTCTGTCATTTGCAGTCACTATCCAGTTTTCCTATCTGTTTTTTTACAGGTTAGTTTTATTTTACTTAACAGGTTTATTTATTCAGCAGAGAACTTTTATGGTTTTGTCCTCCTTTATTTTATCTCTCTCTCTCAGTGTTGACATATCTATGAATATTGTGATTCTTGCTAGCTTACTAATAACTCCCTCTTATGCCCGAATGGCATTGTTTTGACTGTGTAAGAGCTGGCATATGGAGAACTGAAATCACTGTTAATTTATGAGTCACATGATTTATGCATGTTTTCCTTACTTTCACTAAGTGTTGCAAAGTACATTCAAAACAACTTCATGAATGATTGTCACTTGTTTGGCATTTAAAAAAACACTTCACAAATTACATTTATAGTCAAATAGATATGTTAATTAATTGCAAAATTAGCAATTTATGCTATTGTCTACAAAAGGTAGCTTTTAGTGCTCCTGTAGAAACAAAGTATGTTTTCAGCTTGCTTGACAAGATGCAAATGAACAGTGCTAAAAATAATTCTAACATGAAACCTGCTTTCACAGGAAGGAATCATATCCACTGAGACACACAACTACTTTGTTTCCATATCAAGAGAAAATAGTCTTTCAGTATGCCCCACTGACTTGACAACTATGAGGATTCTCATATAATGAGAGGGAAATAAGCTGATACCATGACTACCTCCATTATTAAAACAAATTAAAACTGAGCCTCATATTCCAAAAAGGTGCTCAGTACTCTATTACATAGGGCACGAAATGGCCATTATAAGTAAAGAACCAGGAGACGAGAGGGGACATGCCAACTGGAGTCCACACCAATTGCAACAGAAGCATTTGCATATGTAGTGAAGCACAGCAAGTGGATTGGACTGCCTTGCTTGTACCAGCAGAGAGAAAAGCAGTACTTTCGATGCAAAGCCAGAAAATTCAGGTGGTAGGTAATCCATTCAAATGCCAGGGCTAGGAGAAAGTGCAGATCACATCTTTATTTACACCAGAACAGTCAAAAGACTCTTTATGATCCAGCTACACAAAATATCAAAATATCCATGTAAAATAGGAAAATGTCCACAATAAGCAATTAAGGAAAAAAATAAAAACAGCATTCATTTTAAAACAGCTGGAGCAACAATCTAGTAATAATAATGGCATAATCATTTGAAATTTAAAAAGATTGCTGGAAGAGGTTCAACATAGATCAGCGGTCACTCACTGGTGGGCCACGCCCAAAACAAGGCTGCTCCACCCACATGGCCTGCCCACCCATGACCCCCACCCTTCGACCAAGCACAAACCTTGAGATTGAGTAGAAAGTCACATGAGCTGGAACTGGAAGGTAAGATCAATGGCAGGGGAGGGAAATCTACCCTAGGGTAGCTTGCTAATGTTGATGAGAAAGTTGGTCTCATATTCCAGAGCTGTAGTAGTCACAGGACTGGTCATTTGGCCATGCCAGAGCAGATCCTCCATTGAGCTGACTACCACTCTGAATTATGGGATTGGCCCGTGGTGGCTGGAATTAGGTAATGGTGCTGTTGTGGTGGGGGGTGCGGTGCAAGCGGGCTGAAGCAGTGTGACTGGAAGAAGCAGAACTCACATCTGCATCTCCCTTCATCATGGTATATTTGTGGCAGCTGGCATCAAGGCAGTTCCTCATGTCCTGCCACATCTGTAGTGCAGCAGAGAGAAGCAGCCAGAGTCAACCCTAGCTCTGCCTATGTTAAATCAGCCCCCTGCAAACTGTTGTCTCTTTAGCTGAAGTGGCATGAGAAACTTTGGCTGGGCTCTTGAGAGATGAGAGTGACTCCAGCTGCTTCTCTCATCTCTTTCAAGGAGCACTCAACAGCTTGGTGGGAGGGGGAACTTCTCTCATCCCCCCTTGGGCTCTGTGGGGCAGGCGGCAGGGAAGCGGCACTTGGGAAGAGCAGATCGGCCACTGCTGGGCTCTGGGGTGGGTTTTTCTCCCACTGAGGGTGCAGCCATCAGATGGGAAGGAAACGGCGCTCGGGTCCCCTCCAGCAGAAGCAGCGGATGGAGGGCTGATGGAGGAAAGCAACTCTTCTCTTGGTGGGGTGAAGGTGCCAAGCTCCCCCCTTTCCTTGCCTGCTTCCAGATGAGGCTGGAAGAGCTCTGGCATCCCCATCCAGGAGCCCTCACTTTCTCCCCCTCCCCCCAATTAATCACCGAGGGCAGCAGTCATTCTGCAGGCAGGTGCCTTCTGAGAAGCCCATGACAGCTGAGGGGCACTCTCCCCCAAGGAGAGCAAAACCCCCTTTCTATCTCTGCTTCTCCCAGCAGCAGTTGCCCGAAGCCCCTCAGCTCAGACCCCCCCCCTTTGCTGTTCTGTCTCTTTGGAAAGTGCAGGTGGGGAAGGGATTGAAGCAACCCAGTCCTCCTTCCTTCCTCCAACCCCAGGCAGCCACAATTATAATTAAAATTTTTATATTAAATATATTATCCTTTTTAAAATTTTCATAGTAGTGGTCCTTGGGATTTAAAACTATGAATTTGGTGGTCCCTGAGGTCCAAAAGGTTGGCAACCCCTGACATAGATGATTTCTACAAGGCAAGCAACATTTAGATCTTTAGATTACAAAGCAAGCAACAAGTTAGATCTGCAAAGGAAGACTGTTCCAAAGCTCAAAGGCATGAAAGTGAAACATAATTTTCTGGCATCAATTACCCTAGCCTTCATAAGTGAGTGACCATCAGTACTTTTTTCTGTATTGTATTGAATGAGTCAGTTTTCGTTTGGAGATTATGATCCTTCAAGTACTTCATTACAAATCTTTTTTTATCAGTTAAAGCTAGCACTTTAAATTGTACCTCAAAATTCACTGGCAATCAATTAGCAGATTACAGCACAGATGTAATATGTTCCTACTGTGTTTCCCCACTTATAAGACCTAGTCTTATTGTCTTTTCAGCCCCAAAATAAGCACCAGGTCTTATTTTCAGGGAATGTCTTACTCACTTACCTTAGGACCACCGCAGCCATGTCTCCCAGGTCCTGATACTTGTCGCGCCACTGCCTGACTTCTTCTGCAACCACTTGCGGCAGGAGGCTGCTTGGGGCATTGTGCCATTGTGCACCTGAGTGGCAGTACTGGTGCAATGACTGTTGTGGCATTCTTCTGAGAGTGGTGGCACTGGCATGATTAGCCTTGCAAATTTCTGCCACAAGCAGCAACACCTACACAATGAGCCATGTGGTATCTGGCCACAAGCCGCCACAAGCAGCTGCAGAAAAAGTCAGGCAGCGGCATGATGGATGTTGGCACATGGGAGGCCTGGTTGCAGTGGTCCAAAGGAAAGTAAGTATGGGACATGTGAGATAGTTCCACACACACCCCACCTTGCCCAGCCCTAGCTTGATTTTTATGCCTGCGCCAGGCCCCCTCCTCATGAAACCAGATGGTGGGTGGGGCTTTATTAGGGATTATTGGGATAGGGCTTATATTAGATGCAGGCATGAAAATTGGGCTAGGGCTTTTTTTCAGGTAGGTCGTATTTTGGGGGAAATACAATAGATGGTTCACTGTAGCTTTCTACTATCTGCAATTTCTGATGTATTGTGACTGAAAGAACTGAGCAATCCAATGTACCAGTGAGGATAATACATTTCTAAGTCAGGTTTTAAAGAATCCAGTAGAAAATCAGTATCTTTTTTTTTTTTGCTTGTCCTAACATATTTGTATAATGTTCAGAAAAAGGAAATCCTGTACTCTGCAGTATATATCTCCCAATCACAGCTATTACCTCCTGCTACTATAAATATTTTAACAATTTTCTCCTCCCATCTTTTTCTTCCATTTCTCGTGTTCAGTCATTCTATGGCATAAGGGATCATATCCATACACCACAGAAAGGTATTACAAATATTTAAATTGTTAATTTTTTTCTTTTTCTATTTAAGTTTCAAATATATCACTCTAGTTTACCACAGAGGCCCCAGCAAGTTGTACTGCACTGTAAATTTTTCACAGTATTTGCCCAAGTTCAAACTGATGAAGATTGTCCTAATTATCTTGTCCACTCCCAGGAGCCTATTTGTCCTGGACTCGCTAATCCATAACCCTGTGGCTCTATGGAAAGCTATCCAGGCAATTAACATCTCTTGCCATTCAATAAAGGAGATGGTATTCTACCATCTAAAACTTCAAATTCAACACTGCAAGATGAGGTAAAACTAAAAGAAAATAAACAATGGCATGATTACAAAATGAATACAGCCATGCTCTATAAAAGAGACCGTGCGGTCCTAACTGTAACATGGTCTACTTACAGTCTAGGTCAAAAATATACAGTAACTGCTCCTACACCCCACAGAGCCTAAATTGCCTAAGGTGTGTAAGGATTTGCTGCTTACCTGTAATACCCCCAAGTGGGTCAAGATTGCAACTGAAAAACTAAGAGTGGCTTCTTTAAATGGAAGATGTAGGCTGAATGGCTTCACTTCCCATCTCTTTCCCATCAATGCTTGTAATAGAAAGTAAGGAGAAAGGAAAGGGCAAGTGCGTAATAATCCCTGGGGAAAAAAAAGGTCTGTAGGGGGTACACATAAGTGCACCAACGTTCCTACTGTCCTTGTTCTATTGTTTCTTTTATTTTTTATTTTTCTTATATGTATCCATGTATTCATAACTATGTTTTTACTTATAACATACGTATAACTATGTTATACCTATTATCTTGTAAGCAATTGACAAAAATAAATAAAAAATAAATAAAAAACTTCCCTTATGAAGGGAACATGCTGCACCTACTTTGGCTGGCAAGATCAGGGTTGTAAAACTTACCTCTAAGCTAGCTAAACAGAAAGAAATTAATTTTCTGTCCTCCCTGTGCTCTGGGGACGGAACACTATTAATCTTTATAAGGATCTTTATCTTTGCTTATTTAATAACAAGTGGGTACATTTAGAAATAAAGTAATTAGACTGCAACCACTGTCTATTTTCACCTGTTTGAAAGAATCATGTGATATATTTGGAAATCAAGACTTGATGCTTTTATTTTACAAAAGACAACAATGTATTCTCAAGAGAAATACTTATGAGTGAACAAATAATTACTAAGGTTGTGCAATTATTGCACTAATTACATTAATCTTACATAGCTTTTTTTCTGGTAATATTACACTACTAACTAGAGCATACAAAACATTTGCTAGACCATACTCATCATCAGTCTGGAAACCACATTATGTATCTAGTATTAACACAGTTGAGAAAGTCCAGAAATATTTCACAAGAAGAGTTCTCCACTCCTCTACTCCTTGCAGAATACCTTATGCCACCAGACTTGAAATTCTAGACCTAGAAAATCTAGAACTACACCACCTTCGGTCCGATCTAAGTATAGTATATAAAATCATACATTGCAATGTCCTACCTGTCAATGAATACTTCAGCTTCAACCATAACAACACAAGAGTAAACAATAGATACAAATTCAAGGTTAATCGCACTTGATTGCAGGAAATACGACTTCAGCAACAGAGTGGTCAACGTCTGGAATGCTCTACCTGACTCTGTGGTTTTTTTCCCCAAACCCCAAAAACTTTAACCTTAGATTGTCTACTATTGACCTCACCCCTTTCCTAATAGGTCTGTAGGGGGCATGCATAAGCACACCAACATGCCTACCATCCCTGTCCTATTGTTTCTTTTATATATTTTTTATTTTTCTTATATGTATTTATAACTATGTTTTTACTTATACCTATTATCTTGTAAGCAATTGATGAAATAAATATATAATAAATTATTTACTAAGGTTCCAATTACTACATTTGGAACATTAGTAAAGGTTCCAAATGTAATAATGTAATGTAAGGTTTCAAAACATCCAATCTATTATTGTTTAAAAATATTTCAAAAGAAGAAAAAGAGGGGGGAAACCCTTTTTAAATATTTAATTTCTAACTTCGCCTTTATTTGTATTCCAACTGATTTGCATTGTATAAGGGTAATGCTTTTTTAAATTTGCCCTAATTCATTACAACATAATATTGGTTTCTTTTATTTAAAGTCAAGATTGATTGAGCTCTAAGAATGGGTTTTGGAGTAAATGCATAAGACTTAATTCAAGCCATATAGAGGCAAACTTTCCCATTTGTGGAGAACTCTGTCTTTCTTCTCTTGCACAGCCATTTCTGGATATGTTCTGGAAACACTTTGGACCATTTGATTTCATTCAGTACTGTATGTTTGGATAATGAATTGTGATCTTATATATTTTGAAATTGTGGGTGGTATTAATGCAAACAATACAAGCAATAGCAATAGCACTTAGACTTATATACCACTTCACAGTGCTTTAGAATACTTTCTAAGCAGTTTATAGAGTCGGCTGCTCAGGATTAGCAATACTGGAAATACTACATTGTAATTACTGCACCACTATGGCTCATATATGTGGTGGAATGGAATGGAAAACCAAAGCAACAACACAACAAAACACACAAAAAGGGCTGGAGAACTGCAAAAATGAATTCAAACTGCCTTTTGAAATTTGAACACATAGCAATAAAAAACCAATATGCTGTACACAATGTTTTTTCTGTAGATAAATCTTAATGAAATATTATGGCAAAGAACCGAGAATGTTTTAGTTCATATAACAAAGATAATTCATTTGAAAATAATCAAAAATCTACTATTCCCATTTCCATAAGATACAATTTCATTGATTGGACTGAGACTGTTTTCATCTGTCCAATGCTTCACCAAGCTGTGTCAATGCAAGAGTCTTCCAAGCAGTGGTAGGATTCAAATAATTTAACAACTGGTTCTCTGCCCTAATGACCAGCTAGATAGGTGTGTCTGGGTAGTCATGTGACTGAGTGGGAGTGGCCAACTCAACACCACTCACTTTGAGGTGTTGCACCTCTCCTGGCTTCTCATGATAATGGGGGATGCTGCAACAGTCATAAGTGTGAAAAGCAGTCATAAGTCACTTTTTTCAGTGCTATTGTAACCTTGAATGGTCACTAAATGAACTCTTGTAAATCAAAGATTGCCTGTACAAGAATACAAAAAGTTTCTTTGCTTGAAAGAAGCTGCCCTAAATATCAATCATTAGATTAGAAATGGGAGAATACACACTGAAGATCAATGATAGCATAGCTATCACGTAAACCTAAACCATTCTGTCTGAATCAGAGATGGTATTCAGCAGATTCTGACCAGTTCTGGAGAACCGGTAGCGGAAATTTTGAGTAGTTTGGAGAACCGGCAAATACTACCTCTGACTGGAGATTTTACAGTATCCTTCCCCTGCCATGCCCACCAAGCCACGCCCACAGAACTGGTAATAAAAAAAATTGAATTCCACCACTGGTCTGAATACCTTCTTGTCATCAGCAATACCTGCAAATCAGGCAGGGTGCTAGAGTACCTTGAGGAATTAAAATAGTTAAAATGCAACAATAACTATCAGCAGCCAACTCATAAAGTGAAACCTTTTATCAGAGAGGTCATTTAAGCTCTCCAGAAAGTGGGTGGCACACTATACCAAGATAAATAGACAAATTAACAAAGTATATAGGGGACACAGGTTTAAACCTCTCAAGCTTGCCAGGATCACAATAAAATTAGTACATGCCACATATATCTAAATAAACTTCAAGCCTGGTGCCATGTTACTAAGCCTTATTATCATGAGAGAAAACTAAAATGAATTGGAAGATCCATACTCCTACCTCCTATTCTTTTGAAGTCTTACTATCAGTGAGCAATCATGTGCCTTGGCCACTCCAAAGCAATGCAAGAAACATCTGTCCTGAAGGTGCTTTTTCAAGAGGCAACTGTACTTTCTGGAAACCAAGAAAGTCCAGATGCCTCTTGAAAAAAGTACCTGTGGGACAAGCATGACCTGGATGACTGAAGAATCCTCATAGACAAGAGATTCCTGTGCTCAGTGAACTGACAAAGCACCCTTTCCCACCTAGGAGAAGCAATCCTTAGATCCATTGTATCAGTAAAGATACCATTAACCAGATTTAAGGAAAGATCACATACCCCCAGAAAGGCAGTCAAAAAATCAATGCCAAGCTTGCATCCTACCTCTTGGAAGTCCATCCCAAAAGGACAGTGTCAGCAACCACTAAAGCAGTGTAAAAAGCTTTAAACAACCCTTCTTCTTTAAGAAAGTCAAGCCCCTCCACAGTTCAGGCAACAGAAAGTCTGGGCATATTGCTGAGAACAAGGCTTAACAGGAGAGGCAGTTTCTGTAAGTAGGGTAATAAAGATAAGGATTAGGCTAGAAACAACACAGAGGCACACAGAATGTTTCCTTCCTGCCTTCCTGACAAGATTAGTCATGTAAAGTGGGGGATAGAAACAAAAGGCTGTTCAAAGATTTCTTCCAACTGGTTCTCAGAACTGTTCAGAAAGGTAACAAATGGTTCTCCTGAACAGATACAAACCAACTGAATCTCACCACTGCTTCCAAGACTGTTTTTAAACTGATTTTTGCAAATGTCAGAGCATTTACTTTCTGGTAAACCAAATGTGGAGTGTGTGAAATACATATATAAAGTGTTGAATGGAAAGTAAAATATTCCCAGATCATAGACCTATGGAATCTGATGTTAGATTTCCATTACTGGGTGGTTTTTTCAACTACTCCATTTTAGCTCTACAACTGAATAACATCTTATTCAATCCAAAATGCAGATACTGTAAATACAATCATATAAGTTTACTACGAGGATGAAATCTTCAAGGATTGGGTGACACTTCCGATTTAACAAATGAATACATAAATAGATCAAACCAGACCTATAATTTTGTGTTCAGTTCTAGACACTGTACTTTGAAAAGGACACTGACAAACTGGAATAGAGAGCAGCAAAAATAAGAAGCCCAGAAGAAAAGAAATATGAGAAATGACTGGAGACATTAATCTGGAAAAGAATGCAAGGAGACATGATAAGATCCATGGTGGAGCAATGGTTAGAATGCAGTAGTACAAGCTACTTTTGCTGACTGCTGGCTGCCTGCAATTTGGCAGTTCAAATCTCACCAGGCTCAAGATTGACTCAGCTTTCCAGCCTTCCGAGGTGGGTAAAATGAGGGCCCAGACTGTTGGGGGCAATATGTTGACTCCGAAAACACGTATAGAGGGCTGTAAAGAATTGTGAAGTCGTATATAAGTCGAAGTACCTTTGCTATTGATGCATTCTAATATCTGAAGAACATCAGCTAGAATACAGGGCAGAATCATGTAGAATTTCTTTGAAAGACAGGGCAAGAATCAACAGGTTGAATTTACATTTTGGTTAGACAGAAGGAAATATTTTCTTAACAGTAACAGCTGCTCAGCAATAGAACAGAATGCCTCAGGGGGTCGTGAACTCTGTTCACTGGAAGCAAAGACTGGATAGCCATCTGCCTGGAATGCTTTCATGTTGAATTCCTGCACAGAGAGGGGGGTGATGTAGATGATTGCCAAGATCTCTTCCGGGTCATATATTCTGTGAGTCCATAAAACTAATGGCAATATGTTATATAACAGAGACTCTCAACAAATACAACACATACTTCTTTAGCTAGGGCAAAACCTAATAAAATGAGCCAAGACTTGTTCTTCCTCATCTGTATCATCCTCCTGAATTCACTGTATACCTCCCTCAAACTCACTGAATGCAATTGCTTTTCCACATTGCTTTACCAACATTACAACATTTTAAAGAGAGGATGTGTATTGTGGTATCCCCTTTCTCTATTAGCTCTATTATTCTCAGTTAGCTAATACAGATGGATCGTGTTTCTTTGCAGGTGTATCACAATCACATGTTCTCTCTTTGTGTATGCTTGTGTCTATTTGCTTTAACTGATTTGAAAAAAACATAATTTTATTATGCTGGCATGATTCTTTGACATTTTTGAATTATTTTCTATCATCCTTCAGGCAGACCAATATATTGCAATGGACATTTCTGGTTGAATTTTTATTGGTACATTCTTGGCAGTGGACCTCTCCAAAGCACTGCCATTCTCTGTGACGAAGACATACTGTATGTGTCTGTCACATTGTTCCTCATCAGCCTCTTTTTCCTTCCTGATATTCAATGGAACATAAATGTATTTCTGTTGGGTCTTGACATGTCTTAATTCCCATCATTAAAACATCATTCTACTTTTCTCATTGTTTCCCTTTCTCTCTTCTCTTCTAGATTATTTATGGAGGAAAACACTTTTGCTCAGAACTTGGGGTTTCATAGATCATGACACCTGTACTGGATAAACACTCACAGGCATGGAGGAAATCTAAATGTGTACAGGTGAAACTCAAAAAATTAGAATATCGTGCAAAAGTTCATTTATATCAGTAATGCAACTTATAAGGTGAACCTAATATATGAGATAGACTCATTACATGCAAGCAGGACAGTTCAAGCCGTGATTTCCCATAATTGAGATGATTATGGCTTACAGCTAATGAAAACCCCAAATCCACAATCTCGGAAAATTAGAATATTGTGAAAAGGTTCAATATTCTAGGCTCAAAATGTCCCACTCTAACCAGCTAATTAAGCCATAACACCTGCAAAGGGTTCCTGAGCCTTTAAATGGTCTCTCAGTCTGGTTCAGCAGGAATCATAATCATGGGAAAGACTGCTGACTTGACAATTGTGTAGAAACCATCATTGACACCCTCCATAAGGAGCCTCAAAAGGTAATTGCAAAAGAAGTTGGATGGTCCCAAGGTACTGTATCAAAGCACATAAATAGAAAGTTATGTGGAAGGGAAAAGTGTGGAAGAAAAAGGTGCGCAAGCAGCAGGGATGACTGCAGCCTGGAGAGGGTTGTCAGGAAAAGGCCATTCAAAAGTGTTGGGGATGTTCACAAGAAGTGGACTAAGGCTGGAGTCAGTGCATTAAGAGACACCACACACAGACGGATTCTGGACATGGGCTTCAAATGTCGTATTCCTCTTGTCAAGCTGCTCCTGAACAACAAACAACATCAGAAGCGTCTTACCTGGGCTAAAGAAAAACAGACCTGATTTGCTGTGGTCCAAAGTCCTCTTTTCTGATGAGAGCAGTTTTTGCATCTCATTTGGAAACCAAAGACCCAGAGTCTGGAGGAAGAATGGAGAGGCACACGCTGCAAGATGCTTGAAGTCCAGTGTGAAGTTTCCACAGTCTGTGTTGATTTGGGGAACCATGTCATCTGCTGGTGTTGGTCCACTGAACTTCATTAAGTCCAGGGTCAACACAGCTGTCTACCAGGAGATTTTGGAGCACTTCATGCTTCCTTCTGCAGATGAGCTTTATGGGGATGCTGACTTCATTTTCCAGCAGGACTTGACACCTGTCCACACTGCCAAAAGCACCAAAACCTGGTTCAATGACCGTGGGATTATTGTGCTTGATTGGCCATCAAACTCACCTGACCTGAACACCATGGAGAATCTATGGGGCATTGCCAAGAGAAAGATGAGAGACATGAGACGGAACAATGCAGAAGAGCTGAAGGCCGCTATTGAAGCATCCTGGTCTTCCATAACACCTCAGTAGTGCCACAAGCTGAGAGCTTCCATGCCATGCTGCATTGAGGCAGTAATTGCTGCAAAAAGGGCGCAAACCAAGTACTGAGTACATATGCATGCTTATACTTTTCTTTTTTCTTTTTTTAAAACAAATTTTATTAGGTTTTAAAGATAATACACAAACAAACAAAACCTAATAACATAAAATCTCTTTTCTAAAAACTGCTTATTCAATTTTAACAAAACAAATAAACATCTCATATGAATACACATAGTTTCAGATTATCACATATGCATATCTTATTTATTCTTTTTCCAACTTCTCCTTTTACCTAAATTTCTATATCTCTTTATTCATTGTACTTATACTTTCATCTGTCTTGTTTACAATTTCATTATTCTCTTCTAACATTCTTCCAAAATTTTATTAATTCTCAATAAACTAACTTAACAAACAAAACACAAAATATAAAAACATAAAACTTTTTTTTGAAAGCGGCTTAATCCTGGGTTAGCATCTTTTTATATAGACATAAATCAAATTCATGCTCACCTTATATACAATTTCATATCTCATTTGTCATTCTACATTTTCTATATGTTTTCTCCCCTCTTTTCACTCTCTTAATTCTATTTTATTTATTTCATTTCAATTTAAATCATTTTACTTGTATCTTTTGTCCGTTCTTTTTCAAATATCTATTTTTTTTTTCTCTTTACTGCAAAATTTCTCTGTAATCACTGGTTGAAGTATGACGACTTTTTATCTTTCCCCTAGATTTAACACTTAAAATAATATATAATTTCCATACTGCTTCTGCTTGATACATTCTACATAATACATTTTAAAATAATAAAAAAGAGAAAAAAATAGTAAGCTTATAATATAGTAAAAACAGTGTTCCACAGCTAATTAAACTCTATTAGACATTTAACACATTCCCTTTAATATATTTTAACTCATATAATATTCCAATTTTCTAACTCTATTTCAAATACACATACTACAATGCAATCCTGTGCACTTTTGCAGAATCTCTTCTTTAATTACATTTTACCCTTTGTCTCTAAAAAAAAACCCTGTTTTTTAACATCTTGTTTTAAGTCTTTATAACTTCTCTTCCCTTTTTCCCTTCCTCTCTTATCCAGTCTAATCTTTTTGTCCCTCCATCTCTCAATCTCCACCCTCTTGGTCTCCCCTCTCTGTTGTATTCCTCTTTTCTGTTGCTTCCTGACATTGTATCGATTTTTCACCTTATTTTTCCCTTTCTTGGTTGTTTTTTTCAATCTTAAATTCTCCATTTTCTTTCCCTTTCCCTTTTCTTCCTCAACTAAAATTATTTGTCCATTAAAGATGGCTTCTTCTTCTTCATCCCAGCTTTCTTGTTGTTGTAATTCCTGGTAGGTAGAAATCGCCATTTCTAAGAAGTGAAAAACAGATCCAGAAGAGCCCTTGCCTTCTTGTTCCTCTTCTTTTAACTTTTTATATTCTATTTTCAATTCTTCAACAGATAATGCCATTGTAAGATTTAAAAAAAAAAATCAACCCAAATGATTTTAGTCTTTCAAAAAATAGTTTCTAAGAGTCCCAAAGTCACAAAGCAATCCAAATCAGCACAAACTGTTTCATTTAGCACTTTCTTCTTTTTGTACTATCTTTTCCTGGGGTGAAATTTAATTACACAGTTCCAAAGTAATTTTTTAAAAGTCTTATTGCCATTATCTCTGATCTAAAAAGTTCCAAGCCGTCTCCCCCAACAAAATCTTAATATATATTCTTTGCCTCTCCCTTCCCACTTATAGCAAAAAAAGAGAAAATTTTTGGTTTTTAGTTCCAATGTTCAGAAATTTTAATATCCCCTTGGCTTTAATTTTCAGATTTAATTACCTTCTATGCCAAAGCAGGTTTTTCCGATTTCCATCTGCTATTTCCATAGGGAAGGAGAGTGAGAAGAAAAAAAACCTTTCCCTTTAACTTTTCTCCGCTGCTTTTAATGTTCTTGTTAGGAAACAATGTATCCTTTAAAAAGTTGAACCTCCAGAATAAAGATGTAACTTATTGTCCCGGTTCAGCCAAAAACTTTCACTTCCTCAAACTTCCTCCTGCACAATCTTTTCCAGCTGGAAGCTTCTTTGTGGCAGCCATTACTGACCGCCGCTCCACCGCCTTGGGAAAAAGGAGTTAAACCGGCTGAGGGGGGGGATTGCGATTCCCCCAGACCCCTGCTTGGATCTCCCCTGTCTTCGGTTACCTCTGCGGGGTAACCATAGCCTCCAAATCCAGCTGGATCGGGGGCACCTTGGCAGCAAGTGCAGCAGGAACCGCACACGATCGCAGATTCCTGCCGCCACTGAAGCCTTGCAACCGGAAGTCTCTCGCATGCTTCTACTTTTCATAGGTCCAATATTGTTCCATGTACAATCCCTGTTTTATTGATTGCATGTAATATTCTAATTTTTTGAGATTGTGGATTTGGGGTTTTCATGAGCTGTAAGCCATAATCATCACAATTATGACAAATCA
The DNA here is from genome assembly GCA_015471245.1 of Laticauda colubrina. Classification (NCBI taxonomy): domain Eukaryota; kingdom Metazoa; phylum Chordata; class Lepidosauria; order Squamata; family Elapidae; genus Laticauda; species Laticauda colubrina. The sequence continues at coordinate 33,850,558 of BLBF01000017.1, forward strand.
TGGCTTGAACTATCTTTATTTGCATGCTATGAGTCTATCTCATATATTAGTTTCACCTTTTAAGTTGCATTACTGAAATAAATGAATGTTTGCATGATATTCTAATTTTTTGAGTTTCACCTGTATAAGAAAGTCATCATATTCTTAGCCAGGCTTGTCCTTTAGCATTTTTGTCACAGACTTATGGCACTGGGAAATATCACTCCTGGTATCAACAAAGAATTGCATCTACATCTTCAACATTCATACCTCTCTGGTTCCATTCTTAATAAAAAAAATAGCCACCTCAATATTTGGTGTCACTTATGGCCTAGTAGTATATTATTATATTAAGTGCTATGAAGAAGAGGGGTTCAACCTATTCTCCAAAGCTCTTGAAAGCAGGACAAGAAGCAATGGATGGAAAATAATCAAGCAGGGAAGCAATGTAGAACTAAGAAATTTCCTGACAGTTAGAATAATTAATTAGTGGAATGAGTTGCCTCTGTAAGTTATGGGTGTTCCAACACTGGAGATTTTTAAGAAGAGATTGGACAACCATTTGTCTAAAGCAGTATAGGGTTTCCTGCCTGAGCAGGTAGTTGGACTAGAAGACCTCCAAGCTTCCTTCCAACTGTGTTATTCTGTTATTCAAATGTGTCTGACCATTGATTTTAAGCTGCATCCTCTATGTGATACCACTACCTTCTATTTCAGTTTCATTGTACTCCTCAGGGGCTATTTTATTTCCTCATTATGGCTATGCAAGGTGGAGTTGCTTAGCAACATTTCAGCAGTCCTCCGTCTTCAAAAACAATTGTATACAAATATCCACTTATTAGTAGAATTATTAGGTCTCCTCCCTAACCATTCCAAGGAATGAATAGCCATTTTAAAAGGACTAATTTGATAAATTTTGATTATCTAATTTTGGTGTCAGCTTCCAGAACTTTTATTATTGAAACTACTAACAAAAACAAAACATACAGCTCCTAATAAATCCCCTGTGTCCACCTATTAACTGGAAGATCATAGCCCTGGAGACAACTTCACTTAAGGTCTAGCCTGCTTGTGATTAGTGCTACATTTGAATATTCTACCAACTCTCCATTAATCTTTGTATCTAAACAAAAAGTAGAGAATTATTAAATGGGTCTGCATTGCTCCATGGCAACTGTGTTTTCTTGGTGCTTATAAAGTACTTTTTAGAATTCACAATCTACAAATAACCTAAGATTTGTTTAATACAATTATAATTGCAGTCAATTATTGAAAACATTAGTGCGAAATTAAATGGCACAGAAAAATTTGCCTTGCCCTCTACCACTTTATTCTAATAAATTATGCAGTACTTTGTGCATTTATTTATTTATTTGTTACATTTAAATAGCCATCCATCTTATACTGAAAGGCAACTCCCAATTAATAATTAAAGCAACATTAGTTTTTTTAAAAAAATAGTTCAGTAAGCATCCTGCATAAATCTATTAAAAACCATAAACATTTACCATTAAGCACCAAAGTTAAATTTCCAAAATCCTTGTTAAATCCTCTCACCCTGTTTCAATGCTTATGAGAAAAGCTCCATCTTAAAATGCTTTTCAGAAGTCTAGGGGTAAACTAGACATTTAAACATTTAAACTAGACATTAAAGGGGCAGAGGTATTACTGGAGAGAACCACTATTACAATTTTGGAATGTTCTGGAAAGTGCAGCAGTTCTCCGTACTGTTTTAAAGAGCAGAGAAGAGTGAATTTTTGGTGTTCCTTTTTTTTCCAGCTCCAGCAATAAGATACTGCAGTGGGGAAGGTGTATAACCAATAAGGCACTAGAACAATGAAGTAATGTTTTCTTTCTGTGACTTGAAGACAGTGTCTGATTAGTCCCTCAGTGCTATGGTTAATATTGGCTATCTTGAAGTTAATAATATAGTACTGGGTAGACTGACAATTGTTAGGATGACTTGATGCAAAAAGTGGGTAGATCTCTTGTAAGTAGGTGTCCTTGCCAAGTATACTTCATTCCCTGAAATCCTGTTCTGTTTGGTTGCTAGAAGTACAAGGACCCTCTTCTCTTTGTCCTTTGTCCTTCTTTATTGCCACTGCTTATTTTTTCAACCATCTGAAAGAGTATTGCAACACCATTCCAGAACCTTAGAAAAGGAATGCCAAAAATGTCAAATGTGTTTGCCAATAATGACTACATGTGACTTTTCCTGATTTTCAAAATAACACTCCTGTCTCCACAAAAATCAAAACTTCATATTGGCTACAACAGCCACAAATGAGGCTTAAAACCTCATAAACTTTTGAGATGGAGATGTAATGATGGAGAGTAGTCTCTTGTATTATTTAATAGGGCACCCTCTGTAACATGATTCATTGATCTAAATGCATTATAAAAATCCAGAAGCATTGAAGAACATTTCTTCCACATCTGTAAAGGAGTAACACTTCAAAAATGTGTCAGAATGATATATTATGGCTTTAAAAAAGCATGAGAGAAGGAAATCTATAAATCCAATGATGCTTCTTTTATCCTTCCTGTCATCTTCAGAAATGACCAAGTATCAAGTAAAAATAGGCTAGCAGTGTGTTTGAATAATGCTTCTGTCACAAGATAGCTTAGAGTTTTCTTTGGGAAACTGCAGAGATAAAAGGGAGTTGTCTTCCTTAAATATTGTCATTATATAATTTGTTCTAAAATGAAAACTAAAAGTACCATCAGTCTCTAATTTTTTTTTACTTAGTTTTCTAATTTTTTTTACTTAAGATATCATATACACTTGCAATGAAAAAGTATTTGAGTTGTCTTCGATAATAATGTATGGTATGAATTCTAATTGGAGAATGAACATTTCTATTTTACTATTAAACAATGTCATACTAAAGATAAAAATAAAGGAAAAGCTGAAGGCATTGTAGTTCACCCCCTTTGTCCCTCTCTTGTTAAATAGAACTCTAAAGATGGGAAATATTTAATAAAACCTTTTTTCGTTCAGATTATGAGGATTTGTTTAATTTTGTCTGAGTCTTATCTATCTTTGCATGGACTGCAGTCTATTTCCATCCACAGTGTTCCAGTAGCTCCGACCAAATGATGAAAAAACACTTCTCCCTCTTTCCTGTTTCCTGAAATCACCCATTGGTCAGACAATCTAGCTAGCCAGGGAGTAGTCAACATTGCTATAATCCCATCTAAATTTCTTGGATCACAAGGAAAAGCAAGACAATGTATTGGAGCAGATGGGATTTCAGTGAGTCTGGGACCAGTTTGCTATCTAAAGCAGTGGTCCCTAGTCTTTTTGGCACCAGGGACTGTTTTGTGGAAGACAATTTTTCCACAGGCTGATGGGGGGATGGTTTCAGTGTTGCTTGCATGTCCACCACTCACCACCAACTGTGTAGCTCAGTGATACTGGTCAGTTGCCCAAAGATTGGGGATTCCTGTTCTAAAGAACCAAAATGTCTCTTAGTGTTATATATATATATAGATATATAGATATATTTTAAAAAACTGTTTTTTAAACAACATTTTAATCATGTTGTAATTTTACTTTATAATTTATGACCAGAACAATCCCAGTAAATTGATGTCATCTTTTATTGTGAGAGAAAGGTGCAATAGAAAAATCAGTATCACCTCTTGTTAATTTTTCCACTTATCATAACCATGTATTGCCTAACTCATAATCACTATGCATTCAGAGATGCTTCAGAAATAATGGCAGGATGTTCCATTCAACTGGAGTAAATGGACAAAAGAATTTTCCCCCTTGTCATGCTCAAAAAAATAAAGGTGAGCAGCAGCCATTTCAGGCAGATGGAGAACACATAGGTCATTCCATTTAAAAGGTGTTGTAATGCAACTAAATTAGTTTTAGCATTGTGGTCAGATTGATCACTGAAATAACAAATGAATTGCTTGACAGAAGCAGAGCCAGCAAATAAATGCTTAGGAGGAGGCTACCAATTTACATTCTTAATATTGCAAAGATATTATAGTAGAATGAAACAATTTGGGGCTGAGTAATTCAAATGAAGACTAGAGCAATTATACAATGTGAGGGATCAAACAAAGGGAGCAAAACTATTTCACCCTACACATTGCAGAGTTAAAAAACAGCTTAGCTGAAAGGGTTGAGGCAATAGTTTTTATCTAATGAATGAGAGGGACAGTAAATGTCACCCTCCAGATTTGATGCCATTTGACGCATCTTGGACAGGATTTGGATAGATTTTTCCTAAACTGCTCTCTTGTCTGCTTTTGAGCTTGTGTTGTAGTTCTAGTACAGCTATCATATACCCTTGATCAAAGATTACTATGCTCCTTGTATCTGGGATGGCTGACCTCTTCCACCAAGCATGTAGCTCTGGGAGGAATGTACAAGGAGTGATAAGGGAAGAAAGGGAACAGCCACCTAGCCAGCTGATCATCTGGATCATCCATCATTATCAATGTTAACGGATGTTGCAGTTAAATCTGCCTCACATAGGTGCCTCCTCTTTCTATGAACTGTCCAAGCAATAAACTTGAAGAAGCAGGGACTGTAAAATTTTCACTTTTGGAAAAGAAGTCTTGAGAAGTCTTGAATATCTTCACCAAGAGCAATTCATGTATTGATTTTGGAAAAGGGAACTCTTTTTATTTTTGGGACATTTTGGACTATCTTCAAGAGCTAGAGAATTGTAAAAGATTTCAGTTTAAAGTGGGAACCACTTAAGGATTCTTTCCACCAACTAAGAGATATCTTCTTTTCATATATGTCAATTTTAACTCTTGGAACAAAAATTGTTTTGTGTAATGAAAGGAAACTATTAGACATTTAGGTGCAACATTATGAATGTCACCTCATCAAAATGTTCATTGGAATTCAAATATCATCAGACTGAAGCCTTGGAGTATAAGCTCAGCCTACCTCACTGTTTCTTTGTGGGAGAATGAAACAGAGCAATTTCCTCATTAAAGTCACCAAGGAAAAAGTGGAATGTAAATCATCATCATAATTTTATCCATGTCTATTCAGAAATATATTTCATTTAATACAATAAAAGCTAGTCCAAGAATACATGTTGAGGTCTATAGCTGTAGTTTTTAATTCTTGTTAATATTGTAGTAAAAAGAAAAGGCTGCTAACTCACTATACTGTGTGTGTGAGTGTGTGTAGCTTTTTTTAAGGTAAGGCAGAATAAGACTATTTCAAAATAAATACTTAAGTCACTGTGCTGAGCCTTGAAATGTTTGAACTAAAGTGTGAATGCATACTAAGTTTCAACCAAAGTTCCTCTTGTGTTTTTCTTTCTATTTCAGTGAACAAAAGAATAGAAAATATACTAGAATCAGGAAAGAATAAGTGTTCTTCAGATATTCATTCAAAAATGGTACTAGCAATTTTTAATTTATTCTTGTTTTGTTATTATTTTCCAATTAGGCATCTTTGTAAGTAACTCAGAAATACAGATTTCTTTTCAGAACTGGTTTAACTTTATTTATTCTATTTTTGATTAGGTCTTATTTATTTTTATTTCTTATTGAATTTACAACTGCTTTTTTGTTTATTTCAGAATTCAAGGCAACAAATATTTATACATATCAGTTGTGAATTCCACATGGAATCAGGAAGGGCAACCGGCCAATAAACACTCATCTCCATTCAGTTGCTCCCAGTTCTATCCTGAATTAAGGGATCACCAAAGTGATGGGATTAAAAATTGTTTACTACCGGTTCTGTGGGCATGGCTTGGTGGGCATGGTGTGGCTTGGTGGATATAGCAGGGGAAGGATATTGCAAAATCTCCATTTCCACCCCACTCCAGGGAATGGGAAAAATCTCAATTCCCTCTCCACTCCTGGGGGAACGTTATTGCAAAATCCCCATTTCCTCCCCACCCAACTAACCTGTTTTCCAGCTCTGCTCTCCTGTGCAGGGCAACAAAAGAATACCAAGCCAATTAGCTGGGACTCGGGACGCAAAGAATAGATGGGAGCAGGGCTAGTCAGAGGTGGTATTTGCTGGTTCTCTGAACTATTCAACATTTCTGGTTCTCCAGAACTGGTCAGAACCTGCTGAATATCATCTCTGGATCACAGGTTCATAAAAAGGGAGGGTTTTTTTTAAGGCAGCTTACAATAAAAACTAACAAAATCCATGCAATCAAAATCAAAACTAAAATCAGCTCTTACCACCGAAAGCTGGATGAAAAGATGTTTCTTGTCATCTTTTTAATTGCTGGAATAGGGGGAGCTTTTTCAAACGCATTTGCCATCATCTGGAAGTGATATTAAGAAAAGGTATTTACTTCTGTTCTTAAATAGTCAAGGTTCTTGCCATGAGGGCATCTCCTGCTGATGTAAGAAGCAGTCATAAAAATAATCCAACCCTAAGGCATTTATACCTTTAAAGTTTAACACCAGTTTCTTAAACTCTGCACAATCAGCAACTGGTAGCTAGTTCTGATAATCCATCACAGGCTCCTGCTATTGCTATTTACCTTTCCCAGGTTCTTAGCCATGCCATGTTTTTCAAACCTGCTTTCAGAGGACAAGCAGCACTGTAATAGCATCATCTTGCAAGATTTTAAACAGTTTGGTGGCATTTCATCGATTTCTGAAACTTTCCTAAAAACATATAATAGCCACTGATAGGTGTTTGCAAAATGCCAAGCTATAAGAGTTAATGAATAGCATGTATAAAGTGCCACCTTTTTCAGTTCCCCACTAGTAAATTTTATCTAGTAATTGACAGCCAAAAAGTAGTGAAAGCTATTGTTGAAGCCTTATTCAGTAACAGGATAAGATTTAAAAAATAAATCAAGCTATTTAGAAATGTGTTAAAGGTTTTATAGGTCATCACTTTTTAATGTGTTAATATTTCTTGATTTTATATTATTATTTTACCTGTGTATTTTATATTGTGACTGTATTGTAATATGTATATAGCTGCTGTTTAGGTTAATGAATTGGTCTAGAAATTATTATTATAATTATTGTTGTGGCATACACAGAGATACTCAAGGAAGCAAGCACACCCAATAGTCCATTTAATATATTTAATAGATAAAAATGAATAAGTAAGCTTCTTAATGATTTGAAATATAATAATTGTTAATGTTATTAAGTAGTAGAGTGCTTAAGACAGAAATTTGAGCATTCTATTTGTTAACTCTTAAATATGGAGACTTAAATATTTTTGTATTATGAGAATAGCTTTTCTGATGATGACTCTTTAATTCATATAACTGTTAGAGACTGACCATTATAACCCAATAATTTAGAGAATATCAAGAAAAATATAGGTATCACTGAGGATTTGGTAAATTCATCACTACATGCTCATATTACTGTTGTTTGCTGGTCATAGTTCTTTAATAAAAATAATTGCTTACCATTCCTTTCAAATGCACAAATAATTGCTTACCATTCCTTTCAAATGCTGGGCTACTTTCCAGTTACATGTTAAAATAACTTATGTGGCAATGGAATGAAGAATATTAATTATTTGAAGAATAAACTACAATCGTGTGAATCTATACCACAATTGTACAATCCAAACCATAATTCATACTTTTAGAAACATTGTGTAAGTATGAAATGAGCTAAAATATATGTCAGTTTATAGTAACTACACAACTGATTTTCAAAGGGTTGGATGACAGCAGACTTCCCTAAACTTCTTGTTTTCCAGAGATATTGGAATGACAATTTTTGGGATTTTCAGCCTTCAGGCCTGGCCCAATGTCCCTTAAGGATGCCATCTTGGTACATACAGCACAAGCATGTAGTAAATAGACCTGGCAATTTCTGAAGAAAATACTATCATAAGTTAGGTAAGCTTATAATGGTGTACCCATGCCCAGTATATGCCTGCATTCTATCACTAAGAAATACTGAGCCCAGAAGAATGGTTGTGTGTAGTGCACAATTTCCTACTTTGAACAGAAAAAGTCATTTTAAATCAAACTTGTGACACCAACAAAGCAACATTTTTCAATTGGCTTTGATGTCCTTATCTAATTTAAGCTGGAAAATATTTTTCAGATGGAGTAGGCCAAAATATCTCAGTATATGTTGAAGCTCAAAGAAGACAAACTGGAAATCTTGGAGCTTTGTTTTATGATATACAGTGTATATGCACCACACAATCCTTCCTGGTGAATCAAATATGACCACCTTTTGAAATATTGCTTTCTGTCATCAGAAGAAACTGGTTCAGAGAAATTCTGCATGACTTGCCACCCAAATTATTTCAGAAAACTGAGACCTTGTTGCCACAGTAATATTTCACCATTCAGGCACTTCCCTCTTGAAAGATGCCTACAATGTTTTTTTCCTATGTGAGCATTACCCTCTATGTTATTTGATACAGATGGAAAGAAAGCTATTTTTGGTTTCTCTCCTTGCATCTGTTCAAAATAAGGTTATTCTGTTAATCTGTTCAAAATAAGGTTGCAACACAAAACTGATACAAGAAAAAAATAGTTTTCTTTTCATTTTAATAATCTTTTTTTTCAATAAAAAGCCAGGAATGGAAACTGTCATCCTTTCTGCTAAAGCCACACCTTTAGGTGGCACAGTGGCATTTTCTTTGCTTCTCATGTATCATAATTGGCACCTCAGAATCATTTTTACTCCAAATTACAGCCAATAAAAGTACGAAGAAATAATAAATTAAAACAAATCCAGTACGCTATTTTATAATGCAATTTTCCACCTTTGCGGGGATTTTCAGGAGAATATATCCATTGAATTTGTCTCTTCGCAGAGAATGATGAAGTGTAGTAAGCATGAGATGTTGCTTGCTTGTGCTGACATATAGGCCCTTTTGAAAATTCTCTGCTCAGTCTGAAGACAAGGAAATTGAGTAAATAATTACTCTGAATTTCACCATCAGATGAGGTAAAAATCCCAAACAACTTTTCAAGTAAATGTAAAATACTAATGGTATTGATAATGGTAAATTGGCAGCTACGGAAAAAGCCCTTGGGATTTAATTGACACTTAGGATACCAGCAAGGCTATAGTTGATTGGGAAGATGAATTTACAGAGGAAGACAGATGTTCACTGAAACAAAGTCTTTGGCCACCTTGTAACTAAATAAGGGCACAACTACCAACATCTACCCATGAGAATTTTCTCCAAAGCAAATTTTCTTGATCAATCTGAATAAGAACCGATATAGGAAAAGTACAGGAAAATGTTTCTTCCTAGCCCTATTGCTATCCCTCCATATTGTGGAGGAATTGGTTTTTGCAAATAATGGCCACTAAAGCTGTCCACATAGACATAGAAGGTAAACTTTCAAGCTTGCTATTCAATGGTGAAATGATTTTTGGGTATTGTTGTACGAGACAATGAGTCTGCACTAACAGGCAACTCCCTTTGGAGCAAACCTCACAATGAACTTGGCAGCTGTTGGAAAATTGAAGCATTCTGGGTGTGAGTTAGAGGATGTTCTTGACAGCATGAATTTGACCTGATCAATGTTTAGTGAAGAAGGTTTTATAAAAATAACAGAGAAGAGAAAAGAAGAGATTCATTAACAAAATATACAATTTAGAAATACATACATAAATACACATTTTACATACATACATAAACATTACATAAACATAGATACATAAACATTTTAAAGTTGTGCTTTAAAAGCACAACTACAATGACGTGGGATAATACCCAAAGGAAGCTGAACAGCATACATGTAAGTATCCGCAAAAACTTAAAAAAAACAAATACATAAATACATATATATGTGTGTATGTTTACACACACATATATATACATATTTACATATATATTCACATATATACATATGTACACACACATATACATATACATATACATATACATATACATATACATATACATATACA
>BLBF01000017.1:33875406-33892657 GCA_015471245.1 Laticauda colubrina
TCATTTATCTGTGTGCCTATCTGACTAACGCTGCACATTCTGTTTAGTTTGTCTACCTAACCCTGGTTGGGGAACCCAGGCTTAACATAAACCATGCATTGTGTTGTATTGTAGCCACTGAACTGAATTTACTGTAGTGCATGTTTTATTCAGATATATATATAATTTGCACTCACAAATTAAATCAATTAAAGATGGATAGGCTAGCTGAGGTCTCTGAAGTCCAAAGACAGTACTCAAAGAAAAAGTGTCCTCAGGGGAGAAAATCATATTAATATTATTATGGTATGTTCCACAGTCAGCCAGATGCCAGAATGGATTTAGTATTTTTGGCTGTCTAGTGAGTCCTTCCCAAGCACCTGGGATAGGCCGATGTGGATATTTGATGATATTACAGATATTGTCACCAACTAATAGCCTAAGCCATGTAGATCAACCATATTCTTTCATGCTGAGTCCAAAAGTAGAGGATATAAACAGCTCCAAATAAAGCTGCTTTTTGCAATTGATTGATGATAAATTTGTCAATGTCAACAGTGTTCAAGTAGTTCTCCAAATGTTTTTGGATCACAACCTAGATGCCTATAACTTTTGGTACTACCTTTGCCTTTTTTTTTTTCAGTCAGTTTATTTCTATTTGCAGATCTTTGTATTCTCTGTTCTTTCTCTTCTATTCTTCTGTCTCCAAGTACTGTCATCCATTACAATCAAAATACAGTGGTGCTCTTTGACACTAAATTGGGTTGTTCCACCTTACTTCTAGCTGACAAAATTAAGCAGAAATTTCCTAATTTTGTTTTGGTTTAATGTGCTAACCATAATATAGAACAATGCTTCTTTTTAATGTGGGTTTAAGGCATTCTTTGATTTGTAAAATAGAAAGGCCTTTTGGGCAGAAGAAGAGAGAAATGAAATCAAGATGCATAAATCACTTCTAATTGCACAGAATTTCTGGATATAGGTCTAAAATGCACATCATTGATCTTAATTATCCAAATTAGATTTTAAGAATAAATCACTTTGATTTGGCACCTTTCCTCTTCTCAGTGTTTTTTTTTTTAATTTGACAGTTTCATTTAAAATGTAAAGATTCTTTTGAGTCCTTGTGACGAGATTCTAGTTTTCTTGGCAACATTTCACAGGAATAAGCTCTCTCTTTCAGGATACCCAAATGAAAACAAACATATTTGTGGAAGAGATTCTTCACAATATCTTTTAAAAATATTTATTAATGGAAATATGCCAGTCTATATTAAGACTTCTCATGTTTGTGATCTGATTGTGAGGGCTGGCTTGCATTTCTAAGGGAAAAAATTAATTAATATTATTTATTTATTTAGTTAGTTTGTTTGTCAAACATGTACAAGATAACAAGCATAAGTATGAACATAAACATGAATAAAGGAAGTAAATACAGATAAATGGGGACAGTAAGACAGGGGATGGTAGGCAAGCTGGTGCATTTATGCACGTTCTCTTTAAGGACCTTTTAAGAATGGGGTGAAATCCACAGTAGACAGTTTGAGGTTGAAGCTATGAGAGTTTGAGGCCTTTTGCATAGAACATTGAATCATAAGGCTGGAAGGGACTGTGGAATTCTAACTCAACCACCTGACCAAGGCAGGAGACCTTATATTGTCCAAGACAAATGGCTCTCCAGTCTTTTTTTGAAAATTTCAATATTTAAGGAAGCCCTAGATTAGACCCAATAATTGTTGAGAAAACATTTCTATATAGTAAAACAAAAACAAAAAACCTCCAAGACAAATCCACATTTTATACTAACTAAAACACCTAAAACTTTGTCTTGGGATTTTGGGATCAGTAGAGGGTTCTGCTATATAATATCCCTCTCAATGCCTAGTAGGGTCTCTACTTGACAGAGACTGTTATTTTGAGAATTGCTTGAAAAAGATCTTCCATAGAACTTTATTTTGTCATCATTTGAAGCATAAATGGAAACAGCTGTTATTTTTCCAGATTCAGCCTGAAAGATCAATATTATGAATCTTCCTTCCTCAGATAGTACTTGTTTCTCTAAAGTTCATGGTAAATTCTTCACAGCTATAGCTAGCCATTTTTTCCCCATCTGTCCAAGTGAGACCACAATTTTTTGGCTGAGATGAATAAATAAGGAGATAGTATACAGACTTGTCTCATTCAGTTGCCAATTTGGAGCCAGTCTGTTTGCCATGTTCTGTTTGTATTATGGCTTCCAGTCCCGTATATAGGTTTCTCATGAAGACAGTTATCTAAATACAATGACTTTATGTTTAGGTGACAAATACAATGGTTACAAACTTTAAGTTACATGATTATAACAACTGAGGACTCTTCTACCCAAGAAAATATAACTGCAAATGAGATCCTGATACTTTTAGAAATGTGACAGAAGTTTAAGTCAGTATTAAACTACTCAGCCAGGACTGCTGATTGTCCACCATAGATTTTATTGATTTGATTTGATTTGATTTGTCAATCGCTTACAAGATAATAAGTATAAGTATAAACATGAGTAAGAATACAGGAAATTGGTACGAATAATTGGGGACACTAGGACAGGGATGGTAAGCACAATTGTGCACTTATGCATGCCCCTTACAGACCTCTTAGGAATGGGGTGAGCTCAATAGTGGATAGTTTAAGGTTAAAGGAGTGCTAGTTATAGGATGTAACAACAGAGTCAAGTAGTGCATTCTGTTGCTGAAGTCATACTTTCTGCAATCAAGTTTGGAGCAGTTAACATTGAGTTTATATCTGTTGTGTGGTCTTGTATAGTTACAGCTGAAGTTAAAATTGTTATTGACTGGTAGGACATTGTAGCAGATAATTTTGTGTACTATGCTTAAGTCCAACCACAGGCAGCATAGTTCAAGGTTGTCCAAGCCCAAAATTTCAAGCCTGGTGATATAGGCAGAGTGCAAGCAGAGGAGTGTAGTACTCTTCTTGTGAAATACTTCTGGACTTGCTCAATTGTTTTAATGTGTGATATACAGTGCAGATTCCAGACAGATGAGTTGTATTCGAGTATTGGTCTAGCAAAGGTTTTGTATGCCTAGTTAGCAATTCTATATTTCCAGAGGAGAAGCTTCATAAGATCAGATTTACAACCCTTAATGCCTTTTTGGCAATGCTGTTACAGTGAGCTCTGGTGCTTAGGTCATCAGATATGAGTATTCCAAGGCCCTTGACAGAGTGAGGGTTGTCAATGAGGTCATATCCACCTAGCTTGTATTTGGTGTACTTTTTTTTTTACCAATGTGTAGGGCAGAGCATTTGTTGATCGAGATTTGGAGTTTGTCAATTGTTTGACCATTCAGACATATAATCAAGGTCACTTTGAAGGACAGTAGCATTGTTGGTAGTGTTGAATAGTTTTACATCATCCATGAAGAGGATACCGTTGCTTATAAAGTAATCACAAAGGTCATTTATGGAGAGTATAAAAAGTATGGGTCCAATGCTGCCTTGGGGGACACATCTGTTAACTGGAGCAGGGTTTGAAATAGCGCTTCCTATTTTTACTATTTGTTGCCTGTTTGACAGGAATTAAGTAATTTGTAATTTGTAATGAATGATTTGTTACTAGTAAACAGTAAGCAGAGACTGTGAGAGAAATTTAAGACAATCAGGTTCCAAAGTAAAGCACTGAGCAAATTAACAAAGTTTGCTAATAGGCACTTACCTGTGGGTCTTGGTGGAAAGATCCAATGATGCTCAGTATCACCCATGATAAGAAAAGTATGGTGAAACATGATGTAATACTATAGCATAAACTCTAGCTTTTCCTACTGGTGTCCTGACATCAGATGCATAAGTCATGTGGTTTGGGTCATAACATTGCAATACAAATAATTTTATCATTTGTTCGCTCTCTTTCAACAGATGCCTATATATCCATAACCTTTTTTTTTAAGAGCTTGCATTTGGCTAATCTGAAAGTCCAAAAGAAATAAGAAGAAAGATGGCTCTTTACTAGTAGATAAAAGTGGACATGGCCACATAGAAATTTACACTTTAAAGGCCTTCATCAATCTGGCATATACTTGCAGAAGTGAAATTCTTGATTTCCTCTCTAAAAGGCATAAAAATACAGTTGTGTTAAGTTGCTACATTGCTACAAATAATTGAAAATAAATATGTTCATAAATAAATAAATTTATGAACCCATCAGTTCATAAAGCATACTGTCTGTCAGGCTTTTCTCTGGTAGATCAGACAGGAACCAATTATATAGGCTTACAATAATGCAGAAACTTGAGATAAGTAGTTTATTACAGAAAAGCTAAAAAGCCATTACTAAATAACTTCAATTACTGCTGTCTATCAAGTATGAATCTTATTTATAATATAAAACATAATTTCAAAATACCTGTGCCTCTTTTTCCAGTAGGCTGGATAGCAAGAACAATGGCAATGAATGATTCCTTCCTCAGATAGTGAGAAATGCATGTATCAAGAACAAGAGTTGACGCATATTTAGAATTTCAGGAAGAAATCTCAAAACTTTGGAGCTTATGTTATTGCATCAAATAAATAAATGGCTTCTTCATGTCCCTCCTGGCTTGTGAAAGCTTCCCAGGAGGTGATAGTAGGATGGTGGTGATTAATACTTCCCTAAAGGAGGGGATAGTGCTCCAGCACTTTAAGGAGGCTGTGATCCTCCCTCTTCTTCCATCCTGTTATATAATTTCCAACCTGTCTCTAATCCTCCCTTTTTGGGGAAAGTTGTTGAGAAAACCACAGAAGCTCCAGAGGTTTCTTGAAGAAATAGATTATCTAGATTACCAGTCAGAATTTAGGCTTGGATATGGGACTGAAAGGACAATAGTCCTGCTTTGGATGATCTCTGGTGGGAGTGGGATGGGGGTAGTGCATCCATCGTTGCTCTACTTGACCTCTCAGTGGCTTTCGATACCATCGACCATAGTATTTTTCTGGAGCTGCTCCAGGGGATGGGAGTGGAAGGCCTGTGCTATCCAGGTTCACTTCCTTCCTCTGCATCTGCTCTCAGTCAGTGTTGATAGGAGAGGAGAGATCCAGCCCTCACCCACTGCTTTGCAGGGTTCTGCAAGGTACTCTGTCCATTCCTGTTCAACATTTGTATGAAGCCATTGGGTGAGACCATTCATCACCATGCACTAAAGTATCATCAATATGCTGATGATACTCAACTGTATGTCTCAGCCCATGGTGAGTTAAGTGATGCTGTGCCCTCTTTCTCGCAGTGCCTAGAGGCTGTTAGGGGCTGGATGAGAGCAACAGGTTGAAATTGAACCCTGACAAAATGAGTGGTTCTGGGTTTGGGGTTCTTCAGCCCATGGAGAATTTCCATCTTTGGTTTTCGATGGGGTGGCACTATTCCAAACATATCCTGTGCAAAATCTGAGGGATCTCTTGCACTCACGACTCCTAATTGAAGAGCAGGTGGCTGTCATGACCAGGAGGTATTTTGTGCAACTGTGGGTTGTACACCAGTTATGCTCTTTGCTAGATTGATAATCCCTACTCACAGTCACTCGTGCCCTAGTCACTTCCTGTATTAACTATTACAATGTGCTCTATATGTTGTTGCCCTTAAAGAGCATTTGGAAGCTCCAATTGATACAAAATGGAGTGGCCCACATGGTTTTGTGCAGATCTTGGTGTGCACATGTATCACCTGTCCTGCAGGAGCTGCACTGGTTGCCAATTTGCTTCCAGGTACAATTCAAGGTGCTGTCACCTTTAAAGCCCTTCATGGCTTGGGGCCAGGTTATCTGTCTTTTGCTGATCACATCTATCTGACCAACCAGAATAGAGAGACAATGAATGTTGTGGGTCCCCTCCCTGAGGGAGATATACCTGTTGGGACCAAGAAGAATGATCTTCTCCATGATGACTCTCTCTTTCTGAAACATCATTACCCCAGAGATTACAATGGTCCCCACTCTAACACTCCTCCAGAAGGCGCTAAAGACTTGGTTCTACAAGCTAGCCTGTGGAACACAGAGAAGGATGGAGCCCATTAAATGGTTCAAATGATGTGTTGTTGGTGGGATGGGGGGGTGGGTGTTATATGATTAGTATTAGTATTAATATTATTATATTCTCTTTTATTAGTTTTTATGAGGTTTTTATTCCTGTAAGCCTCCTTGAGTCACCATGTGTGAATAGGTGGCAATATAAATTTCCTAAAACAAAATAAAATAAATAAAAAGTCAATGACTGACTAGATAAATGATATATGAGAGAAGTTTTATTAATTGGCCTTTGGACTAAATACTTGTATCATTTACAAATATAAATTGAGAACATTGAATCATGCATTTCATGGCCTTTGTTGTCTGTATACCAAGGGGAAATAAATAAAATGTGTTTGAATTCTTAGTACAGGAAGGAAAATGTGATTTAACAGGCTTAACCAAGACTTAGCAAGATAAGTCCTATGATTGTAGAATAGCAGAATACAATTTGGTCAGAAGAAATGCAATCAATAGAAAGGATAAATTTTACTTCATGTTGAAAGTGTTCACTTTTGTTCAGAAGTCTAGTTAATGAAGGAGAAGAAGACTTATATTGCCACCTATAGAAATAAACTTCAGAACTTTCAAAAAGGCATGAAGTTCTAAGTATAGAGAGGGACATTATCCACCATTCCCACGCTGGAGGGCAATAATGGGAACTGTAGTTCAACATATTACCTACTTTTCACGAATTTTAAAAAAGCATGATCTCTATATGTCATATAACTTCACAGTGATGATCTAACAACACTTGTTTTGTGCATTCCTGAGCCCATGAATTTAAGGAATCAGTTTTATGCATCATATATAAATTTATTTTCATGCGCAGAGAGATCTGCAGCCAAGTTTAGAAAACAGGAACTTCTCAGTGTTAATGGAAGCAATTATAAAGAATAAGTTATACATGTATATATAATGAGTTACGCATCTCAGGGATTATTATTAGCATGCCTGTGCTACTGACAAACATATATAATGTTTTATTTTAACTATGACGACATAACAATAGAAATCTTTCCATCACAAAATCTATCTTGGAGTACTAACTCAAAGATAGTAACTAAGGCCAGGTAATGAAATTCAACATCTTATCTGCAATTTTGTTTCCAATCCTAGAGAGGATGATCACTGCAGTCAGCCAGCTCTTTTGTATAATTTCATAGCAAGCACGAACATCTTTCATCTTATTCATTTAGCTATCTTGTGCAGTTTCACACCAAACATGCATATCTTTCATCTTGTACAGCTTCACACCTTTGCACAACATTAATATATTTGAGACAACTGAGGATGGGGCATGCATACTTCCACACATTTTAAGCCCCTGTCCCACTGCACTAACGGATGCAAAGAGGATGTAAAATGTTAAAAAAAGCTTGCCATCTGTTGGAAAACGCTATGCATCCGTTGTGTACTCACTGTATACGTGTTTCATATGCTCTATCCCTCGAGCATCCGTCCACTGAGATTTCATCTGCGCAAGAAGTTTTGAGCTGCACAAAACTTTGTGAGTGGATGAACTTTCTGCCACGTACGATGTAGATCCGTGGCATATATGGGCAACAAACGTTCTCTGTCCGTTATCATCCGTTAAACGTCCACTGTATCCTCTCAGCATCCTCTGGCCATCCCCTCAACTTACATCCTCTGCAGCTGAAAATGGAAAGAGGGAGGAAACAAAAGGTACATGGAACGTCTACACAGCATTAGTAGCACGGAAATAGAAAGGATGTGAGCGTATGCATCTCGTATATAAAGTATTAAAAACGGACAAAAAGTTTGTATCTGGGATGTATCTCGTATATTTAGGATGTCTGGAGTATGTCTGGAGTATGTCTAGAATATGTAGAAGGACCGCTAGTGGACTACCGATATTTCCTATAAAAGGGGGAAGGAAATCATCTGGATCTCAGTATGAGTCCAGCAGCCATGGTGTACAGAGCTCTTCATCCTTGGTCTTCGTCTTCCACATCATCAATTGTTCTCCATGATGGATCAAGACACAATCCGTATGGTAGCTGCGATCATTCATCACCAGAACCAAAACCTGTTCAGACTGTTTCATCTTTTATACAGAAGGAGAAGAAGGAGACATCCAAGAGCTGTGTGGGTCCGAGAATGGATCATGAGAAGAATGGACTTTGGACTGTGTGACCAGTTGATGATGGAGCTGAGGATGTACAAGGCCCCAACAGAGCTTCACGTGAAGGGAAGAAGCAGCGCAACCTACTGAGACACTGGTGCAACTCCCCAGCTGGAGCAGTGGAGTAGCAAGACAGGATGATAGATGATTAATGGATGCTTCCTTGAGCCTGTTGCATAACACTGATGAGATTGTGCCATGTATGTTGAGTGGTCCTACAATGAATAGGGCATTAATAAAGAGCTTTGTTTATTTTGAAATGTGTTGATCAATGAATAAATTGTTATTGATAAAAAAGGTCCATATGTGTGGCAGCTGGGATGGTGGACCATACAGTCCCACTGTGCTTGCACTGGAGGTTTATCTATCCCATAACTATCCTTATCTATCCCACAAGCATGCAAAGGCTTAACCATTTGTTAAAAGTTTTCACCAACACTTCACTAAGGTAAAAAAATGAACCAAGTGTTCATTTTCATTAAGCAAAGATAACCTTTATTAACTTTCTTAGGTAACCTTTATGACTTTATTAAACAAGCAAAATGAACCAAGTAAACTGAATTAAGTGTGTTAAGCAAAGATAGCCTTTATTAACTTTCTTAAGTAAACTGTATGACTTTATTAAATTAGCAAAATGAACCAAATAAAGTGTCTTAAGCACACTTTAAGGTGCTTTATCCCTCCAGGATAAAGTGAACAAGTAAACAACTCAGTCTCTGGCACTATTCTCAGTCACTCTGAATCATATCTATGGTCTCAGCTGTTAAGCAGCCAGGGACTGTGAAGGTAGCTGTGGCTTGAGTGCTGGTCTGAGGCGCCATTGGGGTGCTTGGCCCCTAGAGTACAAAAGAGGATGGTGTGTTCAGGAAGCTCTACAAGAGCTGACTCAGTCCTATGAGGTTGAGAGGCCCTTCATCAAGTACCTGAGATGTGAGGCACAAGACTGATGACAGATCCGTTGATGGGCTTGGCTGTGGGGTGGAGGAAGGAGGAGTGTAGTGGGGCTGTCTGGTCTGCAGCTGGGTGAGGTGTGGTGTCTGTGGTGTGCGATGAACCTGGGCCTGGACTGGGAAGGTCTGTTTTTGCTGTGGGAAGTCCTGGTAGTCATAGCCTTGGTAGGTGAGAGGCTGTTGAAAGCTGTGGAAGAGGTGTGACATCACCTGGGGTGGAGGAGCAGACCTGGACTGGGTAGGAGCAGCTTCAGTTGGGCCTTGAGGGTTGTGCAGAAGTGCTGTTATCTTTTCCTTCATCACCTGGTACTGGGCCTCAGGCAGGTCCCTGAGAGTGTGGCTCACATAGGTGATGAAGGTGTGGTGGCCCGAGGATGCTCTGTCCAAGTGGACCAGCTGAGAGAGAAGTTCTGTGCTGGTCTTCATTGTGTCCCTGATCTCCAACAGGACACTGTGGTTCTGTCCCTCCAGTCTGCCTCTCTGCCTGCATCCTGTGGAGCTGGGGGTGGGGGTGGGCTGGTCTCTGGTGGCTGCTGCCTCTTCCTCCATTTGTGACAGGGGATCCTCCAAGTCCGCCAGCATGGGGAGTGCAGCTGTCAGGGGGGGTCTCTGCCATGGGGCCCTCTGAAGACACCTGCCTGGACAGGGTAGCTGGCTCCTGGCTGGAAGAGGACTGGCTGTCTGTGGGCTGTCTGAGGGAGAGGGGTGTCAGAGGGGCTGCTCCTCGGTAGTGGATCTCACCCTCCAGGAAACTGCACTTGGCCATGACGTACATCTCCCGGTCAGTGAACTTGACAGTGGCCTGCCCAGATTTTTTGAGTGTAGCTTGCCATACCAGGTGTGCATGTGCTTCCACTATCCCAGAAGTACATCTGCAGTGTACCCCAGGCTCTCTGCCTTGTCTCTTCAAGCTGCCTGCTTCTTCTTGGTGTCACGATAGAGTCTGTGGCCTTTTCTCCAGAGGTACTCGTTCTCCCTCAGCCATTCCAGCACCTCATCCTCATGCTCCTCGGAAACGGTATACTGTTTCCTCTCTCCCTTCTCCTTTTCTTGCTTCTTCCTCCCTCTGGCAGGGCCTTTAGCAGCAGGGCCTTCAGGGGCTTGAGCAGCAGGGCCTTCAGCAGCAGGGCTTTGAGGGCCTTGGGGCTGGTCCACCACAGCAGGATTAGCAGCAGCAGCAGCAGCAGCAGGAGCAGGAGCAGGAGCACCAGCACCAGCAGCACCAGCAGCAGCAGGTTCAGAGACAGTGCCAGGGGGTGGGATGCTGGTTCTGTCCTTCTTGCCAGGGCTGGAACGAGTAGGCACGGGCTTCCTCTTCTTGCCTGACTGACGAACCATGGTGTTCCTGCAAGATGTATGTGGCAGCACGTCCTTCCTCTGAATGCTGACTGCATGCGTGCTGCATCCTTTTATATCTGCGGAGCTAATGCAATTCATACTCCCCGCATGCGCAGTGAATGCTTTGTATCTGATATACATCCCCGTGGCATCCGCTTTGCTTCCTACAGGCGTCCCTGATGCATCCGCGTCATCCGCTATGCATCCGCCCCTTCCGCTATGTGTCTGCTTCGCAATTCTCCCCCAGAAGCCCTTCGGAGGGGTCATCCGCTTCCATCCACTGTCATCCGCTAGGCTTCCTATGAACATCCGTTTAACATCCCCGCTACGTACTAGCGAGAAAGAAAAGAAATCTGACAGAACAGATTTCAGAACAGAACAACAAAATCTGTTCTTTTCTGTTCTTTTCCATTCTGTTTGTGCAAATTTTTGCCACTTTTTGGAGTGGATGACAATGGATGGAGCCACCCCCGAAATTTTGCTCATCCGCTGTGTCCTTTATGCATACGTTTTGCGTCCGTCAGCCAGTGGGACCTAGCCTTTACCCCCATAAGTGAACAGATAATAATTTTATCTACATTAATATATGTTAATATATGTTCGGGATGATTAGTGAATATACCAATGTCTAACTACAAAGCATAGAAAAATAGATTTGGACTATGTCATGAGCACAGAAGCCAAATAAAAATTTCAAACTAGCCATGTGTCTATTTAATTTTCATGTCATTTAATCCATACTGAATCACTTAGTGCCATTAATAATGGCCAACTTCTAAAGTTAAGAAATATTTTCAGATAAAACACAGTATCCCCCAAAAGTCAGTCTTAGTTTATAATCCAAATTTGCATCCATAGTTTCATCATCTTCCTCACTCCATCTTTCACTAAACATTCCAAATCTTATTCACTTATGAATAATTTCTGAATGAAACAGGTTAACATGGATTTCCATCAGGATAAAATATTTTATTCTGTGAATGCATCTAAGGTAAAAAAAATAATAATCCCCATATCTTGCAATAGGATAAGATTGTAGCCCTGGGATTGTATCACTGGATCAATTGGAAAGTGTTGGTTAAGGTTCCAGATTTTTGGATTTACTCTTTTTTTATTTTGTTTCTACTTAGAGTAGTATTTCACAAGATGAACACCCATATTAGCTTTTTAAATAAATAAATAAAATCCAGACATTTCTTCTTCTGTATTAAATTAAGAATCAATTAAATGAATCCTTTTCAGATCACATTTGGATCTGAGAAAAGCTGAAGGCTTGAGCTGTGCAAAGCAACATACTTTCACAAACAATGAAGGCTACTGTAATCTTCAGAAATCTTGATACAGCTGTTCTGAGGAGTGTCCCCCGTTTTTTGTGTTAGATGTTCCACTATAATATTATTGTTGAATTGTACATACTGTACATCTGGTCACTACCATAATAAAGGATTTTGTTCAGAGGTGGTATTCAGCAGGTTCTGACCAGTTCTGGAGAACCAGTTGCAGAAATTTTGAGTAGTTCACAGTACCAGCAAATACCACCTCTGACTGGAGATTTTACAAATACCACCTCTGACTGGAGATTTTATCCTTCCCCTGCCATGCCCACCATGTCCAAAGAACAGGTAGTAGAAAAATTTGAATCCAACCACTGATTTTGTTGTTTGTGTATGTGAAATGCTCAAACAAAAATTCTACTGGGCCTACCAACAAACATAATTGGTATGAAGGTACAGATGACCTGGGAAAGCCTTTGAAGTAGTAGTCATGCCAAATCTTACAGATGTTGTAGCTGTCTCTGTGCTTTAGAAGTGGTAATGTGTTCATATCATCTGTGAAGCACACCTCAAGCTTCTTAGCTTACGAGGCTGTGATTTTTCGGAATTAAACAAGTAATGCTACTTACAGGGGTGTCCGCAGAATGTCTGCTGGTTGAGCACAGCTCCACATTGGAGCTTCTCATCTTGACTTCCTTGACCATAGTTTCTGGACTCTCCTGACTACTTATTTCTGAATGCCTGTATACAAAAGATCCTAGGAGTAAAAATGAAAATATTTCCATTGGGAATATTATAAGAGTTAATGAGGTGCTAATGAGGCAGCACTTAATACTTTTAAA
Source organism: Laticauda colubrina (assembly GCA_015471245.1). Taxonomy (NCBI): domain Eukaryota; kingdom Metazoa; phylum Chordata; class Lepidosauria; order Squamata; family Elapidae; genus Laticauda; species Laticauda colubrina. The sequence continues at coordinate 33,887,959 of BLBF01000017.1, forward strand.
CCTTCTATAATTATGAGGAAATACTGGGTAAAGGGTAAAGGGTAAACAGAAGTATGTGGTAACCATGAAATCCTGTAGAATTGCAAGGTTTAAAGAAAATCTGAAAGTATAATTTGTATTAGAGTTCATTTGATTGCAATCAGGCAAATGGGCAACTGCTCCCAAAAAAAATACTCTGATGCAAATTCAAATCTCAAGTTACAAATGAGTTCCTAGAGAGGCAGTGATTATCTTGAAGTTGTTGTACTGAGATGAACAGAGCTGACAAGATAAACATATATCTCATCAGATCAGGAATATTCATAAACATCTCACTCTTCTCATCTCTTTAGCTTGCATTCTTAGAACCATTTAAGACAACTCAGTATGTAAATCATTCTAATATGAGAGTTAATTTTTATTTCATCTCAATTACTGAATATTTGTATACAGTTACTGTACCTTAGAAACATGCTCTACATTTTTAATTGTCCCAGGAAAATTTGCATGGAACACTATTATAGGCTCACCAAAAATGAGTTACAAGCCTATCTTGCCATGAGGGAATGCCTGCCTTTATTACTATTTCAAATAAATTCCTTCTTCTTTGCTCAAATTAAAAATGAGTTGTTTAAAATTTGGCCTTGTCCCAATGCCTGCAAAGAATTGCTTTCTCATCATTCTATAACCAATAATCTCTGCTGCATCAATGAACTTCTGAAGCTGTTTGCTCTGCCCATAACTAAATGGCAGGTTTATTAGGGCAGGTACTAGACTGTTGTGATGGGAGCTTCTCAGGAGCCCCTCAAATATAATTATAGCTCTTCTCCACAGCTGCATATGAATTCCATTATTTCTGCTCCATGACAATTCCAAAAATACATTCATGTGGGATGAAATTATAAGAATATTCACCAGAAAGAAAATATTACTGGATAATTATTTTCCAAATCCACCAGAACACAACCAGAGAGAATGCCAGTGCAGCAAAGAAATGTTTATTTGGAGCAAGAGTAAGAACTATCCAATACAATATGTAGAACATTAAGGGAAGAGAACACAGAAAATGGTAACAGGGGTGTCTATGGAAGGGTCCATAAAGACATGTGACAACCATATAACTAAACTCCACCTCTTTTTTTACCTGGCTGGGTCACAATATAAAAGGCAGTTTATTAAAATATTTCTTATACAGTGTGAAATTATCTGAGAAATTCTTGCAAAACAATTAAACCACTACAAGCCATTAAGGTAATTATCACTTTATAATAATTATTACCTAATATATCCTTCATTCAGTCTGAGTTTTCCTTAATTTCTAGGAAAAATAAGTTTTTTTAAAAAAAAAAAATATTAACTTTAATGGGAAATGTCCATAGTTATGCTAAAAGCAAAAGTTTCTGAGGGCAGAAATGCAAAGAATGTAAACAGGCCACCGTAACTGCAGATTGATTGTGGGAAATGAAAAGGAAGTTTTCCCTAAAGCCTTGAACAATTCAAGAGACACTGCAATTAAACCCAAAAGAATATAAAGAGGGCTACCAGCCCTAACTGTCAGAGGCAATCAGTTATAGAAATCCAATCAGCTTCTGATGTTATTAAGAAATTTCAGTTCAAGCTAAATTATGCATGTACTGGGAAGTTTCATCCACATTTTGTCCTATCATAGGAACCCAGCAAGGCTGGCATTTGTACTTTTGCTTGAGCTGTTTTCTTTATTAACTATAAGGGCATTAACAGCTTCCACTGTCCATCCTTCCTTCTTTATTACGGGTTTTCTAATCAGAAATGCCATACCATTTATTTTTCATTTAATTTTCAAATGTATGAATAAGCAGACACAAAGGTATCATGTTTTAGGTTTTAATGGAAAAGAAACATTGGCTGGTTTCCGTTGTTCCCTAAATTATACTTCCAGAGAACTTGCATTAGTTTTCTAGGTCACATTCCACAAATAATCAAGTTCCATCTGTCCTTAAATCTATGCAGATGGATTTGTTTGTTTCATTTGTCTCAGTGAATTGTGTGTAGCTACAGAAGAGGAAGAGAATCAGAAACTTTCCACTTCAAGTATCACAGTTCATACTGCTGAACTACTCTAAGGGAAAAAAAATATTCTTGGGGCAAATTCCCAAGTCCATGTAAAAGATGAAACTTGGGATGAAAGTTCTTCTAGATATATGTAACTGTGCTACAACCTGCATACATACATACACATCATGCTTTTTCCTTTTCTATATTATGCAACATGCAGAAAAATATGTGAGTAATACTAAATCAAAGAAATTAAAATCGGATTTTAAAACGTAATTAGACATAGTTTATATCAATAGCATGCCCCATACCTATTCACATAACTTTCTATGTTATGCATGCTCTTCACAAAATACTCAGCCTACATTCCAATTGCAGCTTTTCATGCCACATGCTTATCAATAAATGGGCCTCCAAATTTGGATCATTAATTAATTAACCAAAAAATTTGGATCACAAATTAATTAATACAGCCAGTTATTTTTTTTGTATATAAACTTGTTAAAAAGATCCAGGAAGAGACTAAGTTACCTGCCTGTTTCCATGCCACGTGTAGCATTCTCTACTAATTGAAAGGACACAATGTCTCAGTATGGACACATTTTAATTTGTGTGTCATAAGCATATCCAAAGCCCAGTTTTATCACAAGCATGCTCACACAGTTTTATGTAAGATAGGAAATCTACTCTTATAAGTCAGTATAGCACAACCTGCATCACACAAACTAGGAGTTATATGGTAAAGACTGACATATTTGGGATATGTACTTTTATCTTGATTTTCTGAAATTTTTGGTTTTTAGAACAGGGTAATCCTTCACCATGATTTTATTCGTTTGATTAGAATAAATTGGCTTTAAACCACTAGCATAGATGGCTCCTGAGTCTCATACTGGTTCTTCCAGGGATCAGTTGTGGTCCCCAAAATCTTTCCCAATAGTGTATATCAGTGGTGGGATTCAATTTTTTTTACTACTGGTTCTGTGGGCGTGGTTTGGTGGGCATGGCAGGGGAAGGATAATGTAAAATCTCCAGTCAGAGGTGGGATCTGCCAATTCTAGAAATACTCAAAATTTTCACTACCGGTTCTCCAGAACTGGTCAGAACCTGCTGAATACCACCTGTAGTGTATAGGTATTAACCAAACTTCTACATGTTAATATATGATCACTACAGAGTGGCAAAGGTTTCAAGAGGATTGTATGCCTAGTTATCTGCTTGCTTGCTTCCTTGGCTTCTTCTCAGCCTTCCTTTTTTCTCTTCTTTTCATCTCAGGCATTCCTTAACTTTCTTTTATGTGGCCATTAGGTTTTGCATTGTGAGCCCCAATATGCTGCTGAAAAGCTAGTGCATCCATCAGCCTTTGAAAGCTGAATGTTCCTGGCTTAAAGCTACAATTTGTAAAAGAATGAGCTGTCCCATGAGCCCAAAAGCATAGCAGAAGTTTCTGCACATTGTTTTACAGTTATCTCTTCCTGCAAGTGCATCTCAAAACAAAGGACTATCAAGGGCAGCATACTATTTGATTAACTGAATTTCATCCTTTCTCTAGGACTTCAAGGCAACTAGAAAACAAATATTTTGCTTCCTGGGTGTTTTGGGTGTATCTTACAGTGTTTTTAGCTTTTGATCATGAAAATAACCTATAATTGTAACCAATGACATACCATTTTATAGAAATCTGTTTTTTCACAATGGCAACTGTAATTTTTTTTAATATCTGTTGTCAATGCTGCACACATAAAAGAAACATATAAAAAACATGGAACTGTTGTTGAAGCACATCCAGTACGCCAAGTACAAATGAAATATCCATGAAGTTTTAAAAGTAGTAGTTCTGCTACTTAGAATGCAGCTCAGAAATACCAAGAATTGTTGTTACATATGCAACTGGGAAAGCCATGCAAGAGAGTTTTTAAGCCCCTGTCACACTGCACCAACGGATGCAAAGAGGATGTAAAATGGACAAAAAAGCTTGCCATCCATTGGTTAACGTGATGTACTCACTGCCTCCGTTTTGCTTCCTCTCTATCCGTCCAGCATCCGTTTATTGACATTTCATCCGCTCAGAAATTTTTGAGCTGCTCAAAACTTTTGCGCGGAAAATGTATCCAATTCCTCTGTTCTGCATCCGTTACGCATCCGCTATATCCACTAGGCATCCATTCCGCATCCGCGCAACTCACATCTGCTCAGACACAGGGAGGAAGCGGAACGGACACAGAACGGATGCAGAACGGATGCCAAGCGGATGCAGCACAGAAACAAAGCATTTAAAATGGAAAAAACCTTTGCAGAGGGGACCTATCTCGGATATTAAGGATGTCTACAGGATGCCTAGAGGATGCCTAGAGGATGCCTAGAGGATGCCTAGAGGATGCCTAGAGGATGCAAAGGGACACCTATACTGCCTATAAAAAGGGGGAGCAACACATCTGGATCTCACTTTCAGACCAGCAGCCCTGCTGCAGACTTCTGCAGCCTTCATCTGACACTTCCTCTTCCACAGCATCCAGTCATGTCCACCGTGGATCATAACACAGTCCTTTTGGCAGCCACCATCCTTCTGCAACAGTGCGAAGCCATCTACAGGCTCTGTGAACTCTACTACGAGAAGAAAAAGGGGTGGCCAAGAAGCACCTGGGTACGAAGATGGTTCACCAGAAGAGCAGAGGACGGACTGTAC
>BLBF01000017.1:33907657-33930343 GCA_015471245.1 Laticauda colubrina
CTCCCTATCATGAGACGCCCATCTGATGCGGGATAGCAGATACCGCACACAATCTCTTACAATTGTCTCATCTGTATAATTAAGCCATCATACTATTGGCCCAATAAGCCCTTCATCGATTCTGGAGCTGAAATGAGAGCATATCCAATATAGTGATGGAAATAGTGCATTAACAACATGGTAATTGAATGAAAATTGTGTCAAATGTTGATGTACAACAGTTGGTTTTTTGAGAAGATGCTTCACTCTGAGAAACTTTTAGTCCCACTGAAGAGCTCTAACTGATGATCTTGCCACAAACATAAGTTTGGATTGTGATTTGTATTGTCATTGGTAGAACAGAACACTAGAAAATGGGTTACCATTCTCTTTGGATCTAATGACTTAGTCATTATTAGTCTTTTAGTTGGAGATACACTAATTTAAAAAAATTAGTCCTTGCTGTTCTTTTATCTTTTATCATGCCTTCCATTGTTAGGCTTTTTTAAATGATCACCAATGCATGCTTGTCAATGTTTAGTCTACTCCATCTTCCCATTCCCTAGAATAGACTCTCCCCTCCTCTAGAATAGACTCTCCCCGCCTTGCCACTCTGGATCCCTGCCCCCAATGTTGAAAGAAAGGGGATACTAGCATGTTCAGCAAAACAGCAGCAGGTCATATATCTTCCACCCCTTTCTATCATGTCTGGAAAGGGAGAGAGAATGGGCATTACCAGATAATGTGAACAGGCATGTACATACAAGTAATCCACTTCACATTGTGCATTTGGACTTTGAAGAACCTTTTGACAATGACTCTGGTTAAACAGTCATTGGAGCTGTGAGTTAAGAAGCCTTTTCCTGCATAGTCTGTTGGCTAACAACAGGAAATGGGGCAGGAAGAAATATATAGTAGCAGACATTATTATACTAGAAGAAGATTCATGATGTTATTGTTATTATTGCCCTATTATATACAGTATGTCAGGGTTCCGCCAATTGCTCTAATTAAATCATGAGCCTCAAGCCAAGCTTCAAAAGATTTATTAGGAGCAACATGTCGGCATTAACCTAAATGAAGCCAACTCTGGCATACATAATTTACAGTCATCTGTGACCCTGTTTCCCCCCCCCCCCCCCCCGTGTATCATAAATCAGATTCTCCAATGAAGCACGTTCACAGGCTGGATGTCATCAATCAATGTCACGTTCTCCAGTGAAGATTTTTGCAGGGTGGAATGTACTTCAGGTTTCAAACTGCTGTAATGCTCCTTCAGATTTATTCCCCCCCCCCTTTTTTTTTTTGTTTATGGCAACTTGAAAACAAGCATAGGAATATTTTATGATTTGACATAGTAGTCGTAACTATGTTGTTGTTTTATGAGTTGACATAGTAGTTGTAACTTTAGTTTGTAACTAAAGAGTCCATTAGTATAACATATTATAGAAAAATATAAAGCAAAGGACACAGCATTTAAACATTAAAACATTCTTCTGCTCCTGAAAGTAGGGATTTCTCTAAAAAAGAAAATGTGATTTTTCAAAAATTACTATTTAATTTAACACTTTCATTTAATCTAGAATGTCTCTTCAGGATATAGCTTTAATTTTTCATTCTGATTCTGTGGATAATTCATATTGAACACATAGTTTTAACATTTTATTTCACAGAAATCTATGCATACATTTATCTAATCTTTGTTCCACAGCTTAAGCCCATGTCACACTGAACCAACGGATGCAAAGAGGATGTAAAACGGACAAAAAACCTTGCCATCCGTTCGAAAACGCGATGTACTCACTGCCTCCGTTTGGCTTCCTCTCTATCCGTCCAGCATCCGTTTATGGACATTTCATCCGCTCAGAAAGTTTTGGGCTGCCTAAAACTTTTGCGCGGAAAATGTATCCAGTTCGTCCGTTCTCAATCCGCTACGCATCCGTTACTCATCCGTTACGCATCCGTTATGCATCCACTATATCCGCTAGGCATCCGTTCCACATCCGCGCAACGCGCATCCGCCCAGATGCAGGGAGGAAGCGGAACGGACGCGGAACGGATGCAGAACAGATGCAGAACGGATGCCTAGCGGAAACAAAGCGTTTAAAGCAGAAAAAACGTTCACAGAGGGGACCTATCTTGGATATTAAGGATGTCTAGAGGATGCCTAGAGGATGCCTAGAGGATGCCTAGCGGAAAACCTATACTGCCAATAAAAAGGGGGAGCAACTCGCCTGCATCGCACTTTCAGAACAGCAGCCCAGCGGTGCAGACCTCTGCAGCCTTCATCTGCCTCTTTCTCTTCCACAGAATCCAGTCATGTCCACCGTGGATTGTAACACAGTCCTTTCGGAAGCCACCATCGTTCTGCAACAGTGCGAAGCCATCTGCAGGCTCTGTGAACACTACTGTGAGAAGAAAAGGAGCCTCCCCAAAAGAGTCTGGGTCTGAAGATGGTTCGCCAGTAGAGCGGAGGACGGACTGTACAACAAGCTGATGGTGGAGCTCAGGAGCAAAGACACTGGGGCATTCCAAAACTTCATGAGGATGCCTCCAGCCATGTTTGACAAAGTTGTGCAGCGCCTGACACCCAGGTTGACCAAGGCAAACACCAGCTTCCGGCCCAGCCTGGAACCTGGGCTCAAGGTGTCACTCACTCTGCGCCACCTGGCCTCAGGGACCTCCTACAGGAACATGCAGAATGGCTGGAGGGTGCCATCCAACACCATCAGCATTGTGGTCAGAGAAGTGGTGCAGGCCATCATCGAAGAATACAAGGAGGAGCTCCTCCAGTACCCCTCCACTGATGAAGGATGGAAGAAAGTTGCAGAGCAGTGGTATCAGAAGTGGAACTTCCCCCACACCGTTGGAGCCATAGATGGCAAGCACGTGGCCTGCAAATCTCCAGCCAAGTCGGGGTCCACTTATTTCAACTCCAAGGGCTTCTTCAGCATCATCCTCTTTGCCATGGTCGATGCTGACTACAAGCTCATGTACATCGATGCTTCAGGCAGCGGCTCATGTTCAGATGCCCAGGTATACAACGCCAGTGACCTCAAGGAGGGGCTGGAAGGCAACCTCATCATGGGCTTCCCAGATCCAGACCCCCTGCCCAACGACACGGAAGATGTGCCCTACTTCATCGTGGGGCATGACGACTTCTCCCTCACAACCTACCTCATGAAGCCCTACACCTCCAGACTCCTCACCCGTGAAGAGAGGATCTTCAACTACAGGCTGTCCAGGGCAAGGCGGGTGGTGGAGAACGCCTTTGGCATCCTGGCCAACAGGTTCCAGGTACTTCTAACCACCATGCAGCATCATCCACGGACCGTGAGGAGCATCGTGGAAGCTTGCTGCATCCTGCACAATCTCATGCACACCCGCTACCCAGTCTTGCAGAACAGGCTCGTGGACCTCCAACAAGCCAATGGGGTCATGGAGCCTGGGGAATGGAGGCAAGGGCGAAACCTGATCGACACTGAGGATGTGTTAGGCCCCAACAGAGCCTCACATGAAGCGAAGAAGCAGCGCAACCTCCTGAGACAATGGTGCAACTCCCCAGCTGGAGCAGTGGTGTGGCAAGACAGGATGATAGATGCTTAATGGATGCTTCCTTCATCCTGTCTCATCACACGGATGAGATTGGGCCATGTATGTTTGGTTGGCCTACAATGAACAGGGTGTTTAATAAAGAGTTGTGTTTATGTTGACATGTGTGGATAATTGATTACATTATTATTGATAATAAAGGGCTATAGGTGTGGCACCTGGGAGGGTGGACCATACAGTCCCACTATGCTTACACTGGAGGTTTATCTGTCCCCACAGCTATTACCCATTCCAAAGGTATCCTTGCCCATCCCACAGCTATCTTAACCCATCCCACAAGCATGCAAAGGCTTAAACCATTTCTAAAAGTTTCCAGCAAGACTTTATTAAAAAAAAGAAATGAAGCAAGTGTGTGAATCAAAAATAGACTTTACTAACAACAAGCTATAAGACAAAAAAGAGCCTCTGGCACTCCTCTTGGTCGCTCAGTCTCAGGGGTGAAGGGTACAGGTGCTGTGGAGGTGGCTGGTGCTTCAATGCTTGTCATCAGCTCCTCCAGAAGCAGAAGCAGCAGAAGCGCCAGCCCAGAAGAGCAAGCCCGTGCTGCAGAAGCCCCAGCAGAACCAGAGTGAGGGCCAGGGGACAGGATGGTAGCCCTGTCCCTCTTGCCAGGGCTGGCAGCAGATGGCTGAGGCTTGCTGTGCTTCCGCATGGCTGTGGGGTTGCTGGCTGGCAGGGAGGCTGGCAAGAACCAAGGCTGGCAGGCAGGCTGGCAGGCAGACAGGCACCAAGGCTGGAAGGCAGGCGGGCACCAAGGCTGGCAGGAAGGCTTGCACCAAGGCTGGCAGGAAGGCTGGCAGGGAGGCAGGCACCAAGGCTGTCAGGAAGGCTGGCAGGCAGGCAAGCACCAAGGCTGGCAGGCAGACATGAACCAAGGCTGGCAGCAAGGCTTGCAGGCAGACCGGCTGGCAGCAAGGCTGGCAGGGAGGCTTGCAGCAAGGCTGGCAGCAAGGCTGGTAGCAAGGCTGGCAGGCAGACATGCAGGCAGGGCAGGCAAGGCAGTCGATGTGTCCAGCAGCAGGTCTTTCCTCTGAATAGCGACCTGCTTCCAAGATGCTTCCGTTATATCCGCGGGGCTGATGCAATGCATCCTCCCCGCATGCGCAGTGAACACCAGGCATCCGTTAGGCTTCCGCTGTGCATCCGCTGTGCATCCACTTTATCCGTTCGGCGTCCGCTGTGCATCCGCTGTGTCCATTCCGCGTCCGCTTTGCTGAGGCCCCCCGGAAGCCCTGCGGATGTGCCACCCACTCCCATCCGCTCCCATCTGCTTCCATCCGCTAGGCTTCTGTTCCGCATCCGCTTTGCATCCGCCCTGCGTCCTCCCCGCGTCCGTGTTATCCACTCCGGTTATGCAAATTTTTGCCCCTTTTGAGAGCGGATAACAATAGATGGAACATTTTTCTCGTCCGTTGTGTCCGTTTTGCATCCGTTGGCCAGTGTGACATGGGCTTTACTCACAATTGAGGGAGATATTTAAAACATCCATGATAATTTTTCCAGTCAATAAAGTTTTTTTATCAAGGAAATCAATAGAGATATCATATAATCTTTAACTAATGGAATTTTTAAAAGCTAGTTTATTATATGTGTTTCTTATTTTAACATATTTTTTCTTTAAAGACCATTTGTAAAAACTTTTTTAAAAATAAAATATATCCTCAAATAAAGCTCAGTTCCAGACATCTTCCCATATATATCTGTGCTTGTCAACACTAACTTATGGGGTTGTCTTAGCTTTTTCCTAAGATGCTTTTTGAATACCCTAATTTTTATGAAGTTGCTTAATATTTGGGAAAAGAAGCTCAAACTTCATTATAATTATCCCTTTCAAACTGATTAATGCAATTAATCCTTTAGCCTCTTTAATCCTTCAGTGATATCTTTATCTGCAATCCAAAACACAAATATGTATGAGACTCAACTCAACTCAAATCTTTATTGTAGTCATAGATCAGGATAAGGAGGGCAAGTACAGCCATTAAAAAAGCATAAAGGATGCATCAATAGTAAAAATAAAGTTATAAAAAATATAAAGAGTTAGAAAATATATAAAGTAAAAGTAATACATGAAAAATAAAGTATCTAAAAGAAGGGGTAGTATAAAATGTTAGTATGTGGAAAACTATATGAAGTCTGATGTGATGAACTAAGTGCTTATTAAATGTAGTTTATAAATTTGGGTCCCAAACACAGATCAATATGAGACAAATTTTGAATGCTACTGCAAATCATAGCAATGTTGTATGTTGTAGCATGGTTGGTATCTGAAAGCTTCATAATGTGAAATCTTGTTATTTATGTAGTAATGATGTGAGTCCAATATGAAAGTCTCTATTCTGGTAAGATTACTCACCTTGGCCTGAAAAGACAGATATAGAACAAGAGAACAATATTGATATTCTACTGTATTGATCAGGGAAGTTATAAGGTATCACTCACTTTCTAAACAGATGATCAGTATTATTTCAAAACTGATACCAATATATAATTTTTATATCAATAGTATATAGGGTATATAGTATATAAGACTTGGAATTGCAGCATTTTTGGAGCAAAGGAGTCAGTTTATCACCATCAATGCCTAGGAACAGCTCCTGATTTCTTTGCAGAATTATTTCATCTGTAACTATTTCTTCTGGCTGAAGACTGAAAGATTATTTCATAACAACTATAAAGAGTTATTTGTAAAAAAGAGTATGAGGTCTGAGAAAGTTTGGGCAATGCTGAATTATTATGCAACCCCTCAAAGAGATATGCCCTTCGAATATCATTATTTGTAACAAGATATTTTTTAAAGGCAATCTTGAAGAGGAAAAGGGAATGAGCAGGAATTATAGCTTAAAACTACCAAAACAGGTCATGGCACCTGGTTCAGGAAACATTCATTCCAGTTTGCCTTTCATAAATCTTTGATTATATGGCTCTATCATAGGGCATGGAGGTCAGTGTATGTGGCAGAGCCCATGAGATAGTAAGGTTGGGGAGGATTTGTGATTTTACAGTAGTTTCTAATTTTATACTTGTTGTTATGCTGTTCACTATGGTGGATAACGACTGTAATCCACCCAGAGTTTATCAGGATGAGATATCTGGCCATAAGAGGAGAGGAGAGGGGAATGGGGAGGGGGAGGAGGGGAGGGGAGGGGAGGGGAAGGGAAGGGAAGGGAAGGGAAGGGAAGGGAAGGGAAGAGAAGAGAAGAGAAGAGAAGAGAAGAGAAGAGAAGAGAAGAGAACTTTTCCTCGGACCAGAACAAAGCCATACTATATATTTACAGTTGATCATCTTTAAGTTGTCAAGGCTAGGAAAAAAATATATTACTTGAAGCTCTATCTGCAAGAATGTTGCATTTGGGAAGATTTGTACTCATGTCCTGGTAGAATTTGTTACCATTGTTGTATTGCAACACAAAGCTGAATTTAATACATTTGCTATAGGATTCATTCTTTCTAAGGGAATGACAGAACTTGATGCTATCAGCTTTAGGGAATGGCCATCCAAATAATTCTTCAGCTCAGAAAACATGATTCTAAGCTTTCTATTTTTCTTGATCTCCAGGACTCTAAGACTGTTTTTCAAACTGAGTTTTATTGTAAAATATTCATCAGCTACTAAACCCACTGGGTTTTGGTGGTTTATATATTAGTGAAAATAAAAAATAAGGCACTGTTTTTGTTGTCATTTATTTTCAAATAGTGCATGAAAATACAGAAGACATATTTCAGTTCATTTATGTAACTGGATTATTAGCATCACAATTACATTAGAATTGTAATTTTATTCACTTTACAGTTGAAATTTACTGCGTTATCTCAAAATGTATAATTTCTTCATTTTTATATATTCCAAGTATCAAGTAAGCACAGATGGGAGAATTGCAGGAGTACATTTAATCATCTCTGTGGTTCCTCCAGTTAACATCAGATTACAATAATGAAAGGCAGATTGAGAGTGATGCAAAAACAAACAACTTTGTCTTGCATTATTTTGACATCTAGACGAGCAAGGAGACTTTCTAATATGCATTGCAAAGATGCTTTGGGAAATACATATTTTCAACAAAAACATCAGGAATGAAAAACACTGTAGATAGAAAACACTGCATTTATTATTTACTGCAGTTATATCCTGCCTGTGACAGTGGTGGGATTCAAAAATTTTTACTATCAGTTCTGTGGGCGTGGCTTGGTGGGTGTGGCAGGGGAGGAATACTGAAAAATCTCCATTCCCTACCCATCCCACCAACCTGCTTTCCATCTCCATTCTCCTATGCAGGGCAACAAAAGAAGACCCAGCCAGTCAGCTGGGACTCGGGAGGCAGAGAATAGATGGGGGGCAGGGCGAGTCAGAGGTGGTATTTAATGGTTGTCCGAATTAGGAGAAGGCGGAGCTACGTCTCGGTGTTACAGCTGCGATCTCGGGGCTCTGAGATCTCAGCTGATATTTTTGCCTCTGGTTGGTTCTAACGGACCTAAACCGTCCCGTAGAGACGGGGATTGTGAAGGGCATAGTCCCAGGATCCCAGAGATATCGCAAAATCTCTGGTTTGATCCGGGAGAAGCCCTTTTGCTGGAAGCAGAAAGGCAGCCTCTAAAGCTGCTGAAGTCGGGACAACTCCGGAAAGAAAGGGATTTAAATGAGCGTGTATCGGTTGGGTGAGAAATTCTTTTGTATTATAAATTGATTAAGACTTGAAAGGACATCCTGAACAAAGAAGAAATCTGTGACTTTATTTTTCTTTTGACTGAACCTGGGTTGAGCGGCGTTTAAGTGATGTCAAATTGAGACTTGGATTATTTTTTTTTTCTTATTTTCTTTGAGGACTTTAAGGTGACTTTGTAGGTAACCGGATTGAATTTTCTCTTATATATATTTTTATTTTTCACTTGATTTTTATTTTTTATCTTTTTAACTTTCTTTTTAGGATAGAGGCTCCCTTTGACTATCTTTTTCTTTTGTTTGAGTTCTTTATAAACATCTTTTCTTTTGGCTGGGGGGGGAAAGAGTATTTAGAGATGCTGTAACACTGCCAACTAGAGGCTTGAAAATATTTTATTTGAATTGGGGAGAAAAGCACTTCTTTTCAAGGACATTTTAATGTGATAAGATAGAGGGAGAATACAGTAAAATATTATTACAGGTGCTCTCTTGGACTCTTATCAATATCTCAACATTTGAGGTTTGGCTTTGAAGCTGCTGGAGAAGACAGTCATAATAAGAGCCTTGGATAAAGAAATAAAGCGCAGTGTACAGTGCATATATATATATATATATATACTTTTGAAACACCTACTCGCCAGCCTTTTTGGTTAATTTTAACTCTAGCATTTTTGCTTTTTATTTCAAAGGGAAAGCCTCAGAGTTTTTTCTTTTTTCTTCTCTTTCTTTGCTTCTTCCATCTATTTTAATTGGATTAGGGTCTAGAAGAACCTGAAGACCTTTCTTTTTCCTTTTTCCTTTTTTCTTTTTTGGCTTTGGGCTTTTTAATATTGGATTTTTTCTTTTTCTTTTTGATTTTTTGGACTATATTTGGTTACTATACCAGCTGGATTTAAAGTCAAAGAGAGCTTGAAGACTTGGAAATATTAAAATGAGCAGGAAGCCAAAATCATTCGGCGTTTTTGCTTCTACCTCTGCTTCCCCACCACTTGAAGGACAACTTTCAATTCAGACAATGTTGAAGCAAGATAAGGAACAAGAAAAAGTAAATTTACAGATGATTATGCAAGGAATTCAAGATATTAAGATAAAAATAGATACCATGGACAAAAAAATAGAGAAATCTGATGAAAATTTTAAACAAATGATGGGAAAATATGAGTAGAGATTCCAAAAAATTGAGGAAGAAGGAAAACAAAGAGAGGAGAAGATTGGAAATATTGACACTAGATTAACAGTGATAGAACAAGAAAAAAATGGGATGTTGAGGTGGGAGATGGAAAGATCAGAATTTTATCTTAGATTTCAAAATATAGAAGAGGAAAAAGGAGAAAACTTGGCTGTGATAATGATAGAAATATTGGCAGATCTTCTGGAAATTACTGAGGAAAAAATGATGGACGGAGTAGATGAGATATACCGAGTTTATACAAGATATGCGATGAGAAATAAACTACCAAAGGAAGTACATATTAGATTTACTAAAAAATCCATCAGAACACAAATATTACAAGTGGCAAGAGAAAAAGCATTGAAATATAAAAACAAAGAGATTGTAGTTTTAAAACAAATACCTAGAAGAGTGAGAGAGATGAGAAGAGAATATCGATTTTTGACCAAAGTGCTACTGGAAAATGAAGTGAACTACAGATGGCTGATACCAGAAGGACTAATTTTTACGTGGCAAGAGCAGAGACATAGAATTGACTCGATTGAAAAAGCAGAACTTTTTTATGCAGAATTTTTTGGAAGAAAAAAAGAGGTGGCAGAGAAAGAGATCTCATTAATTGAGCTTCTGGAGGAACAACTGGAGATTGAAAAAGAGAAAGGAGTTGCAGGTGGTCAGGTAGACAGTAAAGAACAACGTGAAGTGAGAGCTACGAGAGCTGTTAGACCTAAATATAAAGCATAATCATGGAAGAAAAAAAATTGATTACAATGAATATAAATGGACTTAACTCAGCTGTTAAAAGAAGGAAAACTTTTCACAAATTAGAGAAATTAAAATTTGATATAATTTGCTTACAAGAAGTTCATATTAAAAAGCAACATGAGCATTTGTTAGTACAGCCAAAATTAGGGAAAATATTTACTTCTTTGATTCAATGTAAGAAAAGAGGAGTGGTTCTCTACATTAAAGAAGATATTCTAGCAAAACTGATCTACACGGATGAAGATGGAAGAGTATTAATGGTGGAAATAATGGATAATAATAAAAAAATACTCTTGATTGCAATTTATGCTCCGAATGATAAACAAGAAGAGTTTTATAAAAAACTACATATGGAAATAATTAGACTGGACTATGTTAACATAATCATGATGGGAGATTTTAATGGAATTGTGGACAATAAATTGGACTATATAACAACAACAACAAAACAAAATAGAAAGATTCTCCCTAAATCTTTTTTTAAAATGACAGATGAATTAACCTTAAAAGATATTTGGAGAGAAAGAAATGTTAAAACTAAACAATATACTTTTTATTCTAATAGACATTTATCATGGTCCAGGTTAGATATGATTTGGATCTCAACAGAACTAATATCTACTATTCAAGAAACAAATATTGAAATAAGTACTTGGGCAGATCATAGTCCAATGACAATTAAATGGAAGGGACAAAGAAAAAGATCGAGATGGACATTAAACAATACCATTTTAAAGGAGAAAGATTTTATACAATGGATGGAGAAGGAATTGGTCTTTTTTTTTAAAGAAAATAAAAAAGAAGATACCTCAATACAGAATGTTTGGGATACAATGAAGGCATATGTAAGAGGTTTGATAATAGACTATACAATAAAAAAGAATACTAGAAAAAGACAAACCTCTAAGGCCTTGGAAGATGAATATATAAGACTTGAAAAAGAATTACAGAAAATACCACAGAAAAAAGATATTAAATTGAAACTGGATGTAATTAAGCATAAAATGGAATTAATAGAGAAAGAAGAACTGGCACAGAAAATTAGAAATTCTAAACAGAATTATTTTGAAGACGCAAATAAACCAGGTAGATGGCTAGCATATAAACTGAGAAAGGAGAAGGAATCAAGAAAAATATTGAAACTAATAGATGATCAAGGTCAAGTTTGTTGTGGTAATAAGGAGAAAAAGGAAATTATTCGAGATTATTATGGACAACTATATAATCAAGAGAATATTGATGAGAAAAAAATTAAACAGTATTTACAGAATGTTAACTTACCGAAGATACCTAAAGAGACTGAAGAAATGTTAGAAAGCAATATAACAATGATGGAACTAAATGAAGCATTTAAAAGACAAAATAATGGGAAAGCACCAGGTCCAGATGGGCTTCCGGCAGAATTCTATAAAAAATTTCAAGAATCATTGAACACTCCATTGTTAGAAATTATGAATGAAGTTATGTTAAAAAAGATGATACCCAAAACATGGTCAGAGGCTTATATTACTCTTATTTTAAAGGAAGAGGCTGACCCATTGCAAATTAAGAACTATAGACCTATTTCCTTATTGAATGCAGATTATAAAATCTTTGCTTCAATTTTAGCAGAAAGACTGAAAAAATATTTAAATAATTTTATCCATCCAGATCAAAATGGATTTCTACCAAAGAGACAAATTAGAGACAACATGAGAGTAATTTTGGATACCTTGGAATATTATGAGGCTCATCCTGAAAAACAAATGGCTTTGATATTCCTAGATGCTCAAAAAGCATTTGACAACGTGAACTGGAGATTTATGTTATTATTATTGGAACAGATGGGCTTTGCCAGAAAATTTATTCAAGCAATAGAAGCCATATATAATAAACAGACAGCAAAGGTAATGATGGAGGGAGAATTTACAGATCTTATTAATATAAGAAGAGGTACAAGACAAGGATGTCCCCTATCTCCTTTGTTATTCGTATTAACTTTGGAAGTGTTGAATAGAAATATTAGAGATGACAAAAATATAAAAGGAATGAAAATTAATGGTTGTCCGAATTACTCAAAATGTCCATTACCAGTTCTCCAGAACTGGTCAGAACCTGCTTAATACCACCTCTGGCCTGTGAGGTAGGTAGAAGGGAAGACTGGACCCCAAATTGCCAAAGGAGTCTTGTGGTCAAGTGAAGACTCAAATCTCTCTAGCCCTTGGCTTTATATATGTTGATTCTCCAAGAGCTTGCCTCCAAATACTACTCCTTACTGAAGCAACAAAGAAGCACTTCCAATGTCCTTAAATTAAGGACATATGCACATAATTCCCATACTTACTGTCTGTAGAAATGTGTAGAATAGCATAGTATGGATATTATAATATGGATTGCTTGGGAATTGTTGTAATGTAGAAATGTTTGGCTATCTACATTTAACCAAGCATTGTTGGTAATAATCTGTACATTATTATTCTATACATTTTTCTTCTGTGTATATCAGGTTTACTGCAAGAATCATGAATTCTTTATGGCATCATTATGAGAAATATTGGAAAATGTTTTTGGGTTTTTTTTGAAAATTTTATTGATTTTTAAAAACAAACATAAACAAATAAAACATAGAACATAAAAACATAAAACATCTTTTTTGAAAGCAGCCTGATCCCGGGTTACATTTCTTCGTACAGACACAAATTCAAGTTCATGCTCATTTTTATATACCATTCCTTATCTTGTTACCATTCTACCATTTTCTATCTCGCTTCCCTCCTCTTTTAATTTTCTTAATTTTATTTTATTTATTTCGTCTCAGTTCAAATCATTGGATTTATATTCTTTGTCTGCCCTGTTTCAGCTATCTATTATCTTCTCTCATTAAACAAAAATTCTCCTGTAATCACTAATTGGAGTATGACGCCATTATATCTTTCCCTTAAAGTTATAACACTTAATATAATATATAACTTCCGTTCGGATTCTGCTTGGTACATTCTAAAACTACACAGTACATTTTTTAAAAATAAAAAATTATAAATATATAATATAATTAAAACAACAATCCAGACCAATTCAATTCTATCATTAATATTAATATTCATTTAACTCTTAAACATTTTACACATTACTTTTCAAATAGATATCATACTTCTATGGGAACACTTATAAACTTTCCATAGTTGCTTCCCCCCCACTTCACTTATATTTTATAAAACATTGAATGATTAAAATGTTCCCATTACTTCCTAATTCAATTCTCTCATTTATTTCATTTCCTTTTTTTTTATTCACAAAAGTTTCACTGAATTACACTGACTATTTTAACCCACTTTTTAATCATATGTTATTTTCAATTTTCTAACATTATTTCTCATACAAATATAACAAAACAATTTTATGTACCTTTACAGAATCCCTTTTTCAGTTAAATTTTCACCCATTATCTCTGAATACATCCTGTTTCTTTACATCTTGCTCCAAACCTTTGTAACTTCTCTTCCCTTCCTTCTTCCCTTTCTTCTTTTCTCTCCCCTTTTTACCCCCTTGTCTCTCCACTCCATTTCCCTCTTCTGTGTTCCTCTTTTCTGTTGCTTTCCAACATTATATCCACTTTTTACATTATTTTTCCCTTTTTTGGCTGTTTTTTTAAGTCTTAAATTCTCCATTCTCTTTCCCCCCTTTCCCCTTTCTTCCCTGGATAGAGATACTCGTTCATTAAAGATGGCTTCTTCTTTATCCCACTCTTCTAGTTGTGCAATCCTTTCTTGTTGTTTCTCATAGGTGCAGATCGCCATTTCTAAAAATCGCCATTTCTAAAAACTGAGCCAAAGGAGTCCTTCCCTTCTTGTACCCCTTCTTTATATTTTTCAAATTCCATTTTCAGTTCATCCAGAAGTGATGCCATTGTAGGGTTTTTTTAAACAAACCCAAATTGTTTTTAGTCATTCAAATATAATTTCCAAAAATTCCAATGTCACCAAACAGTCTAAATACACACAAGCTGTTTCTTTTAACACTTTCATCTTTTTTCGCTTTTTCTTCCTGGGGTTACTGTTTAGTTGCAGAGTTCCAGTTAAAATGTATCTTTTAGAAGTCTTATTTAAATTCAACTTTTGATTCTTTTAAGTTCCAGGCAAACTCCTCCTTCCAAATCCTGCCCTTATTCTTTTCCTCTCCCTTCCCTCTCCCTTTTTTATAAAAAAAAAGAATTTTTTTAGTGTTCAGAAATCTTTCTTATCCCCTTGGCATTTAATTATATTTCCAGTTTAGTTACCTATTGGTGCCAAAGCAGATTTTTCCGATTTCTCGTTCAGCTCTCTTTGCTGTCAACGTAGGGAAGAAGAGTGAAGGAAAAAAAACTTTCCCTTTTCACTTTCATTCGCTGCTTCCGACTCTTCTTTGGGAGCGATGTATCTTTTATAAAATTTAAATTCCAGGATATCTTGGTTGTTGCTTGTTGTCCCGATCTGCCAAAATTTTCACTTCTTAACTTCCTCCTGCACTTTCTTTTCTGGCTGAGTGCTTCTTTGAGGTGGCCATTTCTGAACGCCGCTCTTACCGCCTTCAGGAAAGGGAATTTAGCCAGTTGAGGAGAGATGTGGCTCCCCTCAACCCTGCTGGGGCTCCCCCATCTTCACCACCTCTATGGGGTGGCTTAGCCCTGAAGCCAATTGGCTCGGGGCACTCCAGTGTCGAGCCCAGGCAGAAACCGCACACAATCATGGATTCCTGCCTGCTGCCAAAGCCCTGCAAACCGGAAGTTTCTGAGAAATTTTGGAAAATGTTTATTTTCTCTGTACAATTCATAGAACATACAGCATAATTACTTATCTCTGATAGGTGACAGAGAATGAAGGAGTGAATTTAATTATTTCCTTATTAAAACCTGGACCTAGAACTTGTATATTTTAAAGAAACCAGGGATTGAAAAGATAGGAGGCAGGTACTTTATCAAGATCCATTACAGCAATTACAGAAAGAGTAGGTATTTAATGTCTTCACCTCAGAAAAATGCCATTAAGCTTGAGGATACTACAGTATATGGTAGGCAGGATTAAGTGACAATTTAATTTTATTAAACTTGTATGCTGCCTGCCTTTCAAAGATTCTGAGCCATATAGAAATGCATGCCAGATCAATAGTAACACTGAGATGGTAGTTTTATACTACAGAGCTATTGGATTTTGAATGGAATCAAAACAGTGGATGAGGCTATAGCCATTGACAACTGCACATATACCTTGGTATATTGCAACAACTAATTGCGAAAACTACAAGACTATATATGTTTTGTCACAGTTGTGCATAAAAATTATATATGTCAAACTCATTAAACAACTGATCATTAACCATCACGAGATAACAAAGCAGTGGGATTAACAAAGCATTCAAGCCACATACTTGCCTTCATCTTTCAGGATTGCATCGATCCTTATCATTCTAGCCAAATCTGTTAGATTGGTAAAAATCTGTATATATTGGGAAAGAATAAAATCATGTTCAGGACAAGCTTGACTCCATGTAATTTTGTGGATAGAACCATGCGATTTTATTACCAAAAGTACAGAAGAGGTTGGTCACTGGCTTTTTTCAAGATGTTTTATTAATTTCCATCCTACCCTACAGTCCTAATAGTTTCCCTTCTAAATACTAAGTAGGTTCAATCCATTTTAGCTGAACCCTGACAAGATTAGCTGAAGGCATATAATTCTGGCATCAATTTATCAATATAAAGTTGTGATTGTCGCACAAGAGCAAATTATAAAACACTATTATTGTGCATCAGAATTAATTAATTGTTCAATAGGATATGCTTGCATGCAACATAAACTTACAAATAACTTATCTTGGTTATTGCTTTTAGACAACACTTAACCTCTTCAATATCACTAAAATAATAATTTTAAAAATATTACATGCATGGTTGGGAGGTAAACCATGTCTATAACAATTTTGGAGAATCCATGTAGTTTACCGGAATTAATCTATATATTACTAAAACTCCTCTGTTTGTCACCTTTAATTGGGTGAAATGGTACGTCACAGGGCAACATTTTTTAAATCAAAGTAATTCAAATAGCCTGAGTTAAAAATGCATCCAAGTTCCAGAACCAATTATCTCTGTGTAAAGGAAACTTCAAGGATTTTCACATGAGATGTATTCACAAAATTGTGGCGATTGCAACAGTATCACAGTTAGCCATGATTACACGACCATGCTTTCCAACTAAATTTTCCAGAACCCCATAGGTTCAGGGGGGAGGGGATTCTATCGGTTCTGTCTGGCTCTGTAGAACCAGTAGCTCTGAAGAGCAGCAGATGTAGAACCGGTTCTATATCTGCTGATGTTTTGGCCCACCCGCCCACCTGGGCTCTGACCTGACCTTTATTTCCTGCTTTTTCAACCTCAGGTGTGGTTGAAAAAGTAGGGAAAAAATGCTTTTTCAAACACTGCTTCTCTGCATGCAGCGCTGCTCAGCTGTCCAGGCAGTAAGCTGATGACGATTTACAGACGCACATGCAGAGTGCAGGGAAGCACATCGTAAATCACCGAACCGGTAGTTAACCTTGTCGGATCCCACCCCTGCATAGATTGCATGGAACTAGAAAAGATGGGGAAAGCATATCCCTGTGCTCTTCCCTGCTCCCTCTTGCGTCTGCGTTAAAACAGCTGGTAGCAAATTCTGACTGGCAAGCAGTGATTGCCTGCTTGGGAACCAAGGCCAAAATCTGAAAACTCTTATTGACAGTGGGCAGGGAGAGAAACAACAGGGAGTGATTCAGATGCATATGCAGATGCATATTTATGAGGTAGTGATGGCTTGGATGTGCTGTTGTTAGGTAAGCACTCTTTCTCCCTGGAGGAAGGAGGCTCTTGGGGACACAGCTGGATGGGGAGCAGGCCAGAAACTTCCCTTGTTCCTGTTCCATCTTGCAAAATGACAGACAGTTTCTTGGATCAGCCAAGTAGAAGGAGCAAAAGGAGGTTTCACTGGGGCTCTGATGAGGGTCATGAGAGGAGGGAGAATAGCACTAGCCTATATTATATGCAAGGGACACAGTGGCTCAGTGACTAAGACGCTGAGCTTATCTATCAGAAGATCGGCAGTTCAGTGGTTCAAATCCCTAAGCACTAAGCACTGCGTAAGGGAGTGACCTCCCATTACTTGTCCCAACTTCTGCCAACCTAGCAGTTTGCAAGCATGTAAAAATGCAAGTTGAAAAATAGGGACCACTTTGGTGGGAAGATAACCACATTCGGTGCACCTTCGGCATTTAGTTCTGCTGGCCATGTGATCACGTCTTTGGACAGCACTGGCTCTTCAGTTTTGCAGTGGAGATGAGCATCGCCCCCCTAGAGCCAGAACGACTTAGCACGTATGTGCGAGGGGAATCTTTACCTTTACTTTAAATTATATGTGGAAAGAAGGATGACCATAGGTTTTCTAGGTGCTTATAATGTCTTGAGAAGTCAATCTGGCTGAAGGAACAGCAGAAATCTAATAGTAGAAATCTAAGGCTTCTAGAATATCTGATTATGTAAGACTTCAGTAAAGAACTGCATGGTTTAGCCAATATAATAAAATAAATCAAACTTTGACTTATTATACTGTTGTTTTTAAAAATTATATTGAAGGAATATAATCTGGGGTGGAGCCAGTGGTAAGAAAAGAAAAACACCCACGCACTTGAGGACAGGTATTGTACATATTGTTTTTTTGATTTTTTTTACAATGGCATTTTTCTCTTGGTAGGTACATCACTGGAAAAATACAGACTGCAGTTTTCTTGTTTTATTAAGTTTTATTAAATTACAACAGAAAATAATCCTATTGTGTATATTCAGTATATTTAATCTTTTAAGCTCATCATATTTATTGTTAAGCTCTCTGTAAGTAAGTCACATGTATGGATTTTTTTCAGATAGCTGCTGAGAATGAATGAGAGAATTGCATATCTTCCCATTCTCTGTTAGCCAACTGTCAAATGCACTGATTTTAATACAAAAGGAAAACTGTACTTTGTCACTCTAAAAATGCAGATTGTAGTTTTGAAAGTTCTTAGTGCTGGAACTCAAACTGTATAAAACATGGTGTCTTATATTATCAATGAGTTTAAGAAAATCAACTAAGGAATAAGGTCAAAATCTATAAATAATATGTGGTATCAAATTGACATTGGCATTGTCAGAGAGAGAAGATAAGAAATTCACATTCATAATGTCATCACATACATCACGTTGCAAAAAGGATCAAATTACATAACTTTACAATACCGTTTGCACAATAATGTCATGATAGGCTAACATTATCATGGATCCTTATATAGCACCTATTCATATTTAGCAAGACTAAAACTAATAAATGTACTGTTTTCATTTGGTTTATTTTAAATAATGTTAAATTTGGATTCAATTTAAAACAAATTATTTAATTCCTAGAACAACCAATATAATACGATTAAATCATAAGATTATGAAAGATTTCAAGGCAGACACATATTGTTTAATTCCTGAGGGTTATTAAATGGGGTTAAGAACTAAGAACTGGGAGAAGAGCAGAACTATTATTTGATAACACATGATAGACAAGAAGTTCATCTATCTTATGAGTTTGTGATGAGAAAAATCCTACATATTTTAGATTTCTCCTTTAATGTAGCTGTCATTGCAGTGTATTGAGCAGGATGTATGGTGTGTGTGTGTGAGTGTGTGTGTGTTAGTGTGTAAGACAGAGAGAGATGAAATATGCATTGCAGTATTGTAATGCTATATCCAACATTACAGACTTTAGTAAGACACTATGATGTAAATTTGAAAAGATTTGTATTTTGATGTTATAAGCCATTTATCATCAGTCTAGCACCATATGGGTAGGAATGGTTACCTAGAATAGCTCATTAAAGTCAGTAGACACAGTCCAAAGAACAATCTTCATATAGGGGAAAGTACTTATTACAATACAATACTGTTTTATTACATCATGGAGACATTAGTACTGATTAAAAGCCACATCATATTTGAAATGAAACAGGTAGTCAGAAAGCCAAATCACTGAATCATAGGGGTCAAAGAGATAGCAACTCATCCTAGATTTGGAAAGTAGATATGAGAGCATAATGGATGCACTGCTTCAATCTATGGGTGTCATTGTCTACTTCTATATTGACAAACTCTATCCATAAAACACCTTGGAAAAATATTCTAACTACAGTAGTTTGCTATTCTTAAACTGTCCTGTTTAACTAGAGGAACAATAAGCAAGCATGAATCCTTGATCACTAAATATATTAAAATTAAGCTGTTTACACATAGTCTTAGTAAATACCCCTGATAATTGTCCAAAATGTAGTTCATTTTACTGTATTTATACATTGCATGTGAGTGAATAACATTTTTTCTAAAACTGGTAGAAAACTATGAGCCAAATTAAAAGGGATAATTATATTTCAAATAATTGTTTATTTTAAAACACTGAACTAATTTCATTAGGCAAAGTGTCCCTATTTACTTATTTATCACAGTAAGCATAAGGTGAATATCAGCAGCTTACACTACAAATTGCTAAACATATCACCAAGACAAAATAAAGCCCAAATGAGAAACAGAAAATATCTGCAATAGCAAGATTTTTACTAATGACTAAAAACCAAATTTAGCAATCAAAAATTTCAGGAGAAAATATAATCTCATTACATTCATGACTCAATTAATACAAGTTATTATGAAATTATGTATATTTGTTTGAGTATTAATTAATAAATCTCCCTCCTTTGAGAATGTTTTGGGTAAACCATTGCCGAAAGGTTTATTATTATTGCATAATGATCTTTACAGAAAAAATAGACCTAGCATTTCATCAGCTTCATTACCTACAAGCGTATTTTTTAAAAGGTAACATTTAAATGTCTGGTTAGTCAAATTACCTTACCAAATTTTTATTTCGGGGGATGTGAAAAGTTATCCTGAAATACATTTCAGCTAGACGTAACTACTATCAGGAGTAGTTACTACCATCTTTCTAATTACAATACATAATAGTGCAAACCCTTCAAAATTTGACATGGTAATCATATAGAGCTATCTCCTATTAAGTAAAATTGTGGTGACTTACATTCCATGGGGTTCTATTTATCTCAGTCTCAATAGGGAGCACAGATTAAAAAAAAATTCTACCAAAATCAATGCTCAATTTAATTCAGAAACTAGATTTTTTGCACATGATGGAAAGCCAATTTGGAACATTTTTTTTTTAATATGGTTTCCTTTCATTGTTCAAAAAATGTAACAAAGGCTGAAAAATGTTTGACAGAATCTTCTGTTCATATAGTACATAATCAACATATAAAATTTAAGCCCAACCCAATACAATGTGAGCAACAAGAAGATAACACATTCCAATGGTACAGGATATGATGGTCATGGGGAACCCCAACCTAAAAATGAAGAAAGAAAGATAGAAAGAAAGGAGTCAGTATTTTCTTATTAACATTCTCACTGAAAGAGAATGCTATAACTAACAAGTACAATAACAAAGTAATGCCAAGTTAGTGTTGTAATTGATTGATCTGTTACAATTTTATAAACATAATTTACAAATGTATGTGCCTCTGTAATACATCAGATAAATGAAGGCAAATCATCATTATAAAATCCTGCTGAAAATGCTAGATTAGACAGTAGTTTCAACATGTATTAAAATGAGACCTAATTATAATAATTTTGATGGATTATGTCAACACAATGAGTAACTGTTATTTCAATTTTATTTGCATGTCTAGAGTTTCATTCCCCCAGTGCATAAAGGAAGGATACAGTTTGCAGACTGAGAGTGGAAGGAAAAAAAATATTTTGCAGGCTATTTTCAACCATTAACTGGAAATTAGAGAGTAAAATTGAAGCCAGATATACCAAATCATGTCTAAAAATACTTAACTCGTCTTCTGTATTACTTATTACCAACATGCTAATAGAATCTGAATATATTTCTACAGTGTGGGCCATAACAATTGAGAGACTAGGATTTGTCAGCAAAGGACCAAATCAGAATAATCATGGCATATTTTCACAAACCCCACATTTTTGACCTAATGTTTCTCAGTAACTTTTCTACCATATGGCAAATTTTGTACGATGCTCCTTTGCAGTATAAATTATGATAATAAAACAGGTGTCTGCTCTAAATTTAGAAAACTCAGTAGTTCAGAAGTTCAATAACATATCAGAACAAAGTTCTCTTCCTAAATGATCGGAAGAGTGCACCACAACAGCTCTTTATATGTCCCATTTTCCTTAAAGTATTGTAGTTTTATCATGGCAGCCAATAAGCAGGGAATTTTGGAATATTTGCAGCTTCTAATTTTTGGTGGCCTTTTGCTCAGAAGCCACCAAACTCTCATCATGCCAAACCTTTAACCTTCAAATAGTTTATTTCAATTCTGGTCATGGCCGCAAGAGGTTAGTTAGTCTCTTCATTCATCATATATTTTAACCCCCAGACATATCCTGTACCAGATCTCAGATAGAAGGGTTCAAATCACTGCCTGATTATAGACAAGACTCTTTTAACTCCTGGATTTTAAGCATTTTGTCTCTGCTCTCAATTTGCTATGTAGAAAACTGCACTGAAAATCTTGCCAATTTTTTTTTAAAGGTGAATGATACCATTTATGATACATTTATTCACCTATTTTCTTAATAAGAAAAATAAAAGAAACCTTAGGAGATTAGTTTCCTTATTAAAACCAATCTGTATGTTCTACTACTTTAAACAAAGCAATTATCCAAGTAACTTTTAAAGCCTCTTTGGATGGTTGTTCCAATACAGCAGAGCTGGAAGCATGGGCCAGATGAGCACATATTACATTTCTACTAATTTAATTGAAATACAGAAACTCAAAGATTTTAAATTAAAAGGCTAATTTATTTTTTAAAAGCTAGAAAAAAATTTCAAATACTTTTGGATAGGAAAGCAGCATTTTCTAAAATGTATTTGCAGTTAGCAAAAGCATCTAGGAGAAAAACGTCCTAGTTACATATATTATGGTTGAGAGCATTAGCAATGTGTTATTCATGTATCTAGGGTCTGGGATCAAGGGTTTGGGATCTTCTCTAGAATTCTTAAATTAGCCTTTCATTTGATTTTACTCAAAACATATTTATCATCACTTTCTTCAGCTCTGTGATAAAGTAGTAGATAAATAATAAATAAATGGGTTTTTGTTTGTACTGTGGGCTGGAATGTCAGCATCATTGCTTTAGTCTTTGTCTATAAACAAACATGAAACTCAAATACTTTGGCCACCTAATGAGAAAGAAGGACTCACTGGAGAAGAGCCAAATGCTGGGAACGATCGAGGGCAAAAGAAGAAGGGGACGGCAGACAATAAGGTGGCTGGAGGGAGTCACTGAAGCAGCTGGTTGAGCCTTAAATGGACTTCTGAAAACAATAACACCATGAAATTTTGTTTGTTCATTGGTTTGGTTTGGTTTGGTTTGGTTTGGTTTGGTTTGGTTTGGTTT